>VDFB02193867.1:435238092-435585893 GCA_007258455.2 Sequoia sempervirens
ATAAAATGCAATAAAAAAAGGGATATCCGATTTGAAACAGATATCTGATTTGAAACAAATATCCGATATTTCTGACACATAATTTCTTGCCTAGGGATTATCCTCGAACTTGCTTTGGTATTTGGCTTGGACATGCCAATCCTAAGAAGTCAACGCAAAAAACGTGTTTGACAACTTACCTTGTTCTTCTAGACTTCGTCCATGTGGCTAACGACTTTATTTTTAACCAAAATTGGTGAAACGAAAAGGGTTTGTAGAGGAGACTCTTAGCTTTCCGCCAATATAAATTATTCTTTACTTTGAATTTAATAAATAATTATTATTCATTTTCTATTAGAATTACGACTAAAGTCTTGATTGATAGGCTGATTGAAAAACATATATAACTTTCAAATGGTATCATATTTTTTGAATCCAAAATATGTGTCACATTCTATGTTTTGCATACTATAGGATTTAAAAAATAAATTGAATTTTATGAGGTTTTAACCAAGTTAAGGTGGTCAGACATACAAGTTTTTATATTTTTTAAAAGTTGTAATCAAAAATTCATAATTAATTATTTACTTGGAAAAAAATTACAAAAAATATGTGTCACATCCAGGACATGAGTCCTCTACTTATATCTAAAATCTTATAAAAAAATATTATCATTTTATTGTGGTTAGGGTGGTCAGACATACACCTACTTCTTATTTTTCCCCTGAAATTTAAGTACTACTGCATTGAAATTTCAATTTTTCACTAAATAGACTTTCAAAAAACTAAAATAAAATTATAAGTTTAGAAAATACATTCAATTTTCCACAAATTCTATTCTTACATATTTTTTAAATAATATAGATAACTTATTCAAATTTTTATGTCAAGTTGCCTAACTCTAATTTTTCTGAATTTTCGTTGCCACTTAAGGGCCTATTTTTTCCATGATAATCCTACACATACCCTCACTTTCCTCTTTAGTGGCCTTTCCTCTCCTTTTATTTTTATCTAACGCTACAAATCTAGCTAAGATTTCTTCTTGTGACTCCTTTAACAACTTTATCTCTCTAGCAAGAACTGCACTACCTTTAGGAGGCATTTTAACTTTTCAAATCATCACTTTTCCTTCTTCAAACTACAAATTTTCTCCTTCAAGAGATTAAAAACCTATGCTCTGATACCACTTGATGCACATCAGGGAGGTAAAATTAAAATCCACTCAAAACTAACTCAAATAAAATAATTTTCCAAACTTAGCATTCCAACTTCATGGTTCTCCTTTACAAACTCACCACTCTCCTAGTAGGTCAACATACCCTATTTCCCTTTCATAAATTTCATGTTAGGCCTTCAACCCAGAAACCAAAAGATGTTTCAAATACCCATTATTCTCTTACATAACATATCTCAAAATTTTATAGGGTCATTTTGGACCATTATCCTGAAATCTCTGCTACTACACTGCCCCTTTAAGCTAAATAGGACACTTTTATAGAGAAAATATCAACCAAATACCATCCCAATTACAAATTTATATTTCAATGTTCTTCACATGTCTCAAATTTCCTGAATCAACAACCTTTGACAAAAGGAATGCCTACAAACTCATCAAAATCACAAACCCTTGTTTAAGCTATTTTCAAACTTGTTCAAGGAGGGTTTATTGAAACTAAGTGTTGCATGCCCTATTTCACTTTACCAACACATCAAACACACCCTATATAGTCTGCACATGCATTTGAAATCAACTCCCAACCTTTATCATTGCATTTTAAGAAAACTACAACTCTTAGCCATCAATTTCAAGAGAAAACTCATGAAATTACAACTAGGCAACATCAAAAAGCCTTCAAACCCTACTCCTTGCTCCTGAAACCTACCCTAATATGAATTACTACCTAAATTCATTGATTCCACCCATTTACAAGAAATTCTACTAGTGGAATGGGTCATTAATGCATTTTTGTACTCTCAAACCCTTGAAACAGGGTTTATTGGCTGCATTTAGAAAATTGCTTATAATTTGCTTCAAACTTGATGAAATTAAGTCAATTCAATGCCAAAACAAAGCTAACTCATGCCTTCAAAAGATATAATGAACTTCCAATCATAATATTCCTATATAGAACCGTACACACACCTATAGTAGCAAATTTAACTAAGAACACACAAAAATTGAGGGTTTATTATTGCTTTCCTAAACAAAACAATTCTAGAAGATTGCCTGAAAGTTTTCGAGGCCTATTTGTTAGAGAAAATAACCCAAGATCATCAACTGTAGAAAACCTTCTCAAAAAGGTGAGAGAAACAAAAGGCCATTTCACCAAATAAGGAGTGAAATAAATGGATTATTAAATTACATAATGTTATAACATTTTAAAGGAATGAAGCAAATGGTAGGTATAAAACTACCTGATAGGAGAAAAAAACCACCCGTGAATAATTAAATTCAAAACTAATAAACACTAATCTGCCTAAGTAAACTTAAGCATGTAAATGGAAAAACCCATTTACTCTAACACCCCTCTTAAGTACAACTTAGGGAAAATTATTATGCAAAAATGAAGATGCAATATGGATCTTAGCTACACAACCATGTTAGGTACCCATTTACAATGCAAAAAATAAATATCTCGCAACCAGAGAAAAGGAGAAAAATGTTGTGGGAAAAAACCCCTCTCCAAAAGAGAGAAAAAAAATAGAAAAAAGATGCATGCATGGAGGACTCAATCACACCCCCCAGGAACTACATACATCATGTATATACAATCAACAACCCCCCCATAATAGGGAAAGAGATAGACTATATATCCCCCACACAATGTGTAATCACCTGGAAAAATGGTAAGTGCCTCAAGAAAAAACATGATGTAGTGTCAACAAACAACTTGTCTCCCTTTCAGAAGAAACAAAAAAAAATACAAATGCAGGTATGCTTCCCAAAGAAGGATGAATATGTATGATGATGTCTTTGAAATCTTCTCATGTGTCACCAAAACCTTGGAAGATGATGCCACTAACCAATTAGGAACATGCCCAATCACAAAAAAATATGACAAACAAGGTACCACATGAAACGGATCCTGAACACTTTCCAAAGATTGAAATGGGGTGGCAATAGTTGTGCCAAAACTATCATCAAATAGGAGGGATATACCCTCAAATATGTCCTCCAAATATGAAATATGAGATTCTATGAGAAAACAACCAATTTCTGACAAATACGAATCCCAATCACAAAGACAATGAAATACTGATTATGATGAATCACTAGATATGTGTAATGGATCATCAACAAAAAATGAATTGTTCTGCAGAACAAGAATGATAGGAGTCTCAATCAATGAATTTGCATAATGAATCACTAAAGGAAAAGGTACATAAATTTTCTTTGATGGAGAAGAAGCATCTAAAGAACCCTCATCATCCTCATCTAAAGACTCAAAGCAATTCAAAACTTCAAACTCTTGCATAGTAGCATGATCATAGGATGTCCTATCTAAGAAATGAAGAGGCATAAGACAAATCTAAAACAGGACCATCTGGGAATGGTTGAATATTAGGATCTCCATGTATTTCCCATATTTTAACCCAATGAGTATATGAACACTCAAAATGATCAATAGCATCTAAACTGGAATCATCAATATGCATTGTAATAACTCCTAGGACATGATCCCTTTTGCAATTCCACACAAAATTCTTACTATCAGTACTAGGAAGGGGAACAAGATTATATAGGTATGGAAAAAGATGAAGCCATCTCAAATGCTTCAATATACCACCTCTCCATTGTGTATAATTCCCCCTTTCCAACATAATCACAGCAGAATGCAAAGAAAACCCCATAAAACTATGAAAAATCTCCAAAAATGCAAAGATAGTAACCTTCAACAAAAAATAGAAAATCCAAAAAAATCCTTCCAAAAATACTTTAGGAAGCAAAAAAGAGGGCTGAAAATCTAAAAAAATTGAGCAAAATAAGAGCACCTTTATATGCAATCCACAATAGACCAATCTGGAGATCCTCCAAACACTCGGGCATATTGGAACTATGTTGCAAGGAATAATTTTCCCATAAATGTGATCCTTTTCTCACACCAAGAAATCACACTAAAAAAGTACTTAAATAGAAAAATACTCCTCCACTCTGCCAATGTGGGATTAAAATCCCAAAACAACTTCAAAGGAGAACTTGGGCCCACACCACAAAAGCCCTAAATATGAGATGTTTGCTTGAGACTTTATAAATAATAAAATGTATTCATAAATATATGGCCAATCAAATCCTTTTAAAAAATTATGCAGCCAATACCAAATTTTAAATGCAACTTGCCAAGTGCAAATCACACTCAGGATCTAGAGGAAATTGCACCCACTAGAGAAAATGACTATCAAAAGAAATTGGCTCCAATGAATTTTGGCCTACAACTACCAAACATTGTGCCTCTTAAGGGTCAAATCATGCCTCTAGAGACAAAATTACAGGCTTCCTAATAGTGATTAGGCTTGCACCTCCAATCAGGGGCAAATCTCTTCTCAAAAATAATGGGCCTCACAAGCATGAAATCGGGCTTCCAATCAAGAAATTTCTCCTTGTAGTAGACTCATGGCTTGCAAAAAAAAAATTTATGGCCTCAAAAAAAAGATGTCACCAAGCCTTGATGCCTTTAGCAGTCGGTTCCAAACATAAAAATGTAAATTTGAATAGAAATCGGCTTTGAATTTCCTCCCAACATCTTACAAATTCCCTACAATTCAAGGAGTTATTGGCTTGGGAGAGAAAAATATCCTGAACATGATTTTTTTCTTCTTGTGCAAGAACTAATCTCCAAACTCTTGAAACTCACACCTTCGATGTGGATTGCATCATTTAGTAGCAAGAAAAAAATGGGCCTTCAATGCAATTCACACCTCTCATGATAGA
This sequence comes from Sequoia sempervirens, assembly GCA_007258455.2. Classification (NCBI taxonomy): domain Eukaryota; kingdom Viridiplantae; phylum Streptophyta; class Pinopsida; order Cupressales; family Cupressaceae; genus Sequoia; species Sequoia sempervirens. The sequence goes on from VDFB02193867.1 coordinate 435,243,002, forward strand.
GAACACCTCCAAACAGATGCAAATTGAGCCATCCCTAAAAGTCGTAGCCTCAAAGAAATCAGAAATCACACCCTAAGCATAATGAACAAAATGTACAACCTTCAGAGAAAATATGCACCTAGTCATAGACAAAAGATGATGCCTCTCTAGAATGAAATACACTCACAGCCTAAATAAAGGAAAAAAAGGGCCTCTTAAACTGGTATGTATGGTTTCTTCAAAGACTAATTGTTGGCCATTGAATGCCCTCCAAAAATCATGCTAAAAAGAAAACACCCCTCCTCAAATATATGAATCATGCCTTCTATGATGGGTCCATCACCTTTCAAGAACATAAAATTTTCAACAAATTTCTCTTCAAATCGCTACCTCCAATTTACTGAGATTGCACTAGCAGAGAATGAACTCAAGCTTTAGAAAATCACTAGAATTCACCAAAAAATTTCAGCACCTTCCAATAAATTGAGAAACTAAAAATAATGGCTTCAATGAATAGAAAATCAGGCCCACAATTGCAAATTCACCAATAACAGAAAAAATTGAAACTAATTGAAATAAAGAAATTTAGAAATTTAGAAATTTTCAAATGCCAAAAAATAAAATGATTTCAAATACTCCAATGAAAACTCTCAGGAAGGAGTTGCAGTGGGTGGCTCTGGTACCATGTTAGAGCGAATAACCCAAGATCATCAACTACAAAAAACCTTAACAAAAAAGTGAGAGAGACACAAGGCCATTTCACCAAATAAGGAGTGAAATAAACGAGATGATTAAATTACATAATGTCACAACCTTTTAAAGGAATGAAGAAAATGGCGGGTGTAAAACTACTCGATACAAGAAAGAAACCACCTGTGAATAACTAAATTCAAAACTAATAAACACTAATCTGCCTAAGTAAACTTAAGCATGTAAATGGTAAAAACCATTTACTCTAACACTATTTAACCCTTACACATCAAAACCAAACTAATCCAACCGACTCAAGCTGCCATTTGAGCTTCTTGACCATTGGGCTTCCACTTTTTTTGCATTTTTGCAATTTTGCATATGACAACTTTTGCAAGAATTGACAACATTTACAAAATGAACCCCAAATGACTCCAAGTACATGGAAAATGGTCTATTATGACCTTATTGCACCAAATAAGACTCTAGACACCCAAAAACTATCATATGACCTTATTTACAAAAACTAACAAGAATTAACATGGTGCCCCTGCACCAATAGTTATCATAATTCACATGAGTCCATACACAGTTCAAGGAATTTCCCATCTTGCATATTTAGCATAATCACAAGAATCCATACACAATGCAAGGCATTGAACTTCTTGTACACTAATCAAAACATTGCCAAACCACTTCCAAATGAAACCATCACAAGAACCGTACATACAAAAATACTCCCTCCTAAGCCTTAGGAAGCCAACTTATTAAACACGCTTCCCAATGGCATGAAAACTTGAACATGGTTATACAATTGATAACAATTACATACACTTAGTCCAAGCCAAGACACAATCAAATAATCATAACCATGAAGACATTCACAACCTCATGCAATGAAACATACAAGATAGTAATTTGCAATCTAATTACACAATTACATACATTGTTACTAATTAATCCATAAATCACTTAGTCAAATAATCCATATCGTAATAATGATCATAGAACTAACTTTTGAATTAACATCACAAGAGATAGATGTAAATCTAATCAATTTCCTATCATAAAGGTATAATGATTAATTGAGATATCCCTACATTATATTAACTTACCCTTAAAATTTATAATTACATTCACAATTTTATCTAATTCACTTTATCATTTAACCTTTAAGTGAACAAGGCTAGGTACATGTAAATTCATTTATCTATTTGTTGAACCCTGACTCTCAATTATATGCATATATAAAATAAAGCAATTTACTTGATCAATACACAATTCCTTGTCAAATTAAATGCTCAATTAAATAATATCTACTTAATTAAATACTTGTATTAAATAACTCTTTCTTTTATTTGCACTATTCCATAATCTATTTCATATAAGAAACAAAACCTTCTCTTACTATTAACCAAATATAGTATTATATATATATATATATATATATATAAACATTTATAAATATATAGATATATATAGATAAATGCCATGCCCTACTCAAAAATAATATTTTAAATCCACAATGATTTAATAAAATAGTATGAAGTAAATTTAAAATGAAATGAACTGGAGTTAACTATGTTACACTTAATCTAGGGTTATACAAGGTATAAAATTGATATCAATAGAGGCAATGAAATTTCCTCTTACACAAAAACAAGAAAATCCAACGGATAAAAGCTCTTCTAATCTATCTTATAATAGAATATACTCTACTTGCAATTGAATTTGTATTTAATAATAGAAAGATATAATAATGACTTCAATTTAATCTGATAAATAAAACCACAATTAAATCCAAGATAAATACTTTCAATAAAGTTAAAAATAAATACTTTAAACAATAAACACTTTAAGTTCGACGGTCAATTGATATACCAAAATGTAGCATCCTAAAGTAAAAGGCAAGGGAACAAAATGATATACATAACGAGCAAGACAACTATTTGATTCATTAGGATATTCTTTCAAGGAATTCAAGATTTGCTTCAACTAAATGGGGTCAAGTGGATCACCTATAACTATCATACCATCAAATGTTCCCCTTCCTCGTTTCACTTAAGATTCTTTTCCAGTGCTCGAACAATCACCCAAAAGGATGCTCCAAGGTTTTTGTTGAGATTACCAATCTAATACTTTTCATAAGTAATTTTAAGGAACACAAGCATCAGTATATCCATCTTTGATGAAGAGGCACTTTGTTCTACCATGAATCATTCTTCTACTAAAAGATAAGCCAATTTTCTTAGTGCTAATCACAGGGAGTAAATACTTAGTATAATCTCTCAAACTCTAATGGAAATAACGTCCCCAGAATGCTCAGAAAACCAACCAATACTGATATCATGCTAGTCACCAGTGATATCCTCAACATGTTGGGCACTAGAAAGATTCATTACACCTATAGCATTTCTGGTTATCGACAATAGTGTGCCAAATATAAATAGTGCCAAGTCGTTATTCCTAACATTTTTATTTGTTTTGAGATCTCCCATCGGATTTTTCTATATTGACACCTCTAAATAGGATGAAGTACATCTATGACAAGCACTTAATAAGAAACAAGGAAGATTATCAGATAGGTAGGTGAAACTAAGACATACAAAACCAAATGTGTATGGGTTGAACTACACAACCTTTACCAGTCTCTTCCCATAAAAGTATAAAAAAAATCACACTGGAGCTTGTTTCCTAGCACAATCGTTGTCAAATAGTGATTGGAACACATGTATGATATATTTGAACTAATGAACCCACAACCATAACGGATGACCCTCTATGTTATGGAATGAAATAAATGCAGTATAGGTAGAAAACAGATTTAATAAGAATGGATTTGAGATAGAAAATACTCCTGAAATAACCAGCATGCAAGGGAGAAGCATAGACGAGGCACAAGATCTATTTGACAAAAATGCATCTCAGAAAATTGGGTCCTATTTGATCCCCAAGAGAACAAGAAGTTACATGGACCACAACAAAAAGGTGAAAGCAAAAACATGACTGTTTGTTTGATAACTATCGCCATGGTACCTAGATATGCATATGATGGAATCTTAAACAACTCCTCACATATAAGAAGGCATAGAGATGCTAGATGCATGCAATAAGACTGACACAAGATAATTAACTCTAGCTAAGAGGTTATCATAAATTTCAAATGCCAAAAGGCTATAAGCTACACGGCTTCCATATTCTCTATCGATTTTAGATTCTCTATACTTAAAATTTATCTACTGATGCATTTTGCGAAGACATAAGCCATATATTACCGTGGGCTTGAAGGACTGACTGAAGTTATATCTAATAGTTTAAAAGTAAAAAATGCTCCAGATTTTCTTTATTTAAAAGTGGTGATCTTATAAACAATAAAAGAATAAGATACCAGGTTGGAGAGAATACCCATGAACCAAGAGACTGCTTCTAGAGACTACCTTGAGAGATCACAGTGTTGAGATGGAAACTGTCATCTGTCAAGCCCAGAGAGAGATCTTGGTTGAACCTTCTTATTGCAATGTTGAGCTCTCTCTCCATTCCCATCGAGCAAAGAAGATTCCTTCAATAAAATTCATGAATTTTCTCCTCATGCGATGGCCTCTTCTTCATTCTTGTGTGAGCCAAAGGTGATCTCAACATCTTGGTCGCTTCCCATCTCAGGTAGATGTGCAGAGACATGCTCTATTTCCTCACATATCCTTCATCATTCCAGTGGCCTTACAATCTCTCTCATTTTATTTTTTGTATTGCTCTTCACATGCATCTTTTCTTTCTTTTTGTTGTAGTTGACCAAAAGTGCTCTCTCTTTTACCTCCCCACAAACAGAACTGAATCCAATTTCCAAAATCCCAAAATATGTGCAGAAGAAAGAGGTTGTTCATGTTCCCGAAGACCAATCAACTTTCCCAATTTAAAATTAACTTTTAAATTTATTAAATTATTCTTTCCTTCTCACGATAATAAACTTTTAATTAATTAAAAGTCTTGATTTATCATATTATTTTATTATTTACTAAGGTTATTTATGCGTTTTATTTTTATATTTATTTATCAAGACATGCTCCAATTTAATTATATTTAATAATTAACTTTATAACTCATCTTTTATAATATTTTATTTATCTCATAATTATTATTTATTGACTTCAGCATAGATTATGATTTATTTTATCATAAACTATTATTATATTTAAGCATTTATATTTACTTGTCAAAAGCACCTTTTAAACTTAATAATTATATTTTAATGTGACAAATAATCAAAAAGGTTTATCCAGAAGTTTAAAATTAAATAAACCAAATCCTAATCAATACCTGACCACTAAGCAAGGTCAAAAAGCAATACCATAGACAACACCAACTGGCCATACTAACAACACTAATAGGGTGAAAAACCAAATACTCATCCTCTTCAAGGATGATGGCTAGGTTAGGGGACCAAGTGCTATCTCTAATCAACTGATCCATTGGGTTTTGAGGCACGCTCAGACCTGCCAATTCAGGTGGAGTAGATGCCTAGTACCTGCAAGGTCTACAACACACAAAACGGGTGTGCATATACATATACATATACATATAATCAGGCACAACGTGTGTAGACACTAAAAAATGTCCTAAACGATATCATACACTTGAAACAGGTTTACTAACATCATTTCCTCTTTAACCCATCCTTTTTTTGCTTCATTAATTAAATTAACCTAGCTAATTTAATTAATTGCACCATTTTTTTCTATTAACCTAATCCATTTAATTGGGTTAATTCACTCATTTTCATGCTAACACTTCATTTCATTAGATTAAATAAATTAGAACATTTAATTTAATTCTCCAAGTAATCTTATTTAATTAAATAATCCTAAGTTATTTAATTAAATATCATTTCATCTCTCCCCCATTAATTAAATCATTTAATTTAATGAATAAACACTTTAATTCTTCTAATCCCCTAATTGCATAATTAAACCCTTTTTAATTAGAAATTGATCTAACTTTCCTCTAAGCAAAGGGGAATATTCCCATGGAATATTCCTTACCCCTTTTTGCATAATTAAAACTTTGTTTTAATTTGCAAATTTCTTTTTTCCTCGCCTATGAGAATATTCCAAAAGAATAATTTTATTCCTTCATAATTTGAAAAAGGGATATTTTCACTTGGCTTCCTAGGCAAGTTTTAACATTTAACCTTTTGAAAAAGTCACCTTTGACCTATGTGAGCAGGTCAAAAGTGTGTTTGTTTGAGGAAAGTATGAACCCTTTATTAAAATATCATCATGCATTCGCATCCATTGATGAGAATCCATGATCCATGCCTCTCATCTCCTTCATCTTGAACCATTGATTAAACTTTTCAATCTCCACTTTTCATTCTTCATTTGCTCTCCTCTAAATAGGTCACTATTTGGAGACAAATGGATCCATATTTCAATTGCAAACTTATGTTGTTGAATCTCATATGTACTCACACTCATATTTACTTTTTATCTTATCTTAGTTAGTTTTAATTGCATAATAGCTTAGAGAATCCATTAATGGCTTCCATGTATCCATCTTAGTTTGTATATGAATTAGGGTTTCCATCTTTTAGCATAGCTTTAGCTTAGATTAACTTATAAATAGCATAATTAGATCATTTTTAGCATAAAATCATGGTAACTTAGCTTGAATCATATTTATTTTAGCATAAACTAGGTTTTCATACATCAACCACAATGGTTTCATCGATTCTCTTCCATAGAATTGATTGAAACAAGCTCATTGATCATGGGATTGGGAAAGGGACATTGTTTCACATCAACACAATACCAATTCTAAAACACGTTAAGTTTCAAATGGGTTAGATTAGGAATTTAATTATTTTCTTAGTTTGTAGCTTTCAATTTCAATAAAATGCTTAGTTTAAATTTACAATTTGAATGATCTTGTTTATAGATGTAAGTTTATTTGGAAAAGTTATGCTTCGATTCATCATGAATTAAGCATAATTGACCCTCACTAGTATTTCCTTATCTCACATTCTGGTGCTAAAAGGAGGGAAACAATTAAATTAACAATTTTTTGGCTTGAATTTTATTTTTTTGTTATTTTGTAGGTTACAGTGATGCTCAAACCACAAACAACAACGCTATTTAAAGAGTGTCAACATATAGTGATGCCATCACAATTTGAAATCCTGACATCGAATTAATGCACCAATGTTGATTTAAATCTAGAAATGTTGATTTAATCTGGAGGTATCAAAAAGTTCAAATGATGACACTAAACTTCACTAGAGCGATTCCAACAAATTTCAAACCATGATGCTACTGAGAGTAGCGATGCCGAGCAAAATTGTGATGTTATCATGCTCACTATTTCTACTGTAGAGCGATGCCCATTTTCACTAGAGTGACACTCGTACTTCAAATTGTGATGCTACTGTGTTTAGTGACACTCAACGAGGGTAAGAAATAATTTTATGTTTATTTATTTGACATGTGATTTAATTTCTTGGATTTATCTAACCATTGATGTGCTTTTAACTACGCTCTAGTTGTTAGACTAGCAGGGTTTTGTGGGTTCAAATGATATGGAGCTAAAGCGAAGAAAGTCTTTTCTATCTTAAATTTTATAATTGTAACAAGTGTTTAATGCTTTGGGGCAATTATAACCCAATGTTCATTCTTTCTTCTTTATGGTTTAGGACAACTAATTTTCCATTGGGATTAAAACTTACAATCTTAGGACCAGCTAGATTTTAATTGGGCTTAAAACTCATTTTCAAAGTAGGATAAAATTGAACCCTTGTCATTTTTTTTGGGTTTAAAATGAATGCTAAAAGTTGGATAAAATTGAACCTTCACATCATCATTTTTCTTTTGGCTTAAAACTAAACAAGACAACTTCATATTTCAATTCGTGTTTAAAATGAACTCATCACTGCTTTGAAGGGTTAAAATTTATAAATGTTTGCTATGTTTTGTGATTTTCAACATTTTTAGTGGATTTGTATGCAATTCTCTTACACCATTTGGTGACCTTGAGAAACATCAACATTCCTTAAACTTTGCAAAATCATCTACATCTTTCAATTTGGATTAAAATTGAACTCCCTTGTGAGTGTGAGAAAAAGGCATAGTGTGTGTTCTCTCTTTATTCACATCAATAAAGATGATCAAACTACGAATGTACTTCCTCACTATTGTTCATCTTTAGAGGTCCTACCTTAGTGGGAAAAATTACTCACCCCAAGGGAATGACCTAAGTAGTAACAAGCTAACACCAAGCTCTTCCAAACCACCATATAAATTTGTGATTGTGATGAAAATTGCAATCAATGGGACACAATACATGATAGCTCTCCACCAGTATCTTTATGATGCATAAATCCCTTGTTCTAAGGATTGGGAGACCTCTTGAGGTAGTTTATCATTGCACCCCCTAAACTGGAAGCCCTTATTATGAACCCTTGTGTAGAAGCCAAAAATCATTACTATTTGTTGATGTCAAGAACAGTCATTCTAAAGCCACCCCACATTTTTACTATTCAATTGTAGAAATATAAAAACCCCTTTTTATCTCTGGATTTTAAGTATTTTGAGATTTGGTTGTCCCAAGAAGTGTGTGTCGTGGAGGGGAGCCAGTGTTTCCAAATCTCTAACTATTCACATTGTCTATTATTTGGAGAAATCCAAGGGGGGATTCAACAAATATAGCCATTTCTAACATAGGTTTGTAATGATTGTGAGTTAGTTTAATTATTTACTTGATTTCAAAACAATACAAAAAAAAACATTCACTATCAAATCCTCAAAATTTCAAACACTTTGGCCTAAATATTGGACCTCTTGAGTTAACCTTGATATTACTGCTTGTCCTAAGGATTTATCCTTAGCGATTTGTAAATATCTTGGAATTAATCTCAAATCCATATTTCCCAAAGACAACATAGGAAATTATGGCTTTAACCTCATGATTTTTATGAAATGGAGAGTGTGAAAGTTATGATGTTTTGGACATAAACATTTAGTTTGTAAACATAATCTAGACAAGTGTTTATGGTAAAATCAATTCACTTAAGAAAGATAAAATGAAAAATGTACCCCACATGACTATTTCGAGATCAATCACTCCCATTGAACAACCTAATCTTCTAGGTGCTATAATTCAACCAAACTTCAAACTCATTAATGGTGAGAAAACTGATTTCATTAGTAGTTTGAGAAGCTTCACTTTTAAAACCAAGGAAACAAATACACAGTGGAGAAACACAAAAACCATTTTAGACGAAGAAGAGGAACAAGCTATTATTGAGGCTGGAAGGCCCATATTACCACCACCTACATGGAAATAAATATCTTCCTTTCTTCAATAAACTTAAACTATTTTCACATGATCTCATGCAAAATTAGGATCCCTAAGGTAAGGTTCATGTGCCATCATTTTAGACTTAGTCGTCTCACTCTGAAAACTCTCAAGAAACACCTTTTAGCACTTCACAAAAATAGAGACAGGTTGGTAGCAAACTTTTATAGACACGCTTCAAGGTATAGTCCAAAATTATATGCATTCTTTTGGAGTCAAAATCTTGATCTTTTTACATGATACCGAACTCCTCTAAATGACCAATCACACAATCAAAATCCATAGGGGAAGATCTCCATCCCATCATTGAAAACTTAGATATCGTACTACATAATTTAGTAGGAAGTGGGATTCAATACTCTATTGAAACCATTACTGCTTGTTGAGAAAATTTTATGCTCAAACTAGGAGAATTCAAACCGGTCCAAACATCCCCATCCATCCTCTTATCTAACTTAGTATTAGGTTTTTAGGATTTGATCATTTCAGAGGTCTAGCATCATTCTCACTACCTTGATCTTGTCAAAACAAAGGTTCACTTTAGGTCAACATTTGGTCAAACATCTCACTCACCCCTTCATCAAATTCATCTCTCACTTCATCTATCTTTCCAAAATTCTGAGTACACTAACACTTTGTGACTTAAATAAATTGAATCAAACCAACCTCTAAGTTAGCTACTTTGTATGTGAAATGTATCCTTTTCCATGCATTTAGTTAAGTTAGTTATCATCCTTGAACTAGTTCATCTTGGAGGTCATTAGTTTACCCTAAAGGTTTACAAGTTCATAAACATCCTTTATCCCAACATCAAAACATCAAGAGTAAGTCAAAAGTGTTGTTTCAAAATCATTGCAAAGATCACTCTCCACATCATCCATCTTTTCAGCCCCCACCATCATAATTTCTCCCAAAATACTTAGAGTGTCTCTTTTACCTATATTTGAGTCAACTAGAGAATTCAAACATTACAAATTATAACAAAACTCTCCCACAGGTGACACAACATTTATGATAAAGACTAGATCACAACAGAAGAGAATCATGGAGAAAACCAAGGTGACATTTACCTCAAGTGATCTAAATACTTTAGGGTTTGATCCAAGGAGTCAAGTTACACCATCACAAAAAACTTCATCACCATCAAGATCATATGAGATAGAAGATGTCACAAACAACCCCTTTGAACTCACTAGGGAGGAACTTATGGAACATAAAGCCTTTGAAAATGTAGCTCCTATCTCCCCTACATTTTTGGCATAGAATTTAACACAAGGTTTCATCACCCCATCACTAGGGCTAAATCAGACTTACATTCCCAATATTACAACAATCCTTGCTAAATAATTTGGTCATGCCCTTTTATTTGAAAATATTACACTTGTGGGAACACTTGAAACCAATCCTCCATCTAACACAACCAATTGGACACCTATCTTTGGTGCTCCTCCTATTCTTGGAGATCCTAAAAAAATATACACACCTTTTGATCTACATTACTCAACCACAACTTCAACATATCAAGGGCATTCTTCTTCAGCCACATCCATGAGTACCACAAGTGTTCCTTCCATTACACAAAGTAGTGTGGATCCAATATCTCAAAATAATGTGCAAGGGCATATCGATACCATACCATAGATTCAACCATTGAAGCAAATAGGGACATCCTTACCTAATCCTCCAATGGATTCATCTGTACTTTTGGTTTCAAAAAACACATCTGTATCATCCACCTTCAAACAATCCCTTGATTACAAGTTTAGTCAATCCAGGAAGTACCTTGATCACAAATCCCTTGTTTACATCTTTAGCATAAGGTAATCCTCAAAACATAGGACAAGGAAATATCTTCAATCAATGGACTCAAGGTCCTAGTGTGTCATTTCCATTGCAAATTACATCATCCTCATATTTTCCCACAATTCCCGTTACTATGTCAAATCAATCAGGACCTCAAACATACATTCCCCCACCTCATTATACCATCTTACAAGGAATTTTAAATCAAGGGAATCCTCCAAATCTCACCAGTAATCCATTACCCACTCAAAACATCAAAAACCATAATCTTCCACCGATCTCTCAATAAACACCTAATCCAACATTACAAGCATAGGACTTAGCTTTACAACAAGCACAACAAGCCTATCAACAAGTCATCCAACAATAGCAACAACAAAAAGTAGCCTTAGCACAACAATAACGTCAAGATCAACAAGCAGCCTTAGCACAACAACAACAACAACAAACAACCTTAGCAACACACCAACAAGCCCTTGTGGCACAACAATAACAAGCTCAACAATATGCCCAACAATAGCAATAAGGTTCTTACTTGAACATTGTCAATCCAAATGCATTAGGAACATATCCATCAGTAGCCCCATTATCTTCACAAAATCTCACACCACCATACACTCCATACAACTCATCCATCATCCAACCATATGTTCCTCCACCCAACCTGCAAGACGATCTAGAATCACATTTGAAATTATTCTCACAAGAAATGCAAGACCTTCGCATGGGAAAGGAAAATAAACCTCATACACAAAACTTGTGTCATTATCCATTTGACTAAAACATATCTATGATACCATCCCATCTTGCTTTTGAAAACCCCAAATTTGACAAATATAAAGAGCAAGGAAGTCCTATGAACCATATCATAGAATTTAATTTCATGTGCATGGAAGTGGCTTACAATGATTCATATCTAGTGTGTCTCTTCCCTCAAAGTTTAACACGTCATGTTATTGATTGGTTTTCTCATTTGCCTCATAGTATCAAAACTTTTCAAGAAATTACCAAAAAAATTATCGATCAATCTTGACATGGATGTCAATCTAGAAGAATTATACACTCTTAGATAAAATCAAGGATAAAATTTCACAAATTTCTTATGACAATGGAGACAAAGAGCTAGTAAAAGCAAGTGGCCTCTTCCTGACGAACAAGTAGGAATCATCATGGCCAATCTAGATCCAAATATGTCATTCCACTTGAAAATGTGGTGCCTTACATCATATGATGATCTTGTCCCTAGATCCCTCAACATAGAAAGAGCTCTAATCTCACAAGGAAATACTCAAGCTTACAAAGACAACCGTCCTTCAACTAGGTCAAATGAGAAACCTTGTGTCTAGGAAAAGAACAAAAACATAGTTACAAATCACCCAATGTGGTAGATTCTAAGGTCATACTAGGTGCTCCTGGGCCTAATAACAATCAATTTTCTAACATCCAACCATATGTATAACAAACAACACCTTATAAAAATCAGATCAATAACACTAACATGCAACAAAGGTGTAACACAAACAAGAACAACTATCCCAAACACAAGCACACTTAGTTATTAGAACCCATCGAAACATTCGTGAAGAAATTGGTAGAGTCAAATATGATAACACTTCCCAACTTTGAAAACTACCAAAAACCACAAGAAAAACCATCTTCGTACAACAAGCGTGACCATTGTGACTATCATAAAATCAAAGGGCATAAAATAGCAAATTGTGTGAAACTCAAGAACATCATCCAAAATCTCATAGAAAAAGATACCATATTTGTTGAAGTACTTTTTGTCATAGGGATTTTCACCCAATGCTAAGTTGAAACTTAGTAATCATGTGCAACATGGGACTACTCTCAGGTTGTGGGTATCCTATGTTAAAAGTAGACCTCTAGGTTATGGGTTGGATCCCCTTTAGATAACTTAAAGATACTACTACTTCATTGCGGAAAGGATAAGAAGGATGTGCTTGTAATTTTAAAACTATCACTAATAGGTGATACACCAAAGATAAAACTTGACAATGTTGCTGAAACTCACAAATCCACTCAACTAATAAAATTGTACTATCTCACAACTCAACTACACATGCTTGAAAAAATTATTCTTATGAAAGGTTTTGACTTTTCTAGTGTTCATAAAAGGAAAAAAATGATGTTTTCACAATTTTGATACAACAAAATAATAGACACATTCACAAACCTACACTATAACATGTTGGTCTTTGCATTCAATATTGAAGTAATTTGATAAAAATCAAGGAAAACACAATATTTCATCATATTATTTATTAACAATACTAGAACCCAAAAATATATGAGGAGGAAACAAGCTTCTTTTATTGAAAACCAAGAGTTTCTTGCATTTCAAGGAAAAAATGCTTTATAAAATGACTATAAATCTCATAATAAATGAGTTACAAAGGATAAAAAATGATACTACAAAAGTCATCAAACTCAAAACTGAAGAGAAAATGTGAGGAGAAAAAGACTTATAGGAAAAAGGCTCCAAGAATTTAAATTTTGAATGTTGGCTCCAAATGGCTTAATGAATAGTCAAACTAAAACCTCTCCTTCAAATTAGGCACTTGACTGAAACAAAAATCCTCAAAAATGGGCACAAGGAGCTCTAAATTTGAAATACATCCAAAGGGTCATGCACAACTGAAAATCCCCCAAAAATAGGATTCAAACTACTAGAAACATGGAGTCAATGCCTCAAAATCCTCCTTGACTCATACTCCATCCACTTGGACTCTTAAGTGAAGCAAAATTGATGATGAAGTCATCAAATTTACCTATCCTTCCTCCACAAGTTTGAAAATTTCTTCAACTACCTCCTTGACTCATGCAAAGGCATCAAAGCTCAACTGACGCCTCCTTTGACTATATCTTATCAACACATGTTCTCCCTTCTGCATTTAAAATAACATTAGTTAGGTGTTTATAACAACACCACCTAACTAAACATTTTTACATTTATAATAAAAATGAAAAATAAAAAGGCCAAGGTTCAACCTATGTGGAAAATCAAACATGCAAAGCATAAGTCTTTGAAAGACTTCAACGCTTGGCATATTGAGTTGACAAGGAAAGAAGGTTATATTGGGGTATTAGTTCATTTACAAAAATTAAAATGAAAGGAAAAAAAATTGCCTTAGCTTTGTCGGCCTAACTTAGGGTAAAAACCCTAAAAAAACTTAGCCCAAAAAGAACAAATAATTTCATTTCTTATTTGAGCATTTTGGAAACTTGGAGGCACCACCATGGAGACTTAGGTTTTGAGCATTTTATTTCTACATTTTTGTGTGGATTCTTCTTTTCTTTGTGTTGAATCCTCTCTGAAAATCCATGGTAAGTTGTTCTTTCATCATTCTATGGAATTTTGACTCCATTTTTTAAGGGTTTTGAGATCTCTAGGCTACAGACTTTGTAATTCTTCTAACTCATTTCCTATGCTTCTTTTATCTATTTATTTATGTTTCACTTTGAGTCACCATGGAGAGCTTGACTTTGAGTTTTTGAAAGACATGGCACAGAAGCTTTTAATGGTTTCCCTTCACACAAATATTGCGTAAGCTTTATGCTCTATTCTTATGCATTTCCCTCTTAAATAAGCTTGATTCAAGAATGATTTAAAAGAAAATGTTTGTCTTCTATGTGGAAACAAAATAAAATGTATACTCCTCTACATAGGTCATAGCCATACCACATTTATTTCTCTTTTTTCTGCAAAAAGGATTGATTCTGAGCTCAACCCATCATAGAAAACAAAATAAACTTGTGATGGAAAGAATTTTATGTATTTGTTTTCCATTTTCTGGTTTCCTAAAACCATTCATGGCCCTAGACATTCACCACATTGCTAACACTTTCTAAGAGCTCAAGAACTTGCACAAGCTTAAACTTTTTGTTATCTTCTGTATTTGAACTTTTGGAAGAAACCCCAACTAGGTTTGTGCTTTTGTGAAGAAGAATGCTTCTCCCAGGCCACGGCTTAAAATTACCAACTGGACTTTGATGTATCATATATCTCTTGCTAATTTTATGAATGTGTAGAAAGAACCATTGTTCTTCAATTTTTCTGAATGGAAACCAAAACAAATGCCTCTCTAAGAAAGACCGAGGCTTAAAAAATTTTAAGATTTCACATTTTTGAATGGAAAATTCATGTTATTGTTCACTTTCATTTTGAAAACTTGGCTTCATAGCATTTTTCCATTTTCTTTTGAAAAAAAAAATTGCTTCATTTTCTTCACGTATATCACTATAGTTTGTTTTGCTCTTTGTTTCTAGAAAACACCATGTTGCTCCAATGGGCTTACCTTTCAAAGGAAATTATTGGGTACACTCCATTTGTACTTTCTCAACACCAATAGTCATTTTCTCTTTCTTTTAGTTTGAATTCTTGTAATTCCACCATTTGTTTTGAAAAATAAAACAATGGAACTCCTTTAGCATTAGTCTCCTCTTTTGTCATGGCTTTCAAATGCATACATTGTTACAAATTGCTTGCCTCCCATTTTGCTAGCTTCAGGCACTATGAAGCTTTTCACTGTTGATTATAGCCATCCATTTTTTAGGCACTCTTTACCACAGTTTTGTTCTTATTGTGAAAATAGAACCATGTAATGTAACAAAACTTGAGTTACATGTTTCACTTCACTTCAGTGATGCTAATCTTTGCTTCATTCAACTCAAAACTTTTGCACATCATTGTATCCATAGTTTGCAATGGATTATTTCCCCTTGATACCTTTGCTTTCATATTTCACTTGCAACCACTTTATACTTCCATTTCATGATAGAAACAAAGTTTCTTTTCACTCTTCATGCATTTTTATCTTTCCTTGGATAGCTACACCTAGCATGTGCATTGATATTTAGTGCATAGAAGATTTTGAAATAAGTGACACTTGATGATGATGTTTTGAAGCTTCTCCAATTGATTCAATTGTTACTCTTGATTTGTAGACTGGCATTGTGTATGCCTGTTCACTACTACTCCATGACAATGAATCACTTGTCATATCAATGTGAACATCATGTTAATGAAACATGGAAGTAATGTAATGCTACCACAACACTATGTAGTCAGTCAATGATAGCGTGACATACCTGTATGCAAATAGAAATTTCCAATGGAGGATAATATAATTTTATTTTTTTGTCTTGCATGTTAATTGATCATTTTGAATGAGTCGTTGTTCATCCATGATTCTTAATTCATTGCACATTCAAAGTTGATTGTCATGTATGATCAATATATTGAATCTCTTGCAATTACTTAATGATTTAATCCTTTAGTTGAATGTTTTCATTGAGCATTATGAATATCTTTCTTTCTCAAACCCCTCTTGAAGTTAAAGGGAAACATGTTGGCCTCGACCCTTGTGGGAGCCACGTTTTGTCCCACATGTTGTAAATAGATGAAACAAAACAACAACAAAAATTGACCTTTACTTGCACAAGAAGAGAACATGTTAGATAAAACAAAGCATATGATAGACGTATTTGACAACTTTCTAGTTTTCCTGTACATTTATGGTATGTTAGCTATTTGAATGCACATGAGGATCAAATTATATGTTTATGGATAAGTGCACATGTATTGATTGGTGATTCTTCATTTCTCTAACAACACTTTTCTTACAGATGCAAGGAACCTAGGAGCAACAAGGGGAGCATCAAGTAGAAGCAAGACAAGCGAGAGGGACCGAAGCTGATGCAGAAAAAAGCAACTAGGATTCATCATTCAAGCAATGATGGGTCCTCTTTCTCTACATATGCATTCTTTTCATTTATCTGTAAATGTAAAGTCTTTTCTTTTATTTTCATTGTAATATTTAGTCTCACAGCTTATGTGGGACACCATACATTCATGATATCAATAAAGACTACTTTTTCCAAATTATTGTGATTCTTTCTCTTCACTATTGTATGCATATGTATAATGTAATGATGTAGTCTTTAGACATTCTCCTTCATGCATATGAATATGACATGGTAGGGAATAGATGTACCTTTTGTTTTCACTTTGTAAAAACATAATCACTTCTACCTATTTGAACTAGGATAAAAAATAGGTAACAGTACTAGTTGGGAATCATGATCTTAAGATATACAAGAACCCTTTTCCAAATCATAAAATAGAAAACAGAAACAAAGCTAAGGATTACACCAATGTGCAACATACCTATTCCAACATAGTGGCTTCCTACAATAGCATTATTACTGTTGTCACCATCAAAGGAGCTAGTATGGAATGTGGAGTCACCACACAACATGGTAAAATAACTGTTCAAGGTGTCTCATCTCAATCTAGGACACAACCTACTTTTCCCACATCTAATCCTAGCAAGTACAATCTTCTAGATCAACTTAAGCACACCCCCACATAGATATATATCCTAAAAATATTAAGGTTTTCCCCCACATATAGGGAAATATTGGAGAAAGCCTTGTCTGAACCATCTGTTCCCAAGAACATTGATACAAATTAGTTTCAAGCTATGGTAGGGCATATCACCAACCATCTTCTTACTATTTCTGAGAAAGACCTCCTATCACAACCATCTCATAACCATGCTTTACATATTGAGGTTGTCATTCACAAAAAAAAGGTCAAAAGAGTCTTGGTAGATGGAGGTGTTGGTTTGAACATTTGTACCTTATAGTTGATAAAAAAATCTAGGCTATTCAGAAGATACTATTGAGAAGAAAAAGAGTACCACCATCAAAGCATATGATGATCAAGAATGGGTATCATAAGGAATCATTGCAATTCCCATCCATGTGGGATCTCTTTGTAGACATGAAAAATATCCTCATCAACTAGCTTCAATTCTTCCTTGATCATTTCTCTACTAACCAATTAATTGAATAATCCTTATTTAGTTAATTCATTAGGATTACTCTGTTAATTAAATAAATCATTTTATTTAATTGAATAAATTAACCCTCATTTGATTTAAATCTAACATCATCTTTTTAATAAAATAAATCAAACTTTATTTAATCTAATGTTCATTATTCCTCTCATTTGATTTAAATAAATAGTCAGATGTCAAAATCAACTAATCTCCATTTAAAATAATCAAATCATGATTAATCTTAACTCTAATCCATTAAATCCTCTAGGTTTTGCAACTTGCACAATAAATCAATTTATTTGATTTATTAATTCATCTATTTTCATTCAAAAGGGAATCACATTGGAATATTCTTCAAAATTGAATTCTCCCTCCCAAATTTCTCATCCTCCAACCTTGCATTTATGAATCTTACAAGTTCTTTTTCTTGAGCCAAGTGGCAATAACTCCTCTTCCACATCTCCCTCCACAAGCCAACTTTCAAATTTCAAATATCCACCTAATGGCGTTTATGTGCACATTCATCAAAATGTGCTCCACCTCTCTCCATTCACATGTTGACAAGTGGCATTTTTCTATTGGTTGATGTTTTGTCCCACATCCTTCATGTTTTGCATTCTTCCATCCTTCATTCCTATAAATGGAGGATTCTTTTATTAATTTTGGATCCACAATCTTATGCACAAGTTCATTCACAAGTTTATGCAAGCCCATTATCCACAATCTTAGGTATTTTAATCCACAACTCATCCAAGTTAGCATTTTATCACAACTCATAGCATCTTCAAGGCATTTTCATCAAGTTTACTTATCAAGGGTTGGGAAAGGGCTACTTTCCACATCAAAGTAGCATCAATCCACTATGGGATATGTTTGAACATACTTCACACTTTTAATTAGTCTCTTTGGTATTTTAGTGCTTTGTTTGCATTATTTAGTATGATTCAATATTTCATAGAGATGCTAGTTTTACTCACTTTAAACAGACTAACAATACTAATATGGTTCATTATTTGAAGTTTGTGGAAATTAGTGTCTATAAAATGGCACTAGAAGGAGGGTAGTGGAACATCAATTGGTGTATAGAAGTTCTATCATTCTTAAAAATATAATCTTGTCGTCTAATTATCTTTTGGAGGAAAATAGTGC
Organism: Sequoia sempervirens; assembly: GCA_007258455.2. Classification (NCBI taxonomy): domain Eukaryota; kingdom Viridiplantae; phylum Streptophyta; class Pinopsida; order Cupressales; family Cupressaceae; genus Sequoia; species Sequoia sempervirens. Next base: position 435,261,832 of record VDFB02193867.1, read on the forward strand.
TATAACCGTCACTTCTTTTTATTCAAAATTGGAGATTTAAACGTTCAACTATAAACGAATTCTTAGGCACTGTGATGGATTTTTCTTAGTATGATGCAGCTATAATTAGAAAGTGATCAATTAAATACTGTAACTGTAAAATTTCTTGCAATACGGTCAAAGTCTTTTGTTACACTTGTTTTATTTGGAGATTGAAACTTTTGAACAAGTTTTTTTCAACTTTTCAAACAACACACCTCAGGTGCAATAGTACTTGATAGAGTAAGGAATTGGAAATATTTTCAAGCCATGCCAACAACTTTTCTTTTGGTCGACAATGTTATTAATATGGGATAACATATATTTGACGTATCCGCGAGGTTTCTCTTTTTTCATTTTGTTTTCATTGAAGAACATGCAATGAATGATATCATTGTCATGGTGGCATCCACTTGAAAAGTTTATTCAAAAAAGCAATCACAAGCTAAACATCTTTGGGCATTGAGGTCTTCAAATTCAAAAATTTTAAACCTCTAGTTTAGATCATTGATTGCCTTAGATTATTTCCTGTGTTTTAGATTTGTAAAATTTGAAGGTATTCATTGGGAAGCATGGATGGTTTTACTGCTATTTCTAGCTCTTGATCACTCAATCATAGAAGGATTTATCCTACCTTTGATTTTTTTTTTTAAATTGAAAAAAGTCATCTTCTTTGCAACGATGAATTGATATTAATACCAAATTTTTTTCTATTCTGATCTTTTATCTAAATATTGTTGCATTGCTTGTTATCTTTGTTAATGTTTGATTGGGATCATTTCCAAAAACTGCAATAGGTGAAACTATTTTTCAACTTGATTTTTTCCACTTGTCGCAATCTTGGGCTCACTTTTTCTAGAAGGTAACACATTACAACAGTCTATTCTGGGTATGATATAATGCTTTTGAATATCTGAGTAAAGTTTTCTTTTTGCACATAGGTATTCTCACTTTGTCGTGCAATTCCTCATTCTTGGTTCTTCTTTGGTCAGTGGCAAAGACTTCAAAAATTCATTCATAAGAACTAATATGTTGATATCAAAATAATTTGTAATTTGTAATCACATACCATGTAGCAGCTCACCAAATCGAAGAAGTGAAAGTTCAATGAGCATACAGATAAACATTGATAGGAAAATTGATGATAGAGGTGGCAAGGTTGTCTCCATATGTTCGAATAAAATAATAGCAATGTTTTCAAATAGTAAGGAAGGTTGTCTTTTATTTTTAGTCCAAGTTTTGCGGCACTTTCACTATTTTTGGTCATCCATGCATTGATTTTTTTTCCATATTAGAGCTTTGACAACTGTAACACTCAAGAAACTCAAAATTCAAGACACGGGTGGAGAACAAAAGCTTCTTCCTTGATCTTGCTTAGTCTCAACTTTAGCCGCTATGTCATCAAGTGTTGTTTTGAAGTAATTTTTCTTTCAGGCTAAACATAGCGATGTGAAATTGGGTTACACTTCTCTATTAAATAAATCCATGCACAAAAATAAAGGGAAAAAATCAACCATATTTCTTTAAGGCATATTTTTATCAGTTCACATGCCTTGTCTCATTTCTTTGAGGCATTCTATCAAAAGGAACTCATGCCTTTTCTATGCTGCCATATTTTGCAAACTTGTCTATGAGGTTCATATGTTGTGGAATTTAGTTTTACACCTACCAATTGCATTTGCTCAAAAGTGTCTAAAGACTTTTCATCAAATCCCTATTGTGCATGAGACCATCTCTTTTAGGAATTCTATCAAGAAGTTTGTGTGTCCTCTCTCTACTTTTTGCATGGGCATGGGTGTCTATTGTTTCCATGCCATTACAATCATAAGAGTTACTTCTTTATCAACTATGAGTTAAAGGCACATCATTCACTCACTTCAAAGAACTCAAAGCTTTCCCTATGGGTCATTTCAGAGGTAGAAAAATATGTATTTCCCTATCCTAGACAAAATCCATTCAACGCCTATCCCAATCTATTGCTTTTTTATCTTCTAGCAATTTATTTTTTGATTTCTTTATGCTATTGCTAAAAATTTGTTTGATTTTGGATGCTACAACTGTGCAAGGAAGTCCCAATGAATCTCTTGGTATCTAGCTTTAATTCTCCAAGATCTAATTCAATCTTTGTCATCACTATACAATTTTTGAAAAGTATGTATAGAGGGAAGGTGCTAAACATTCAAAACTAAAGATTTTGCATGCATTTATTTTGTGTGTATCATATGTATCTCTTGTGATTTGTTAATTTGTTGATTCAAATACTGCCAGAAATAGACATTGAAATATTAAATGCACTATGTAAAAGAATCAAACATTTTTTGGAGACTCACTATTGGTAGGTAAGTAGCCTATGGATGGGAAGGAGTAGCACCTATAAATTTTATTTGATCTCTTCTAACTGCTTTATGATCTTTTATTAATTGATATTGAATCTAGTGCTTGGAGGATTAGTAAATCAACAAATACATAGTTAATGTGTTGAAGGCTATGCTTTATTCATTTATGCCTTGTGCATTGAATATTGATTGGAGCATTAAATAGGCAACCAAAGTCGGTGTTTTGCTTTGTTTTTGTTCATAAAAACTTCAAGATTGCAAAAATCCTTTGTTAGAGCGATATCATTATGGAGGGGAATTTTCCTAATATTGATTAAATTAGCACTTAAAGTATTTATTTCTGTTTTCATAAGCTTCCAGCTAGTTATTGTCATGCTTATCTTACTATCTTTGATCATATGGGGTTCCTTCAAATCTGATTTTTAAACGTTATAACCATTTTATTTTTTTTATTTCACAGGTAATTTGCATGAGAGTGGATAAATCACAAACAAAATTGAGCTAGAAAAGTGGACATTGAACTTGAGACTTGAAAGAGCATTTTTTAATGCTTGTTGTAATCACTTAGAGCATCTGATTACTGCATTCATTTTTTATTTTAGGCCAACTCCCTTTAGTTTTGGTTTAAAATTGACCACTGATTTAATCTCTTCAAGTTGGGGTAAAATTGAACCCTAGAAACTCACTAGCTCTTGGATTTGGGTCTTAAAAATTTAACAAGAAAATCTCACACTTCAAAGTTGGTGCTTAAAAAGAACTCATTTCCACTTTGGTGTTAAAATGAACATGTGCTTTCATGTCTTGTAATCTTTTTTGCAAAGTAATATCATCTAAAAAGGAATATGCACTTCTCTCACGCTTCATGGTGATCTTGAGAATCAAAAGTCTTTTTGGTGACATTAAGTTGCATAAAAGATTGCCTCCGCATTTCAATTGGGCTCTTAAAATTGAATTTTTTTTGAAAATGTGAGTTAGGTATATCATGTGTATTCTCTCTTTGTTTCTCAATGAAGATTGATCAAACTACGGATGCGCTTGCTCACTTCTTTTTACCCTTAGAGGGCCTTCCTAGTGGGAGAAAGTAATCACCCTAGGGAACAACACAACCAGGAACACACTAAATCCAAGCGACTTCCACCTAGTATATAAGTGTGGGTACTTGAGGAAAGTTCAAGTATCATGAGGATTGCTCAGACAAGAAGGGAAGAAATGGTCTCTCATCGTATGGATGACCCCCCATGAATGGAATGCCTATACTAGAACCTTTTGTATAAAGGCCAAAATCCTTATCTATTTGTTGGTGCAAGAACTGTTGTTCTGAAGTCATCCCACATTTTTACAACTCTTAGTAGAGATGAGAAGTATGCCATGGGAGTTTCATGGGTACTGAAGATTCGCTGATCTGAGAAGTGTGTGTCATGGAGGGGAGCCAATGTGGTCAAGCTTCTAATCATCCGCTAAGAGTAGGCATAGTTGGATTTATCCAAGTGGGAAATCAACAAATATTGTCTCATTCTATCCTAGGGTTGTTCATCATTTTGGGATCCAAACACTTTTATTGGATCTAAAACATTGGAAAAAAAACATTCAACATAAACACCAAATTTCAAACCCTTTAGGAAGAGAAAATACCTTTGAAAAATCCAAGTGTTACTTCTTGTCCCTTGGGATTTCATCCTTAGAGGCTTCTAAGTATTTGGATTTATATCTCAATTTTCCCTCACTAAAGTCAACGTTAGGGAACTATCGCCTTGATTTTATTCATTTCCATTCATTTTTGCATAATGGACCTTGTGGGATGAAAATAAATTGAGACATAGACATTTAGTTTGAAAAGATAAGCAAGAAGTGTGTATGTGGTAAAAGAAATCCATTAACCAAAATTAAATCAATTGAACCTCATACATGTGCTTGTTATCATTTGTCTTATGGTTTTCCATGCAAACATTGGTTTTTTGTTTTTAACTACTCTTAGGGAAAAGTATGTTCTTCACTATCTTGGTCTTATAAACAAGGTCCCTCTTAGGTTCATTTAGGATCAAAACAACCAACCATTTCATCTATCACAAACATCAATCAAATCCCATCTCACAAACAACTTTTGAACCATTGGAAAAATCATTCATACAAGATTTTTTGGTAAAATCCTTCAAATCAACATCAAAATCACCTTGTTTGGTTAAGTGTGTGTGGATTAATCCTTCCTCATACATCTAGTTAATTTATCATCCTTGTGGACACATTTATTCCAAGATAATATCCAACATCTTGGGCTTTATAAGTCCATTATCCAAATCAAATTAAATCCAATTTAAATCAAAGAATCCAAAGTATCCTAAAGTCTAGTGTTCCTCCAAGGGTCTTAAAAGTGCAACACCCATATCATTCACCCCTTTCATCCTTCATCTCATCATTGGTCCTAAACACCTTAGAGGTTCACTTTTGCAACAAGGTAAAAACACAAGAATAACATGGAATATAAACTTTATTCATACATCATGATTAATCTAAATCAACTAAGCTATCAAAGCCTTATAATGCCTATTGATTATTGAAACTCACATTTATAAAACCCATGCATGTGATCATTATCTCCTACAAACCTCAATGGTACAAAAAATGTGAGTATGCCCAATCAAAATTTTGGAACACCTTTCCTGATGGTAGATTTAAATCATGGTCCAAACCTACAAATCAAAATCAACCAAACACTCAATGCATGAGTCTTCCATAAAAAAACATCATCCCACCAAATCCATACATATCATCAAAGAAAACTTGGAAAAATTTGGGATAAATATGTTTGTGAATCATAAAAATGTTGTTCAAAGTCCAAACAAAATGTTAACAACTCCATGTATTAATCCAAGTCAAGGTAACACCATGCAAAATCAAGGAAATGTGATTCTCAAACACAACAATGTTCAATTTCAATTTATTATGCCAAATCTAAGCACCATCCCAAATCAGAACATTTTCCAAAATCAATTTTTCCATGATCCCATGCAAACACCACAAGTGTACATTCCAAATCTTCTTGAACAAAAGCCAAATCAACTATATCAAGGGAGTCAAAATCAAGATCAAATTTCACTAGATCAACTTGCTTCACTTGCCAAACTAATTGAATTATTGAGCCAAGATACATCTTCACTCTAGAATCAATACACTCTACCATTGTTTGAACCATGTCATCAAAGCATTGAGTTGTGTCCACAACCACTTCAAGTACAATATCTACAATGTCAAGAAGTTGGATATCAAGATCAACAACAAACTCAATCATCCCATCTCAAAGATCATCCAACACATCTCCATGATCAAAAGATATCCATCAATGGGAACCTACAAGATATTTCTACCCCATCTAATGATCAAATCAAAAGGCATTAAGAGTCACTCTTTAGTCATGATCAAAACCTCTTAACAATATTTGGCAATGATCTATTTCATGGGGTTTTAGAATTATTTGATCCTATTAATATAATCCATGATCCATCGACCAAAGATCCTATTGAAAATGTCTCTACATCACCTAAGGAGTTAGAGGACATATCTCAATAATTTATTCTAAAGCATGATCAACATCTTTCACCAAAATCTAGCAATGGTCATTTCCAAGACATATTGACATCCTTTCACCTCATGGTTATAGATAATAAAGGGATCCTCAACTCAACATTTGTTCCAAGTCCACTCAAAGCTCAAGAGGATATTAAGCCACTTACCATGCCTAATGAAGATATCCAAGAACCCCTTATAAGCAATCCATCCTTTGAAACTGACCCATGTAGAGAACTTGATCCAAAGCAGGTCGAAAGCAATTCCAAAATTAATCAAGAGCAAGGATTCATATCTCCAAGATACTACAATGATCTAATTGAAACTCTCTTATCTATACAATATGTGGAAAATGATGATCCTATCCATATAACACATACTCCTCCATCTACCCATGAGATGCTTTTTGTGGATGGACATGTAGATGATCTTCATTCAGAAAAAGATTCCTTTACTCCTAACATTATCACACAAAAAGAGAAGGTTATTGATTCCCACAGTCAAACTAGGTTGTCAACATCAAGATTAGATGTATCCCAAATTCAGATTGAGGACATAAAGTATGAAGATATCTATCATTATCCACTCAAGGAAACAAGTCAGAAATAATAGGATATTCTAGAGTCAATAGAGTAGCAAATTGAAATAATGTCATATGCAATGGTCATTTATCAAAGAATGCTTATTGAACAAGACATCTCAAAATAGTTAGAATCAAGGAACAAGGGTGCCACTACCACCATATTGGAGGCAACTATGTCTCAAGAAAATGTAAACATAGGGAGAATGAAGAATCCTTATGATGAAACCGATGCCAATACTACAACCAGCCATGTCATGAATATTCATCCACCCATCACCCCATCCATGAATTAGGACCAATATCAAAATAAGGATCTGAATCAAAGCAAGAAGAATGTTGTCAAAGAAAAATAAGCTAAGAATCATAAAGGACAAATCAAATACACATGGATACCAAAAAATACAAAGAAATATTAACTCTATCAAACTCCACTAGTCAAAGAAACTATGGAGCAAAAAAAAGGGAAAATTATCCATCAAAGATGTCCACAAAGGAAAAAGAAAGCTTCTCAAGAAACATGCAAAGTATTCCAAGCAGTTGGTCCTAATTTTAAGCACACTTTTGTATCCACCCATCGTTTCTCATCTTCCTAAGTTTGGAGAGTCAAAGATGCCAAACTATCAACCAATCCATCTCCTATTCCTAAAAACACTTCATCCATGCCTCCACGCATGATATCCAATTCTCACATTGACCATGTGTTGGAAATGACCCTTCATCATAAGGATTTAGAAGGCACTATATCATGAAGTGCACACAAAGATAGAGTTAACTATGGTATCAACAAAGCAGATCAGGAATCTCAAAAGTTACATTCAAGTGCACGTATCTTGGGAAAGCAACTTCTTCAAGCAAGATATCAATGACACATTATGATAGAAGCATCTACTTTGACACTACTAGGTGGTACAACATGAGCTTAAAATCTTTCAGAAAAAATAAAAAAATCATAAAAATAGTAAAGAAAAAAATCATCCTCTAGTGAAAACCACTATGGTGACACTTCGGACAAGTACCATGATGAAAACCTGACAAATAGGCATCATGTGTAGAATTGAGCATCTACATGTGCTAGTTCAAGTGGAAGCATCTCATCCCATCCATAATAAATCCATTCATCCATAAACCATTTATTTGATCCATCTACTTCCATAGTCCTAATTTTCTTGAACTTAGTAAAATTTTGGTGTACACTTTCAGCTTGCTTATGGTAAACATCTTGACATGGGTCATTTTCATTGATCCTATCCTACCCAACATTATCTAAGCCATGAAGCATTATCCAATGAAGCATTCGTCCATTCAAACACCTTATCTTATTGCAAGATAATCCTTGGCATACTTTGTGTGCTTACCATATCCACCCATCCATACATTTATCCAAGCATCCACCCATGGCATTCCATACATTGCTAGACACTGGGGTAGGTATTTACATCTTTCTTCAAGAATAAATCTTGATCTATATCTTCCAACTTATGTGGTGATCCAAACATTTGGAAAACATGAAATAAAATTGGTCAAAGCATTTATGATCCAAAATCCAAATCACTAGCCCATGGCACATTTTGATGGGTAGATGTTCCTTATCAAGCTTCATCTCTCATTGAACATCAATCCAAACAATCACTATTAGATGCATCTAATTTTCACTTCAAACGTCACATAAAATCATTCAAATAATTTTGTTTCGAAATCAAGATTCAAAATCTTGATCAATCAAATCCAATCAATCCATCATCATCTTGGGATATCCTTCCCAATCCTCATGTTACATAACACCATCCTTGCATTGTTGTGTATCTTCAACAATTTTATCATCATCAATCCATTAGATCAAATCCAATCAATCCCTCATCTTCTTGGGATATCCATCCTAATCCTCATGTTGCTTAACACTATCCTTGCATTGTTGTGTATCCTCAACAATGTTATCATCATCAATCCATCAATCAGATCAATCAACCCTAGCTTGGCTTTCAACAAAGTCCCAAAATAGAGCACTAATATTGTCACAAATATCCATATCCAAATCGTCAAAATCATGCAAAAATCCAAAAACATCCAAAAAATATCAAAATCCAAAAACATTCATAAAATTAGAAAATCGAGAAAAAAACAAGTCAAAAACCTAAAAAATTCAAAAACATTAGTATCCAAACTACATTGTCTTTGAGCTTAAACATAGGCAAGGCTAATCTTTGATCAACCCTTGGGACAAAAAATCTAAAAACATTCATAAAATCCCATAAAAACACAAAAACATTTAAAATTTTGGAAAATCAAAACATTTGTAAAATCTAAAAAAATACCGAAAACGGCCCCATAACATTTCAAAAACATCAAAAACATCAAAATATTTTAAAAAAAATCCACCCATCATATTTCATTTCACCCACAATAATCAATCATCCATAATAAATCAATTGCCAACTTCATCCTTTGGAAACACAAACACAAACAACCAAAACAATCAACAAAAGCAAGCTTCAAATGAAAAATCAAAATCGAAGCAACAAACCTTTAAACACAAAATCAAACTCTTGATCATTCACAAACATGTTAATCAACCTTATATCAATAGCCTTTCAAACAACCTATCAACTTGCCACCATCCACTAACATGTCCTAGGATGTATCCTTCCTACAATGGGTATTATCTATTGGAAAAACATTTTGGAGACTTATCCTAAATAAAACAGATCCCTTTAGCTGAAGGTATGAAGAACATTAGATTTTTTGTGTACTTAATCTTTTCTTTTGATTTATCTTATTGTGCTCATTCCAATGACCTCTCGATGATGTGTAAAAAAATGATTTAGAGAGAAAGGAATGGGGCAATGATCATTATCTTTTGTCTATTGTGCTTGTTGGATGTTCTTGTAATATAACTTTGTGAATACTTGCTTTGTTAGGCATGTATGGAACGTGTTTTGGGTAGCTTGTTGACTATTGCATTGATAGGTTGCACCTTTCTTTGTTTTGGTCTGAGATGTTTGAAACTTTAGAAGTGCACCCTAGAAAGGTTTTTGTATGTCAGGTGTGAACAAGAATACTCCTATCTATTTGTCGAGTCAAAGTCCATCACACTAGGTACAACGCCATCCTGGTTCTTGATACCTTGATGCATCGTATCTAGTGTGTTATCAAACATAAGGTAAGAAAACCCTTTTAAAATCCCAATCCTTGGATAAGCAACACATTATCATCATCCATCATCATATCTAATAAAGGATCGATGACTCATGGACTTGTTGGATCCTCTTTCCATCATCTCATTTCTTCTTTCTTATCTCTGTGCTAAAATTCTATCATGACATGCATCCATCTTGCATTGATAAAACATCATACTCATCCTGCATACACATACATATCATCACATCATCCACATCATCCATCTCACATACATTGGATAATCATTTAAGTTGTTTAGGATAATATAGATTGGTTATTCTAAGCATCTTAATCCATCTCATTTGCATCATCATCATAACCATCCATACATCCATCTTGAACCTCTGTCATGAGATCAACCTTCAAATCAAACTTTTTACTCAATCTCTTGAGGGGGTAGTGTACCAATATAATTCTTTCCATTGGGGCATCTGAAAAAAACATAAATTTTTTGAATTTTGATCTCAATAGTATTATTCTTTGAACCAATGTAGCAGGTACATTGCTTCAAAGAGGGGAAAAATGTAGACATGAAAAATATCTTGATCAACTAACTTGAATTCTTCCTTGATCATAATTTCTCTACTAACCAATTAATTGAATAATCCTTATTTAGTTAATTCATTAGGACTCCTCTGTTAATTAAATCCTAATGTTCCTCTTTTAATTAAATAAATCAACTTTATTTGATTAAATCATTGTTTTTCTTTAATTAAATAAATCATTTTATTTAATTAATCATATTTCCTCGGTTAATTAAATAAATCACTTTTTTAATTAAATTGTCATCTTCTTTTAATTAAATAAATCATTTTATTTAATTGAATCCTAAATTCATCTCCTTTAAATTGAATAAATTAACCCTTATTTGATTAAAATCTAACATCCTCCTTTTAAATAAATAAATCAAACTTTATTTAATCTAATGTTCATTATTCCTCTCATTTGATTAAAATAAATAGTCAAATGTCAAAATTAGCTAATCTCCATTTAAATTAATAAAATCATGATTAATCCTAACTCTAATCCATCAAATCCTCTAGATTTTACAACTTCCACAACAAATCAATTTATTTGATTTATTAATTCATCTATTTTCATTCAAAAGGGCATCAAGTTGGAATATTCTTCACATTTGAATTCTCCCTCCCAAATATCTTATCCTTCAACTTGGCATTTATGACTCTTACAAGTTCTTTTTCTTGAGCCAAGTGGCAATAACTCCTCTTCCACATCTCCCTCCACAAGCCAACTTTCAAATTTTAAATATCCACCTAATAGCATTTATGTGCACATTCATCAAAATGTGCTCCACCTCTCTCCATTCACATGTTGACAAGTGTAATTTTTCTATTGGTTGATGTTTTGTCCCACATCCTTTATGTTTTGCATTCTTCCATCCTTCATTCCTATAAATGGAGGATTCTTCTATTGATTTTGGATCCACAATCTTATGCACAGGTTCATTCACAAGTTTATGCAAGCCCATTATCCACAATCTTAGGCATTTGAATCCACAACTCATAACATCTTCAAGGAATTTTCATCAAGTTACTTATCAAAGGTTGGGATAGGGCTACTTTCCAAATCAAAGTAGCACCAATCCACTATGGGATAGGTTTGAACATAATTCACATGCTTTTAATTAGTCTCTTTGGTATTTTAGTGATTTGTTTGTATTATTTAGTATGATTCAATATTTCATAGAGATGCTAGTTTTACTTACTTTAAACGGACTAACAATACTAATATGGTTCATTGTTTAAAGTTTATGGAAATTAGTGTCTACAAATCAAAAATGTGAATGGTGATCCTAGACCTGCACAAACACAAAGAACAAACACATAATTAGTCCAATATGCAAGTTAGAAACAAAATTCCCCATGGAATTCATTTGAGATATCAAGAACAAGAAATAAATGAGGAATAAAACTATCAAATCTTGCTCAAAATAAAGTCTCAATCCTATGTGGGAATTGGTGCCATTTTGATGTGGAAAATGGCCCTTTCCCAATGCCTTGCAAGTTTGATGATCAATGGTGAATATTTGATGCTCCTTGATGAAATCATGAAAATTATGAACACTTGATGAAATGGATGAAAATGGCTCTAAGTGTGAAGATAATGACTTTGTAATGAAGTTGTGGATCCTCAATTTGTAAAAGGGTCTTCTATTTATAAAAGAGAATGAAGGAGGAAGAGGAAAAAAGGATGAATGTGGGATTAATCATCAACCAATGGCCAAATGCCACTTGTCAAGATGTGAGTGGAGGAAGGTTGAGTACATTTTGATGAATTGCACAATAAATGATATTAGGTGGAATTTCAAATTTATGAAATGACAAGTTGGAGGGAGAAAGGAATGAATTAAATGCCACTTGGCTCAATGCAAAGGACATGTAAGATGATTTTAATACCTTGTTGGAAGGGACAAGTCCTTTTGGAGGGACTTTTCAAATTTGGAGGAATATTCCAATTTGATGCCATGTTGAGAGAAATTAGAAGATTTAATAAATCAAAAGAAATGATTTATTGTGCAAGTTGCAAAATCTAGAGGATTTGGAGGATTAGGATAGATTTAATCATGATTTGATTAATTTAAGTGGAGATTAGATGATTTGACAATTTGATTTAGATAAATCAAAATGAGAGGAATAATGATTTTAGACTTAATTAAATAAAGTTTGATTTATTTAATTAAAGAGAATGATGTTAGTTTTAAATCAAATAAAGATAAATTTATTTAATTTAAACGAGATGACTTTAAAGATTTAATTAAATAAAATGGATTATTTAATTAAAAGAGGAATTGTAGGAAAAATGATTTATTTAATTAATAGGAGATGATGACTTAATCAGATAAAATTGATTTATTTAATTAAGAGATGAGTTGTGATGAATTTAATCAAATAAACATTATTCGATTAAATGATTAGTGAAAGAGGTGATTTAGGATGAACCGGTGTTAGTAATTTAGGATCACCTGTATAAAATTAATTAGTACATTTTATGTGTCTACATTTTTCCCCCCTTTCAAGCAATGCACATGTTGCATTGATTCAAAGAATAATCATGTTGTGATCAAAAGCCAAAAGTTTTTTAATTTTTAAAAATTCCCCAATGCTGCCCTAATGAGAGAACTACAATGGTATACTATCCCCTTGAGAGATCGGTTTGTATACACCTAAAAACAGTCATCATATTCAATTAAGTAAATACAAGTTATTTGATTAATATTTTGACTACATATAAATAAAAGCTCACTTTGTTTATATTGTTCACTCTTCTATTTATTCTTCACTAATTAAGAGTTAGAGCACATGTCTACTACTTTTTCTTGTGCCGCCTCACAAAGGTCACATGAAAATAAATAATCCTAATTATTAATTAGAATTATCCTCACACACTTCCACCAATTGGAAAAAGCACATGGTCTTTTTTTCACACACTTGGGTCTCCCATCCAAATGGCATGTTTCGCATTGGTCAAGAGATTCTTCTACACACATGGCATGTTGTCTTTGGTCAAGGGGACAACATCTTGATTCTCTCCATCTCCACTATCTATTAATTCTCCTTTGAATCTAGACCATTGATAGGTGCCAACTCACAAGATGCTTGAGAAACCTTATAAATACACCCCTTTTCCTTTGCATTTTCATCCACATTTTGAATAGTGTTATAATGCTATTTTGAAATCCACATTTGAAGTGAAGATATCATGCAAGTTTCTCATAAGATCTTGGAGCATTAATGGAGTCTTAGAGTTAGCTTTTACATCATGTTTTATGTTGCATTCTCATACTAGATTAACATATTGCTTCATAGTTGCATTTTATCATCTCCATTGCATCATAGTTACATTTTAGATTAGTCTATTTCATGTTTGTATTTATGTATATGCAGAATCATGCTTAGGTTATTATAGTTTCATATCATCTCACTCATCTCCACTTGTTCATTTATCATCAACAATCATCCTTCATTTATCATCATATCCATTATCCTTTCCATCATTTTGTTTCATTTAGAAGCATACCACTAATCCTTCTAGCACATATTTGCACATAGAAATCATCTTAGCTTGCATCTTAAGAATTAAATCTCATTTTCTAGGTTGTCATTTTAACAACCATTGTGTTCAAAGAAATCTAAGGGCCAAATGGTTTAATAAATCCTTAAAAATAGAGGACAATGAGGCGTATTTGAAGGATTTGATTGTATTACGAAATAGAGTAGTTTACTTGCGTTCAAATATTTGAATATAAACCATTTCATTAAAGTTTGTGTTGACATATGATCTGTCCACATTCGACACACGCACAAAATGATGCCCATTGTGGGGCATTTGTCTCACTTGTTTCTAACTTATATGGAAATTTTGTGGTCACAGGTTCAGATTTGAGACTTGAGAGCCTTTTGCACCTATTCCAAGACAATTCTAGACTATTTCTAGAGTATTGGCACCTCCTGTCTCTATTTTGGCACCTCTTGCAAGTTGTCTCAAGACCATTTTTCACTGTTATGAGACCATTCTTGGCTATTTTTTGAGTTTTGGCACCTTTTGCAAGTTGTTCTGAGACCATTTTTCACTGTTCTAAGACCATTCTAGGTTGTTTTTAGAGTTTTGGCTCCTCTTGCACTTGTTTTGGCACCTCTTGCAAATTGTTCAAGACCATTTTTTCTTGTTTTGATACCATTCTGGGCTGTTTTTAGAGTTTTGGCACCTCCTGCACCTATTTTGGTGCCTCTTGCATCTATTTTGGTGCCTCTTGCAAGCTGTTTCAAGACCATTTTCACCTATTTTGGGACCATTATGCACTGTTTCTGGAGTTTTGGCACCTCTTGCCCGAGTTTTGGTGCCTCTTGCACTTGTTTTGGCACCTCTTGCAAACTGTTTCTAGGAGTTTTGGCATCTCTAACTCTATTTTTGAACCTTTTGTCTTTGTTTTGGCTCCTCTTGTCTCTGTCTTGGTGCCACTTGTAGTTTTTCACCAAATCAAAAAACTCACATTCTATGTTGTGCTTTGCTGGTTTTCCCAAATTCATTGTCAAATACTCAAACATAAACTGCTGACATATTGTAGGGGTTGGATGTTATTTACTTGTTTCCTTTTGGTTAAGTTAGGAACATAGCTTAATTAAAGGAAAATGAACACCATGTCTTTTGTATGTGATGGATGGTAGGCATATGCTCTCCCCTTAACTGGGTGATCCAAAAATCCAAACCTATTCTTGTTTATGTGAGTTTAAGTGGAGTATATATGGCATGTGTTATCTCTTTATTCATGTGAAATAAAGATTGATCAAACTATAGGTATACTTGATTTATTTTCTTTATCCTAGAGGGCCTACCTTGGGGAAAAAGTAATCACCCAAGGGAACAACCCAACTGGTAACACGCTAAAGTCAAGTGACTTCCAACTGGAATATAAATGTGGATACTTGGGGAGAGTTCAAGTATCACACAGGTGGCTTTGATGAGATGGATCGAAAGGGACTCTCACCACATGGGTCACTCACTATGAATGGAATGTTTTAATTAAAATCCTTGTTGTAGATTTTCCAAACTCCTTTATCTATTCTTTGGTGCAACAACGGTTGTTTCCAAGGTATCCACATTCTCATAATTTTTAGTAGAGATTATCAATTTTCCATGGGAGTTTCATGGCAATTGGAAGCTTGGTTAGCTTGAGAAGAGAGTGCACTATAAGGGGGAGCCCATCTATCCAAGCTTCTAAATTCATCTACTAAAGATAAGTGTAGTTTGTGTAAAACCAGCGTGGAATCCAAAAGAATATAGTCTTAGACAACCTTAGGAGTGTATATTCTACTTCATGTGTCTTCAAAATGAAATTCAAACAAAACACCATTAAAACATCACATTTTCAAAGTGAAAACCTTGATTCAAGACTACAGTCATTGAGGTAAGAAAGTCTACAATTGAAAAATCTAAGAAATCCGACCTTTGGGGGGTATTTTTGCTATTTTGGAGTCATTTTGGGGGTTTTTCAAAGTTTTGGTTCCCTTTGTCCCTATTTTGGCACCTTTGTGTCTCAAGTGGTGCCAAAATTCCTTCACCATTATATAGTTTATGAAATTCTACCCCATTTCAAAAAAAAATCTTTGAAAAAGACCTTTGTTTGACTAAGATACAACCATTTTAAGATTGACTATAAAAGTGTTTTGACATATAACTTTGAAGTGGTTCCTTTGGGGTCCTAAGTGGAGCCTCTTGTAAGCTTAGTTTTCAAGTTTTATTGAGTCAAAAATTGTTTTGGCACCTTTGGGGTCCCAAGTGGTGCCTCTTTCAAGCCTAGAAATCAAGTTTTGGAGGTGCAAACTTTGTTTTGGCACCTTTGATGTCCCAAGTGGTGCCTCTTGCAAGGCTTGATTTTCATTTTTTGACATGCTTACTCTGAAGTGGCACCTTTTGTCTCTATTTTGGTGAATTTTGCTTCTATTTTGGCACCTCTTGTCTTTGTTTTGGAACCCTTTTTAGACCAAAAAATAGTGACCTAGGTTCATCTTCCATCTAACAGTCAGTCCTTTTAATAGTTTTCAACCATTTCTAAGGAAAAACAAAATTTGAACATGTGGTTTACCCAATGATTTCATGAAATATTACACAAAACATCGAAATTGAACACATCAAAACTCAAAAAAGGGAAATCCAAACCACCATGGCTGAAATATATGAGGATCAATTGAATGCTTTAACTCAGCAGATGCAAAACCCTCAACAACAACTCCAAGACTTACAAAGGGAAAGAACCAAAAAAATACATTGTCTACCACACATCTTCCATTCTCCATTTGACAAAAATTTGGACATGACACCTTCTCCACCAACAACTACATCATCCAATTTCAATGTCTTTGAGTTCTTGAAAAATTTAAATGAGAAAACAAAATCAAGATCCTCAAACATGAATGATATTGAACAATCTTACTATGTCATGCATCTATCTTCATCTCCCATAAGCCAAAATAAATCTTAGGATTCTTTCACCCAAGTTAATGATTTCATCCAACCACCTTCTTCTATCATACCTCATACATCCAATGGTCCATGTCAATCTCTCAATCCAATACATGCTATCATAGACTCCTCTACACCTCAAGATCAAAGCATTCTTTCCACTTCATCCGATGATACCAAAATTCCACAAGTTCTTCCAATCTTTGACCAAGACCAAATTTCTCCTGAATTCTATGATGATCCCCTCCTTTCACTTTTCATACACAATGATTCTCTTCCATCTCAAGAGAAAATTATATTTCTGAGTTCTTCTTCCACCACATCTAATGAATCCATACCATCTCATGATTTCGTTGCATCCAAAGAACATAATAATTCTTCTAGTTTATCTAATGATGTCCTACCTTCTCATGATCAAGATATGTTTTCTACAAAATCTCATGTTTCCCTTCCTCATCAAGATCAAGATATGCTTCCATTCAAGGTTATGCTTTCATTCCATGAAGATGTTCATCCTTCTCAAGATCAAGATATGCCTTTCATACCACTACATGATGATTCCACATCTAATGAAGAGAAAGATACTCCATCTTCTACACCTCGTGATCATCTTCCAAGTCAAGATCAAAGTACCCCATCATACCCATGCTAGGATCATATCACACCTATACTAGCTATCCATGAACCCCACACCCACAAATTGGGATCCTCCACCTTTATCTGATCCTTTCATCCATAGCATACCCTCCCCAAAATGGACTTGCATCCTGTTTCACAAACAATACATATCCCATTGGTAAACAAATGTGTCAAAGTATGAACTACAAAGGAAAAGGATTATGCATTCATGAACAAGGTATCCTATGACCCCTTTTTTCTCAAGAAAACTCATATTACCATGGCCTTGGCTATACACCTAAGTGTCCTAGTCCATCAAACCTACCACCTATCCTAGGTCCATATCCTAATCCACCAAACCTTCCATCTATCTTAGGTCCTCATCCTAATCCACCAAACCTTCCATCCATCCTAGGTCCTCATCCTAGTTCATGAAACCTTCCATCTATCCTAGGGCCATATCCTATTCCTCAAGAACAACAAAGGCACACATCCTTGATTCCCTTTCAAAATTCTACCTCCAATAACTCATCCATGATACCTCCATACCATTCATCTCAATCCACCCCTCCCTTTGCTCTTGGAAGCAACTTGGGTGCCAAATGTCAAAATTTTCCATATAGAAATCCACATGTATCAAAGGATCAACATGTCCCCTCGAAGAGGCATGCCAAAGAAAAAGAAAATTTGATCCAAAATCAAAGAAAAAATCAAAAAGGCCACAAAGGCCCATCAAAGTAAAAATAAAAATTTCCAAGACTAAAAAGGTCTATAAATCAAAGAGAAAAATCTCAAAGGCCACAAAGTCCCACAAAGAAAATATCAAAATCAAAACTCATGTGGATTCCAAAAAGTCTCATAGAAGTAATCAAACCTAAATTGGCATCCAAATTTTCTGATCCAAAAGCTTCCTCAAATCTTCCATTTAAAAACCTTTCACCTTCCAAATGTGTTTTTCGTCCATCACTCCACCACCCTTCAAGGTGTGTGCCAATGTTGATCTTGCTATCCTTTCCATCTATCCATCAGCAAGCCTTCCCACCTCCTATCCATTATCCCATCATAACCTAAATCTACTAACATTTATCAGTTTAATCCCCATTACCATGGTTTATTAGAGGGATATTTGGTTGTGAAACTTGATGCTTAAGTCCCTCGATTTTCCTATCATGCATATATTATCTTCCACATTTTCACCTTTGATCTTGAGAAAGTTGAGGATCTCCTTGAACATCATTTATCTTATCATATTTGCATTGTCCATATCTTTTGTATCATATCCTTCGCCTTATCCATATTCCATCATTCTTTCTAAATACATCCTTTCTTCCCATCCTTGGTCTTGATGAGGAATAGGGGAAAAATACTTGGACCCCGTGTCTATATCTTATCTAGTTGATGTTGATCATCTCATTCATTATCTTTATCCTCGCTTTCTTCCATTCTATATCTCCTAGCTTATCAAAATCCATGCCATCATGTCCCTTTGCAACCTTGAATCTTATCATGCAAATCATATTTGAGCCTAGCTATAAAAAATTATCCAATCATCATATCTCTTGTCAATCAATCACCAACAATAATCAATCTTATTGTACTTGTAGACACGTAAAATGTATTGATTTACATTGTGCATCTGATCTTGACCACTAACAAAATTTCATCCTGAATCATCCTTCGGTCTAACCATTTAATCAAATACCCTTATCTGATTAAATTCATCAATATTCCTCTCTTAATTGAATAGATAAGTTATCTAATTAAGTCACCTCTTCTCGATAATTAAATTAATCAGCTTGATCTAATTATCATATTTAATTAAATAATTTATTTTATTTGATTAAATCTCTAAAGTCTATCTATTAAATTAAATAAATTAAAACATTATTTATTTTAATATAACAATCATCTCTTTTAATTAAATAAATCAAAATCTTTATTTAATTAATCCCTTATCACATTCCTCTCATAACTAATTTAAATAAATCCACAAATTTAATTCAAATAGGTCACATCACTTAATCTCTTCACTAAATTAATTAACTTTGATTAATTTAATCTCCTCGCATGTCCCATCCTCGAGCTTTTACCACTTGCACTTGAAAATAGATTTAATTGATTTATTAAATCTCTATTTTCCTCAACAAGGCATCTTTTAAGGAATATTCTTCAAGTTTGAATTCAAAATCTAAGTTGACATGTACATCCAACAAGGCATTTACTCTCTCTTACATGTCCTTTGCCTTGAGCCAAGTGGCATTATATGCATTCTTTCTTCCCTCTTTCATGTCATTTCAACAAATTCAAAATTCAAAAATAGGCATTTATTGGCACAACCCTCAAAACTTGCATATACTCCATCCACTCATAGGTTGACAAGTGGAATCTTTCCATTAGATGAATGTTAGTCTCACATTGCTCTATTTTGGAAATTCATCCATCTTGGAATTCTATAAATAAGAGGCTTCATTCCTCATTCTATCATCCACAATTTGAGTAAACTTACTATGCTCAAATCATTAGCAAATTTCATTCATTATCATTGAATCTTAGCTAGGTTATGCAGATTTCTTCCATTGGATCACTCACTATTCTTCATCAAAGTGGATAATTTATCAACATTCATCAAGCTTGCATCATAGGAGTTGGGAAAAGGAAAATTTTCACATCAAATTGGCACCAATTCCCCCATGGGATCAAGAGTTTGCTTGTTTAATTAGGATTCAATCTCTCTTCTATTGTTTTCTTATTGTGTTATTCATTGTTTTTCCTAATTTAAACTATTCTAATGGATTTCATGGGGAATCCTTGTTCTTGCTTGCATTTCACCATCTAATGTGTTTCTTCTTATTGTTTTGTAGGTACTAGGATTGGGGTTCACACATTTAGTGCTAGAAGGAGGGAAATCTCATTTTTCAATCACATTTTTCTAAAAATTCCACATTTCTATTTTGTGCATAGGAAAATTCCAACATTGGAAGCTCAATGTCACCATATAGCACCGCTGGCTCTCTAGTGTTGCCATATAGCACCACTGGAAAGTCCAGACTACAATTCTTTAGCATTCTCGCCTAAAATTTTTGTATTTGAATTTTAAATAGTGACGCTGGTGAAAAGGGCGACACATTTGAGCTTACTGGTTCGGGTACAGAGTACCATTGACTGGTAAGCAATGCTATAGAGCACCGTTGGAGAAATCAAATTGTGATGCAGTCATGGGTTGCACCACTAATAGGGAGTAAAAAAATTAGAATTTCATTTTAACACATGCCTTTTGTCAAATGATAAGTTTATCTTTTGTTTTCTACTTTTTAACCTATGTGTTTTGTAAAATCTGACTAATTTTCTTTCTTGTAGGTTGGATCAATTAAAAACAAAAGAAAAAGAAGCATGATGATGGTATTTCATAAAATCAAAGTTTTTTTAAACACTTAGAGTTTGTTTAACACTCTTAGGAAATTGTCATCTCTTCTTTCTTAGGATACTAATTTTGGTTGGGTTTTTAAAAAGAACCTTTTCAATTTTTTGCAAAGGCTTAAAATGAACATTAGGACTACAACTTACTAGAGTTTGTTTTTTGGTTAACAATTGAACAAAACAACTCTAATTTGTCCTTTGGTGATTTAAAAAGAACTCACAATTGCTTTGTGGCTCTAAAATGAACAAGTGCAACTTTGTCTTCGTGATGGCTTACTTAAACTAACTTCATTGAAAAAGGATGTATGCACTTCCCTCGCGCTTTAGAGTGATCTTGAGAATCAAAAGGCCTTTTTTGTGATTTTAGGTTGAGATAAAGTAATCACCTCCACACTTCATTTTTGGTTTAAAAATTGAACAAAACATTGTGCGAGTGTGAGTAGAGCATTATTGCATACATTCCCTTTCTTTGTGTTGCAAACAAAGATTGATAAAGTTAGGGATATTGTCTTTACTCACTTTTGTTTATCTTAGAGAACTTTCCTTGGGGAAAAAGTACTCACCCAAGGGAATGACTCAACCAGTAACACTCTAAAGCCAAGATTATTTCCAACCGAGATATAAATGTGGGTATTAGAATAAATGCGAATATCACACAGTTGGCTCTGATGAGATGGATTTGAAAAGGGACTCTCGCTGTATGGGTGAATCTCCATGAATAGAAAGTTCTAATTAAAACCCATGTTTTAAAATTGGCAAAATCCTTGATCTATTTGTTGCTCCAAGAATGATCATTTTGAATCTACCCCATGCTTTTATAGTCTTTTAGTAGAAATGGAAAGCATGCCATGGGAGTTTCATGGGTGTTGATGCTTGGCTACCGCATATAAGTGAGTGTCATGGAGGGAAGCTAGTGGGGTCAAGCATCTAACCATTCACTAAAGATAAGCATAGTTGGACTTGTCCAAGTGGGGACTCAACAAATATTGTCTTCCATATCCATAGGGCTGTACTTATTCTTGATTAAAAAATGCTTTGCTTGTTTGAAAACATCTTGGAAACAAACACTTAAACTTCATCATCAAAATTTCAAACCCTTTAGGAGACAAATAAAATTGACCGAATTCATCTGTTATTGCTTTCCCTTAGGATTCTATCCTTAGAGGTTTCTAAACACTTGGATTATCTCTCAGTTTGTCTACTAAAGTTAAACAATAGGTAAACCTTTCCTTGAATTCATCAAATTTCCACATAACATACTTTGTGGGATTCGAAGAAATTAAGACATTGGAAATCTAGTTTGGAAACCTAATCAAAGAAGTGTTTGTGGTAAAATAAAGCCACTAAGCAAAGATAACAAAATGAACTCTCACATGTGTTAAAACCTCATGATTTCCAAATCCCAAAATGAAAGTCCTTAATTCAAAATCTGGAAATGTATACTCAAATTGAACCACTTCTTGGTTATAAAGGTCTATAGAAGCATTGCATGTTCTTCAATATCGAGGTTTAAGTAAACAAAGTGTCTTTTTTAGGTTCATCTTAGGATCAAAAGAAATAAAAATATTTTTTCATCCATCCTACAAACATCAAACCAAAAATTATCTCACCATCACCTTTTGAGAAATCTTGAAATTATCCTTCATGCTAGGATTTTTGGCAAAAATCAAAATCATCAAATCCTTGAGACAAAATCCTTGAAATCTTTATCAAATCATCTTTGGATATGTATGTGTAGCTGCATCCTTTTTGCATATACTTAATCAAAATTTATCAAACCATATTGTTTAGCTAGGTATATGTAGATGCATCCTTCTTCATATGCTTGGTTAAATTATCATCTTGTTTGACTAGGTGTGGGTAGATGCATCCTTCTCCCTACACATATTCAAATTATCATCCTTTGAGTAAATCTGCCCCTTAGATAATCATCCAACATCTTAGGGTCTATTTTTTCAATCAAAAGCAAACCAAAATCAATCAAATCAAGGACAATCCCAAAAAGAAGATCAAAAATCAAAATCCAAAACATATCCAAAAGTCCCAAAAGTCTAAGATCCCCCTT
This sequence comes from Sequoia sempervirens, assembly GCA_007258455.2. Classification (NCBI taxonomy): domain Eukaryota; kingdom Viridiplantae; phylum Streptophyta; class Pinopsida; order Cupressales; family Cupressaceae; genus Sequoia; species Sequoia sempervirens. The sequence goes on from VDFB02193867.1 coordinate 435,284,585, forward strand.
AAGATTTATCAAAAGATCAAAACATCCACATCATCCATCTCTTGCATCATCATCATATCACCTTTTGATCCTCAAGATATCCTAAAATTTTCTCTTTTTTGCATAAAATAAAAATCAATCCAATGAATAAGAGATTCATCTCCCATATTCTTGAAAATTGATCCTCGTTTTATGGTTCAAACTAGATCTCAATACAAGAAGAACATGGAAGTCGACAAAGAAACACCCACTTCAAGTGACCTAAGCCAAACAACTATTGAAATAAATCCTATTGAATCAAGCAATCCTTTGACTATCTCATCATCACAAAAGCCACAAGAAGAAGATATTAACTTTGGGATGTTGCATGAAGAAATAACTGAAATGCTCCAAAATCTGGAAAACCATAAGATCATCAACATCATGATGAGGCTTAACCCTTCACTATACATGCTTGAACTAGCAAAACAAGGGGCCAAATTACCTTATGATTTCGACGTGAGCTCTATAGTGGAACCATCTTTGGAGGTTATAATTCTAATTTCATCCACACTCCCCATCTCATCTACATACCCATCCCAAAATATCACTCAAAAAATTCCACAAATCACATCTTTTGCTCCAACTCAACCTAATGTCAATAAGGGAAATGCATTTCTTAATGCTATTCAAACACACCCCCTTGTTAATAATCAATACTTGGATGCAAATACCATTTTGGAACAAAACATACCCCAAAATCCATTACATAAGTACGTTCCTCTCACTTTCCATAATCCTAATGATCCATCATCATCATCCTTCCATGCAACACCTCAAACTTCTCTCCTCACAAATTCGCAAGAAGGTGACATGTTCGGACCTAGGGGAATTTTTGACACCACATCATTTTCTCAAGAACTCACACCCCTCACATTTTCACCCCTTCCACCATTACCACCATTATCTACACCTCTACTTGTCTAGGGGCTTCCACCTTTACCAAATATCAATCAAACCAACATTCTAAACACCAATCAAAGCATCATGCCAAACTCTCAAAACTTGTGATCAATATCACAACAATAGATGACAACTACATAAGCAATCACAAAATCATCAACCACCCCCCTAACATCTCAAAACATGGTCTCTCAAAGGCCAATTACATCAATAGCACCATTCACCACTAAAACCACCAGCACGACATGACTACTCAACACCACCACAAACACCATTCCAAATCCACCACCACCCCCAGCACCCCCACCACCACCAAACTCCAATTTATCAAACCAATATAGCATGGAATTGCAAGATGCTCACCAAGCTACTTATCAAAAGGAATTCCTACAAATGCAAAAGAAAAAATTTTCACAAATAACTGCTCAACAAGTCGTACAAGCAACGCAAAATGCTCAAACCACCCAAATTGCACAACAAGCGCAATAGGATACACAAGCCCAAGCCCTATTGAAACAACAAAAGGCCACTCAAGCTGCATAAGCTGCTCAAGCAACCCAAGTCACATTACAAGCACAAAAGGTTGTTCAAGCCCAAATTCTATTGCAACAACAAGCAACACAAGAACAAGCCCAAGCATAAGCAGCACAAGCACAAGCTCAAGCTCAGGTGCACGTCCACTATCAAACACAACAAGCACAAGAGCAAGCACAACTTCTTCCACAAAAATAAGTATCACAACTACAAGCATATCTACAATCAATAAAACAATATCAAGAGAAGGAAGAAGCAGCCCAATTGGCAGCCCAACAACAACAAGCTCAACAATAGGCAATCTTAGTGCAACAACAAGAAGCGTTGTTTATACAGTAGCAAGTGAAAGCATACCTAGCTTGAAAAAATGTGCAAATACTACCAAATAACACACCAAACAACCCATCCATCCAACCCACAATTGAAACACCCTAGAATACCTTCATCCCACCCCTAATCTACAAAAAGGAGTAACGACACAAATCAGGTTGCTCTCACAACAAGTGCTTGATCTTCAATCAAGGTGAACCACAAAAACACCAAACAACTTGTGTCCCTATCCATTTGACAAGAGACTTGTGATGAAACCATTCCCCAATGGTTTGAGATCCCCAAGTTTGACAAAAATTGAGGAACAAGAAACCCTAAAGATCACATCAGGGAATTCTAGGTTCATTGCATGGAAGTCGCATACAATGTACCTATGTGATGTGGCTATTTCTTAGGAGTTTGGCTAGCCACACCATGGAATGGTTCTCTTGCCTACCTATAAGCATTAGAAAATTCCAAGAAATTATAGACACATTCATTAAAAGTTATGCATGCAACATTGCCATGGATGTTAGTCTAGAAGAACTCTCAGCTCTGAAACAAGGAAATAATGAATGATTCGCTTCATTCCTACAACAATGGTGATCCAAGGCCAATCAGAGCAAATGGACCATGCCCAAGGAACAACAAGTTTGTACCATTTTATCCAACATTGATGACCTCTTGGCATTTCATCTCAAGGTACAAGGGATCACTTCATACGACCAGTTGATCTCCAAGGCACTCAGTATTGAACGAGCCCTTATGACTAAACCCACAAGATCAACTTCATACCCTAAACAACAAAACAACCACCCACCCACCACTTACAATGATAAACCTTCCACATGGGAAAGGAAAAAAAATGTTACTAATGATGGTGTTGTCAATGCCAAAGTATTCATCAATTCCCCTCGCCAAAATACACCCACACCACAAATCCAAATCCAACACCAAAACAATCATCAAGCAATACAATAACCAAACAATAATCTGGCAATTAACAATCTCAATTATCAAAGGGGACCACCCCAATGGAATAAGAAATACCCCAAGAAAAAGTACACCACTCTTGGGGAGCCACTTGAAGTCATCATGAAGAAACTGGTAAATGAAAAACTCATCAAAGCACCCACCTATGAGAATTACCAAGAACCGGATGTGAAACCTGCTTGGTATAATGAGAATCAAATTTGTGAATTCCATAAAATCAAAGGGCATACCATGAATAGTTGTATGAGGCTAAAAAACATAATTCAAGATCTCATCAATCAAAGAATTATAAACATGGAATAGCCAACAGGAAACCAAGACCTTAAGATATACACGAATCTGATGCCTAACCATGGAAATAAAGGGAATAATAACACTGATAAGGGGAAAGGCACCCACACAAACATGAATCATGTGTATGAATCTATCATTGCCTCTCTAAATGAATACTACACAGTTATCACCATCAAAGGCGCCCATGCCAATTGTGGAGTCACCACAAGAGGCAAAAAAAATACCATTGTAGGATCATCCTAGCCAAACAGAGTTCCTGCACCTAGATCTGTCCCTAATAGCGACAATGTCCTAGATCAGCTCAAAAGAACACCAGCACAAATCTCCATCATGGAGTTACTAAAAATATCATCTGCCCATAGGAAAATCCTTGAGGAAGTGTTGGCTTCATCCACTATCCCTGTAGATCTTCATGCAGAACAATTCCAAGCTATGGTCAGAAATATCATTACACCAAATCTCCTCACATTCTCTGACCAGGATTTCCCCACTCAACCATCTCACAACCATGCGCTCCACTTATAATTCATAGTACAGAAAATCAAAGTCAAAAGGGTCTTGGTGGATGGATGTGTGAGCTTGAATATTTGTTCTCTCCAGATCATCAAACAATTAAAAATCTCAGAAGATTCTATCAGCAAAGGAAAGGGTATCACAATAAGATCATATGATGTTTAGGAAAGAGTGTCCTAGGGCACAATCAAAATCCCTATTCAAATAGGGCCATATATCATGGAAACCACTTGTCAGGTCTCGGACCTTGACTTGCCGTATAACATCTTCCTAGGATACCCATGGATTCATGTGATGAAAGCAATAGAATCAACTTTCCATCAATGTGTGAAATTCACACATGAAGGACAAGAAGTTACCATCCATGGAGATCCTGAACCCTTCTCCTATTGCAAAAGCCTTGAAGCAAAGTACTATAAAATCCCCCAAATACCAAAAAATGATGAGGGTCCATCTACCCCATACATTGATCCTGCCACTCTCGCATCCACTTCTATGATAGAGACACCCATCACTCCCACCATTCCCACCATTTCTGACATTAAGGTCATCATCCAAGATAATGGTTCTAGAAAATACATGATCCCTAAAAATGCTTTTGTAGTAGGAGAGTTACCACAATCTCCTAGATCACGGGGACATCTACAAATAAATGAAGCCTCCACATCCCAAAAATCTCCTAAAGACTATCCCAACTTTACAAGTTATGAAGATCTTGGCCAAGAAGTTATTGAGGCAGATCCATCTCATATGCTATGTCAAGATGAGAGACTAGTAGCTGATTTACTAATGGATGAGAAAAGAAAGGGATTGCAAATGATGCTTTGTAATGGGCTATGACAAAAATCAAAGACTTGGGAAAAATGAAAATGGGCTTATAACACCTATCATTCTAGAGATGTGAGCGATAACAAATCTTGGTCTTGGATGTACCCCTCCAAGTATAACCATAGATAACTTCACATTTGACATAATCGACGTCTGTAGTAGTAGTGATGATGAGGATCTTTTGACCAACTTACCTAGGCTATTTGAGGATACCACTCTTTGCATGATTAGCACCCTATCTTTTGAATTAGACCACCAAAATCATGAGATCCACTTAGTATACCCCCAACTCATCGACTACAACCAACGAGGACCACCGTTTCTTGATACATTCAAAAATGATGAGGTCCTCTCAAAATTCATGGGACTGCGAGATAACATTCTGTGTGGGGATCACAAAGCAAGTTTCATAACTGAGCTAGATACACATGCCTATTATGGGGAAATGATTGAATCCCTCAGTTGCAAAAGTGAAAAATTAAGAATAATATCTAAGTCCTTGAGTGAATACCACACTGTGGCACTCTCTGACAAAAAAAAATTAAAAAGAAAGGATGCATCCAACAGTGAAAACCTCTCCAAGTCACCTGAGGATGAGGGATTCAATCTTCCTTTTTAGAGCTATTCATCAAGAAAAATCAGTAGTCCTATCAGAAAGGTGCAATCTGGTCAATCTAGGAACAAAGGAAACCCCACACATCACATTCTATGTGGAGTTATTACTACCAGAGGAACAAGAGATCCTAGCAACCTTCCTAAGAGAGACAAATAAACTTTGCATGGAGCTATGTTGACATGCATGGGATTGATCCAGAGATCATGGTTCACCACTTAGCAATATATCCGAAAGCAAATCCTGTTAAACAAAAGCTTTCAAAAATGTACCCTCATATCACCTTATTAGTCAAAATGGAGCTAAAAAATCTATTAGGTGTGGGATTCATCTGACAGATAGATTATCGAGAATGGGTGTCAAACTTGGTACCTATCTCAAAACTCGATGGGGGCATCAAAATCTGCAAAAACTTTAGAGACTTGAATAAAGCATGTCTGAAAGATGACTTCCCAGTTCCAAACATTGACATGATAGTAGACATGATAGTCAGACATGAAATGTTGTCACTAATGGATGGATTCTCAGGGTACAATCTGATCATGATAGCTAAAGAGACCAACATACAACAGTTTTCACTTGTCCATAGGAGACTTACTACTGGAATATGATGACATTCAGCTTAAATAATGTAGGAGAAACATACCAAAGGGAAATGACCTTATTCTTCCATGACATGATCCATAAGACTGTCAAAGATTATATTGATGGCATTCTAGCCAAATCCAGAAATAGAAAAGATCATATAGCAACATTAAGTGCCATTTTTGACAGGCTCGAAGAGTACAAGGTTAGATTAAACCCAAAGAAGTGCATCTTTGGAATACAATCAGGAAATTTTCCAGGATATATAGTGTCAATGAGAGGTTTCGAGGTAGATCTAGCAAAGGTAAAAGCAATCCTTGAACTGGAGGCACCAAAAACATTAAATCAATTGAGAGGTCTTCAAGAAAGGCTCCAATCCATTCAAAGATTCATAACACAGTTGGCAGACAAATACAACCCATATTCTCACCTACTTCACAAGGGAGTAGCATAAAAATGGGATAAAAAGTGTGAAGAGACATTCAATAAAATCAAAGAATATTTACTTACACCACTAGTCTTAATGCAACCAATCCCAAGAAAACCATTAATTCTCTATGTATCAACAATAGCAACAGCCCTTGGAGCTCTCCTAGCTCAGCATGATGAAAATGGAATAGAAAGAAACATATATTACATCAGTAGAACAATGGTTTGGCATGAGCTAAACTATTCATTCATCAAAAAAGCATGTCTAGTAGTAGTGTTTGCATCACATAAATTTAGACATTACATGTTGGCACATAAAATAAAAATCATTCCTATAATTGACCCCCTCAAGTACTTACTATCAAAAGAAATGCTCATTGGAAGAATGGCCAAATGGGTGATGATACTATTAGAATATGACATTGAACATGTGGACTGGAAAGCAATCAAAGGCCAAGTCATCACAGATAAACTTGCAGAAGCACCAATCTATTAAGAGAATCCTCTCATTTTAGAGTTTCTAGATGAATCCATTTTCAACCTCAACATAGCTAACTGCTGGAAACTGTACTTTGATGGCTCATACATGCAGCATGGATTAGGAACCAGTGTCTTCTTTATCACCCCACAAGGGGATTTCATACCAAGGTCCTACAAACTAGCATTTCCCTGCATCAATAACATTGTAGAATATGAGGCTTTAACCATAGGTCTCAAAATAGTAGTGCAGTGGAACATTATAGCTCTTAGAATATATAGAGACTCCTAATTGATAATAAATCAAGTGAATGATGAATACCAAACCAAGGACAATAAGCTCACTCCATACAAGAAATTGGTGGCTACTCTCAAAGAATCCTTCATCGAGATTACATTTGAGCATATTCCTAGAGCCAACAATAGAGCAGCAGATGCCATGGCAACAATTGGATCCTTACTAGACGTCTATCACAATGTTCCAAAATATGAATTCCTGATAGATTAGCTTCTCATGCCTGCATTCAAGGTACCAGAATCAAAATTTGTGTTGAAATCATTGGTCCTGGTGATCCTTGGTACCATGACATTTATACATACATTTGAATAGGAATCATACCCACTGACTTACCCTCAAACCTAAAATGAACCTTTGTCAAAAAGGCATCTCGATTTGTCATCCTAGGAGATACCCTATATCGTAGAAGCAGAGAAGGAACCCTACTACGCTACTTAAATGTTGAGGAGACATTGATCGCTCTAACTGAAGTACATAATGGTATCTATGGTTCACACTCGAGTGGAATGACTATAGCCAAGAAATTGTTGAGGATGGTGTATTATTGGCCCACAATGGAAAGAGAGGCATATGACTATGCCAAAAGGTGTCCACAATGTTAACAGCATGGGGACCTCATCCATGCTCTAGCTCAAGAGCTTCATCCCATCATCACACCATGGCCCTTTTTGTAGTGGGGACTCGATCTCATTGGAAAAATCATGCCCATTTCATCTAATGGACACATATTCATCATAACTGCCATTGAGTACTTTACTATGTGGGTGGAAGCCATACCCATGACTTATATAACTAGGAAGCAGATATCAAGTTCATCTTGAACTATCTCATTTATTGCTATGGTGTTCCACAAGCCATTATCTTAGATAATGGGACACCATTTAAGAATCGGGATGTTCATGATTTATGTGAAAAATTAAAAATCCAACATCGCTTCTCCACCCCATACTATCCCCAAGGTAATGGCCAAGTAGAAGCTACAAACAAAAACATTTTCAAAATCCTCAAGACAATAGTTAATGATGCAGGTCATGACTGGCATCTACAGCTTAATCCCACCCTCTAGGCCTATCAAACCAGTATCTGTACACCCACCAGTGCCACCCCCTTCTCCATGCTCTATGGATTAGAAGCAATAATCCCCATTGAGATCAAGCTCCCATCACTTAGGATATCACTGCAAAACCTCATCATGGATGAAGAGTACTAAGTATCAAGACTAAATGAGCTAGAGCTACTAGATGAGTAGTGTATAGACACTTTAAATCATTTGCAAGTATATCAGAATAGAATCAAAAGGAGCTATAATAAGAAAATCAAAAGTAGGACTTTCCAAATTGGAGAACTAGTATTAAAGGAGAATATCAAAAGCAGGACTTTCCAAATTGGAGAACTAGTATTAAAGGAGAATCAGAAGAATGTTCCAAATGCAAGCAACAAAGGAAAATTTGAACCCAATTGGTTGGGACCATTCGTTATCATAGCAATTTATAATTCAAGGGCATATCAGTTATCAACACCCAAAGGAGAACCTCTACAAGAGCCTATGAATAGCTCTCATCTCAAAAAGTTTTATGCCTAAGGCATAGAACCAAAAATAAAAAATGTCAAAAATGTCTTAAAGAAATGGTTACTTTGGAAAAAACCTAGAAAATAGGCATCTTGGTGACAACAAAAAAATAAAAAATCCAAAAAAAAATTAAAAATATATATATATAGTAAAGAGAAAAATTGTCCTCTAGTGAAAACCACTTCAGTGGCACTTTGGGAAGGTACCTTGGTGAAAACCTAGCAAATAGGCACCTTGTGTAAATAGGCACTTTCCATCCACCAGGATCTTTACGACTTGTTTTGCATCATCCATCCATTATGCTTACATCATCCATCGCATTTAGATCTCCATTCATCACTCATCCACCTGCATCTGCATCATAGCTTGGTCCTATGTTTGTATCATGATCTCTTCTAGTACTACTCGGTCCATCCTCAAGGTTAGTTTTTCCTGCCTCTATTGGAGTAGTCTATTGCATCACTCTGGGGGCATGTTCTCATCGGACCGGATTTTTGTATATTCTTAAAGTCCTATAAATCAAAAAATCCAAAAACATCAAAAAATTAGAAAATCCAAAAGCATTCAAGATATGTCAAAATCCCAAAACAAGTCAAAAACTCAGTCAAAAAGTAAAAACAAAAGTTGTCTTGTCAAACTGAGTCTATGAGCCTTGAATGTAGGCAAGGTTGATCTTTGATCATCCCCCGAGATAATTAGGTCAATCGTTTAGCAGTCTATCATAATAAATTGACATCTCATCATGTATATCATCATCTGTAAATCGGTCAACTTGTCAGTTGAACTACATGGTCTCTGTGTGTATAACATATGAAAGGCTAATCTATTAATCAGCCCTTGAGGCCCCTAGGATAGGTCTTTAGGTTAGTCTCTTTGTCAAAATCTCATAAAATCCCAAAAACATTGGAAAAAACTCCAAAAACATCCAAATATTTGAAAAAATCCATTCATCTCATCTCGCTTACACCCACAATAACACCACTCATAATAAATGATCATCATCCTCAATCTTTGGTAAGATAATTACAAACAAGTCTAGCTGGTGAAAAGTGAAAACTCAAAATGACAAGTCTTAGGTCTAAGTCAGTACATAAGCAAGATGGTCAACTCTTTGTGTTGATAACCTATCATCCAATTGGTCCCATATCAATCACTCGAAAGAACAATTAAGATAAACAAAATGGCATGCCAGCATCCACTAACATTTCCTAGGATGTATCCTTCCTACAATGGGCATTAACTTTTGGCAATAGTTTCGGTTCTTATCCTTAAAAACACATCCCCTTTTGGTTAGCAGTATTGAAGAACATCAACTTGTTTGTTTACTTTGTCTTTATCCCTTTGACTTATCTTATTGTGCTCATTCCAAGGACTTCTCAATGATATCTAAATAGAGGATTTAGAGAAATAGGAATGGGGCAACGATCATTATTTTTTGTCTACTATGCTTGTTGGACGTTCTTGTAATATAACCTTGGAAAATACTTGCTTTGTTAGGTATGTATGGAGGAAGTTTTGGGAAACTTGTTGACTATAGCATTGATAAGTTATACCTTTCCATGTTTTGGTCTGAGGTGTTTTAAACTTATAAAGTGCATCCTAGCAAGGTTTTTGTATGTCAAGTGTGAACAAGGATACTCCTATATGTTTTTCAAGTCAAATTCCATCATACTAGGTACAACACCATCCTGGTTCTCTATACCTTGATGCATCATACCATGTGTGTTATCAAACATAAGGACATTGGACCTTTGAAAATTCTAATTCCTCGGCAAGAAATCATCATCATTTTGCATATTCATCATCTCATGACTTGTTGAAATGTCTTTCTTTTTCATCCATTTTTTCTCATTGTGCTAACAAGGTACTATGATAATTAGTTATCATCGTCATTGATCCTGCATCCATAAATCATTAGCATATTGCATAAATATATCATATAGGAAACATACACATTACATTTCCATCATCATATAAACATGGTATTATAAGCATTTTCCATAAATTAGCACATCCCTTTCTCATTACATTGTATCACACTGCATTCATCACATAAGTCATCACATAACATTCATGTGAATAACATTTCATAATCATTTTCACACTACCACCTACTGCATAATCATACATAATAAGTACATAAACATTATAGATAATCCATTGTACACATACTCTCATAACATTATAAAGTCATCTCCTACATTATGTTCATTTTACATTAAGCATCATCATACCACTTTAGATTAGCATATCATTTCATATATTACATCACATCACATACATTGCATGTTTAGGATAATATTTGTTATTTTAAGCATCTTAAAAAACTATCTCATTTGCATCATCAATACACATCATATAAAACATGACAATTGCATTTGCATCACATTATATCATCCATATCATCTCATAAATAGCATCGTAATCATTTTTTAACATTTCATTGCATAAAACATTCCAAATCATTATAAACATAAATAGGAACATAAAAATCCATTACATGCAAAGCATACATCCATCCATAATCATTTCATATATAAGCATGATTCACATCATTTTGTGTATACACCATAGATCATTTCCATATCATTTTGCATATTGCATATTACATATCATATCATTTCAAATCATCATATAGAATGCAGCATCATTACACATCACATAAATACATTTGCATATCATAAGTCAACAAAATAATATAGATCTGTTAGTCATGATCATTACATAATGCATATATCATCATAAATAAATGCATCCATAAATACATCATATAATGTACCATAACATCATTGCACAACATATAGAAATAGAACCATCCATACATGCATAAATAAATGACACACATCACATCACATCAAAATCATCATCTCATATATATATATATATATATCATCATCAAGTAACTATCATAGTACAAAATAATCAGATCACTATACATATATGTCAATCAGTACAAAAAAAGGCCCATCAGGCTATCAAAAAGGAGCCCATAGGACACAAAAAGTATCATCTCGATCAAAAGGATACTTAACCCTCCTATCTATTGCCCTCGCCCCTGTCACTGTGACCCTCTTCTGGTCTATGATTGGTCCATTGCAAGTACTCCAAGACTTATGCTGCTCTGGGTATAGCCTAATGATAGTGCATGTGGTAATAATTTTCCTCCCGAACGGACTCCCTATAGGACCTAATGGACATTGTGCTCTAAGAGGAGGAGGTTTTCATGCTCTCCAACTACTATCTCCAGCCCATCTATGTGGCCACCTATAACTCTACGGCTTGTCTTTACAATATGGCCTCATCCCTCTTAGCCCTGACCTATTCCCTCTTGGTCTGCACCTAATCTCTCTCCCTTATCAAAGTTTGCACCTGGGCCTGTAGTTGTTCAATCAATGCATCTCGGGGATCCACCTACCCTGTTGGCTTCCCTACTAGTTATGTTCATGGAGGCTATACCTGAGGCTGATCCTCACCCCCAGCCTCTGGTGGTGCACCTTCCTGCCCCTACTGCCTAGCCAACACCTGTTGCTAATCTTGCATCTACACATCAGCCTGAACTGGCTAAACTAGCTAAACTAGAGGCCCGACTAGCTATTCCTATCATACACCATCTCTTTTTCCTCATCCTCCCCCTCTACCTCTCATCCTTTGTCGACCGAGGATTGCTCCTGGAACTTTCAAACATAGGGGAGGGTGGAACCAATCCCTGTATGCATGTGTGACACCTAGATCTACATGCCCCTGATCGTAAGCCCATGGCCGAGCCACCAAATTTCTAAAGCTTTCCATGACCTTGGAAGTAGGAATGTATCACTCCCATGAAACCCGTGAAATGGTATGAGAAAATACAGCCACATAATCATCATCGATCAGGCCAGTCCTATGGCTCACCAAACTAGTGTTGATCATGCCTAGGTAGATATCTCTCTATCATCATGTGCTCTCCCTCCTACATGAGGCAGTCCTATTAGGCATAGAAAATATGATCTACATCATTGGCCCATCTAGGGTGACCAAGATATGGATGTCATATAAAAACCTACATCTCATCTAGGACCCTCCTCCAATAGGGAGTTCCATGCTTTCCTGTGTGTGTGAAGGACACACCACCTCTATAGCTCCATACGAGGGGATCATTAGGCCCCATCGAAACTACAACAACCCATGGCTGAAAGATAGCAATGTGCTCCCATGCCTATACATGGAGGAGTGTGACACCTACTCTGAGTGCTTTTCCATCTAGGTAGATGTACTTGTGAAGATATTTTTATAGTGATGCAAGAAGAACCGACCCCCAAGCAAAATGAGTAGGCATGTCATGCATGACCATGCACTCCTAGTAGAGTCCCCAACTAGGACTGAAGTATCAGCCTCATCGATCTAGGGAAACAATACTTGAAATAATTGCCACAACAACCAAGAAGAAGGGAGGGGCTAGAGCCCTGTAATGCTTAAGCTCGATCTTCCCCTCGCAAATGACAATGTCCTCTATGGTGAGGACTATGTGACAGGTATTCTATCCCTCATCTATATCAAAAATAACGTGCCGACCATGAATTGGAAATCTCAAGATGTGCGAAACATCCTCCAAGGTGATGGTGGCCTCACCTATGGGAAGGCGGAAACAAGAGGTCTCATTGTGCCATTTGTTGGCAAGTGCTGACATCATCCCAAGGTGGGTGTGAATGAGCATTGCATAGGCGATGTACCACAACCCCATGTCTCGTAATTGATCCTGATCTCTGTCACTGAGGTATTGCAAGTAACTGAAGAGATCCCATGACCTATGCTCTTAGGAATAGAGCTCCCTCACCATATCCTGCATCAAGAAAGGTCATCATGTTAAAAATTTTGAAATGCCGAAAGCGCACCACCATGGTGCACTTTCCTTTTGAGCAACACAGTTTGAAAAGATTCTTGTCATTAAGGCACCACCACGCCGCACTTTAGAAATGACCCCATGGGCCATGATCTTAGCGTTGGAGTTTCGAATTTATTTTCAAACTCCAAACTCCACCACCATGGCACAATCTAACACTAAGCGGTGCAGCTTGATTTTTGAGCGGTGTTATATAGCGCTGTTGTAGAATGACTGACTCTAAAAGCAATAAATGAACATTAAGAACAAAAAATAAAGCTCAAGGATCACTTACCAGTGCCCCAATGTCGGGAGGCCACTGGTATGTCTGGACTCGGTCAAAAATGTGCATCAAGAGTTGTCATTGCGCCATATCGTCAGGAGGTCAGAGCTCAAATCTCAAGGTTGCTAGATGGTTGTGTGTGAAAATGAATTGAAAGTGACCCCTAGGAGCCTTTTTAAGCTTGAAAATTAGGGTTTTTTCATCCTGATTGGCTATCTTGATAGGGTTTTGAAACCTTGAGCCTATTTTTGTCTAATTGAGGCCTATTTTACATCGTTTTATTGTGTTTAAACACATTTTTGGTCTCCTAGAGCCTTTTTGGACTTGTCAGGCACCTTGTCCTCTTTTTTTGTGAGATCACCCAAAAATGGAAATTTTCATCCAATCTCTCAAGGGGGCAATATATTGGCATATTTTCTCTAGCCGAGCAGTAGAGGGGCAATATTTTAAAAGAGAATTTTTTTTACTTTGACCCAGATCGTTTATTCTTTGAACCAATGCAATGAGTGCATTGCTTCAAACAGGGGCAAAATGTAGATACGTAAAATGTACTGATTGATATTGTCCATCTGATTATGACCACTAACATTTTTTCATCTTGAATCATCCTTTGTTCTAACCATTTAATAAAATACCCTTATCTAATTAAATTCATCAATATTCCTCTCTTAATTGAATAAATAAGTTATCTAATTAAGTCGCCTCTTCTTGATAATTAAATTAATCATCTTGATCTAATTATCTTATTTAATTAAATAATTTATTTTATTTGATTAAATCTCTAAAGTCTAACTATTAAATTAAATAAATTAAAACCTTATTTAGTTTAATCTAACAATCATCTCTTTTAATTAAATAAATCAAAATCTTTGTTTAATTAATCCCTTATCACATTCCTCTCATATTCGATTTAAATAAATCGACAAATTTAAGTCAAACAAATCACATCACTTAATCTCTTCATTAAACTACTTAACTTTGATTAATTTAATCTCCTCTCATGTCCCATCCTCTAGCTTTTGCCACTTGCACATGAAAATAGATTTAATTGATTTATTAAATCTCTATTTTCCTCAACAAGGCATCTTTTAAGGAATATTCTTCAAGTTTGAATTCAAAATCTAAGTTGACATGTACATCCAACAAGGGATTTTTAACTCTCTTAAATTTCCTTTTCCTTGAGCCAAGTAGCATTCAGTGCATTCTTTCTTGCCTCTTGCATGTCATTTCAACAAATTCAAAATTCAAAAATAGGCATTTATTGGCACAACCCTCAAAACTTGCACATCCTCCATCCACTCATAGGTTGACAAGTGGCATCTTTCCATTGGATGAGTGTTAGTCCCACATTGCTCTATTTTGGACATTCATCCATCTTGGCATTCTATAAATAAGAGGCTTCATTCCTCATTCTATCATCGACAATTTGAGTAAACTTACTATGCTCAAATTATTAGCAAATTTCATTCATTATCATTGAATCTTAGCTAGGTTATGCAGATTTTTTCCATTGGAGCACTCACTATTCTTCATCAAAGTGGATCATTTATCAAAATTCATCAAGCTTACATCATAGGAGTTGGGAAAGGGCCAATTTTCATATCAAATTGGCACCAATTCCCCCATGGGATTAAGAGTTTGCTTGTTTAATTAGGATTCAAACTCTCTTCTATTGTTTTCTTATTGTGCTCTTCATTGCTCTTCCTAATTTAAACTATGCTAATTGATTTCATGGGGAATATGTGTTTTTGCTTTCATTTCACCATCTAATGTGTTTCTTCTTATTGTTTTGCAGGTACTAGGATTGGGGTTCACACAGTACTTAAAGGAAATCAATGATTCTAAGTACTTATCATCATCATGCCTTACGGAATCAATCATTCCTAGCATCTTAATCAATCAACCATTATCATCTTTTGACAAAAGATATGTTGCTTGTGTGACATGTTTTGTAGTGAATCTTTCATTTTGATCTATCATTTAACCATGGTTGCATTATCTCTATTGTGGGACATCTTATTCGCTCAATTGGTCATATCATATCATATCATTCATCCATCTATCTCAAGCTACGTGACTTGCTCAACATCATATATACATCATGCTTCTATCTCTGCATCCATTTCTGCATCATAGCTTGACCCAGTGTTTGTATCAGGGTATCCCCTAGTACTACTTGACCCATTATAAAAATTAGTTTGTCTTATCATATCACACTAGGGGAAAGTCCTACATTGGATCAAATTCTTGTATATTCTCGAGGTTGCAAAATCATAAAATCTAAAAAAAAAAACATATCAAAAATCTCAAAAACATTCAAAACATATCAAAAATCCCAAAAACATTCAGAAAATTAGTAAAGACCAAAAGCATTCAGAAAATCAGAAAACCCAAGAACATTCGAAACATATCAAAATCCAAAAATAGGTCAAAAAGCCAAAAATTCAAAAACATTGTCATCTTGTTGAACCACGTGGTCTCTGCATGTATAACGTAGGAAAGGCTAATCTATTGATCAGCCCCTGAGACCCCTATGATAGGTCTTTAGGTTAGGTCTTGGTCTTCATGGTCGTGTCTCACTCTAGACGGGGGGAAAATTGTGTACTTGCTAGGAACAAATAAACTTCGAGCTTGAACAAACAAGCAAACAGTTGTCGGACAAACATCAAAAATAAAAACATCGAATGGATGATGTTCTTTTTGAATCAAGAGTTTATAATGCTAAACAAAAATCTTCAAACATCACTCTACTTTGATTTTTGATATCATATCTCTCGAGTCCTTGATGATGTATTGAACTAGAGGAGCAAGGAAGGAGTATTATTTTTCTTTTTTCTTTTGTCTATGAATTGGTCACTATTACTATGCAAGTTGTCATGGGATGTGCTCTACAAAGTATCAATAATGACATTCTGAAATTGCATAGGAAAATGATTAACTCTTGTCTATTTATGCAAGCAATGTTTAGGTTAATCATACTTAGATGCTTGTGTTAACTTGCAATTTTAAAACATCATGGAAGTAGTATTTAAGTCATGTTGGTCTAAAATATGTCATCGATGCTTGTACTCACTTTCAACATTTTAAAGGCCCAGTGATGATAAAGAGCACGAAAAATTGAAAGACAACTTTTGAATACGAGATTTGCAAAATTAAGTTAGATTGCATTCATGTTACGTCTTGCATTTGTATTTATGGGATTTCTCGAAGCTGAAACAATTTGAAAATGGTGTTATCTCTATTATTAATGGATTGAGTACACTGGACTTTGATAAAAACACATCATTATCATTTAGTTGCACACTAGTTGCATCATCATTCACAACATATCAATTGCATAATCATCATGATCATCATCATATAAACATCATAACCATATAGAAACATAGATCACTCATCATCATCGTTGCATATCATATATATCTCAAAATAATGTCAAGTGTACAATGATATCCAAATATCGAGAGGTACATCATCAAAAATGGTAGTGAATCATAAATTTTTCAGATAAATTAGTGTATATCATCAAGCCTCAGTACATTAATCAATCCTATGCTAGGGAATATCAATCAAAGATGATATACCACATCGTCCAATCAAATTTGAATCCACCTACACCAGATGCAAAAATCCTCCTATGATCATAACATATCGCAAATCAGCAATCTTATCAATCAATCAACATCATGTAAGGAAAGCTTAGAAGTGGAAAAAAATCTCTTAACGTCAAAACCTCACGAAAGAATGCAGAGATGACTTTTAAAACTTTTAATTACAGTCCAATTAAGATACTCATGAAAGAAATAATAGAAACAAAGAAATGAACATACACAATTTGGACACTAGATTTACGTGGGAAAACCATTACCAGAGAAAAACCCACCACACCAAAAAAAGTATCTTTGTATTATAGTAAAAGAAATTACATACAAAGTACAAACTTCACTTTATGATGTCAATTTATAGCAGCATAATTTCCTGATCAAACTTGTACAAAAGATGGTCTCAGACACATCTAATGAATTTACACAGAACAATTTGTATTCAATCAAGCAACATTTCATTATATCACACACACTATTACTCATCGAACTAAACATTATCATCCACCATTGCCCCACATAGTCATCCTACTCACAAATTGTTCATCTCCTTCACAAGAATAGTCGTAACATTCCAACTGCTAACGATTCATCTTTTGCTTCTCTGATTGGCTCAGAATAGACCACATAGGATAGACATTTGGTCAAGGCGTTCAAACTGTGTTGCATGTCAGTGAGACACTAATCCGTGTCTCCCCGATGCCACAATACCTAACTATTGTTATCAGCCAAAGTTACCACCATTGGCAAGAGTCATATCAAGTTCGAACCTATTGCTCAAACTCACTCTATCACTAAGAAATCACATCGATATCCACTGCAAAACCATCATCCCTACCATTACTATCGGTGAGAGGTCATACCAAACGCAAATCCATCTTATGTAGATCTATCAACAAGAGTTCCACCATCGCTAAGAGTCTTATAGATCCTCTATGTCATACTGATGTTCATACCCATCGGCGAGAGGAAAACCATCAGCAAGAGTTCTTGCTGAAAACACCTGACTATCAGTGAGACCAAATGTCATTGACAGGAGATTACACTGAAAGTATACCTAGAAATTCATATTACTTTGACTAGTCTATCGGCAAGAGGTTACACCAAAGTTCATCATGTGGAGATCCATCAGCAATGCATAAAACAGCCCATCGGCAAGACTAACACTCTCGGCAAGAGTTCATACCAACTACAAACTTGTCATCCAAGAGTCTTCTTGATGTGTTCCATCCATCACCAATTTGTAAAACCTCAATGATACATTCTTAGTCAGAATGAGTTATTCCAAATGTTCATGCTTCTCCCCAATGAATTCTATCACCACAAGTCTCCCCAATTACCATTTGAAACCAATCCGTCAACAAGAGATCTTATATGGTAGATTAAGATGGGAAACTCGTAACAATCGACATGTCTTGTCGATGACTCATGTTAACAAGACAGAACCAAAGTCTCGGCAACCTGAGCACTTCAAAGGTTTAGAACACAGTTGCTCATCGATATGACTTCCAAAGGGTCTCACCAACTTTTCTCATTCAGGAGTTTACATGCCAGTAAGACTGAGGCACATTTTCCAACATTCTCCCACTTGAAGATCTTACTGACACCTCCAGAGCATATCAAAACTAATGAAATTCATGGGCACTAAGGCCCATCAAACTGGCACACCACCTAAACTTGTTTGTGCTCACTAGTTTCATCAATGCCTCTGTAACATTTTCCAGAGTATCCACTTTTTCTAAAGAGAACTTTCCATCCTCCACCATATCTCATATAAAATGATACTGCACATCAATATGTTTCGTCCTGGCATGGAAAGTAGGATTTTTTTCCAAACAAATAGCACTCTGACTATCACAGTAAATTGTAATTTTCCCTGCACCAAACCCAATGTTAGAACACAAACATTTTAACCAGATTGCTTCTTTATAGGCATGTGTTGCTACCATGTATTCTACCTCTGTAGTGGACAAAGTGACTACAGCATGTCTCTTACTCATCCAACTAATTGCACCACCATTCATTATGAAAATATATCCACTGGTGGATCTTCTATTGTTAATGTCCCCTACCCAATAAGAATCCACATAGCCTTGAATTTTGAGAGTCCTCTGTGATTCAACAAAATTTCCATGGTAACACAAAGCATATTCTAAAGTTCCCTTCAGATATCTGAACACTCTTTTCACAGCATCCCAATGTGTCCTTCCAGGATTTTCCATAAAATGACTTAGTACTCCCACTACTTGGGCAATGTCTGGCCTTGTACAGGCCATTGCATACATTCAACTGCCAACTGCACTAGCATAAGGCACTCTGGTCATGTCCTCCATCTTAGTAGGATATTTTGGATAGTCTTTAATAGATAGCTTCATTCCTTGCAAAACTGAAACAACTAGCTGCTTGCAATCAATCATACAAAATCTCTCTAGAACAGTTTTAATATACTTACTCTAACTAAGCCAAATTTTTCTATTCTTCCTATCTCTGGTTATTTCTATTCCCAGAATATACCAAGCTACACCAAGATAAAAATTTGGAAACAATTGAGATTTTAGATCAGAAATCATTAACTTACTATTGCCTATGAACAACATATCATCAACATAGAGAACAATAATAAGAATACGATCACTTTTAGCTTTGAAGTACACACAGTGATCAAACTTCGATCTTACAAATACCAATGAAAAAACATAAGTATCAAACTTCTGGTACCACATTCTAGGGGATTGTTTTAATCCATACAAAGATTTTTTTAACTTGCAAACCAAATTTTCTTTACCTTTTTCCACAAAGTGCTCTGGCTAGGATATGTAAATTTCTTCTTCAATATCACCATGAAGAAATATTGTCTTCACATCCATCTGTTCAATCTCTAAGTCATAAGCTGCTGCAAGTGACAAAAGAAATCTAATAGATGCCAGCTTAGCTACAAGAGAAAACATTTCCCCATAATCAATTCCTTCTACCTGGGAATACCCCTTTGCAACCAATCTCACCTTATACTTTTTCCACACTGCCATCTAGACCTATTTTCTTTTTAAATACCCATTTGTAACCCACAACTTTTTTTCCTTCAAGAAAGGGTACCAAACTCCAAGTATCATTCTTTTCTAATGATGCCATTTCTTCATTCATGGCTTCTAGCCAAGAGTTTGCATCAGACATTCTAAATGCCTCTTTCACAATCCTAGGCTCATCAGTCCTAGAGATTAAAGCATAGGCACAAGTAGAAAATAACATAGAAAACCCATACCTATCAAGTTTCTTTCTTTCACGTGTTGACCTCCTCGTAGGCTGAGACTGAGGTGGTTCTTCTTCAAAACTCTCAAAACTACTTGATCTCTCCTCATTTTTAGGTACACTATGAATTTTCAATTTCTCTTTATCTAGTGTTGGAGGAATTTCAACTACATCATTTTTATCTTTTGATTTTGTCTCTGACTACAGATCCAAAGTAGAAGGCTTCATCTTAGGAAAGATAACACTTATGTTGTATAAAACCTTCTTTGTATTAGGATTCCAAAGCTTGTATCCTTTTATGCTAGCACTATAGCCAATAAAAATACATTTAAGAGCCTTGTTCCCCAATTTAGATCTTTTTTCATTTGGCACATATGCATATGCCTCACATCCAAAGACACAAATGTGTTTCAGAGAGGGCTTCTTTCCAGACCATGCTTCCAAAGGTGTTTTCTCAACAAGAGCGGAATTAGGAGAATAGTTTATTAAGTAACATGTTTTCGCAACTGCCTCAGCCCAGAACTTCTCCTCCAAGCTAGCATTGCTCAACATACTTCGTGCTCTTTCCATCACTATCCTATTGAACCTTTCTGCAACTCCATTTTTCTATGGAGTGTAGGGTGTAGTTTTATGTCTTTTAATTACATGATCTTTATAGTACCTCCCAAATTCTTCAGAAAAAAACTCACCACCATTATCAATCCTTAAACATTTTATTTTTCTACCAGTCTGATTTTCGACGAGGTTTTTAAATTCCTTAAAATGACTGAACACTTCTGATTTTTCTTTTCAAAAATTAAGCAAATTCCCTTCTTGAATAATCATGAATAAACGATATATAATATCTTGATTTAGACAATGAAGGAACATTTACTGGATCAAAAACATCAAAATGTATGTATTCAAGTAAACCAAAAGATTTGTGAGGATTGGAGTAAAAAGAAACATGGTGTTGTTTACCATATATACAATGTTCACAAAACTTGAATTTGAGGTTATAATCATCAAGCCCTTCAACTAGGTTTTTATTCTTCAAAGTTTTTAAACCTTTTTCACCAATGTGGCCTAGCCTATGATGCTAGAGCATAGTATTTTCTGGTAGAATTTTAAATTCCATAGAGTTTTCACTATTAGGAACTATTTCCTCTTTTTCTCCATGAGTAGCTTCTTGTGACTTTATAGAGACACTATTGCATTGAACAAAATGTGCATCCAGCTTATATAGGGTACCAATTCGAGAACCTCTTGCTAGCACCATTGAGCCTCTAGTCATCTTGAAGACATTTCTAGAGAACATGACTTGCACTCCAACATCGTTCAGCTTACTAACAAAAAGTAGATTTTGAGCCAAACTTGGTATATGCATTACATCATTAATTCCCTTTACTCTACCATCAGGGAATTGAATTCTGACTCTTCCACATCTAGCTATTTCTAGAGATGAATCTCTTACCAAATACACCCTTCCACCATCATATTTTTCATACTTAGTGAACTAGTCTCTATGAGATTACATGTGGAAAGATGCTTCAGAATCAATTAACTAGACATCATCTGATGCCTAAGTTTCCAAGGCTGCAATGAAGGCATCTGCATCACTCTAAGAAGAATCATTGTCAGAAGAATTCTTCTTCTTTTTCTCCTCTTTGCAATCCTTACGGACATGACTAGTTTGCCCACAATTCCAACACTTTACCTTGGATTTCTTTCCAAGAGACTTTGATCTCCCTTCTAATTTTGATTTGAACTTCTTGTCCTTCTTCTTGCCTTTTTCTTTCAATCTCCCTCGAATAGCAAGAGCCTCCTTCACCATCTTAGAATATTTTCTTCATATCTCTTCTGAGAACAAAGAAGCAACAACATCTTCCATCTTAAAAGTGGATGTTGTATTCCTAATATCCAACACCAAGTGATCCCAAGAATTTGGCAAAGAACATAACAACAACATACAATGATCTTCTTCATCAATCTTCACACCCATAGATGCTAACTGAGCAATCAACATGTTGAAAGCATTCAAATGATCAGCAACAAATGCTCCTTCCTGCATTTTCAAAGAATACATTTCTTCCTCAAGAAAAACTTATTCACCAAGGAATTTCCCAGATAAATAGCTCCTAGTCTTTTCCACAAAGAAGATGCAATCTTCTATTCATGAACATTTAGAATATTAGAGTCTACTAAACAAAGCCTTATCAACCCCTTTGATTTTTGATCTACAAGGTCCCAATCCTCTTGCTTCATGCTTGTAGGCTTTTTTCTAAATACATCAAGCCACAAATCACAATCAACCAACAGATCTTCCATTTTGAGTTTCCACAACCCAAAATTGCTGCCATTGAATTTCTCAATTTCAATCTTTCCTAATGTGCTTGCCATCTTAATCTATAATTTGAATTACCAAACTTCTACAAGACTCCCATTGAACAGAATTGACACAAAAAACCAAACCTACCCACAAGGATAACACAACTAACCAGGCTATGATACCACTTGTAAGAAAACCTTAGGAGTAGAACAAACTCTCCTAACATCAAAACCTCAAGGAAGAATGCAAAGGTGACTTAAATTTTTTAATTATACTCTAATTAAGATACTCATGAAAGAAATAACAGAAATAGAGAAATGAACATACATAATTTGGACACCAGATTTATGTGGGAAAATCCTTATAGGAGAAAAACCCACCACACCAAGAAAAGTCTCTTTGTATTACAGTAAAAGAAATTACATACAAAGTACAAACTTCACTTTCTGATGTTAATTTACAGCAGCATAATTTTTCCTAATCAACCTTGTACAGAAGATGCTCTCAAAAATATCCAATGAATTTACATAGAACAATTTGTATTCAATTGAAAAACATTTCATTATCTCACACACACTGTTACTCATCAAACTGAACATTATCATCTATCATTTCCCCACATAGTCGTTCTACTCATAAACTATTCATCTCCTTCATAGGAATGGTCGCAATAGTCCAACTGCTAATGGTTCATCTTTTGCTTCTCTGATTAGCTTAGAATAGACCACGTAGGATAGACATTTGGTCAAGGCATTCAAACTGTGTTGCATGTTGGTGAGAGACTAAGCTACGTCTCCCCGATGCCACAATACCCAACTGTTGTTATTAGCTAGAGTTACCACCATCGGCAAGAGTCATATCAGGTTCAAACTTGTCACTTAGACTCACTCTATCGCTAAGACATCACATTGATATCCACTGCAGAACCATCATCCAGACCATCGCTATCAGTGAGAGGTCATATCGAATGCAAATCCATCTTATGTAGATCTATCAGCAAGAGTTCCACCATCACTAAGAGTCTTATAGATCCTCTATTTCATATCGAATTTCATACCCATCGGCGAGAGGAAAACCATCGACAAGAGTTCTTACCGAAAACACCTAACTGTTGGTGAGACAAACAACCATCAACAGGAGATCACACCGAAGGTATACCTAAAAATTCATATTACTCTGACTAGTCTATCGGCAAGAGGTTACACCGAAGTTCATCATGTGGAGATCCATTAGTAGTGCATAAACCATCCCATTGGCAAGACTAACACTCTCGGCAAGAGTTCATACCGACTACAAACCTATCATCCAAGAGTCTTCCCAATGTGTTCCATCTGTCGCCAATGTGTAAAACCTCGATGAGACATCCTCAGTTAGAATGAGTTATTTTGAATGTTCATGCTTCTCCCTAATGAATTTTGTCACCACAAGTCTCCTCGATTACCATTAGAAACCAATTCATCAGCAAGAGATATGCTGAAGCAGAATGAGATGGGAAACTCATAGTGATCGACATGTCTTGCCGATGACTCCTATTGGCAAGACATAACCAAAGTCTCAACGACCTGATCACTTCAAAGGTTTAGAACACAACTGCTAGTTAGTAAGACTTCTAGAGGGTCTCATCAACTTTTCTCATTCAAGAGTTTACATGCTAGTAAGACTGAGGCACATTTTCCAACACATCAATCAATTAATCAAATCTAATCAGCTCTGGTGAGACTTTGATCAAATATCATGAGAATCAATCTATCAATTCAACCTTGCCTATCATGAGGTTCATCTATCAATTCAACCTTGCCTATCATGAGGTTCATCTATCAATTCAACCTTGCCTATCATGAGGTTCATCAATCAATTCAACCTCTCCTATCATGAGATTTATCAATCAATTCAACCTTTCCTATCATGAGGTTCATCAATCAATTTAACCTTGCCTATCATGAGGTTCATCAATCAATCTAACCTCGCCTATCATGAGGTTCATCAATCAATCCAACCTTTCCTACCATAAGGTTCATCAATTAATTTAACCTTACCTATCATGAGGTTCATCAATCACTTCAACCTCACCTATCATGAGTTTCATCAATCACTTCAACCTCTCCTATCATAAGGCTTATCTATCTATCTATCTATCATTGATCCTCACCTATCATGATGTCAACCATCAATCACTTCAACCTCGCCTATCATGAGGTTCGTCATCAATCAATCATTGATCCTCACCTATCATGAGGTCTATAATCATCAATCAATCATTGATCCTTGCCTATAATGAGGTCAATCATCATCAATCAATCATTGATCCTCACCTATCATGAGGTCAATTTTTCTATCAACATCATCAAATCAAACAATCAGCTGAAGCAATTATTAAGCATCAAACAGAAGGAGGCAACATCAAGCATCAATTAATCAATCTGGTAGGCTCAATCTTCTTTTTCAGGAGATAAACCATCTCTACATTATATCATCATCAAATCATTGAAAAATCATCAAAAAATCCAAAAAGTTCCAAAATTTAACTTTTCTAAGCATCAATATAAAAATTTTCTTTGAAGCAACATGTAAACACATCACTTCAAAGATGGTCAAAATATATACACCTAAAAATGGTCATCATATTTAATTAATTAAATACAAGTTATTTGATTAATATTTTGACAACATATAAATAAAGTCTCGCTTTGTTTATATTGTTCACTTTTCTATTTATTCTTCACTTCTTAATTATTAGAGCACATGTCTACTACTTTTTCTTGTGCCACCTCACAAATGTCACATGAAAATAAATAATCCTAATTATTAATTAGAATTATCCGCGCACACTTCCACCAATTGGAAAAACCACATGGTCTTTGTTTCACACACTTGGGTCTCCCATCCAAATGGCATATTTCCCATTGGTTAAGAGATTCTTCCACACACATGGCATGTTGTCTTTGGTCAAGGGGATAACATCTTGATTCTCTCCATCTCCACCATCTATTCTTTCTCCTTTGAATCTAAACCATTGATGAGTGCCAACTCACAAGATGCTTGAGAAACCTTATAAATACACCCCTTTTCCTTTGCATTTTTATCCACATTTTGAATAGTGTTATAATGCTATTTTGAAATCCAAATTTGAAGTAAAGTTATCATGTAGGATTTTTGTAGGACCTTGGAGCATTCATGGAGTCTTATAGTTAGCTTTTACGTCATGTTTTATGTTGTGTTCTCATACTAGATTAACATATTGCATCATAGTTGCACTTTATCATCTCCATTGCATCATAGTTGCATTTTAGATTAGTTTGTTTCATGTTTTCATTTGTGCATATGCAGAATCATGCTTAGGTTATTATAGTTTCATATCATCTCACTCATCTCCACTTGTTCATTTATCATCAACAATCATCCTTCATTTATCATCATATCCATTATCCTTTCCATCATTTTGTTTCATTTAGAAGCATACCACTAATCCTTCCAGCACACGTTTACACATAGAAATCATCTTAGCTTGCATCTTAAGCATTAAATCTCATTTTCTATGTTTTCATTTTAACAAACATTGCACTCAAAGAAATCTGAGGGCCAAATGGTTTAATAAATTCTTAGAAATAGAGGGCAATGAGGTGTATTTGACGGATTTGATTATATTACGAAATAGAGTAGTTTACTTGCTTTCAAATCTTTGAATATAAACCATTTCATTAAGATTTTTGTTGACATTTGATCTATCCACATTTGACACACACACATGAACAAAAAATTCTGATTTTTGGATGATCTCATGAAAAAAGAGGACAAGGTGCCTGACGGGTCCAGAAAGGCTCCAGGAGGCCAAAAATGTGCCAAAATGTGACAAAATGATGCAAAATGAGCCTTGATTGGGCCAAAATGAGATCAGGGGTCCAAAAACCTAGTTGGATGGCTAAATAGGGTAAAAAAACCCTTACTTTCAAGCTTAAATAGCCCTTGAGGGTCCACTTCCAGTTCATTTACACATTGAACTTTTAAAGATTTTGCAATTTTGAGCTTTGACCTCCATGCGAGATGGCACAAAGACCACTTCCTTGACATGTTTTTGAGTGCATGTGAGCATACTAGAGGATTCTTGGGACAAGACCATCGATATGTTGTCTTGTCCCGACCTTTCAGTTCAATTTTCAAGCGTATTAATTAGGGTCCAAAGTGAAACTAAGTCAAGTGGTGTTGTTTGGTGCTGCTAAAACCTTAGAATAAATGTTGCATGGCCTTGAAGTGCACCACTTTTGAGAATAAAAATGCAACATCATAGTTTAGAAATTAGGGCTAAACTCCAAAGTGCATCACATATGTGAATAGTGTCATGGTGGGCCAGTTAGGAAATTAGGGTTTAGGTTCAAACTGATGCATGGAAAAATTGTGCCATAGCGGTGGAGTTTGAAACTTTGAGGTCTCTAGCAACATAGTTTAGAACTTTCAAACAGTGACAATTGTAAACAATGACGCATTTGTTGTTTCAGTCGTGAAAACTCTAAACAAGATCCTAATTTTTTACAAAAGTTGACACTGTGACTTTACTGATGCAAGAGGACGCCAAGATTTTACATTCATGTGAGCATAGACCGTCGATCCTCAATAGACAAGAGGGAATTAGGACACACTTGGGTATGATTCCAGCCTTGGCCGAGTGATGGAAGAGAAAGTTGTCATTGTTTCACTTCCCTCTAGGTGAGGCAACCATGACCCTAGAGGATGTTAGGCACATTCTTTGATTGCCCATCCATGGAGAGCAAGTAAAATATGACACAGTCATAGACACTAATTCTTATTAGGAAGTGATGGTTCTAGACCAAATATTTTTGTTGAGGGACAGATTGAGTTGGAACAGTATAGGATTGTGGTGTCACCATTCCACTTGATTGTAGAAGTGATTATTTTAGGATTTGTGGCACCAAATCGATGCAGTTGATATTTCAATCTAGGATGGGGTCTTGCCTGGGAGCAGATGCTCTGACAAAGAGAGTGCTTTGCGTGGGGACTAGTGATGGTGGCCTCACTCTATCAAGATTTGCACAAGTTTGCATATTACAACAATAGAGCCATCGGGGCTGGAGTTACCCTTCTACACATTTGGGCCTAGGAGCACATCATAGTGCTTCGTCTGAGAGTTACACTAGTTGATATTGAGCCAGATGATCCAATTTTCTAGTGGTACAGAGGTGGCCTTTCCTTATATCACACAGGATAGCATGGCATCCCTCATTGGAGGAGGCTCATTGATGAGATGATAGTCTTTACCTAGTGACCATATCTTGGGATGTTGGCCTGGTACGATGATGCTTAGCAGCTATTTTTTGCTAGAAAAGATAGGATTATGTAGGGTAGGGAGCATACCATGGTCGAGCGTTACCTACTCAATCAGGTGGCTAGATAGTTCAAAGAGCCACAAGATAGGCCCAATGATAATATGTGGCCATATTTTCCTACACTACGAGGGAGACTACACGGGGTCACTGATTTGATGTAGTTGAGAGTTTTAGGAAGCTGGTGGTCAAGCCATAACCATACTATCAAGGATAGGTAGATGCCAGGGTGACACTGGCATACAAAGATTGGTTTCATCCTCCACTTAGATTGACATTGCCAAGGGTGGTTGTAGCATGATGGAGACCCAGAGGCTAAGCAGCAGGGTAGAAGCGAAGCCAAGAAGGTTGAGGAGATGAGGATGGAGATGGAGATGGGGGTAGGGGAGGAGGAGGACCTCCACACCAGCCTGAGCAGTAGCCTAATCAGCACAAGGTTTAATAGGATGCCCCGAGAGATGGGGACCAGGATCAGGGCAGGGGATAGCAGCTGGATAGAGAGATCAAGGGCCACTATAGCCATTTCCACCACCACCACCTTAGCTAGACTAGTGAGATGCATTGATCCAATTGCTCTAGAGGTAGCTTCAAGGTCTGTAGAGGTATATTTCTACCTTGATAGTTAAGAGAGATCAGGCTTGCATAGAGCAAGATCATGCCTTAAAGTAGAGAGAGGCTATAGAGCTTAGGGCAACATAGGAGATGGGTTGATGACAACAACTCAAGAGCAGGGCTGCATCCTCCTCCCAGG
Source organism: Sequoia sempervirens (assembly GCA_007258455.2). Lineage (NCBI taxonomy): Eukaryota > Viridiplantae > Streptophyta > Pinopsida > Cupressales > Cupressaceae > Sequoia > Sequoia sempervirens. Next base: position 435,313,333 of record VDFB02193867.1, read on the forward strand.
GCATAGTATTCATGTGGTCTATAGAGATACAGTTAGAGAGGCTAAGTATTATTGGCTACACTACCATCATGTAGTGTCTCAAGTGGCTAGGGTTCCATATTTTTCATAGTACACTCAATACATGCCCCCAGAGGATCACATGGAGAGGCAGGCTGACGAGGGGAGCAGCCAGTGGGGCTAGCTCATAGTTTTTATTAATGACAACATTCTTTTTGTGATCCATGAGCTTTTTTTTTATAGCCCCATGGGAAATTGTATACCTTGATACATACACATTTGATCTCAATTTGTACCATGATAATTACATTATTAATGATATATATATGATATGATTTGATCTAATGAAATGATTTGTCCTAATTTATTTATGCATGATAGATGGATGTTATTTACTTTTCTATATGTGATTCTTTATATGTGATGTGATGTATCATGATTCTATATTATTTAATGCAACGCATGTATAATTATGCTCATTGATGGATGGATGTGTTTATGTTTTTTTAATATCTTTTCTATGCACTTTTCATGATCATTGATGTATATGGATGCAATAAATGTATGGATGCAAATGTTTGTGGATGATTATGATATGAAAATGATCTTATTATGCTTAGAATAACATATCTATATTATTCCCTAAATGATAATGCAAATGTGATGATGATTTATGTCATATCATGATTATGCGATGGATGATATGATGATGTATTCCTTTCCTTTTTTTAGTATCTTTTCATGTATGATGATGCATGGATGGATGGATATTATGATGATACTTATTATGATATTATGATGCATATGATGATGCATATGATGATGCATATGATGATTCCTATATGATCATGCAATGGACAATATGATGATGTTTATGTGGATGATATGATGATGATAATATGACTATGCAATGGATTTTTTATGGAAATGTATGGTTTATAAGATGCTTATACTAATAAAACTATATTATGATGATGAAATGCAATGCATATGATATTATCAGTGTTTCCTACATGATATGATATGCATTATGTTGATGGTTTGTGGATGCAAGATGGATGCATTAGTGATATTTTTTATTTAATTGTCATGGTACCATGTTAGTGTGGAAATAAGATAGAAGAAAAGTGATGAAGATGAGAGGATCCAACAATCCCATGATCTAAGAAGACCTTATTGGAGATGACTGTATTGCAAGAAATTTTATAGCTACAATATTTAACTGATCACTTTCTAATTATAGCTACATCATACTAAAAAAAGCCAACATAGCTCATAAGAATTTGTTTATAGTTGAGAGTTTAAAATTCCAAATTCAAATAAAAAGAAGCGACGGTCATAGCACTATTTTACTACAAAAGATAATTAGATAGCAAGATTATATTTATAAGCATGATAGAACTTCTATACACCAACTGATGTTCTACTGCCCTCCTTCTACTTCCAAAATGTGAATCGTGATCCTAGACTTGCACAAAAACAAAGAATAAACACATAAATAGTCCAATATGAAAGTTAGAAACAACATTCCCCATGAAATTTATTTGAGATATCAAGAACAAGAAGTAAATGAAGAATAAAACTATCAAATCTTGCTCAAAATAAACAAACTCTCAATCCCATGGGGGAATTGGTGCCATTTTGATGTGGAAAGTGGTCCTTTCCCAATTCCTTGCAAGCTTGATGATCAATGGTGAAGATTTGATGCTCCTTGATGAAATTTTGGCATAACCTAGATATGAAATCATGAAAATTATGAACACTTGATGAAATAGATGAAAATGGATCTAAGTGTGACAATAATGACTTTGCAATGAAGTTGTGGATCCTCAATTAGTAAAAGGGCCTTCTATTTATAGAAGATAATGAATGAGGAAGAGGAAAAAGGGATGAATGTGGGACTAATCATCAACCAATGGCCAAATGTCACTTTTCAAGATGTGAGTGGAGGAAGGTTGAGCACATTTTGATGAATGTGCACAATAAATGATATTAGGTGGAATTTCAAATTTATGAAATGACAAGTTGGAGGGAGAAAGGAATGAATTAAATGCCACTTGGCTCAATGCAAAGGACATTTAAGATGAATATAATTCCTTGTTGGAAGGGACAAGTCCTTTTGGAGGGACTTTTCAAATTTGGAGGAATATTCCTATTTCATGCCATGTTGAGAGAAATTAGAAGATTTAATAAATCAAAAGAAATGATTTATTGTGCAAGTTGCAAAATCTAGAGGATATAGAGGATTAGGATTAGATTTAATCATGATTTGATTAATTTAAGTGGAGATTAGATGATTTGACAATTTGATTTAGATAAATCAAAATGAGAGGAATAGTGATTTTAGACTTAATTAAATAAAGTTTGATTTATTTAATTAAAGAGAATGATGTTAGTTTTAAATCAAATAAAGATAAATTTATTTAATTTAAATGAGACAACTTTAGATATTTAATTAAAAGAGGTATTGTAGGAAAAATAATTTATTTGACTAATAGGAGATGATGACTTAATTAGATAAAATTGATTTATTTAATTAAGAGATTAATCCTATTGAAATCAATTCAAACTCTTGATCTTATGGTGGAATTGGTGCCAATTTGATGTGGAAATTGGCCCTTTCCCAACTCCTATGCAAGCTTTAGTTATTTGATGAAGATTTGATCTACTTGGTGATTGCTTCAAATGAGCTTCATCGAGAAAACCTACAATAACCTAGCTATGACTTGATGAAATTGATGAGAACATGGATGAAATGTGGATGAAAATGTAGCATAATGATCTTACATGGATTTTGGATGATCAAAACAATAGAGAATCTCTCTATTTATAGAATAGAAGGATAGAAGAATGAGAAACATGAAGGATGTTGAACTAAAGATAAACCAATAACAATGTGTCACTTGTCAACATGTGAGAGGATGAAGGTTGAGCACGTTTTGATCAATGTGCAAGTTTTAAATTTGAATTTGATGAAATTACATGTTTAGGGGGGATGAGAGATAGTTAAATGCCACTTGGCTCAAGGAAAAGGACATGTAAGATGCTTTTTAATGCCTTGTTGGAGAGGACAAGTCCTTTTGGAGGGACTTTTTGAATTTGAAGAATATTCCCTCTTTGATTCCTTTTTGAATGAAAATGGAGATTTAATAAATAAAATAAATTGATTTATTGTGAAAGTTGCAAAATCTAGAGGATTTGAGTGATTAGGATTAGGATTAATCGTGCTTTGATTAATTTAGATGAAGATTTAGCTGACATGACATTTGACTTAGATTTCTAGATTTATTTAAATCAACATGGGAGGAATAATGGATATTAGTTTTAATTAAATAAATTTTGATTTATTTAACTTAAGAGGGATGAAGTTTGTTTTAAATCAAATAAAGATAAATTTATTTAATTTAAATGGGATGAGTTTAGAGATTAATTAATTAATTTAATTAAAAGAGGGACTATAGAATTAATTAATTAAAATAATTTATTTAATTAACAAGGGATGATGACTTAATCAAATAAAATTGATTTATTTAATTAAGAGATGAAATGTGATGAATTTAATCAAATATAGATTATTTAATTAAGTGACTAGCAAAGGAGATGATTGAGGACAAAATAGTGTTAGTAATCAGGATCAAGTGTGTGATATCAATCAGTATAATTTCCATGTCTACATTTTTCCCCTCTTTGAAGAAATGTACTTGCTTTGTTGGTTCAAAGAATAACCTTGCCATGATAAAAAGTGAAAAATTCTCTGATTTTTCAGATGCCCTACTATTTCCCCAATGAGAAGAATTATACTAGTATACTGCCCCCTTGAGAGATCAAGTGGAAATGTTAATTTTTGATCTAGATCAAAATAAAATGTGAGAGGAGTGATTCTACTAATCAGAGGATGAAAGATAATTCTTTAGAAATATTAGATATTTGATATAAACAATTTTTATGGTTTATAGATAGTCATCGGCCATGGGTAGCCTCATGTATATTTTGAGATATCACACAAATTTAGATAGAAATGTTAGTAAATATAGAAGAATAATAAGAAAAAAGATGATGAAAGGAGGATTTAACAAGTCCATGAGTCATTAAGACTTTATTAGATATGGTGATGGACATGATGATGATGATTTGCTTGCCAAGAGTTGGATTTTCAAAGGGCCAATTTACCTTATGTTTGATAACACACGTAGGCATAATGCATCAAGGTATAAACTACTAGGATGGCATTGTACCTAGTGAGATGGACTTGGAATTGAAAAAAATATAGGAGTATTCTTGTTCACACTTGACATAAAAAAACTTTTCTAGGATGCACCTAACAAAGCAAGTATTCATCGAGGTTATATTACAAGAACGTCCAACAAGCATAGCAGACAAAAGATAATGATCAATGCCCCATTCCTTTATCTCTAAATTGTTTTGATTAGACATCATCAAAAGGTCCTCAGAATGGGAACAGTAAGATAAATAAAAAAAGAATAGATCAAGCAAACAAACAAACATTCTTCATACCACCAGCCAAGGGGATGTGTTTTGATTAGGATAAGAATCCAAAGTGATATCCAAAATGATGCCCATTATTGGAATGATATATCCTAGGACATGAATTGTATAGGATGATGATGGGTTGATAAGTTGTTTGATAGGATTTTGATATAAAGTTTATTGACATGTTTGCAAATTATCTAGAGTATGATTTTGCATTTAAAAGTTTGTTGTTTCAATTTTTATTTTACATTTGAATTTTGTTTTTCTTGATTGTTGTACTTTTTTCTATTTGGTAAAGGATGTAGGTGATGATGATTTATTATAGATGATTAATTATTGTGGGTGAAGCAAAATGGGACGGGTGGATTTTTTCAAATATTTGGATGTTTTTGGTGTTTTTGAAATGTTTTGAGGCTATTTTTGGGTTTTTTTGAGATTTTACAAATGTTTTGATTTTCTAAGTTTTCAAAAAAAAATTTGTGTTATGAGATTTTATGAATGTTTTTGGATTGTTTGTCTCATGGGTTGATCAAATAATAGCCTTTCCTATGTTTAAGCTCAGAGACAATGTAGTTTTAATAGCATGTTTTTGAGATTTTCTATTTTTCTAACTTTAATGAGTGTTTTTGGATTTTGATATGATTTTTTTGAATTTTTTTGGATTCTTCATTATGATTTTGATGATTTTGATATGGATATGTGTGATGATATTAGTGCTCTATTTTGGGATTTTTTTGAAAACCAAGCTAAGGTTGATTGATCTAACTGAGGAATTGATGATGATAACACAATGACTAGGAAGCATATCTTGAGATGATGAGGGATTGATGATGATAACATTGTTGAGGATACACAACAATGAAAGGATTTTATTGATCAAGATTGATGATGATAACATTGTTGAGGATGCACAAAAATGCAAGGATAGTGTTAAGAAACATAAAGATTAGGATGGATATCCCAAGATGATGAGGGATTCATTAGATTTGATTAATCAGGATTGATGATGATAACATTGTTGAGACTGATGCACAGGAATGCAATGATAGTGTTAAGCCACATGAGGATTAAGATGGATAACCCAAGATGATGAGGGATTGATGATGATAACATTGTTGAGGATACACAATCCTAGACCTGCACAAAAACAACAAACAAACACATTAGTATATTCAAATGCAAGCCAAGATCAAAGTTCCTGATAAAATCCATTAATCAATGCTCAAAATAGGAAATGAAAGCAATAACACATGAAAAAATAAGAAAATAAATTAATCCTATTGAAAGCAATGCAAACTCTTGATCTTATGGGGGAATTGGTGCTAATTTGATATGGAAATTGGCCCTTTCCCAACTCCTATGCAAGCTTTGATGATTTGATGAAGATATGATCCACTTGGTGATTCCTTCAAATGAGCTCCATGGAAAAAACCTGTAATAACCTAGCTATGACTTGATGAAATTGATGAAAACATGGATAAAATGTGGATGAAAGTGCAACATAATGATCTTACATGGATTGTGGATGATCAAAACTATAGAGAAGCTCTCTATTTATAGAATAGAAGGATAGAAGAATGAGAAACATGAAGGATGTGGGACTAAAGATAAACCAATAACAATGTGTCACTTTTCAACATGTGAGAGGATGAAGGTTGAGCACATTTTGATCAATGTGCAAGTTTGAAATTTGAATTTGATGAAATGACATGTTTGGGGGGATGAGAGATGAGAGTTAAATGCCACTTGGCTCAAGGCAAAGGACATGTAAGAGGCTTTTAATGCCTTGTTGGAGAGGACAAGTCCTTTTAGAGGGAATTTTTGAATTTGAAGAATATTCCCTCTTTGATTCCTTTTTGAATGAAAATGGAGATTTAATAAATCAAATAAATTGATTTATTGTGCAAGTTGCAAAATCTAGAGGATTTGAGTGATTAGGATTAGGATTAATCATGATTTGATTAATTTAGATGAAGATTTAGCTAACATAACATTTGACTTAGATTTCTAGATTTATTTAAATCAAAATGGAAGGGATAATCGATATTAGTTTTAATTAAATAAAGTTTGATTTATTTAACTAAAGAGGGATGAAGTTAGTTTTAAATCAAATAAAAATAAATTTATTTAATTTAAATGAGATGACTTTAGAGATTAATTAAATAAAATAAATTATTTAATTAAAAGAGGGACTATAATATTAATTAAATAAAATGATTTATTTAATTAAGAGATGAAATGTGATGAATTTAACCAAATAGATATTATTTAATTAAGTGACTAGCAAAGGAGATGATTCAGGATGAACTAGTGTTAGTAATCAGAATCAAGTGTGCGATATCAATTAGTATAATTTTTGTGTCTACAAAATTATTAGTGAAGGAGATGATTTAGGGTGAACTGGTGTTAGTAAATCAAGATTAGGTGTATAAAATTAATCATTACATTTTTTGTGTCTACACTCTTATTGCTGAAACTACATGCCAAGTGCTTGATCTTGATCTTCCCTATAACATCTTACTTGGCCAACCATGGATCAATGCTCTAAAATTTGTAGCCTCAACCTATCATTTGTGTGTGAAGTTTCTTTTGAAGCAGAGAAATTACTATCCATGGAGATGCTGAGCCTTTTTATTACTACAAAAATCTTGAGGCAAAATTCTATAAGATCCACAAAATACCTAGAAATGATGAAGGGCCTACACCATCAAGCTCATTTCTCGACCCATAATCTCTAGCCTCTACCTCAACAACAAAAATTTCCATTATGTAGATTATACTCAATGTCAAAGTAGTGATCCAGGATGATGGTTGTGGAAACTACAAACTATTGAAAGAAATGTTTGTCTTAGGAGAGTTACTTATTTCTCCTTAATCTCATGGGAAACCCACATCTAGCACTAAAGAACCAGAAAAAATGAAGATGGAAGCTACTACCTTGACCAAGTGGGGAGATTTGAACCAAGAAGATATCAATGAGGAAGATATCTCTAAACTCCTTTATCAAGATGAATGACCTGTACTTGTTCTTCCTATGGAAGATGACAACAAAGGCTTGTAGTTGATGAAAAGCATGGGATATAACAAGAATGAAAAGATAGGACAAAATGATAATGGTTTAATAGAACCCATCATTCCTGAGAAATGAATAAAGAATCCTGGCTTAGGTTGTACTACTAGCAAGGTCACACTTATTGGAAAAGGTATTTCCACTAAACTAGCTAAGGCTTCCTCTTGGACACCTACATTGTGTGATACAACCTTAGATGAATTTCCCCTCGATGTTGTTGAATTATTTGAGAACAACTCCCTCTTTATGATATCCATAACATTCTTTGTCTTAAGAAACCAACCAACTAAAATATGCCTAGTATACGAGCAACTTATTGACATGGAACAACAAGGACCAATGATTCTATATTTATTAAAAAATGATGAATCAATCTCAGAATTCATGGGACTCCATGACAACTTGTCATGGGAAAATCACAAAGCAAGCTTTGACATAGAGCTTGACACTGGGGAATACTATGGGGAGATGATTGAATCCTTCAGTCACAAAACAAACAAAATGCAACTAACATGCAGATCCTTGATTGACAACCACCTAGTGGCACTCTCTAATCCTAAAATATTAAAAACAAAGGATGCATCCAATGGTGAAAACCTATCTAAGGTTTCCAAGGATGAGGGATTCAATCTCCCCCTTCATGCCATACATCTAGAGAATTCAACAATACTAGCAGAAAAAGCCACTCCAGTTAATGTGGGAATAGAGGAAGAACCTAAGATCACCTTTTATGTTGAATCCATGTTAGACGGAGAACAAAAGAATCTTGCAACATTCTTTCAAGAGTGAAGATCTAACTTTGCGTGGTCATATAGAGATATGCCAAGCCTTGATCTAGAAGTAGTTGTGCATCACTTAGCAGTTTATCCTGAAGCTAAGCTAGTCAAACAAAAATTAAGAAATATGCATCCTCAGATGGCACCCTTGGTCAAAATAGAATTACAAAAGCTTCTTGGCATTGGATTGATCCGATCGATAAATTATCCTAAGAGGATTTCAAACCTTGTAGTAGTCTCAAAACTCACTGGGGGCATTAGAATCTGTACTAACTTCAGAGACCTAAATAAGCAATTCCCAAAGGATGATTCCCCTCTTCCTAAAATTGGTCTCATTGTGGACTTAACAGTTGGGTATGAAATTCTACCACTCATGGATGGTTTTTCAAGCTACAATAAAATCATAATCACCAAGGAAGATCAACATAAAATTGTGTTCACTTGTCCATGGGGAACCTATTTCTAGAATGTGATGTCATTTGGCTTAAAGAATGCAGGTGAAACCTATCGAAGAGCAATGACCCTCCTCTTCCACGACATGATCCACAAAATAGTTGAAGATTATGTGGATGATATTTAGGAAAAATCAAGGAAGAGAAGTGATCACATACAAGTCTTAGCACCTATCTTTGATAGGCTTGAAGAATACAAAGTAAGACTAAATCCAAAGAAGTGTGTCTTTGGGGTCACATTAAGGAAACTTCTAGGGTTCATTGTTTCAAAAAAAGGGATAGAAATTGATCCAAAAAAGGTAAAATACATCCTATACATGGAACTACCACAAACACGAAAGCAGATGAGAGGGTTACAAGAAAGATTACAGTCTATTAAAGGTTTATAGCACAACTATCAAATAAAATCCACCCCTTTTCGCATCTTCTTCATAAAGGGATAACCTAAAAGTGTGATGAAAAATGTGACAAAGCTTTCCAATAGATCAAGGATTATCTACTCACACCTCCAATGCTCATGTAACCAATACTGAACAAGCCATTGATCCTGTGTATCTCAGCAACACCAGTAGCACTCAGAGCTCTTCTAGCATAACATGATGAAAATGGAAAAGAGAGGGCTATCTACTACATGAACAAAACCTTGGTAGTATATGAGATGAAATATTCACCCATTGAGAATGCATGATTAGCATTTTATTTTGCTTCACAAAAATTTAGACACTACATGTCACATCAAATCAAGCTCAATACAAAAATTGATCCATTGAAATACATGTTATCAAAAGCAACTCTCACAAGATGAATTGCTAAGTGGGTGATGATCTTAACAAAGTTCAACATAAAGAATGTGGAGACTAAGGTAATCAAAGGACAAGTAATCACAAAAAACTAACAAAAGCACCCATTTATGCTGAGAACCCTCTAATATCTAAATTCCTTGATGAATCAGTGTTCCTTATCAATCTCACGGCTCAATGGAAGATGTACTTTGATGGATTATTCAATCAACATGGATCTAGAGTGGGAATTCTTTTCATCACCCCCAAGGTGATTGTATCCCAAATTCATACAGATTATCATTTCCCTATACCAAAAATATTTTTGATTACAAAGCCCTAATCATAGGTCTAAGGATAGCAATTCAGTGGCAGATTCAAGAGATGAAAGCCCTATGGAGACTCACAGCTAGTTATTAACCAAGTGAATGGTGATTGTAAAACTAGGGGTGAAAATCTCACTCCTTACAAAAATATGATAGAAAATCTCAAGGATCTTTTTATAGTCATAAATTTTGAGTAGATTCCTCACATGAATAATAGAGTAGCAAATACCATGGCAACAATTGGATCACTACTAGACAAGTCGAACAACATCCTCAAAATTGAATTCTTGGTAGAACAACTTCTTGTACCTACTTTCAAAATCCCTGAATCAAAATTTTCATGTATCATTGTTAGTCCTAGATTTCCATGGTGCCATGACATATTTACCTACCTTAATAGAAGAACCCTTCCATCAGATATCACCCTGAACCTTAAAATGACCTTTGTTAAAAAGGCATCCCAATTTGTGATCCTAGGTGATACTCTTTACCAATGAATCATCAAAGGGACATTAATAAAATTTCTTAACCAAGAGGGTATGTGCAGGATCATCATGGAAAAAATAAGCCCTTAAGTGGCGAAAAATTCAAAAAAAATAGAGTTAGGCAACTCGACATAAAAATTTGAATAATTTATCTATATTATTTCAAAAATATTTAAGAATAAAATCTGTAGAAAATTGAATTTAGTTTCTAAACTGCTAGTTTTATTTTATTATTTAAAATCTATTTGGTAAAAATTTGAAATTTCAATGCAATAGTACTTAAATTTCAAGGAAAAAATAATTACTTGTTTCTTTCTAACCACCCTAACCACAATAAAATGATAATATTTTTTATAAGATTTTAGATATAAGTAGAGGACTCATGTCGCAATGTGATGCATATTTGTTTATAATTTTTTTCAAGTAAATAATTAATTATGATTTTTTTATTACAACTTTTAAAAAATATAAAAAACTCATATGTCTGACCACCTTAAGTTGGTCAAAACTTCATGAAATTCAATTTCTTTTTTAATCCTATAGTATGTGAAGCATAGTATGTGACGCATGTTTCAGATTCAAAAAATGTGATACCATTTAAAATCTATAGATTTTTTTCAATCAACCTATCAATTCAAAGTAAAGAATAATTTATATTGGTGGAAAGTTGAGAATCTCCTTTAAAAACCCTTTTCATTTCATCAATCTTGGGTAAAAAAAAGTCGTCAGCCACATACCCATCATAACACAACTTTTTGGCTCATCATGTTCCTACACATACCTAAGAGGAAGCCTTGACTACTTTAATAGAAGTAGACAATGACATATGTGGATCCCATTTTAGCGGTATGACATTAGCTAAGAAATTGTTGAGGATGGGTACTATTGGCCAACCATGGAAAAGGAAGCCCATCATTATGTGCAAAAATGTATACAATATCAATAGCATGGAGATCTGATCCATGCCCCAACTCAAGAATTGCAGCCTATGATCACACCATAGCCTTTTTTGCAGTGGGGACTTGACCTCATAGGAAAAATCACTCTAACTTCATCCAATGGCCACAAGTTTATCATAACCGCCACTGAGTATTTTACTAACTGGGTTGAAGCCATTCTTATGACTTACATAATGAGGAAGCAAATAGCCAAATTTATCCTAAACTACCTAATATACCATTATGGTGTTCCACAAATGCTCATCTCAGATAATGGAACTCCTTTTTAAAAAAATTGGGATGTGAAAGAACTATGCCAAAAATTCAATATCCAATACCAATTCTCTACCCTGTACTATCCCTAAGGCAATGTCCAAGTGGAAGCTACAAACAAAACCATCATAAAAATCTTGAAGAAAACAATGAATGAAGTTGGTCATGACTGACATATGCAACTAAATCCTGCTCTTTGGGCTTATCAAACCAATATCTACATGCCTAGAGGTACAACCCCTTTCTCCCTAGTCTATGGATCAGAAGCCATCTTTCCTATTGAGGTTGAGCTCCCATCATTGTGAGTATCACTACAAAATCTAATAACTGAGGAAGAATATAGACTATCCCACTTGAATGAACTATAATTCCTAGATGAACGTTGTCTTGACACCCTTAATCACTTGCATGTATATCAAAACTGACTCAAATGGAGCTATAACAAGAGAATCAAATGTTGATTGTTCTAGGTAGGATATCTAGTTCTAAAGGAGAATCAGAAGAACCTTCTAGATCAAGACAACAAAGGAAATTTTGAACCTAACTGGTTGGGTCCCTTTGTCATCATAGCAAGCTATGGATCAGGAGCATATCAAATATCAACACCTGAAGGTGAACCCCTGTGGGATCCAACTAATAACTTGCATCTCAAAACATGTTATGCCTAGTCTTGAAGGGTATAAATAAGAAAATACAATAAAATCAAAAAATGATCAAAATTCTAAAAAAGGTAGGAAAAGGATAGAAAAAGGTAAAGAAAAATAATCATCCTCTATTGAAAACCACTATGATGGCGCTTTGGGAAAGTACCTTGGTGAAAACCTGGAAAACAAGCACCTTTCATAAATAAAGCACCTCCATCTATTCTTTGGCTCTTTTGTCCTATCATTCTTTTCACCACCATTTATCCATCATCTGCGTCCTTATCATGGCTTGGCACTATGATATATCATGAATGATTTAGCACTACTTGGCATGTGTGTCAACCTTACATCAAAATTTGTGCCTTTCTTATTCATGTCATTTTGTAGCATGATGTGTTTGGACACTAGTGCACCACATAGATGTCCACACGACACACTTACATCCCTGACGGATTCCAGCATTTGAAGTTGGAAGAGGTGTTACACTTCCCATTGAGGTCAGTTTGTAACGTTCCTCTTCGACCAACTAACCTCGAAGATTCTTTATTCTTTCTCTTTATTACTTCAAATTCAGTCATTCTCACTCCAATCCATTCTCTAGCAAGGGTGATCCCACAATGCTAGTTTACAAGTTTTGGGAGATTCTAAATTTTGTTGAAATCATATATTTTTAGAAAATATTATGATTTAAGCTTTTAAAAATTTTATTTAAAGCATTCTAATTGAAGAGGGTTTGATCAAACTACCTTAGATCAAACCCCCTTGGGTAGAACCCTACTAGTTTTAAACCATACATATAACGTAGTCTCATTTATGCCTATCAAAATGTTGATAAAAATCCACTTTTGATTTACCTTTGGTAGATCAAATGAATTTATTTAAAATTATTTTTTGCAAAGTCTATAGTCCTTATTATAAGCTTCCCAAAAAGTATAATTTTAAATAAATTTAATTTAATTATTATATTTATTTTTTATTTCTTGTGAATGAAGGTTTTTCATTGAAAATCAAGCTCTTTATTTTGCACATGTGGAAAAATAGCAAATTATCAAAAATAAAAATTAAAAAATATCATTGTACTAGATATTGAAATCCTTAATCCAAAAAAAAAAAAGAAATTGAATTTTGATACATAGAGAAAAAGTTATGTTATATACGGTCTGCCTATGTCTAAATTGTAATTGGTTTGAATTCAAAACTTGATTAAGGGAAAAATATTCAATAAAACACTATGAAACCAAATGAAAGTGCTAGATATCATAGTTAAAAATATATATTAAAAAAAAAAAAAAAATTATCCTTCATGAAATAAAATTTATGTTGTATATGGTGAGCATCACTCCTTAAAAATGGTGTTGATAGAAAAAAACTAGTTTTTGAAGAAGATCAAAAAACAAGTGCAATCTAATTCAAAAAAATTTGAAAAAAATATATTTAGAATCTACAAACAAAATGTCTCAAATCACTAGTTTGCATCATCTTCAAATTCCTCATAGTTTAGCCACTATAGGTTCCCAAAAGTGAAGATTTAGTTAAAAAAATAAGTTCAATGTCCAATTTGGCCAAAAATTGTAAACCAGTATTCTGGGATTACCCATATCTTCTACACAATGGGCATGTGTAGGATCATGATGGGCCAAAAAGTGGTGATATGTAAGTGATATGATGGACCATGTGGTCGACGACATTTTTTTTACTCAAAATTGATGAAATGAAAAGGGTTTTTAAAGGAGATTCTCATATTTCCACCAATATAAATTATGCTTTACTTTGAATTTAATAAATTATTATTATTCATTTTCTATTTGAATTATGACTAAAGTCTTGATTGATATGTTGATTGAAAAACATCTATAGCTTTCAAAGGATATCACATTTCTTGAATTTGAAACATGTGTCACATTCTATGCTTCGCATACTATAGGATTAAAAAAAAATCAATTTCATGAAGTTTTGACCAAGTGGTCAGACATATAAGTTTTTATATTTTTTAAAAGTTGTAATGAAAAATTCATAATTAATTATTTACTTGGAAAAAAATACAAAAAAATATACATCACATCGAGACATGAGTCCTCTACTTATATCTAAAATCATATAAAAAAATATTATCATTTTATTGTGGTTAGGGTGGTCAGGACAAACACCTACATCTTATTTTTCCTGAAATTTAAGTACTCTGCATTGAAATTTAAAATTTTTACCAAATAGATTTTTAAAAAAATAAACTTAGTATTTTAGAAACTACATTCAATTTTCTACAAATTCTATTCTTACATTTTTTTAAATAATATAGATAACTTATTCAAATTTTTACGTCAAGTTGTCTAACTTTGATTTTTTTGAATTTTTTGCCACTTAATGGCCTTTTTTCCATGATGATTCTACACATACCCCAATCCTTCTTGGATTCTCAAGAATTCTAAGCTTTCAAGTAGCACTTTCGAACTCCATAGCAGCAACAACAACACTCCATGAACTCCATAGAGAAAGTGTCGAAGAAAACTTTGTAGTAGGGGCTTGAGTCCTCCTTTTCTCCTCCATTAGCTAGTGAGCTCTTGGTGGAGATGGTAAGAATTTTCACTCCTCTCCTCTATGATTTGGTTGAGTAGCACATTACTGTTTTGTATTTTTTATATTTTTCTCTACTTTCTTTTCTCCTTTATCATACTTCTCTCTACTATTGCTAGCTTGGTTTCTCATGGAGGTGGAAACACCAAAATGAGGGTTTGATTGAGGCAGACCACTATACAACCCCCCAACAATTTTCCTCTTTCTTGTGTGTAGGTGGACGTGCATTTGGAGCTAGCTAGAAAATAAGCTCTTTTATGAGATCATCTTTGTCACCCTAGATTTAATATATCTACTTTATCATATTTGTTTGTACTTATCTTACCTTATAGTTCTTCTCTTAAAAATTACTAGCTAGGTTATCAGCTCATTTTCTGACAGTTCCCATTGTATTTTTAGTCCTCTGGCTGTGCAGATGCCAATGCACCTAAGAGACACCAACATATTGTGTTGTCATCCCAGAACTACACTTTCATCCTTAGGAAGAGAGCTACTTGAGGCACAATGTTGAACCTGAAAACTAGCTTGCCTAGCCCCATTTTGGATTTCAAGTTTGTAGAGTGATTGAAGGACCTTTTAGTCCTCATCATTCTCATCCCTCATTTCAAAACACCCCTTTCGAGTTAGGTAAGTTAGGGAAGCCTTCCACTCTTGGCTCTCCA
Source organism: Sequoia sempervirens (assembly GCA_007258455.2). Classification (NCBI taxonomy): domain Eukaryota; kingdom Viridiplantae; phylum Streptophyta; class Pinopsida; order Cupressales; family Cupressaceae; genus Sequoia; species Sequoia sempervirens. Next base: position 435,328,797 of record VDFB02193867.1, read on the forward strand.
TGACCTGGGACCTTGAATGTGGTCAGTCCCCCTCTCTTACATTTTCATCCATGGATTTTCTTGTGAGAGTGTTGCTATAGTCATAAAATTACACCTATTGCAATTTCACATGCATTCTTGTGTCCACTTTGATGCCCACTCCCTTAGCACTTATGTAGGCTCATTTTATCCCCTATATCAACCCTTTTCCCTCTTAGGATGTTTGAAGGATCACTTTTCAGTAGCCACCCTTCACACATCATCCTTGCATCAAACTTTGTGTCTTTCCCATTTGCGTTATTTTGTAGTGTGACATGTCTGTAAACTAGCGTGTCGTGAAGACGCCCGCATGTCATGCTAGCATCTTGCAATGTTTCAAAATCCAAACAATTGTTTCCATGCGTGTTTGCCACTTTTCACCTGCTTTTGTTGAGGGTAATGGTTGGTGATGCCTTGAAACAGCTCGAGAAGCTTATTTTCCTTCTTTAAATGCTATGTTTTCACTTCATTTGGAACTCTTCTAATTCTAACTTCACTCCTAACTCCTCTTCTTCTCCGTCTTAGCACTTTTTTATCTTGCTCTTGCTTTCACAACTCTCTTTTTTGTTATAGCATCCTTCTACAACACTTTCAAGCCCTCTTGGATTCTCTCTTTGCAAATCTCTCAAGCTCCTACAACACTCCTTGCAACACTCTTGGCTCTTGTAGTTGTCTTTCTCTTTCTCTTTGTAACTCATTTGGCTTTTGCATCTCTATCTCTCTTCATGCTTGCAAGCATCTAGGGATTCCATATCCCCTATCTATTGCATCTCTACTTCATGATATGGGTTCTCCTCCTTGATCAGGGGTTGCTTTTATCACCTACATTTTGTGATACAAGTTCTCCTCTTTGAGCGGGTTTTTCTTTTATCACATCCCATTTTCTTACTTCTCACTCTCTATTTCTTTTGGTTGTTTATGGAAATGGGAACACCAAAATAGGGGTTTGACTAAGGCAAAGCCTTATACAGCCCCAACAATTTATCTCAATCTTACAGATGCAAGTATTGAAGGTATCTACTAGATGGAGGCTTCATTACTTGGATTGTTGTGAACATTTCCTTTCTATCTCTTATTCTCTTTGTCATTTTTGTTTCACTTTATTTCAATTCTATTACATTCTACTACTTTATCACATTCTATTAGTTCTTAGCAATCAGATTGCTAGTATTCATTTAGCCATTTTTTGTGATAATTTCACTTTCTATTCCATACAAGATGGCAGTGCACCTCTGGGATGCCAGCGTGCTATGTTGTCGTTTGTATTTTGCATTGTCATCCTTTTGCTGAGAGCTTGTTAGTTTGTCCAAAAAATCAGTGACTTGCTCTTTCTAATTCTAGAACTCTCATGTTGTTCCTGAGGTAGTTTAGGGAAGTTCACCTTGCGAGGCTCTTTGAATGAAGAGAATTCATGAGTAGTGAATCCCCCTTCTCTACATTTTGGTGAACCAGATGTGAAGAGGGTAATTTTTGAAAAACTAAGAATTTATTTACCCCTACTTGGCAAGGTCATAACTTTTGACTCAGTCTCAAAATTTAGAATTGTCTGTACCATTGGTAAGTTCTCCAAGAGAACTAGTTCAGTCCCTAAAATACCATGCCTTTGGATATCAAATTTAAGGGACCAACACAAGTTTCAACCTCAAATTTCACTTCGAAGACCTCTGAAAATGAAAATTACTAGAACTTAGAAAATATCGAAAAAATTAGAAAATATAGATTTTCTATTTTTCTTAGTACTTTCACAAAAAATTAATTTAATATCTTCTTTTATTAGCTTAGTATCTAATTTTTTCCAAAATTTTAATGATATTCCATTTCATGCATGTGAAAGTGACTTGGCTTTTCCCATGTCACTTTGTATCTTTGATCATTCTCACGAAAGTCCTCTTGCTTCAGAGGATATTTTGTTGCAAGATGAAATCATTGATTCCTTTCTTAATGTTACTCTACCTTCTCTTCATTCCAATGCACACTCTTCTAGAGATGGTGTACTAGTGAATGATGATTTTTTTCATCCCAATGCACTCTCTTCTAGAGACGTTGCATTGGTGAATGATGGATCTCATCTTTATGCCAATGCACTCTCTTTTAGAGATGATGCATTAGCAATTGATGAACCTCCTTCCACATCTGATCCTCCTTGGGTCGATGTTGAGAATGTCTCTTTGAATAATTATTCTACTACTTGTGACAATTCTATAAATGTAATCTATGTCTCTATTTCCCCTCAAAGGCCTAAGAGACCAAACATTTATGTGACTCCAACTAGTCCTTCTCCTAAAAGGATTTTTTTTATTGATAGTACTCCATGTGACAGTGATTCTCTTGATCTTTCTACGGATCCCCCTTACAAATCAATAGCCCATACTTATAAGAATAGAACAAATAAACAACCAAGCCTTCCTTAAGCACCTAAACCTATAGCTAAAGCACCCAGTGATTAAGATCTTGTCGAGAAACTTCAGGTTACTTTGGCTAAGATACCACTGTGGGACATACTTTAGTCTACTCCAATTTATCAAGGTATGCTTTAGGAAGCCTTGCAAAAGATCCTCTTGCCTTCTTCTTCTAGGCTGACAGATGTTGATGCATTGATACCTAATATTCATGTGGATTCATAGAATATTATGTTCTATCTGTAGGAATTCCCATCTTCAAAAGTACAAAAGCAAGTGGATCCTCTAATGATTATAGTTAACATTAACAATATTGGTATTAGACATACTCTCATTGATGTTGATTCAATGCTTAATGTATGTAGTGTTGATCTATTGCCTAAGATTAATATTTATTTATCTTCTCTTAATGCTACTTTTTTTCTCATTCATGGGTTTGATAATGTCGATTGACAAGTCCTAGGCACGATAGTCTTTCCTTTAAGGTTGGGACCCATTACCATACCCACCCTTGTATATTTTATGTCAGAAAATCTATCATATAACCTTCTTCTTGGTAGACCATGGATTCATGCTATGGGTGCAGTCTTGTCTACCTTGCATAAATCTATTAAGTCCATTTGCAATAATTGAGTAGTCATAGTTAAGGTTGATCCTATTGCTATGCACTTATGTGAGATGGTAGTTGTTGGTCAGGTTTTGGTTGTGCCTACTCTTATTCCTTCAATGTCTTCCAATTTGTCAATATTTACTCCAACAGTACCAACTACAAAAGATACTCTTGAGATAGATGCCCCTAAAGAAGATCCTTTTGGAGCAAGAAATATTAAGTCTTCTCCTTCTACTTCTCAAGAAAATGCATGTCTTGGTGATGATTGGGGTTCCTTAGAGTTTAAAGATTCCTTCATTAGGAAATATAAAATCAGCCCTATCCACTTAGACCTTTTGATAACATCATCCACACCCACTATCAAAGATGATTACTCTTTTATATCATGGGATAAGGTAAATGGAAATTGTAATGTTATTAGTGTTGATCCTCCTTTTGAGGTGTTGGTTCTCCAAATCCACAAATCCACTAAATCCTATAAGTAAGCCACACTTCATGTTTAGACCTAGTGTAGGATTTGTCCAACTAACAAGAAATGAGATTGAAACACATTTTGCCTATACTTCAAGCTTTGTAGGACCTACGGGGTAACCCTTTAGCAACACCTAAAGATTTAGAAACACACTTAATAGGGTATTGCTTAATAGATGATGCTCTCACAAGAATATGATGAGGAACATAAAATATCACTCAAGATTGGCTAAGACATTGGGTGAATTTCATTAATCAGTTTGGATAAAATGGTAGATACAAATACTTAGAATTTTTTTTTGGAAAGTTTGAATTGATTTAATAATTTGGGACCAAACTGAAAAAAAAAGATGCATAAAGATTGACAAGTGCCAAGAAGAGGGCTATGGAGTCATATAACCAACACTTTATCCTATAGTGTCAAACATGTTTTGAAGATCTTTGGAAATGTTATCACATTATGATATCAAGATCACTAAAGCTTTATTAGATAACCATTCTTACAAATCCATCTAGAAAAACAACACTCCTGTTACAATTGTTGAAGCAATTACACTATCCTTTGAACAATAAGCAATAACAAATGCAACTGAAATTCATTAAAAGCAATTACATTATTCAATGAATAGAAGGCAATAACAGATGTAACTCAAATGTAGAAAATGTGCATGAAAAAAATGATGTAATCTTTAAGTATTGAATTCAAAGGAGTATTACATTTTAGCCATGGAGACAGTCACAGAATAAAATATAAACATGAAGTTGAATTCATAACATAATAACACTCCAAATTAATGACTAACAATTATTATTCACCCTAGCTTTACAATTTACCCAAATCTTTTGTCTCCTTTGTAGAAATTTTTAGAAAATGGAACCTCATACAATGAGCAGAGTAAAAGAAGATAAAGAAGAAGGATGAAACAAAAGAAGCCCTAAAATTAATCTATAGAAGACACTTGGTAGCTTCCTTCTCAATCCATCAACAATAGAACTTGAAAAGCCTCTCTCTTCTCTCTTCCTTTGCCAAAAAAATTGCCTCTAAATTTTTCCTTCATTCTTTACCCTTCAACAAAAAATTCATCTACCCATGAAAACCATTCACCATTTTACCCTGCGGTAAAAAAATAACTCCTTCGTGAAATCCATCTATTTTTTCCCTTGTTTTGGATTTTATCTACACTCCTATTTTGCTGCATATTTCACACTCAGAAAAATAAAATATTCCTTCTATAGTGAATATTTCATTTACTTACAAGGAAAAATAAAAATACTTCCCATGCACCATATAATTGCTTACTCAGCAATACCTAAAAAAAATTGTTTAAAAGACCAGCCCCTTAATATTTACTTCATTTTTATCTCCCAGTCTGTGCACATAATATTTTAAATTTTTCATTTAAAATATTTTCATTTTCACTTAAAACCTTTCAGCAACAAATCCACCATTTAATTATTAAGGCTTTCAAAATATTCACCTCGGCCATTCGTTTTTCACCTATGCTCTTTTTTTGCATATTTAAATGCTTTTCCCTTGAAAAATAAAAATCCCACTTCCAAATACTTTATTCACTCCATAAAATATCTCCCCATCTTTAAAATTCCTTTATATTTAAACACATTGCTTTTAAATATTTGAGGGCTTCAACACTATAATCTCAGGCAACATTTAAATTTAAAAACTTACCCTTAAATAGTAAAAATCTTGAGTGTTTTGCCTTGGGCGAATTATCTTCTTTTCCCTTAGAAACAAAATTATTCAACCATTTTATCAGGCACAACATAGTTTAATTTTTAAATGTTTAGCCTTCAAAAATCTCAGGCCCACCAAACTTTCTCCTTAAGGCTCATCACGTGTTGGAATGGAAAAAAATAAATGGAACTCATGATGAGCGATGGAAGATAAAATGAAGCATTGCTCATCGCTGATTGCAAAGGAATAAAATCATCATGACCCATGATGAGTGATCAATGGTCTAGATTTGGCTGCAATTCTCCATTTTTGTATGTCGTTGATCTTCTCTTATTGCCCTCTCATGAAAATCATTCACTCAGCCCCTGCAATAGAATGTCACAATTTACCGAACATCTAATGTGCATCATTTTTACATATTTTATTTAAAAAAATTTCCCCTTGGTAAAACATTCCAAACTTTTATTTTGCAAAGAAACTTAAAAAAAAAAAAATGGCACAATTCCCCATGCCTCTCATTTTTCACGGGCCCACTAAATTCCTTCCTCAAAATATCGAGCATCATAGGAGTAAAAGAAAAAAGGAAGCATGAGCTAGCGATGGGTGATGGAAAGAAAGTCCATCGCTCATTGCAGGTTGTTGATTGAAAAGGAGAGGCCTTCCGGTGAGAGGCACTTGTATCTCAAAAATTCTCTTAGAAATTCTGCCAAGCCAAGGAAACATTAAAGAAACCTATCAAATCAAAGCATCATCATTGGAAAGTATTGCATCACTGGTTTCTTCCTCCATTTTTATCCAGAAATGGCCATGGGTGATGAGTTTTGTCATGAGCTTTCAAAGCCATGAAAGTCATATTTTAGTCAATCAGAAGCAAGAATTAAACTTGCTTGTCCTCCAAGACATTTGAGGTTTCATTTTATGTTTTCCCAGTATTTAAAATATTCAAAATATTTTAAATATTAACATTTGAAACATTAGAAGAAATTTGTGACTTTTAATTATGCCTACAAGCTATTTGAAGAAAATTCACAATGAGCAAACCAGGGCACTTGGAGCCATGAAATTTTGTGTGTGATTATAATCAATTATTTAAAGAAAACCTATTTCCTCAAATTTTTCCTATTCCTTAAAATTTAGGTACCTCCTTTGTAAACTGGCCCCCAAGAAGTGTTCACCGCAATAGAAGTACATTAAAATAATATATCATACAACCTCTGATCTTGATGAAAATGAAGTTGTAGGGGTTTCAAACCAAAAAAAGAAATGGATTGTCGTTAGAATTGAAAAATTTGACACTTTTTGGAACACTATTTTTGGCCTTGTGATTAGAAAGCAATTAAATAACCCATCAAAACTTATCCTAAGAGCCTGAAACTGAGAAAGCATGTAGAAATTTGACCCAAGAATGGAGTAAAAAAGGTGGTTAAAAAAAAAAGTCATGAGGTGAAAGTTATTCAATTGAAAAGTTGTTCTGTCAGACTTTTCTGCAACTATGCTTGTTCAAAACCAATTAGGGCTCTCAAAGTCACCACTTTGAAAAAATACGATATCAACTTCTGGGGAGCTGCCACTAGAAACATAAGCTCATTTAGGTATATTGAACATATTTTCAAGAGGTATTCTCTTCAATCATCAATCTCCATGAGATATTATGGGTCAAAGTTGACCACCTTGAAGCATTTCAGAAATGCAGATGTAAAATCAGAACAAACTACATTTTCTTTTGATCTCAAAAGAATAGCAAATCTAATTATGAGACCGTGAAACTAGACATGGGAGTATATGAATGTAATTATAATGGACAGAAATAATCCTTTTATGATGACAATCATCCAGTTGCAAAATATTCACTCAAATGGGAAGTCACTCTGCAAAACGGAGAGTTTGCTTACAACAGAAAAGTGTCAAAACCCTCCAGCTTCGCTTTTCAAAACCTTGTCAAAACTCATCATGGGAAATTAAAATTTTATATTTATGTTCACATATGTCACATGAGTGTGTCCACAAAGGGGTTTTGCATGAGAATCAATAGGCACCAAATTTTTACCTTCCAAAGTACGTCACTTAGGTAGATTTTTCAGGTACACTTTTGAGTATGCAAAGGAAAATATTTCAATATGGGCACTTCAAATTTGAAAATTTTGAGAGTGCCACTAGTGTCTCCAACTAGGGATGTATACCCCTTGTGGGCATAGAAATATTCTACATCTCTGGGGAGTAGACCAAATGCTAAGTCCATTGGGTACTCTAAACTGCTCCTTTATTCAACCTTTTTTTTCAACTTCACTTGGTGACCCCAAGCCACCAAATAAAAAATGGGGAGTCAATTCTTACCTCTATCAAACAAAAATCTATTAAAGGATTTGATCCCCCTCAACTCATACTTACATCTTTCACACCATAACAATATGAGTAACTGCACCTCTGCAAACACAAGTGTCAAGATGCCTTTGTACAAGTGGAAACTTGCTCTTTGTTTGTCTTCATTGTTACATGGCAACTAGATAACACAGATCAGATCACTGACACTCTCTTCATTTTATGATTTTGTATCAAATGGAAACACTTGAGGATAGTGATCAATACCACATGAAAATATAGTCTTATCACATTCACTAACCACCTCATAATGATCATGCTCATAGGAGATATCATGGATGAAAGACAACATGCAATCCGCCTGTGTATTGAGAAAAAGAATTCTCACACATTTGTAACATCTTCAACTAAATTGCATCACATATAGGTTTGTTTGTATCCCAACAACACAACCTAGGCAAATCCTTACATGCCTCAAGGTTTTGAAAATTAATTTCATCAACACCCAAAGTATTTTCACCTTCATTCAAATCATGGCACTTAGAAGAATTGTCAGCATCCCATACACAAAGAATGTCTTCCATTTCAAGTTCAAAGACAAGATTATCAACATTCAACATGTTACCACAAAGGGAAGCTTCAAGTACAAGTTCATATGAATCAAAACTTTCATTTTCAACTTCATCACAATGAGTGTTCGAAACACATTCCCCAATGCAAGGAGTATCCCACTCAACACTGTCTCCTGCTTCCCCCACATGAAAATCTGAAACATACTACTCATGAGAGAGGTTATGAGTTGTTGAGCTAGGAAAAAGGTCCTCATATGCATCTATATGATAAACACAATCATGTTCTTCATGTGCAAACTCATCATGAAAACTGTCACTAGTTGTACCAATGTTTATCTCTAGATTTGCACTTTCATGTACATCTACATAAAAAAAAAAATTCATGCAAACATTCAGTGATGGCTTCAAAGGTAGCAAAAGGAATAGAAAAAGGTAAAAAATCAAACAAAATAGGAGTTTCTTGTTCATATTTATCAACTGCATGAACCTATTCAATCAGTACATCTCCTATATGCATATTCTTCTCTTCATTCATACTGCTGCAACAATTAACAAGGCTACATTCTTCACTCTCAAACTAAAAACCATTAATAGTTTCTTCATTGCAACTTCTCACACATGATTGCTTTGACTAAAAATCCTTGCATACTCTGTCATTTGTAGCTGGTACATTGATGCTCTCAAAAGCATTCTTCAAATCTGCAAGCTCTTTTGTCTCATCATGAAAGTCTTCATCAATGCTACACACACTTAGAAGATTGGTATGACCAAGTGCATCACAATACTATTGATTACATGTGTCTTCTTCAAGCAAGATATTCAGTTCATATCCATCATACTATTGTTCTTGTGACCCTTCAAAAACATTGTCATCATCTTCATTATAATACTTTTCACTCAAGGGGATTAATTCCACCTCCTACTTTTGAAGGGAATCACAATTATTAGGGATGCAAATAGAGTTGAAGTCCTCTTGATCACCCATACAAGGATGTGTTTCAGCTGGTTGCAAACTTACAGCTACAACACCATTGTTCTCATCATGAAGATGTGAAACTCCAAAATTAGCCTGATCTTCAACTGTATATTCAAAATCCATAGATGAGAAAATACTTTCAGTATTATTTGCATCACTACAACCTTCATTTGCTACATAAAATTTTCTCCCTATTTCTATATTTTTAAGACAAAAAGAGGAAACTTCAGATGGTTCATCTATCTCTTCATGACCATCATGGCTGCAATCTTCATCTATGTATATTTCTTCAATAGGTTGTTTAAAAAATTCTCCTCATCACCTAATGATGAATCATTCTTGTCTTCTACTATACCATCTACATCCATTGGACTAATTCTTGAAAATGTACCATCACATAATTGAGTTAGGAGATTACTTCCATATTTATCTATCATTTCCTCAATTATTGAAAGCCATTGATACATGCACTTAAGGAGCTAGGGGGCTTCAAGTAAACTGGCATGGTACTTAGACCTACCTCAATTCTTTCACAAAACAAATCAATGCAAAATGATTCATCAGGTATTTTTGATTATGGTATAACAAGAAGAAATTTCATGATCTATCATGAAAATCATGGATGGATTCATCCTCTAATCTTTCCATATCACACAATGCATCAATATATGATATGGACTCAACCTTGCTTTCAATTTTCTCTTCAAATTCTTCTTGAGCATGTAGATTTCTTTCTTCAGACAAGCATTCATCATTCACCATTCACTCATCTTCAAAATAATCAAGGAAATGTATTTTGAGCTCATGCCATGAATCTATGGAATGCATTGGTAAGCAAGTAAACCAACCTTCAACCATACCTTCTAAAGTTCTTACAAAATCTTTCATGATAACATATTCTTCTTCAATCTAAAAATATTCCATCAAATCATTGAAACATTGTACATGTCTTGATGCTAATTCTTCAAAATCATCTCTAAACTTGGGAAAATGTTCATTAATTCTTCTTGGGACAGAATGTGGGTAACCTTGGATTTTATTAAAATATAGAGGGTCATATCTTTCACTATCAAACACCTTCCTTTGAGGACAGGGTTGTGTTCCAGGCATGATATTACAGCTTGTAGAGGGATAACTAAAACAACCATACATATTGCAAATGAAAATTATTCCCTCTAAAACTATTCAGTTACAATATTCAACCTCCCTTGATTTTAGTTCTCAATTTCACTAAATAAGTGAACCAAATTTTTCTAGGAATTCAAATGTGGTTTTCATATACATATTTATCTTTCTTGAAAACTAGAAAATGAGAAATACCTGGATATTCCCTTCTTGACTAGGAATATTTGTAGATCTGAATCTTTCTTCACATCTTCATCAGGTTATTTTGATAGAGTCGCCACCTCTCTTCATAGAGAAATGAACTTCAATTAGTATGAATCTTTCAAAGATAAATCTCCTTTTGAGTTCCTTTCACCAATAGATCACCATAGATCATGAAAATTTCAAGTTCACTATAACAATTTCTTCTCCAAGTTTGAAATCCCTCAATATTTGAACCAAATATTCATATTAGAAAATAATTTGACTCTATGAAACATCAGTCTGCAAATGGAGATTCAGAATTCTCCCCAGCAGAGTAGCCAATCTAATGGTTCTCTAAATCAACAGATCCAATAAATCCTAGAAGTAAGCCACGCTTCATGTTTAGACCTAGTGTAGGATTTGGCTAATTGACAGGAAATGAGATTGAAACACATTTCCCCTACACTTTAGGCTCTGTAGGACCTAGGGGGTAACCCTTTAGCAACACCTAAAGATTTAAAAACACACTTAACATGGTATTTCTTAACAAATGATACTCTCACGAGAATATGTTGAGGAACATTAAACATCACTCAACATTGGCTAAGACATTGGGTGAATTTCATTAATTAGCATGGAAAACATGGTAGATACAAATACTCAGAAAATAGAATTGGAAAGTTTGAATTGATTTAATAATTTGGGACCAAACTAAAAATAGAAGATGCATAAAGATTGACTAGTGCCAAAAAGAGGGCTATGGAGTCATATAACCAACACTTCATCCTATTGTGTCAAACATGTTTTGAAGATATTTGAAAATGTTATCATATTATGATAACAAGACCACTAAAGCTTTATCAAATAACCATTCTTATGAATCCATCTAAAAAAATAACACTCCTATTACAATTGTTGAAGCAATTACACTATATTTTGAACAAAAGGCAATAACAAATGTAGTTGACATTCACTAAAGAAATTACATTATTCAATGAATAGAAGGAAATAACATATGTAACTCAAATTCAATAAATGTGCATGAAAAATCCCAAGTAATATTTGATTATTGAATTCAAAGGAGTATTACATTTCAGCCATGGAGATAGTCCTATAATAAAATATAAACATGAAGTTCAATTCAGAACACAATAACACTCCAGATTAATGACTAACATTTATTATTCACCCTAGCTTTACAATTTACCTAGATCTTTTTTCTACTTTGCAAAACTTTTCAAAAACTTGAACCCCTTACAATGACCAAAGAAAAAGCAAATAAAGAAGAAAGAAGAAACAGATGAAGCCCTAAAATTAATTTGTAGAAGACACTTGGCAACTTTCTTCTCAATCCATCAACAATAGAACTTGAAAAGCCTCTCTCTTCTCTCTTCCTTTGCAACAAAATTTGCCTATGATTTTTTCCTTCATTCTTGACCCTTCAACAAAAAAATCATCTTCTCGTGAAAGCCATTCACCATTTTACCCTGTAGTTGAAAAATAACTCCTCTGTGAAAGCCCTCTATTTTTTTCCCTTGTTTTGCATTTTATCTCTTCTCCTATTTTGTTGCATATTTCACACTCAACAAAATAAAATATTCCTTGTATAGTGAATATTTCATTCACTTACAAGGAAAAATAAAATTACCTCCCATGCACCATATAATTGCTTACTCAGCAATACCTGAAAACTTTTGTTTAAAAGACTAGCCCCTTAATATTTACTTCATTTTTATGTCTCATCCTATGCACACAATATTCAAAATATTTTCCTCTTCACTTGAAACCTTCCAGCAACAAATGCACCATTTAATTATGAAGGCTTTATAAATATTCACCTCGACCATTCATTTTTCACCTATGCTCTTTTTCTGCATATTAAAATGCTTTGCCCTTCAAAAATCAAAATCTCACCTTTGAATATTTTATTCACTCCATAAAATATCTCCTCGTCTTTAAAATTTGTTTATATTTAAAAGCATTGCTTTTAAATATTTGAGGGATTCAACACTATAATCTTGGGTGCAACATTTAAATTTAAAAAACTTACTCTTGAATAGTAAAAATCTGTGAGTGTTTTACCTCAGGCCAATTACCTTCTTTTCCCTTAAAAAGAAAATTATTCAGCCATTTTATCGACATGACATAGTTTAATTTTTAAATGTTTTGCCTTCAAAAATCTCGGGCCCACCAAAATTTCTCCTTCAGTCATCGCTCATTGTGCATTGGAATGGAAAAAAAGAAATGGAACTCGCAATGAGCGATGGAAGATAAAATGAATCATCACCCATCACTGATTACAAAGGAACAAAGTCATCATGACTCATGATGAGCGATCAACGGTCCAAATTTGGTTGTAGCTCTCCATTTTTTTTGTTGTTAATCTTCTCTGATTTCCCTCTCATGAAAATCATTCACTCTACCCCTACAATAGAATGTCACATTTTACCAGGCATCTAAAATTCTTTTTCTTTGCATATTTTATTTAAAATATTTTCCCCTCAGGTAAAACATTCTAGACAGAGAAATTTAAAAAAAAATCATCCAACACCATTCCCCATGCTTGTCATTTTTTACAATCCCACTAAATTCCTTCCTTCTTAGCATATCAGGCATCATGGGAGAAAAATAAAAAAGGAAGCATCAACTGGTGATGGGTGATGGAAAGCAAGTCCATCATTCATCGCAGGTTGTTGATTGAAAAGGAGAGACCTTCCCCCAAGAGCCAATGAGAGCTTGCCCGAGGAATTCTACCAAGCCAAGGAAACATTAAAGAAACCTATCAAATCAAAGCATCATCACTGGAAATCATTGCATAGTTGGTTTCTTCCTCCATTTTTATTGAGAAATGGCAACGGGTGATGAGTTTTGTTGTGAACTTTGAAAGCTGTGAAAGCTATATTTTAGCCAATTAGAAGCAATAATTAAACTTGCTTGTATTCCAAAACATTTGAGGTTGCATTTTATGTTTTCTCAATTCTTAAAATATTTTAAATATTTTAAATATTAACATTTGAAACATTAGAAGAAATTTGCAACTTTTAATTACACCTGTTGGCAATTTGAAGAAAATTCACTATGAGAAAATTAGAGCACTTGGAGTTGTGAAATTGTGTGTGTGCTCATAATCAATTGTTTAGAGAAAACTCATTTCCTCTAATTTTTCCTAGCCCTTAAAATTCAAGTACCCCATTGTAAATTGGCCCCCGAGACATGTTCACCACAACAATACATTAATATAATGCCCTTAAAATTTAGATACCCCATTGTAAATTGGCCCCTGAGACGTGTTCGCCACAATGATACATTAATATAATGTATCATATGACCTTCGATATTGATGAAAATGGAGTTGTATAGGTTTCAAACCAAAACAAGAAATGAGTTGTCCTTGTAATTGAAAAAATTGACACTTTTTGGAACACCATTTTTGGTTTTGTCATGATCAAAAAGCAATTAAATAACCCATCAAAACTTATCCTAGTAGCCTGAAACTGAGCAAGCATGTAGACATTTGAACCAATAATGGAGTGAAAAAGAAGGTGAAAAAAACAAGTTATGATGTGAAATTTATTCAATTGAAAATTTGCTCAATTAGACTTTTCTGTAACTGTGCTTATTTAGAACCAATTAGGGCTCTTACCACTTTGAAAAAATACAAAATCAACTTTTTGGGAGCTACCATTGGAAACATAAAATCATTTAGGTACATTAAACATATGTGCAAGATGGATTCTATTTAATCATCAATCTTCATGAGATATTATGGGTCAAAGTTGACCACCTTGAAACATTTTAGAAATGCAGATGTAAAATCATAACAAACTACATTTGCTTTTGATCTCGAAAAAATAGAAAATCTGATCATGAGACCCTAAAACTGGACATGGGAGTATATGAATGTAGGGAGAATAAAGAGAAATAATCCTTTCATCATGAAAATCATCCAGTTGCAAAATATTCACTCAAATGGGAGGTTGCTTTGTAGAACTAAGAGTTTGCAAGTAGCAGAAAAGTGTCAAAATCTTCTATCTTTGCTTTTCAAAACCTTGTCAAAACTCATCATGGGAAGCTAAAAGTTGGCATGTATGTTCACATATTTCACATGAGTGTTTCCACAAATTTGTTTTGCATGAAAATCAATAGGCTCCAAATTATGACCTTCCAAAGTAGGTCACTTAGGTAGATTTTTCAAGTGCACTTCTGAGGATGCAAAGACAATTTTCAATATGGGTACTTCAAATTTTAAAAAATTGAGAGTGCCATCATGAGGAAGATGATCACAATTCTATTAAAGAGGTAAATTTTGGTAATCCTGCCAAGAAGGCTGATAGTGATCATGTAGAAGAGTGTAATCTCCATTGTTGGAATAACACTCTCTTTGGAGATCCTCCCCCGTTGTCCTCTATCTTTGTGCCTTCTTATGAGTAGTTTAACTTTTCTTCACAAGAGAAATGGTTGCTTCCTACTCCTCAATATTTTTCTGAGAGAGATAATATCTTGTTGAGGCTTCTAAAAGCTTACTTGATTACTCTTCCTTCTTCTACACTTGAGAAAAATCATATTAATGATAAATCAAAGCATCCTTTTTGTGCATTCCATGGAGTGCCTAGCCATTCTACTAGTGAATGTAAGGCCTTGAAGCATAAAATACTACAAATTCTTGATTTATGTGCCATCGCCCATTTATTTGTTGATGCACCTGCCTCTTCTTCAAATGACAAGTGATATCGAGGTTTATCTCTATCTCGCATGTTCTAATGTATCTTGCATGGTTCTCCTCCCATGTATGTTGGGGGAAGTGATAACTTGTTCTAAAGATGTGTGTCCTTCTTAAGGGCCCCCTCTCTCCTCTTTATACACTTTCAAATAGAGTGTCCCTTGATTGGACCCCTTTTCTTTTGAAGGGTTCCCATGGGACCCCTTTGAAACCTCTTCAATTTTTTGACTGCCTATGTGGCTACTTTGCTTTTCAGACATGCTTTATATATGAGTAAACATGTCACTTTGTAGGTGCACCTATAAAACCTCCTTTTGATATGACTCTATGGAGTCTCCTTCCTTTGGGTTTCCTCCATGCGAGAGATCTTCAGGGACACCTTGTAGGCCTGCAGACCTGTAAGGCACTTTCTCTTGGTTTCCTCCATGTGAGATATCTTAGGGGATACCTCCTTATAGGTTTGCAGGCCTGTAAGGAACTTTTTTCTCTTCGACTTCCTTCATGTGAGAGATATTTGTGGACACCTCCGTGTAGGTCTATGGGCCTATAAGGTCTTTTCATCTGGGTTTCCTTCATAGGATAGATCTTGGAAGATACCTTCTTATAGGTTTGTGGGCCTGTAAGTTGCTTTCATCTATGTTTCCTTCATGTGAGAGATCTTGGGGGATACCTTCTTACAGGTCTTTAGGCCTATAAGGTGCATACTTTATGGGGATTCTTTCATGTGAGAGATCTTGGGGGTTGCCTCCTTGTAAGTTTGTGGGCATGTAAGACACTTTCATCTTGTGCGATTTATCAATCATTGGTCTACGCACCATCAATGCAATTTTTTCAAACTCTCCTTAGGTTTGAGGACCTATGGATCCCTTTCTCTTGGAGTTTCCATTCCTTCCTAGCTTCTCTCTCTTAAATTCTCTTCTCTTCTCTTTTGTATGTACTAGATCAAAGATCTACATCTTCTTCATCCTAAGTATATGCCCTTCCTCTCTTCATTTTAGAATTCTTCTATGTGTGTTGTTTTTTAATTTGGGGATGATGCATAGTACTGAGAAAACCTTTTACATCAAGGTCTCTTTCACTATGTTAACTCAAATCCTTTAGTTTTTTGTGCTCTAACATTGTTTTCTGGTGCAGGTCTTTCTTGTTTAATGCATTTGTTTTGCAAGTCTTAAGTCTATGGGCATGATTCCTTGGTTCAAAATGTTATTTACTTCATCTATAGTATCCTTTTGGCATATGATGTTATTTGTGTTTAGTATATTTCCTTTAGCATCCATATTAATGTACATTCATATGATTGCTAAAGTGGAGGAAAAATGTATAGTCGTAAAATTGCATCTCTTGCAATTTCACATGCATTCTTGCCTATGTTTTAGTGTCCACTCTCTTAGCACTTGTGCAGGCTCATTTTAGCCCCTACATCATCCTTTTTCCCTCTCACGATGCTCAAAGGCTCACTTTTCAGCACTACCCTTCACACGTCAGCCCTGCATCAAATTTTGTGCCTTTCTCATTCATGTTTTGTAGTGTGATTTTTCTAGAAACTAGCACATTGTGTAGACGTATGTGTGCCACACTAGCATCCTACAACTTTTCAACATTCAAACAGTTGTTTTTGTGCATGTTTTCCACTTGTCACCTACTTTTTTGGTGGTAATGGTTGGGGATGCCCTCAAATGGCTCGAGAAGCTTCTTTTCCTTACTTAAATGTTATCTTCTCACTTCATTTGCAACTCTCTTCTAATTCTAGCTTCACTCATAACTCCTCTTCTACATCTTGGCACTCTTCTATCTTGCTCTTACTTGCAAAACTCTTTTTTTTTTGTTACAACAGCCTTCTACAACACTTTCAAGCCCTCTTGGCTTCTCTCTTTGAAAATATCTCAAGCTCTTACAACACTCCTTGCAACACTCTTGGATCTTGCAGCTATCTTGCTCTCCCTCTTTGAAAATCCTTTGGCTTTTGCATCTCTATCTCTCTTACTTCATGCTTATAGGCATCCTGGGATTCCATACCCCCTGTAACGCCAAGAAAGTGCACAAGACAAGATTAAGAGCAAAAATGCAATACAAATCTAAATGAAAATCTAATGCTAAGCAACAAAGAACAAAGGAAAGTAAAAATGTAAATACAACTTGAACAATCTCACCAAATTTGTATGTATTTCCATGATTCATCTCGATTGCCCTTCTCCATTTTGCTTGTAGTAGTATAATTGCCCTCATATTTCTCGTAAGTTCATGCAAGTATAGCCTAAGATAATGATTTAGCAAAACATCAAAGATTCAAGATAAATGCTCTCAAAAGTCATAAGATTTCGCGAGAGAGATTGGAATGATGAAGATTAGACCAATTTATAGAAAACTGATCATTCGAATGACAGGTCAGGATTGAAAGATCAACAGACGATTGAGATCGACTGATTAGACATGCATTATGATAATAGTTAGTAATGACATGAGTGATATAAATTTTAGAAATAGAATTAAAGATTAAATAAATGATTTAATCTTCGAGTTTGGTATTTGAAAACAAAAGAATTATCTTTGCATGACAAAGATGAAGATGGATTAAAGAAACTCTTGTTTGAATGCATGCACAAGGTTTAATTAATTAAATAGGAATATTTAATTAATCTGCTTGTACAAGCAAATGAGTTAGAACTGGATGATTGAATGATTTGACGAAGAGATTACTTGAGAATGCCACTCAGACATTAAATCAAGAGTTAACTGAGTGATTTGAATAGATCTTTGAGTCGAGTAAAAGTGAATACTTAGATAACTCACACAATTATCTAAATATAGAGGAATGCGTTAAAATAGAATTTATGAATTAAATAATTCATTTAATTCAAGATTTGATATTTGAAGAATAATTAAATAAATAAGATTTATTTAATTAAATGATGAAGGGATTTAAATGAATAATTAAATAAATAAAGAATTTATTTAAATATAGTTGAAGTATGATAGAGTAAATTAAATCAGAATTTATTTAATTTGACAAGAAGGATAAAGTTAATTAGTAACATAATTAAATAAAAAGTGTTTATTTAATTAATCAGGTAGAATAAAGAAAAGTGTGAATTAATTAAATAATTAAGATTATTTAATTAATAGAAGAATTAACAGAAGATGAATTAATTAAATAATTAAGATTATTTAATCAATAGAAGAATTAATGTTAAGATGAATTAATTAAATAATTAAGATTATTTAATCAAATAGAAGAATTTATGTTAAGATGAATTAATTAAATAATTAAGATTATTTAATCAATAGAAGAATTAATGTTAAGATGAATTAATTAAATAATTAAGATTATTTAATCATGAGAAGAATTAATGTTAAGGTAATTAATTAAATAATTCAGATTATTTAATCATGACAATGAAGAATAGGAATTATGAAGAATATTGAAGTCGCAAGCTTAGACCATATTTCAGTGTCTACATTTGCCCCTCTTTGATACAATGTCATTTCGGCATTGTGTCAAAGAAAATTGATATGAAATATGCCCTAGTAATGCCCCAGTGTAAAACAGGTGAAGGTATGCCCCCTCAGGAGGATAGGTGGGTTCAAAGAACATGAGTGTGCTCTCGAAATTGATGAGAGAACTAGAAGATTAAAGAAAAAAGGATAGAGGAAAATAGATAAGAGTGGTGAAGATTTAGAAAAGAAGAAATGTTAGTGTGAAAAGAAAGATTGAGAAATAATAAAAGAAATGAGATGGATTTTAGTATTATCAATCTTCGACGTTTCACTATATCACAAAAGGAATTGCACTTTATCATCATTGGGCAGTACTAATACAAATGGAGAAAAACACCATGATATGACATAGATTAAGGTGTGCAAGGTCATCCACTTGCTAATAACAGGCAATCGCAAACAAGAAGTGTCATTAACTCATACTAAGGACACAAGTTGCCCCAGTCTTTTTCTCAAGACAAACCATAGACAACAAACAAAGTAAAAGACGAGTCATGAGATGTCATCACTCCTCTAATCCTTCATGGGACATCCTTGAGGAAATAGTAACATGACACAAAATCAAATTTAAAAGACAGTCAACAAATAGCAGTCAAAGAAAATAGAATTCCGATACATTGTTGCTTCTCTAAATCCTTCATGGGATAGCCTTGAGAAAGCTAGTAACATAATTCTAAGTCATCAAGTCAAATAAAATGATAAGATAAATAGGCCATAAAGTCAAAAAGACAATAAAATATTTGCCAAAACTTGATCTATTTGTTTGATTTTTTTTATTGATAGAAGGATTGATTGATAGAGCCTGGTGTCAGGAGATACACATATCGAATAAGACTGTGAGTCTGGTTTTGATGTTATGACTATCTATATAAGGCATGAAAAAGCTTGGTTTTAGAAAGACATGTATCATATAGGACGTTGAGTCAGATGTCGTTGATGTGATAACCTGTGTAAGGCTATGTTTGATTGTTTGACAATGTCGATTATGCAAGAAGGACTCATCCTATATAAGACATAGACTATTTTGTTGATATCAGTATCTAGGAAGGACTCATTCTAAATAAGACATAGGTTGATTGTTTTGCTAATGTCTATTTCCAGGAAGGACACATCCTGTAGTAGACATTAATTGATATGTTTTGATTGCTTTGCTGGAAATTTGGTTGATTTGGCTTAGAGACATTGCTGACTTGTTCACCAGATTGATGCATGACTTGATATGATGTGCAGACAATTGACTGTGTGTGATGAAAAACCCTAAAGGAATGACCTAGTGTGGCCTCGGGGGCTCATCGATTGATGGCCTTGCCTACGTTATACACGCAGAGACCTCATAGTTAGACTTGACTTTGACTGACAAGACTGACTACAAATAGAAGACATGTGTGAAAGTGAATGTGACGAACCCTAATGGACTGAACTAGTGTGGCCTAAGGGGCTCGTCGATTGATGGCCTCGCCTACATTATACACAAAGAGACCTCGTAGTTCGACACGACCAATGACCTTGTCATATAGACATATGGATTGAATCATGAGCTTATACAGAAAAACCTAAACGGACTGACCTAATGCCTCAGGGGCACATCGGCAGATGGCCTTGCCTACATCCAATCACAGAGGCAATGTAGTTCGACAAACAACAAAGACTAACAAGTGTGACTAACTTTGACTCTATTTTTGGATTTTCCAAATGTTTTGATTTTTTTGTCTTTTTGAAGTTTTCTGATGTTTTTGTATTTTCTCAGGACATTTTGCAATGTTTTTGGATTTTTCAATGGTTTTACATCTGCAACAAAACCAATGTAAGAACCAATATGATGCATGTCAAGTGTTTTCCCCCGGTCGAGTATAAGACCAATTGATTATGAATAGGGTAAAATGGGGGATATTAAATGCACTCGATGTCAATCATTCCAAGTTATGGGAAAAACTACCACTTATTATGAATGGTATATACAAGCGATAGATATGTAAGATAAGGGATATGTATAGGGATAGGTAGTATGTAGAGGGATAAGGACTATGTAGAGGGTGGTGGATTATGTACAAGAATGTGGACTATGTACAGGAATGTGGACTATGTATAGGGATGTGGACTATGTACAGTAATGTGGACTATGTACAGGAATGTGGACTATGTACAAGGATGCACTAGATTAGAATAATAGTAGACAAAGGAGCATAGTCAACTACACATGGCGCCTGTTTGCCAAGTTTTCACTGCAGTACCTATCCAAAGCGCCACCGAAGTGGTTTTCACTATTGGATGAATTATTTGTCTTTACTATTTTCTGGAATATCTAATTTCTTTGGTGTTACCAAGATGCCTGTTTCCCAGGTTTTCACCTTGGTAATGATTTTTTTGATTTTTTGATTTTTTTGTATTTTTGCTAAATAAGACAAGGCTCTTAGAAGCTATGCGTAGAACTTCTTCAGATGCAGACTATTAATTGGTGAGGACAATGGTTCCCCTTTAGGAGTAGATATTTGGTATGCGCCTGATCCAAAAGCTTATGTAACAATATAAGGTCCTAACCAGTTTGGTTCAAACTTTCCTAGTTTGTCTCTTTCTGCTTGATTCTTTGGGTTCTCCATTAAAACCAGGTCACCAATGTCAATTTTTTTGTTCAAGACCTTCCTATTATAGCTACAACGAAGACGATTCTGATATGCTTGGAGATGGTCTTATTCCTTCTATCTTCGCTCATCCAGGAATTCTAGCTCATGGAGTCTCGAGACTCGGTATTCTTCATCATCAATATGGCCTTTCAAGGATACCCTTAGGGAAGGAATCTCGACCTCAATAGGAAGAATAGCTTCAGAACCAAAGACTAGTGAATAGGGAGTGGCACCAGTGGGAGTACAGATACTTGTGTGATAAGCCCATAAGGCAGGGTTAAGTTGTAAATGCTAGTCACGATCGTCATCATTAATAGTCTTCTTGAGGATCCTAATGATGGTTTTGTTAGATGCCTCTGCTTGGCCATTACCTTGTGGGTAATATGGAGTGGAGAAGTGATGTTGGATATGAAATTCATCACACAGATGGCATACTTCTTGACTCTTAAATGGGTGGCCATTATCCGTGATGATGGACTGAGGGACACCATATTGAAAGATGATATAGTTCAAGATAAACTTAGAAATCTATGTGCCGATAATGTATGTCATAGGAATGGCTTCAATCCAATTCGTAAAGTACTTAGTGGCAGTGATAATGAACTTGTGTCCATTAGATGATGTGGGGTGGATCTTACCTATGAGGTCGAGTCCGTATTGAGTGAAGGGCTATGGTGATGTTATAGGATGGAGCTCCTATGCTGAGGCATGTATCAAGTCTCCATGAGCTTGGCATTGACAACATTTTGTTACAAACACATATGAGTCTTTTTCCATAGTAGGCCAGTAATAAACCAATCTCATAATCTTTTTGGCTAAGGTAGGACCGCTAGAATGAGAACCACATATACCCTCATGCACCCCATGAAAGGTTGCTTGTGCTTTAGTAGAGTCAAGACATCTCAGTAAGGTATTATCTAAGGCACGTCTATATAGGGTGTCTCCGACAATGGTGTATTTGGCTAACTTGCGAAGGAATTTCCTACATTGGTTATTTGATAGGCCAGTGGGTATGACTTCATCATGAAGGTAGTCATAGATTTATTTGTACCATGGGGAATCAGGACCAACAATGTCACACACCATTTCAGAATTTGGGATATCATAGGTTGGGACCAAAATTTGTTCTACCAAGAACTCAAACTTAGGCACATTGTTAGGAATGTCAAGAAGTGATGCAATTGTAGCCATAGCGTCTGCTGCCCTATTTAAAACATGAAGTATTTGATGAAATTTGACCTTGTCAAAGTAATCTTTAAAACTATCAGCCATGCATTTTTAGGGAGCAAGTTTCTCATCCTTAGTCTCATAATCATCATTTACTTGTCTGATGACTAGTTGAGAATCACCATATACCTGTAGATTCTTAATTTTCCACTTGACTGCCATGCATAACCCTATCACTAGAGCTTCATACTCTGCCATGTTGTTAGTGCATGGAAATGCAATCTTGAATGACTTAGGGATGGAATCACCCTGTGGTGTGATAAACAATATCCCAACCCCTGAACCATGATTTGTATGTGAGCCATCAAAGTACAGTTTCCATGTGGTGTTTGTATCCATTGTAAACATAAACTCATCAGGAAAGTTTGCAACTAATGGGTGATCTGCTTGTATTGGCACGTCAACTAACTGATCAGCAATGACCTATCCTTTAATATCCTTTCTTTCTACATACTGAATATCATACTCACTAAGTATCATAACCCATTTGGCCAGTCGCCCTATTAATGCTGCCTTGCTGAGAAGATATTTTAAAGGATCTATTTTAGCAATCAACATTGTTTGGTGGTTTAGCATATAATGCCTTAGTTTTTGGGTAGAAAATACTATTGCAAGACAGGCACGTTCAATGGTACTATAGTTGAGCTCATAACCTACCAAAGTCTGACTGATATAGTAGACTGCCCTTTCATGACCTTCATCGTCATTATGTGCAAGAAATGCTCCGAGTGATGAATGGGTCATTGTAATATAAAGAATCAATGGTCTTCCTTCAACAGGTGGCATTAAGACTAGTGGTCTGAGTAAATATTCTTTAATTAGTTGAAAAGCCTCTCTGCACCTAGTTGTCCATGCAAAAGGTACTCCTTTCTTAAGTAGATGTTGAAAAGGATGTGTCTTATCTACTAACTGCACTATAAATCTTCTGATGGATTGCAGTCTTCCCTGTAGTGTCCTTAGTTGACTGAGATTAGTGGGTGGAGGCATGTCTATGATTGCTTTCACCTTAGCCGAATCCACTTCAATACCTCTTCTGGAAATGATATAGACTAGCAAATTTCTTGACTTGACTCCAAACAACAATTTATTTGGATTGAGTCTTACTTTATACTTCTCCAGCCTTTGAAATATCTTATCTAAAACCTGTAAATGTTCTACCCTTGTCTTGGATTTAACAATAAGGTCATCGACATAATCCTCCATAAGAGTGTGTACTAGGTCATGAAAGATGGTGGTCATGGCACGTTGATAGGTTGCTCCAGCATTTTTGAGTCCAAAGGGCATAACATTCCAACAATACACTCCCCAAGGACAAGTGAAAGTTGTCTCAGGTTGGTCTTCAGTTGTAATTCTGATCTGGTCATATCCTGAAAATTCATCCATAAGGGACAACATCTCATATTTTGTTGTCATGTCAACGATCATGTCTATGTTAGGCAAAGGGAAGTCATCCTTAGGACAAGCCTTGTTGATATCTCTAAAATTAGTGTAGATGTGGATGCCCCCAGTTGGTTTAGTGACCAAAATAATATTGGAGATCCAATCGGCATAGTCGATTGATCTTATGAAACCAACGTCTAACAGTTTCTTGAGTTTTGCCTTGACTAGTAAAGCAATCTGTGGATGCATTTTTCTCAATTTTTATTTTACGGGTTTGGCACCTAGTTGTAAGGGCAAGTGATGCAGTAAAAGTTCAGGATCCAACCCCGGCATGTCTGCATATGACCAAGCAAAATTTATCTGTCTCTATGCAAAGAAGTCATGGAACTCTAGCTTGTCTTCTATTGTCAATGACGTTTCAAAATAAACTAGTCGAGGATTCTCTTTTGTGCCTATGTTGACTTCTACGGATTCTTCTACCAACATGGGTGACTTTTTCTGTGCAATGGGGAGAATGTTCAAACCTCCATCCTTAGGTGCCTTAGAGAGGTTTTCACCTTTGGATGTGTCCTTTCTTTTTACTTTTTCATTGTCTAAAGGTGCCTTTCAGTTTTCACCTAGAGACATCCTTTTTATCTTGTTTATTATTTTTCTCATTTTTGCGACTGGAGGGTTGAACAGATTCCCCAAAATATGCCTTTTTGTCCAAGTCAATGGTAAAACCAGCCTTGTGATCACTGTTAGGTATGCCTTCTTGTAATCTTAGGAACTCAGTGATTGCTTCGTCATTCTAAAAAATGTCTAAGACAGGTGTGTCTTGTTGATCCCAATCAATGATTTGGGGATAGACTAAGGGCATGTCATTTCCAGAGTTATCAAAGTTTAATGGGGTCAAGGTAAGGATTGAGTTATTCATATGGTCACAAAAAT
This sequence comes from Sequoia sempervirens, assembly GCA_007258455.2. NCBI lineage: Eukaryota > Viridiplantae > Streptophyta > Pinopsida > Cupressales > Cupressaceae > Sequoia > Sequoia sempervirens. Next base: position 435,353,536 of record VDFB02193867.1, read on the forward strand.
TTTGTACTAAATCCTTTTTGCTCTTAGGTTTAGGTCTAGATGGATTGAGAGGTGGGCCTAATGCCAAGGTTTGGTTATTTGAAATAGATGTGTCAGGTTACCAAGAGGTAGGATCAAGTGATTCCCAATAGTAGTGTGTAAACCACTCCTCCTTTGTCATTTTCTTTGGTGGACAGGAATTCAATGGATTTGGTGAGGAACTTAACATTAAGTCAAGTTCTCCAAATAACTTGTCAAGGTCCATGGAAGAGGTAGAGGATAGGGAATCCCACTCATAATCATTAGAGTTGTGGGAGTCACAGTGATATGGATGTAATGGTTCATGAGATGTCTCAATATCTTCTGAAGCACTTACTTCCTTGATTAAGGGTGATGTGGTATTAGGAACGCCAATCTAAATTGGTTGAAACCCTAGCCCCACTCCTTTTGGCCATTGAGAAACAAAGATTGGTTCAATTCTTCCATCTTGATTTAAGCCTAACCCACTTTGTCCATTGTATCCCTTACTTTGCATAATTTTGAAACCTTTACCATATAGATCTGTAGGAATGTGAACAAGTGAGAGAGGTTCCTCCTTATCTTCCTTATACAACCAAGAATGACATCTTCTGCATCTACGGCCTCTTTGCTTAATTCACCCCATTTAGTGAAAGTTGTTGTAGGAGGAACATGCATAGTAACCATGGACTGTCCCCTACCTATTGTAGGTAAACCATATGACTTAGGAGGAACCAAATGGCTAACACAATAAGATGTCGTTAGGTAGTACTCATCACAACCCTTGTCTTGGATCTCAACCCTAGGAGTGATAGGAATTGAGGGTGAAATAGATGTTTGAGTGACTGTGGATGGATCAACATAGGAAGATGGATTGGACAATGAAGCCTCTTGGTTCACTGGCACTCGACGTTGGGGAATCTCCTTCAAATTGGTGCAATATTGAAATGGATTAGGATCACCACTATAGTTATTTCGGTTCCATTGTAAGGGAATTTAAGACATTGATGATACGTCGAAGGAACTGCCTTCATGGCATGAATCCATGGTCTACCGAGCAGAAGGTTATAAGGGAGGGTGAGATCCAAGACCTGGAACTTTGTCTCCATCACTGCAGGACCAATTCTGATAGGAAGTGTTACCACTCCCTTTGATTTTCTTTCCTCATCATCATAAACTTTAATGACAATACTTTTGGTCATGTCTACACATGCTTCTGAGATACCTAAGGCCTTAATTAGTTTTAAAGTGCATAGATTTAACCCTGCTCCTCCATCTACCAAGACTCGTCTAACTTTGGTATCATCAACAAGGACCTCTAGATGTAAAGGATCATTATGGTTTGCCTTTTCAGTTGCATAGTCTTGTTCAAAAAATGTGGCATGATGATTATTGGTCAAGTAGCCCACCATTTCCTGGAAACGATTGACATCAAGATCATTAGGGACCATGGTGTTTTGTAAAGCCTTATCGAGAATAGATCAATGGTCAGGGGAAATACACAACAGTTCCGAGATTGAAATTTGGGTTGGGGTCTTCCCCAACTGGTCAAGAAGGTTATATTGTGACTTGGAAGGCTGTGGTATTTGCTGCGATGGAGGGCCTTGAATGGTGATCTTCGTACTATGAGTATTGACCGCACACTCAAGATTTGTATTGATAGTAATGGTATTAATATTCTCATCGGCGGTGCGAAGGCAATGAATGATTTTGCCACTATTATAATCATGTTTGATACTTGCATAGTTGGCTGACATATTGGTCTTAGTACTCAAACTGGGAACAGTTCCTTTGTCGTGGTCATGTAGTGGATCAGAAAAGACTTGATGATCAGTGTTTGATGACTTTGGTTTCTATCCACCAACTTCTATAATTCTTCTTTCGACAAGATCTTGTATGATATTCTTCAGTTGTTGACATTTTTGTAAGTTATGTCCCTTAGTTCTATGATAATCACAAAAGGTGTTATCATCCCACCAAGCTAGTTTAAATTGACCTGGATCATATTGCCTTGGTTCTTGCAACTATATAAGATTATGTTGTAACAGTTGTTTGAACATTGACTCAATGGGTTCCCCTAAGGGAGTGAACTCACATTTTTGAAATCTCCTTTGTTGTGGACATTGAGTATTTTGGACCATGTTAGGAGGTTGATTGACAGCATGAAGCATGTTGGAAAATGTGTGAGGTCCCTATAATGTGATGAGTGGTCCTTCTTGTATCATTTTAGCATCAACTACCCCATCATTGGTGACATTTTTGTTGCAAGACCAAAATCTGTTTCTGTCAGTGGGGGTGTTTTGCACGATTAGATTTCTATTGGATGTTGATATCTTAAGTTCACCTTTTTCAATGAAATCTTTTTCTATGATAACCCTTTTTTCTACTAGTTCTGAAAAAGATGTGCAACAATGTACCCTTAAGTTACTCCTTAGCCTTGCATGAAGATTTTCTTGGAACATAGTAACTTTTTGTTTTTCAGGTATCTCGACAGGACATCGACTAGGTATAGTCCTCCATCTCTGGAAGAAAGAAATGAATGTTTCACCTTCATCTTGCGTTGTGTGACACAAGGTTGCTATATTTATCTTGTGGTCTATGTTGAAGGAGAATTACTCCACAAATCTCTCAACCAGTTCACCCCAAGATCTAATGCCAAAATCTAGACCTGAAACCCACTCTAGTGCAATTCCTACAAGACTTCTTGGAAATAGTCTCATAAGATATGTGGGGTCATAAGCGACATCTATGCATATGGTAGAAAATTCCCTTATATGTTCTATTGGATTTTGTTTTCCATTGTACTTAGGGAGATTCGGTATGACATATCCATGAGGGAAAGGGGTCATGTACAATGATCTATCAAAGGGGAATGGGCATATGTCCGTTGTTGAAAATGATTTCTTAGTTGACACCGACATGTTATCCATTTGCATTTGTAATGCATGCATTTGTGTTTGTAAGACGTCAACCTAGGTCAAGGATGTGCTAGGCGGGTTATGCGGATCCACGTATGTATTCTGAAATCCAAAGTCTCGTGATGGGTTTCGATTGAATGTTGGTATTTGAGGTGGGTTTGGATTCAGAATGTTGGTAAACATGTTCTGGGTTGGAGTCTACATAAATTGATTTTGACTTGGGATCTATGTGAATGAATTTTGACTACCAATCTGAGATAAAGATTCTAATTTAGAATCTATGTAAATTGGTTTTGACCTGGAATTTGTGTGAACGGATTCTGACTACCAATTTGAGAGAAAGGTTTTTGATTCAGAATCTGCGTGAATGGGTTCTGATTCAGAATTTGTGTGATCAGGTTCTGATTGCCATATTGGAAGGAGGGAATGCCTCTTGTATGTGTAATCAGTGGTGTAGTACTAGTGACTTGAGCACTAGATATGGCCATCAATTGTGGTATGGTGCTCGTGATACTAGCATTAGGTGTGGTCATTGACTGTGAACTTGTGACACTGACATAAGGTGTAGAGACAGACATTTTAGGTCTTTTACTCCCAACAAGAGGACCAAAGGGAATAGATGATGAATCCCCTACAATGAAATTAAAGTTTGATGTCATGCTGGATGTACCAAATGGAGACGTATGGATTTTCGTACTCTATGTAGATGTGCCAGATGGCATAGTTGTGTTGACCTGAGGTATAGTAGTATTAGCAGTCATTGTGTTTGTCCCTTGTGTAGGTTGAGTTTGCAACTTGCTAATATCAAATCCTGCATGTAAGGTAGCACCTTCAGCTAGCAGTTTGGCTAAATATCATTGACGATCGTTTGCTAGGTATTCATCTACAAAAGAAGAAAATTTAGGGTCCTGTGCAGCGGCCTCTATGTCCTCTATTGTAATATGACCTTGACTGTTTCTAGTGGTGAATTTTTCTAGTAAAGTCTTGTGAGGTCTTGAGGAAAATGGATTGATGAATTCATTTGGGTTCGATATGTTTTCTCTCTCTCTTCTCTTAGACCTAGTTTCGACCATGTAAGACAAGCTCAATATGTGGGAAATGCAAAAACTATATCTATGAATAGCATGACTCTAGTCTATGGTTTTGGGATTTTTTGAATGCAGAATAAGGAATGTTCTAGGATGACACTAGTCTAAACTCTAAAGATGCAAAGTCTAAACAAGAACCTAAAGTGATCAATTCTATAAACCCAAGACGGGGGGACCAACTACCTAAAGTCTAACCAAGGCATCAATTTCGTTAAGTCAAGGAACCAATGTAGGATGAGGATCAAAGACAAGTCGAGTTTCCTAACTAGACTAATGAGCTAGGATGGACTCTATGCAAGACAAAGGATAAAATGATAAGACTAGGTTCAATGACAGATTTCATTGACGCTATGATTTTTCTAGAGTGCAGATGATGGACCTATCCTAAAGTTTGTAAAAATGACCTTCCTAGAAGTGTACAACAAAGGTAATGTACTCTAAGATAAGACCAAACTCCGAATTATGACAACTATGGTAATGACTAAATGAACCTAATGGATGCAAAATTGAGCAAATTGTTGTAGGTTTCTATTCAAGGACTGTGTGTGGAAAGACAACTGAAATTGGTATAACCGTGTTGACTAGATAGTGACTGTGAATTCTGGTTTTCTAATAATCAGGAAAATGCATCACGAAATTTCACATATGCGGTACAGTTTAACAGTTGTGGTTTTCTAGTGGACGAATGCGTGTTTCTGATAAAGTATAATATCAGACTTTGACATATGCGGTTAACATTCAAACAGATGCAACTCGCTATGGTAGTTGCGACTCAGAATTTAACATATGTGGTCCTTCACAAAGCAAGTGTGAGTTAATCTGGCAGATGCAACTCTACGCTAAACAGATGTGACCGAAAATGACAGATGCGACTCTAATTGAAACAGATGCGACTCGTGATAACTTATGCGACTTGAAATTAAATAGATGTGACTCTGACTGACAGATGTGACTCGAAGTTAAATAGATGCAACTCTAAAAATCAATTGTGACCTTTTGGTGAACAGTTGCGACTCTCTATGAATTTTTAGTGATTTGAGATTTAAAAATGACTCTGTTTTCTGTGATCAAATTCTGGAAAACAAGAACAATCATAAGACAAAGTGTTTTCAGTTTGATTTTAGACTCAAAGAACGTTTAATGTTGACAAAAGACAAGCACATCCTAATAGGCCAAAAGGCCTAGGGTTTGTATACTTGGTATAGCCCGCCAAAAATACCCCACCTTTCCTTCTCAAGAATGGATAGCTTAGAAATTTGGTGGCATTGGCTCCCCTCCACAACTCATTAACATCATTTGAGCACACCAATTTCAAATTCTTTGGGAAATGACCTCCCAAAAACTACTATCTCTACTCAAGGGGATCAGTAGTGAGTCTCTTCGGGCATGATACTGTACCCTGCACTATACCAAGCAATGGCCAATAGAACGGTTGGACACTAAAATAAAAGGTGTTTAATACGAGCATTCTGTTCATGGGGCATGATCCATGCGGCGAGAGTCCCCTTTCAGATCCATCTCATTAGAACCACACTTGTGAACCCACTTTTATATACCAGTTGGAAGTCCCTCAGGTTCAAGGTGCTACCAGTCTGAGTCGTCCTGGGGTGAGTACTTTTTCCCGCCAGAACAGGCCTAAGTTCTAGAGTTGGTAACCATTTCTCTTACACCTAGGATTGCACATATGTGCAAGGGGAGAGGATACTTTGATGTACTAAATCGTGAGGGTAATGCACAATTGTGCTTTTGCACCAAACACAGTAAACACTTGTTAATTTTAATCTAAACGAAAGATTTGCTACACTACCAAACAATCTATTTCAAGAAATTTAACTAAGGTCTTCGACATGCATTCCGCAGAAAGATTCGTTAGTAGTTTTCAGTATTGTCTTCATCAATTGTCCTGCAAAAACTTGTTAACTCAAAAATCAAAGAGCCCACATGCTAAAAATCCGATATTAGTAACACACAAATCAATTGAAAAATTTAGATTTTTGAAAACAGAAACAAAGGGTTACTAGTCAATTGTGTCGCTTTTGTTACTAGTCAGATGCGTTGATTTCCTCTGCAATTTTGTTTTGGGTATTTACTAGACAGTTGTGGTTCGGGAATTTTTAGATGCGTCATATTTTCTTAGATGCATCGTTTAGTGTATCAAATACGGTTCAGGAAAGCAATTGTGTCACTTCGTCAAACTGATGCATTTGTGAATTTCAATTGCATTGTTTAGTTAACCTGATGCGTCATTCTGTATGAAAAACTTGCACAATGAAAAGAAAAAGTCTCGAGATCCACGAAGATGGTGTCTTCATGTTGGGTTCACCAAATGTAACGCCAAGAAAGTGCACAAGACAAGATTAAGAGCAAACATGCAATACAAATCTAAATGAAAATCTAATGCTAAGCAACAAAGAATAAATGAAAGTAAAAACATAAATACAACTTCAACAATCTCACCAAATTTGTACGTATTTCCATGATTCATCTCGATTGCCCTTCTCCATTTTTCTTGTAGTAGTATAATTGCCCTTAGATTTCTTGTAAGTTCATGCAAGTATAGCCTAAGATAATGATTTAGAAAAACATCAAAGATTCAAGATAAGTGCTCTCAAAAGTCATAAGATTTCGTGAGAGAGATTGGAATGATGAAGATTAGACCAATTTATAGAAAATTGATCATTTGAATGACAAGTCAGGATTGAAAGATCAACAGACGGTTGAGATCGACTGATTAGACATGCATTATGATAACAGTTAGTAATGACATGAGTGATATAAATTAGAAATAGAATTAAAGATTAAATAAATGATTTAATCTTACAGTTTGGTATTCAAAAATAGAAGAATTATCTTTGCATGACAAAGATAAAGATGGATTAAAGCAACTCTTGTTCGAATGCACGACAAGGTTTAATTAATTAAATAGGAATATTTAATTAATCCGCATGTACACGCAAATGAGTTAGAACTGGATGATTGAATGATTTGACGAAGAGATTACTTGAGAATGCCACGCACATTAAATCAAGAGTTAACTGAACGATTTGAATAGATCTTTGAGTCGAGTAAAAGTGAATACTTAGATAACTCACACAATTATCTAAATATAGAGGAATGCGTTAAAATAGAATTTATGAATTAAATAATTCATTTAATTCAAGATTTGATATTCGAAGAATAATTAAATAAATAAGATTTATTTAATTAAATGATGAAGGGATTTAAATGAATAATTAAATAAATAAATAATTTACTTAATTATAGTTGAAGTATGATAGAGTAAATTAAATAAGAATTTATTTAATTTGACAAGAAGGATAAAGTTAATTAGTAACATAATTAAATAAAAAGCGTTTATTTAATTAATCAGGTAGAATAAAGAAAAGTGTGAATTAATTAAATAATTAAGATTTTTTAATTAATAGAAGAATTAACAGAAGATGAATTAATTAAATAATTAAGATTATTTAATCAATAGAAGAATTAATGTTAAGATGAATTAATTAAATAATTAAGATTATTTAATCAAATAGAAGAATTTATGTTAAGATGAATTAATTAAATAATTAAGATTATTTAATCACTAGAAGAATTAATGTTAAGATGAATTAATTAAATAATTAAGATTATTTAATCATGAGAAGAATTAATGTTAAGGTGAATTAATTAAATAATTAAGATTATTTAATCATGACCATGAAGAATAGGAATTATGAAGAATATTGAAGTCGTAGGCTTAGACCAAATTTCAGTGTCTACACCCCCTATCTATTGCATCTGTACTTCATGATACAGGTTCTCCTCTTCAAGCGGGGTTTGATTTTATCACATCACATTTTCTTACTTCTCACTCTCTATATCTTTTGGTTGTCTATGGAGGTGGGAACACCAAAATGAGGGTTTGATTGAGGTAAACCCCTATATAGCCCCAACACTTTCTCTCAATCTTACAGATGTAGGTATTGAAGGTATCTAATAGCTGGAGATTTTATTACTTGGATTGTTGTGAGAATTTAATTTCTATCTTCTATTCCCTTTATCATTTTTGTTTCACTTTATTACAGTTCTATTACATTTTGCTAGTTTATTGCATTCTGTCAATTCTTAGCAATCAAATTGCTAGCAATCATTTAGCCATTTTCTATTATAAATTTGCTTTCTAGTTTGTACGAGATGTCAATGTGCCTCTTGGATGCCAGCATGTCACGTTGTCATCATTTGTCCAAGAGCTTGTTAGTTTGTCCAAAAAATCTTTGTGACTTCTCTTTCTAATTCTAGAACTCTCGTGTTGTTCCTAAGGTAGTTTAGGGTAGTTTTCCCTGTGAGGCTTTCTGAATGAAGAGAACTCATGAGTAGCAAATCCCCCTTCTCTACAAAGGGTGGGCATTACCTATTTGATAGAAGCTGGTTAGAATAGTAGTGAAGTGTAATTAACTAGTATACATAGGATCTAAAAATAAGGGAGAACATATAACTTACATATGGAAGCTTAGAGCTTAATTGTAATAAAGTGTTTTATAAAAGCACATACATAAGACATTACATGGGTATGTGCAAGATCATGATGGGCCAAAAAGTGGTGATATGATGGGTATGTGTAGGGTATGTGGTTGACGAATTTTTTTTTACCAAAAATTGATGAAACGAAAAGGGTTTTTAAATGAGATTCTCAGCTTTCCACCAATATAAATTATGCTTTGATTTTAATTTAATAAATAATAATTATTTTTTTCTATTTGAATTACAACTAAAGTCCTGATTGGTAGGCTGATTGAAAAACATCTATAGCTTTCAAACGGTATCACATTTTTTTAATCCGAAACATGCTTCACATACTATAGGATTAAAAAGAAAAAAATGAATTTCATGAAGTTTTTCCCAAGGTAAGGTGCTCAAGCATATGAGTTTTTATATTTTTTAAAAGTTGTAATAAAAAATTCATAATTAATTATTTACATGGAAAAAAAAATTACAAAAAAATATGCATCACATCAAGACATGAGTCCTCTACTTTTATCTAAAATATTATAAAAAATTATTATCATTTTATTGTGGTTAGGGTGATCAAACAAACACCTACATATTTTTCCTTGAAATTTGAGTACTACTGCATTGAAATTTTAAATTTTCACCAAATAGTTTTTTTTTTTAAATAAACCTAGTAGTTTAGAAACTATATTCAATTTGCTACAAATTCTATTCTTACATTTTTTGAAATAATATAGATAACTAATTTAAATTTTTATGTCAAGTTACCTAACTCTGATATTTCTAAATTTTTTGCCATTTAAGGGCCTGTTTTCTCCATGATGATCCTACACATCCCCACATATAGCTATAAAAAATAATATAATGTATGTTTTATATTTCAATATAACATGTATTTTTTTTTCTTTTGTAGACATTTATTGATAAACTCGAAGAAGGGGGTAAAGTTGAGGTGTTGCACCCATTTAAAGGTGTTGCTATGGGCATTGAGCAGATTCGCTCACTGTCTATTGTACATGGAGTCAAATTGAAAGGAATAGGAGATGCAAATGTAAGTATTTTATAGGTCATAAGTAACATACCCCTTCCTTATCCAGAAAAAATAGATGGAGTTTTCTGTTTGAAAGAGAAAGAAGGGACCTTCACATGGTGGCCACTAAAACATTTGAAAAAAATGGCAAAGTGTTAACCGTAAGTATAGAAGAGAAAAAGAAGGGTTAGTAGAAACAAAGTGCAGAGAGTGAAGTTGCAGGCAGAGAATGTACTGAGCCTAAATAAGTTGAACCCAAACAAAAAATAAAGAATCCGATTTGGGTGTACATTATGTGAGTAGAACAAAAAAATTTCTATCTTACTACACCTGTAATGCAAAACCCCTTGATTATGTTTTTCTCTTTTTGTTTTTGTTTCACTCATTCAAATTGGTGCATTATAGAAGAGGGGATATGTTGTTGTGTAACTAGTAGACACAAAGAATAGGGGTGCAAAAAAAAAAAAAATACAAAGCAAATAAAGCAGTGTAGAGAAGAGGAAAACATGCAAAGAGTGCAACATACATGTATGTGTAGTTGTAAATAAGTTGCAACATAGAATTGTCATCAAAATTGTAATATCTTGCATAAGAAAAAAAGGCATTATAACTCAGTTTTCTCAGTCATAGCACTGAGAAACACACTTTGCAATAGTACATTTTTCAAAGAAAAGACATAATTTTGTCTTGTATATGTTGTAAGAACACATTTTATCAATAAAATTTTAGTTTTTTTCCTTCTTAATAGCCATTTCATTATGCACAAATGGATGATTGTTCAAGAATTTGCATGCCTTGTTTAGGCTTCCATTTTGAACCTATCTTGCAATCATGGCATGCCATGTGACCACATTTCTTTAAGGAATTTCATCCAAAAATTCATGTGACCTTTGTCTATGCTAGAAATACTCTTCTACAGGATGATTGTAAGTATTTTGTATGAAGCCTAGAATGAAATATATTTCATTTATTTTTATGGATTCATTTTTTAGGAACTAATATTTTTCTCATTATCATGCTACAGATAAATTTATCTGCCATGCCAAGGAAATGAAGAAGGAATAAGCCAACAAAGGAAGAGTATGAAATTGATAAAGAAAATAAAAATTAATGGATGAGGGAGCATCGTCAGAAGAAGAAACTGCATACGATTGATGAAAAACAATCTAATTGAAGAGGAACCTCAACCATCAGAAAGAGAAAATACATTGGTGATGCAAAGGCAATGAATGAAAAAGCATTGTGCTAAGACATATTTAAATACCCTAATTGGATACACACCCTCTACTGCAAGTGAATACAAAGGGACACCATCTACCACAAGTGAATATGGAAGGACACCATCCACCACATCTCAAGTTGAGAGAACATCATCACTCACATTTGATGAAGTAGGTATGCCATCATCCCCATGTCAACCTCAAGGTATTTCATCTATTCCACCTTCAATGGAAGGTACGTGATCTATCCCATCTCACTTAAATATTTGACAAGCTCACTAGCTTGTCAATGTGGTAGGGTTGACAAGGTAGGGGCAGCATGAAAAAATGCCTCATAGAAATGGGGTGTCATGGTGATGTACATCACCCTAACACCCCATTTCTATGATGCATTTGTATTGTAGTAAAATGCATACCCTTGCATTTTCACAATTATTTGGGTCCTCCTTTCTTTATCTATACTTCTTTATGGCTTAATTGGTCCTATTTTGCATCCACAAGGCTAATAAACTATATATTTTAAGGAAAATGTCAAAAGAAACCAAAAGATAAATGATCATTTAATGATTATGTCTGTGTGCAACTAATTTGTGGATTGCAACTAATACGCCACCTATAGCATCTTTTTCCTATGTGGGTCTTGGGACCCTAGTTTTGAATGTACTGAAAAAGGTCCCTTTTTAGAGTTTGTGCCTCAATATTTGAGCCTTGGGACTAAGGTGCCACCTAGGGCATCTTATTCAAACTTGGCTTATTTTTAAGGATTCAATTTCAAATCTTGGTGGGATTTTTCCTCCTTTAATTAATGTTTTCATATGTTAGCTTGTTGTGGTGTAATTTTAGGATATTAAGCATGCATAAGTATAAATACAAGGTTCCTCCACTCATTTTCATATCCATGAATAACAATCATTCAATTATTAATTCCTAAGGAAATTTTATGCATTCAAGAGGATGTCATCAAGCATTTGAAGCCATCATCGAGATTCAAGCATCATGTCAAGGCTTTAGTGCAACCATTCATTTTGTTGAGCCAAGATTGTGGATGTAGCATAGAATATCTATTTGCACCCATTTTTCACATCATATCCAAGGATCTAAGATCTAAATTATTCATGGCTACTATGTGGTATATTGCAGATTTGCTTCACAAGACATCATTCAAGGTGGTCTATCATTTACCTATTTCATGTTTCATTTCATCATTTGGTTTAAATACCAACAAACGGTTTGACCAAGGCAAACCACATTCACTAACAAAAAACAAGTTTTTCCCCTCTTGCATATTTGTGATTGCAAATTTAAGTTGAAGTCTTGAAGATCATTTGGAGTGAAAATTTGTAAAAGTTACAAAGTTGCATTACAAAGTTGTCATCTTGACGAAAACTCACCTATAGGCTAAATGGAGAAGTTTCAGAATCTAAGATCAAAAGGGAAGCAAGTGCATGCCTTGGAGATCAGTATCACATTTAGATTTTTCAAACATTTAGAATGGGATTAATACACCACCTTAGGTGTCTTAGTCCTCCCAAGCATATTTTTCAAAAATTCCTTCAAATTCGATTTCGACATCTAAAGACTATGTATTTTCCCTGAAAAACAACAGCGGAACTAATATGCCATCCTAGGCATCTTAGTCCTCCATAACACTTTTTGGAAACTTCTTCACATTTCCAAAATCCCCACAACATCTCCAGACTTCCCAAGTGCACATTTCTAGTTTCATAGTTTTCTATTGCATTTTGTTTATCTCTCTAAGTCATTTAGTATTCATTTGCATGTGTGTTTTCCAACATTTTCTTTTCCAAGCATTTTTTGGGTGGTGAACCCCTTTAAAGCTGAAAAATTCCCCTCCTAGGTCCTCCTCATTGTGAATTGACTCACCTTGTGAGGTTGTTAGTCAATCCAATTCAGAATCCTAGGACATTATTGAATGATAATAGGAGAATAGTGGCGTTCTATGACCTAGGTTATAGAGCACCCTTTTTCCTATTGTTCATTTTGGTGAACCCAACTTTTAAACATTCATTTCTAATTTGGAGTCCATTAAAGTATTTAGATCTAGATTGCATTCATTCTTGTGTTGCATCTTGCATTAGTGAAAGTGCATCTAGGGTTTCTTGTATTAGTGTAATTGCATTTAGGGTTTCCTATATTTGCATTAGTGAAAGTGCATATAGGTTGCATTTTTACTTTCTTGCATCATTTCATTTCATTCAAAAATTGAAAAGTGCATTGTTCCATTTAGAAACATTGTTATTACATTCAAAATTGAAAAAAATGCATTCAATTTTTCACCCAATTGCTTATTACTAGTTACTTTTTCTAGCCTTCATTTGCACAATTTTTTGTTTCCAAACATTAGGTCCCTAGGTAGGCAACTTGGGAACACTGTTATCAACCTAGAATTGTCTAATTTTCTGAAAAAACCCTTACTAGGACTAAAACACCCTTCGTGGCATCTTAGTCCCTCTCTAGTTTTCTATTGAAGTACCCTATCTGAGTGATTTTCTATCTATTTCAACTTTTGAAACCTTCAAATTTCATCAGGAGGACAAAGATTCCCTCCTTGGTGTCTCTATGGAATTTCATATTATAGTTTTAGGATCTAAATTAGCATTTATGTGCTTTTGTTTTCTGGTATTTTTTATTTGTTTCAATGGATTGACTTTTTGTTTCATGCATTTTACTAAATCTAGCTTAAAGTTCCTCATTTCATACATTGCTTCATTCCAAATTTTCATTTACAACATTTCATCTTTTACATCATTTCATACTATAATCAACAAATTACCTTGTTTCCAATCTAAAATTTTCATTAAAATATTTCACTTTAGGTCATTGCATTGCACTTTCTTTACTTTTCTATGATATCATGTTTTCTTTCAAGAGATGTGGCTTTGATATAGTTAAAAATGGATTGCATAATTACAACATCCCCTCTTATGAGTTCAATTTAGATCACACCAATGAGGTCATTAAGAAACACATTAATCATCAAACCATTGACACAATCCTTAATATTGCATTGCCCATTGGTGAGGAAGGTGTTGCAAGTATGAATTATTTTGGTGGTGTTGTCATTAATTTTGTCATTGATGTCAACACAAAATAGGTTGTTGTAGCAAAAGTAAAAAATTGATTATAGGTTGTGCATGTATACTGAGATACTGATGAGATGTTGTGAGTACATGGAGCTATCTTTATGGTGTTGTAGGTGTGCTGATATGATGAGTTACCGAGTGCTTTTGAGAAAATTAATAAATAGTGAAGACACAATTATGTGTGTGTTCATAATGTACTCCGAGATGTGCTCCACATTTCTTTTGTGTTGATCCTCTACTTGTGCAAATCTGAATTTTTTTTATAGGATATCTTGGGTGATATATCCTATTTTATAACTTATAGCTTGATGAAGAATGAAATTTGTGTTCATCAGTGTGTGAAATGGTCTAGAAGAGTTGTTTGTCTATGGACTGGGAGAAATGTTTCTACTTTGCAGTCCTCCACTAGTTTGTTTCAAGTCTTGCAAATTTGGAAGAAGGCCTATAATGATGTTATGTGTGTTTTATCAAAGGTTTTCATGGTTTGGTGCTCTGAAAGTCTAGTTTTTGTAGACATATGAAATTAACATCATGCATTCCTCATATTTAATCAAATCATATTCACCCAATCAATTAAATAAATCAAGTTTAATTGATTAATCTCCTAGTTTATCTCTTTAATTAAATAAATCTAGTTTATTTAATTAATCTTCTAAAGTTCTTCGTTCAATTAAATAAATCAAATTTTATTTAATTAAACCACTAACATCATCATCTTTGATTAAATAAATCAAGTCTTTATTTAATTATATCTGAAATCATTTTCTTCTCATTTTGATTTATTTTAATCCTAAAATTAAGTCAAAAGTCAAAATCACCTAATCCCTCATTAAATTAATTAAATCCTAATTGATTTAATCTCCTCACCCATCACATCCTCTACCTTTTACCACTTTCTCATGAATATAATTTTAATTGATTTATAAAATCTTGAATTACTTTCAAAATGGCATCTTTGAGGGAATATTCTCTCAATTTGAATTTTCCCTCCCACATAATTTGTCCTTCCAACAAAGCATTTAAGAGCTCTTACATGTCTCTTCTACAAGTCAAACTTAGCATTTAACTCATCTTTTCATAATATTCAAATTTCAAATCTCCCCCTCTTTGGCACATTGACCAAAACTTGCACATCCTCCATCCACTCACATTTGGACAAGTGGCACCCTACCATTGGTTGAATGTTAGTCCCACATTCACCCATTTTGGCATGTCTCTCCATAATCCTCTCTTATAAATAGAGAGCTCATCCTTTTCATTTTATCATCCACATTCTGAGCATTGGCATTGTAGTCAAGAATCACACATCTCCATCATCAAGAGCTTATCGGGATTGGGAAAGGGCTTCTTTCCATAGAAGCACCAATCCACTATGGAATAAGTTATTCATTATGCTTTTTAAGATTCCAATTAGTTTGTTTTGTTGTTTTGTTTGTAAAGCATAATGGATTATTTCATAAAGAATGCTATTTTATTTGCTTGCTTTAAACTAACATCATGTTGATATAGGAGATAGAGTTTTAACTTGCAGGTTTATGGTGTTATAGTTTTAGAGTTGTATGTGTCTGTATAGTCTGGATGGATTGATGGAAAGTATTTTTTGTATGAAGGTTGTTGCATTCACTATAGAAGAATCAAAAGGCATTTGAGATGTGTTCTAGTGTATAGTGAAGAGTGTTTTTGGTCTGCATGTTATCTTCTTGTTGCGAAAGTTTGTACTTCAAAGTTCATTGGTGTTTTCATTAGGTTTGGACAACCTAGTGTCTACACATCATGCGAAGGATAAGTATCAACTAATGAAGCATGTGATTTATTCAAGATGTTGTTTTGGGTCTTGGTTAAGTGTTCGTTTGGTTCACTCTCATTCTCTTCCACCATGGGAATGTTGAGTTGCCAACCTAATTTGAATTTGTAAATGAAGCATGTGTAGCCAGCCTTGGAGAAATTTCCCAAGGTTGAATTTGGTATAAATACAATTCAAGATGTTAAGCATTATACAAGCCACAAGTGTGAGAAGAAAGAGTGTACGAAAGTGAATTGAGGTAGTAGTACTTTAATGTGTTAGATTCCTAAAAGCAGTGAGCTGATGGTGTCTGCAATTCTCTAATCAAGGCTATGAATGTGTGGAAGTTGTTGTGGTGGATCTTTTGTTGCATTGATAAAGTGTTCTTTGTGTAACATTATTATGTCTATCTTTCTATATATGTAGGTAGTGTGTATCCCTATTGGACAGTGAGTCATATCCATACAATGAGTCCTATCTTGGGAAGTGATCCCTTTGGCAGTGAGCCTCTTTGTAATCAATTTTACAATTACCTTTATATTGTGAGTTAATCCTCACCATGGTTTTTCCATTATTGTGTTTTCCATGTAAATCTGGTGTTTATTGTGTTGATATTGGTTTATGTTATTTGCAGTTCATGCTCATACTTAATAATAGTTTAAAGTGGATGTGAAGTTAATGATTGTTTGAGATTTGTGAATAAGATTGGTGAAAATTGATTCACCCCCCCTCTCAGTTTTTTTATGCATTTCAATAGAAGGTAATGTAGACAATCATAACAATCATAGTTGTTCTTCTCTTGATACCTCTCTTATTAGTGATGAAGGTTTCTTGGTGAAAGAAAGTACAAGCATTAAGAGTCTTGATTGTCCCTATCCTCCTCCCCTTTCAAAGACGTTAGAAAACAAGAAAATGAGATCATTGTCACCAATTTTCTTACCCCAAATCCATCTCTCAACACATCCCCTAATTGTAAGAAGGCTTTAATAAAAGAGGATACAATCATGAACGATCATGAAAATCACATTAGTCAGGAGGACATGTGGAATTAAAGTGATAACCTTATCTCTCTCCTTCCTAATGTCCCTAATATTTGGAAAGACCTATTTGAACAAAAGCATTTAACCATTCATAATCATGAAAACCATAGAATTCCTTCTCTTGATGCTTCTCCTATTAGTAATTTGAAGTTACTTTACATGACATAATAATGGAGAGTGATGAGCCTTTTGTTTGCCTCTTTCCTAATATCTCTCCTAGTAGGGAAGATGGTGTTGGACTCAAGGAACACTGAGAGGAGGGGTGAATCAGTGTTCAACAATATTCAAATTATAATCCATATCTAAAACCATTTATAGCATTTAAACAAAAGTAAAGATACAAGCACATGAAGGAAAAAATCAAAACTGCATAACACCAATATTTTTGTGTGGAAACCTTGTTAGGGGAAAAACCGCGGTGGAGATTAATCCACAATTTATACTTTGTTAAAAGTATGAAGAAAAGGGGAATGCACATGCATTTAAGCACACTGCCTAGAGCTCACTACTTAAAATTAGGAAGGCTCATTGCTTACAAATTATTTGGAATACAACAAAGGGTTGAACTAAGAAGATAACATCTACAAATGTCTAGTTTCAGTTCCGGTGAGGCTCAGTCCACATTTAATATTCGTTATGTACCCAACAAAGTTGGATACAACTTAGCTCAGACCCAAAAAAAAAAAATCCAACACTAAAGTATTTGAATAACTGCTCCTCGAATATCCATGACACGCCATATTGACTAAGTTGGCTATCGTGAGCAAATAAATAGAAAATCATCTATTGGATCTCCTAACTTACCCACCGATTAATGTGACATCACACAACTTATCAATAAGATAATATATATATTTAACAACCTTCCCCAAGATCCACAACTCAAAATGATTATCTAGTGAAGCATACAGATTGACATACTAAGCGGATACCATGTTCTTCATTCTCTCTTCTAGTAAAACTATGTTCTTTACTTTGCTTGTCGGTATGAACAAATTTTGATCTACGGACCAGAATAATGACTTAGGTTTCCATCAATGACAACAATAGAATCCATATGCCAACAATCTCCCCCTTTGGCATTGATGGCAACACTTAGTGAAAAATGACTAAGTGTTGAAACTAATATGATTACATTGCCAAAATTCAAAACTTCAAAAAATAGCTCCCCCTTAAAATGACAAGGCATTTTTCACTAAACTCTCTCCCCCTTTGACATCAATGAAAAAAACATTTTCGATCTCCCCCTTTGAAATATATCCAAAAACTTGCTAACTCAAAAACTGATTCAAAAATTTTACAACTGCTTATTAAAGTCAGAAAATTATCTTGTACTTATCTTTCATTTATGGAAGAAATTTCTTCCAAGCTTCTACTGCAATCCCAATGCTTATGATCAAGCTATTTTTCTTAGATGTTTGGTTGATAATTTTGATGAGAGATTCCAGAATTGTAATTTCCTCTTCTAATTTCTCTCCTTTCCTTAGAACCTCAATTAGTTTCTCCATTCTGCATTTGGTTAAATTCTTTACTTTCCAAAAGGTGTCCACAAGGTTGTTCTTGCTAAATTGAACTTTTGCATGCTCTGACTACAACTCTTGAATCCTTTTATTGACTACACCATCCTGATCCTAAAACATGTTATAATCCTGGCCAATCTTGTTTAGCTCAATTTCAATCTGCTCCAACATATCTTTGTATTTCCCAACTGCATGAGGCCAACGAAGACAATAGTTGTAGATGTTATTTGTTGTATTTATACATTGCCTCAACACATTCATTTGTTTTTTCAACTTGGTAAGAGATAGCCTGAACTGCTCCTTCAGATGTAGAATTATTTCTGCCTCTTCTTTGTCCTAAGATTTCAGAGACCATGGCTTCCTTAATGCATTCAATCATTTCTTCAGAAAACACATTCTGCAAACTCTCCAATCCAAATATTATTTTGCACAAAATAAGTACTCAGTGTACTCTAGATTAGGTCCTGCTCATATGAGGGTCTATCAAACCATATGTCAGCAATTTTTTGCATCTCATCTTTCTCCTAAACAAGTTGCAGTATCTTATCTTTGGATAAAACATTTTCTTGTTCACTTCCTTTTGGCATTACTACATCTAGTTCAAGTGATTTTGGTTCATCTCTTGGAGTGTACTCATCAGATATATTTGTAACCACCTACTCTTTACCTTTCCCTTCAATTTGTGGAGTCATGTGTGTCAGAGGAGTGTAAACAATAGTCTCTTTTCCTCTTTCTCTCCATCTCACCAGAAGTAGACCCAAAATCAAGTGCCTTTATCAGATTGGAAATGTTAATTTCTCCAAACTTCCCTAGCAATTCTTTAAATAAATTTGCTTACAATTTTCCAAAGTATTAGAATGTTCAAAAATTTGTTTACAGACTGATTCATTTTGTTTCCATACAACATTATTGATTTGTGGCAAGCAATTCAGAAAATACATCATAAGACATGTGACCAAGGTACCAAAACTGAAGGGGTAATCTTCCTCCTTTGTTAGTTGCACATTTTCCATCAATTGATCTATTAGAAATACACATGGGTCAAAATCTTGATCCTCCATTATCATTTTATGAGAGATGTATACTGCACCTGCCAAAGTTCTACCTTCCCTATTTCTGAAAAAGATTTTTTATGAAATTCCATGTGCAATGTACCTTGTTATCGGATATTTGATTGTCGAAATTACCAAAGCCCTTTGATCTCAAGTAACTACTGTTAAGGTTTTGACTTCCTTGTTTCGAATCGACTTCTTTTTTGGTACATCCCCAACATTGCATAATCTAGTTAGATTCCTAATCACCTCTTTCAAAATGAGATAGGGTTTATCCAAAGTTAAAATGTTATCATTCAATTTATTCAAGATAAACCTAACGACTTCCACGTTCTCAAAATAGGTAAATTCATTCCAAATGCCCAAACTTGTGTGTTTCACACCTTCAAGCCATTTTAATTCATTGAACAACAACAAATTGCTCACATCCCTAATCTTCTTAGCTATATTCATCTAAATTCACTATTCCTTTGATTTTCTTCATTTTCTTTTTGTATTGAACAAGTTTCTATCGAGCACCAAATTAAGTGAGAATTCTACAAGCAACTGAAATACCTAATGAATTTTCCACTGAATTGACTTTTACTCCTTTGAAATTATGTTACAGAGGCTCTTCTTCTATTCTTCTTCAATGTAAGGTTACAAATGAGGGTTCCAAATACCTTTTTATAACTCGCACACCTAACCTTTTCACCACATTAAATGTTTTTCCCTAGGTGTTCCAGATACTCTGTTCTCTCGGATAGTGAAGGAAAGATTCATCTGCAGACCTTCTACTTTTCAAAAAAATTGCACAAGTGATCACCAATACATTTGTAAACCATTGGCACAACTACTAACAATTTCATGCATTTCGGTGCCAACTAATGATAGGGGGACAGGGTTTTCTTGAAAAACTCCCCCTAGGCCATTGGCCTAAGATCAATTTCTGGAGGAACTGCTAGAACTAGGTTCTAGTACAGGCTTATTTCCTTCATCAGACTCACTCTTCCTTACCCAAGTTTTCTTCATTTGATCTCTTATTTCTTCCACAGTCACTTTCCCTTTTCCTTTATCATCTTTTTGTGAAATTCTTCCTTGTGAAGTTCTGCCTTGGTATACCAGACCTCTTCTATCCATGTTTTTGTTCCTACAGAATCTTGCAATGTGACCAAATCTATTGCAATTGTAACACACAAAATTTCTTTGTTTGGACCATTGATTCAATTAATTTCCTCTTAATCTATATTGATTAGCAACATGTCCAAATATTCCACAGGTGTAACATTTAACATTCCTTACACTGACAGACATACTTCTACCTTCAATTGACTTAGGACCAAACTTATTACAACTAATACACTAACCACCGAATGATGGACTTCTTGAATTCATTTTACTTTTACACTAAGGAACCATATGACCAAATTTATTACAAGCAAAGCAATATCAATTAAAATTTTGAGCATTCAATTGTCTTACCGGATATCTTTTTCCTTTGTTCATCTAATTTCTTTGTCTAGAATCCTTTTGTTCAAATTTGAAACTTTCTCCCTTCTCATATCCAAGACCTCACTTATCATTTGCATCCTTTTGTCCTTTAGTCAACTAATCAAGCTTAGTAGAACTAATCTTAAACTTCTCTTTCAATTCATTTGCAGTAGAGAGTTCATCTCTGAGAATAACTATCTATCTTTCAAGCTCTTGTTCATTATTTTTGGATTGTTGCAATTCAATCTCCAAAGCAATATCCAAGACCTACCTTATCTTCTACCTTTGTTCATCTGATTTCTTTGTCTAGAATCCTTTTGTTCAAATTTGAAACTTTCTCCCTTCTCATATCCAAGACCTCACTTATCATTTGCATCCTTTTGTCCTTTAGTTGGCTCATCAAGCTTAGTAGAACTAATCTTAAACTTCTCTTTCAATTCATTTTTAGTAGAGAGTTCATCTCTGAGAATAACTATCTATCTTTCAAGCTCTTGTGCATTATTTCTGGATTGTTGCAATTCAATTTCCAACTAAAAGAACCCACTATTAACTTTGTCACATTCTTCAAATATTTCTTTTAAGGACTAGGCTAGATTCTCCTCATTCTTCTTTCTTTCTTCAATCTCCTTAGTTAGCTTTATCACCATAGATTCCATCTGAAGCTTTAGAGTAGCATTATTTCTAGCAAGCTTCTCACATTCTTTAGTTATTTCTTTTAGGGTCTGATTCAAGTGAACATCCTCCAAGAATTTTCTTTCTTTCTACTTTAGTTGATCACATAGTTCCTTCCTCTTTTCTCTTGACTCGTTAATGTTATCCTTCAATGATTGAATGAATTTTTTAGCATCCTCAAGATTTTCTTTCAATTCCAAGACTCCTGCTTTAGAATGATCAAGACCATCAAGTGCCACCAAAAGCTATTGTTGAATACCACCAGAGTCCATTGCATTCCAAGATCTACCTCAAGCTATTAAACTTCTACAAAGTAACTTAGCTCTGATACCAATTGTTGGACTCAAGGACACTAAGAGGAGGGGTGAATCAATGTTCAACAATATTCAAATTATAATCCAAATCTAAAACCATTTACAACATTTAAACAAAATTAAATATGGAAGCACATGAAGGAAATAATCATAACGCCATAACACTAAGACTTTTGCATGGAAATGCTATTAGGGGAAAAACCATGATGGAGTTTAATCAACAATTTATACTCTATTAAAAGTATGAAGAAAAGGGGAATGCACATGCATTCAAGCACACTACCTAGAGCTCACTACTCAAAATTAGGAAGGCTCACTTCCTTAGAAAGTATTTGGAATACAACAAAAAATTGAACTGACAAGATAGCATCTACAAATGTCGAGTTTCAGTTCTAGTGAGGCTCAATCCACATTTAATATTTGTTGTGTACCCATCAAAGTTAGCTACAACTTAGCTTAGACCCCCAAAAAAAATTGCCAACACTAAATTATTTGAATAACTACTCCTCGAATATCTGTGACACACCATATTGACTAAGTCGACCACCGTGAGCAAATAAACAAAAAATCATCCAACTAGATCTCCTAACTTACACATTGATTAATGTGACATGACACAACTTATCAATAAGATAATATAGATACTTAACAACCTTCCCCAGGATCCACAACTCAATTTTATGATCTGGTGAATCATATAGATTGAAATACTAATTAGATACCCTGTTATTCATTCTCTCTTCCAATAAAACTATGTTCTTTACTTTTCCTGCCGATATGAAAAAATTTTAATCTATGGACCAAAATAATGACTTAGGTTCCCATCAATAACAACACTAGAATCCATATTCCAACAAATGGTATAGCACAAGAGAGCGAGACCTTAGAGAAAAAGTACAATCAAATAGATCCTTCTCCTAATATCCCCACTATTGATGAACAAGACAATTCAACCATTGATAACTCCCTTACATATGATGAAGTAATTTTAGAAGAACCAATCCTTGAATGCCAAGAACATTTGGTTTTTAGTTCTCCTATAAACTCTCCTACTAGGGAAGACATAATAGTGGATGAAAATAAGAACATTGACAATATTAATTTCTTAGATGAAGATGATGAAGTAACATTACACTCCTCTTCACTAAGAGATTATGAAAAATAACAATAAGAATTTTGAGGTTATGAACATTAGATACCCCTTGGAGTAATCTCCTGAGCCTAAACTTATCCTTTATCCACCCTCTCAAAAACCACAAGTTCAAAACAAACCTATCCTTATCCTCAAACCACCTAAGAGAAATGTTTCACAACAACCGAGTTACAGTACCATTGCTCCTACATACAACACTAGGAATGATTTGTAACCAAGGAAAAAACCTTCAACATCCCTCCTGTTGCCTAATCTTATCTTTCCTATTACCCACTCTTTGCCTTCATAAAGTGGATAGGAGTATGACCTTGTTGAACAACTTAAGAATACTCCTGGAAAGATGTCCCTATGGGATTTAATTCAAAATTCACCTAATTATCACACTATGCTTCAAATAGCCTTGCAACAAGTTGTGGTTCACCATAGTGAAAACCCAAACAACATAGCATACATGATTCAAGGGATAAATGTTGACATTGTTTTCCACCAAAGTGAGCTCCTTGCTTTGGAAGTGCAAAACCAATATGATGCTCTCATGATAATAACTCAAAACAATACGAAAGGGATAAAATGAACCCTTGTGGACAATGGATCAACCTTAAATGTGTGTAGTGTGAACCTTTTGGATAAGCTTGGTGTTCATAAATCCAAAATCCAACCCACCCCTTTTTTCTATTAATGGATTTGATAACATAAGGAAATGACCACTTGGAGTGATCACATTACCTATTAAATTTGACAAAGTTACATTACAAACCTTGATCCATGTTATGCATGATGATCTTTCATAGAATCTCATTTTAGGAAGACCACAGATTCATGAGATGCATGTTGTGCCCTCTACACTTCATTGTATCATGAAATATGTCTACAACAAAAAAATTTATACAATCAAAGTCGATCTTGAACCATACAATTGTCTAAACATTGAGAAAAACAAGGAAAATCCCTTGAAAACATTGACACCAATTATACAAGTGGAACCCATGCAATAAAAAGAAAAAGAAAAACACATTGAAGAAGTCACGAAGCTATTAGAAGATGATTGAGTTTCCTTATATTTTGAACATACATTCATGGGACAATACAAGATCATAAACAATTATTCAAACAAGGGAAAATAAACAACAATAATGTCAACACAAAATTTACAACACCCTTTGAAAGCATCCACCTCAACCATTAAAGACAAAGAAGCAAATTATACAACAAACTTTCACAACACTAATTATCAACAACCACTAAATAAAAAAGAGATGAAAAATATTTATGGAAAAGGTTATAATCTTATGAAACAACTTGGATATAGTGGAAAAGGATGTGGTCCTAGAGAACAGGGTATTCGTGTCCCTATAGAACCTCAAATGTAAGAAAATATTAATGGTCTTGGTTATTGTCCCTCAAAAGACAAAAACAAGCCTTCACTTAATATCAACACTATCACAAAACATCCTTCTAAGCCAATTTAATAGTAGTGCATCTTGAACTAGTGCATCCTGAACTAATAGACACTAGTCTTGATTGTTATCATTTTCAAGAAACAAATAAATCCTCACTTAATGTAAATGTCATAACAAAAAACACTAATTATTTGAATTCATTAGATTTTACACCCTCCTATAAATGAGACAAAAAAATATCACAATCTAAAGAGTCTTGAATAAGTATGACATCTTGTACTAAGCAAGAGATATATTTGTCACAAAATAAAGGAACATATTCTATTGATCAAGAGAGCATCTTGAGGAGACTACTCTAAGATCATTTTATATCCCTTCCTCCAGGAATACAAAAGAGATTTTACTGTACAAGAGTTCATTTTTGCACATATCATAGAGTTCATGGTCATGCTACTAATGAATGTAAGGCGTTAACTAACAAAATTCAACATCTCAAGGAGTGTGGTGCTCTTCCTTGTGTTGAAGCACCTAATTCCTCTAACTATTACTCATTTTTCATCCTATTCAGCTCACCCTTGTCCTGCATGAAGTGGGGGAAAGGGGTTAGGTATCCTTGTCCTCATATGTTTCTTGTCGCGTCTTTTGGCTAGTTGTTCACCTTTCATGTACATACAAGAGCAAGCTTGGGATGTGGATGAAATGTCTTAAGTTGGCTTGCATGTTACGTATTGAGTTATGCATTTTGGGGGAAACCCTCTTTTCCTTTTTCATTTTTGGCTACTTTAAAGTAATTACTCACAGCATGGTGTTATCAATTTATTTAAAGTGGGGGCATACATTGGAATTATTTTGGCATGATTTCATTTTCATTTGTGTTCATGTTTCATTGTTCAATTTTCTTTCTTCCTATTATGTGTTTCTTTCTTGGTGGTGTCATTGGGTTTGATTTCCTCTGAGAGTGATATTTCTTTGACTTTTCCTCTCTTGGAAAAATTAAGCACAATGTTCCCTAAGATGAGACCTTGCATGAACTAAGAAAGTTCCCTTTGAACCTCTCTATTTCTTGTTATGTTGCATTGTTGTACCTTATTAAATTCATGGAGGTATGGCTTTGATATGGTCCCCTGTGGCTGACCTAGTGAACACCTAGCTTCACTAGCCCTTGTGAGTGTGAATTTTCTTTTTATTATTATCATAGTCATGGGGGTATGGATTTGATACTGACTTCCTGGGGCTCACCAAGTGGACAACGAGCTCCCACTAGCCCTTGTGAGCATGCATTTTATTTACATAGTGGACACCATGTTCCACTTGTAAACCTTTTGGAAAAATAGCCTAGACCCGCTCCATTGCATTGAACGGCCAGTCAAATCTTGATCCATGGAATTTTCTATTTTCCTTTATATTTTTATTTTCCTTTTTCTAGCCTTAATGGTGTATGTTGGAAATCTGGTCATGGCTTCATATATCATCCTCCTGTGTGTTCCTTTGTGCTTATGTTGGTTTTCCATAGGATTCCTATCTTGGAGGCTTGATCATCCCTCTTGATGATTGTCATCCTATCTTACTAACATTGGTACATTTCAACCCCTCTTGATTGGATGGTTGCCTACTTTCATGAGAGTTTGAAGCAAGTTCATCCTCTCACTAAAGTGGGGGCTAAATGTAGTGTAGTAAAATGTATACCCTTGCATTTTCACACTTTTTTGGTCTGCCTTACTTTATTTATGCTTCATTATGGCTTAATTGGTCCCATTTTGCATCCACAAGCCTAATAGACTATATATTTTATGGAAAATTCTGATAAACACAAAAAGATAAATGATCATTTAATTATTATGTCTATGTCCCTGATTTTTGGACTAGAACTACTAGGCCACCTAGGGCATCTTTTTCCTCCATAGTTCTTGGGACCCTAATTTTGAATGTACCTAAAAAGGCCCCTTTTTGGAGTATGTGCCCCAAGATTTGAGCCTTGGGACTAAGATGCCACCTAGGGTGTCTTAGTCCTCCTTGGGTTATTTTTGAGATTCAATTTCAAATCTTGGCAAGATTTTTCCTCCTTTAATTAATGATTTCATATGTTAGCTTGTTATGGTGTAATTTCGGGATATTAAGCATGAATAAGTATAAACACAAGGTTCCTCCACTTCTTTTCATATACATGAATAACAAGTATTCAAGTATTCATTCCTAAGGAAATTTTACGCATTCAAGAGAATTTCATCAAGCATTTGAAGCCATCGTCAAGATTCAAGCACCATGTCAAGGGTTTAGTGGATCCATTCATGTTGTTGATATGAGATTGTGGATGTATCATTGAAGATCTATTTGAAACCATTGTTCACATCATATCCAAGGATCTAAGATCTACATTCTTTATGGCCACTACATGGTAGATTGTATATTTTCTTCACAAGACATCTTTCAAGGTGATATCATTTACATATTTCATGTTTAATGTTTCATTTCATTCATTTCATCATTTGGTTTAATTACCAAGAAGGGTTTTGACCAAGCAAAACCCCCATGAACACTAACAAACAACAAGTTTTTCCACTTTTGAATATTTTTTATTGTAGATCTAGGTTGAAGTCTTGAAGATCATTTGGAGTGAAAAGTTGTATAAAGCTTAAAAATCCCCCTCCTAGGTCCTCAATGTGAACACCTTGTGAGGTTGTTAGTCAATCCAATTGGGACTCCTAAGACATTATTGAATGATAATAGGAGTTTAGTGGTGTTCTATGACCTAGGCTATAAAACACCTTTTTTCCTATTCTTCAACATATTTTCATGTTGCCCCTACCTTGTAAACCCTACCACATTGACAAGCTAGTTACATCTTTGTGAGAACCCATTTCTATGAGGCATTTTTTCATGATGCCCCCTTTTCAACCCTACTACATTGCAAACCTAGTGAGCTAACTAGCTTGTCAATGGTCACATGAATTTTTGGATGGAATTCCTTAAAGAAATGTGATCACATGGCATGCCATGATTCCAAGATAGGCTCAAAATGGAAGCATGGACAAGGCATGTAAATTATTTGACAATAATGTTTTTGTAGACATGTATGCAAAATGTGGTACCCATGATAAGCTAATGAGCTCACTAGCTTGTCATCGTTGCCAAATTTGCATACATGAGATACCAAAAAATTATCGTCAAACAATTCACATGCCTTGTCCTTGGTTCCATTTTGATCCTATCTCTCAATCATGGCATGCCACATGACCACATTTCTTTGAGGCATTCCATCCAAAAATTCATGTGACCTTTGTCTTTGCTAGAACTAATCTTCTACAAGATGATTATACATATTTTGTATAAAGCCTTGAATGACATATATTTCATTTATTTGTATGGATTCATTTTTTGGAATTAATATTTGTATCATTATCACGCTACAGGTAAAATTATCTGCTATGTCAAGGAAACAAAGAAGGAATAAACCAACAGAGAAAGAATACAAAGCTAATAAAGCAAATAAAAAATAATGGATGAGGGAACATCATTAGAAGAAGAAATTGGATACAATTGATGAAAATAAGCCAATTGAAGAGGAGCATCAACCATCAAAAAGAGAAAATGAATTGGAGATGCAAAGGGAATGAATGTGAAAGCATTGTGCTAAGACAAATTTGAATATCATAGTTGGAGACACACCCTCTATTGGAAGTGAATACAAAGGGACACCATCTACCACAAGTGAATATGGAGGGACACCATCTACCACAAGTGAATATGGAGGGAAACCATCTACTACAAGTGAATATGGAGGGACACCATCCACCATATCTCAAGTTGAGAGTACAAATCATCACTCGCATTTGATGAAGTAGGTACACCATCATCCCCATGTCAACCTCAAGGTATCTCATTTATTCCACCATCGATGGAAGGTACATGATGTACCCCATCTCACTTCAATATTGATGGAATTCCTAATGTTGAGATGTATGTACATAGGAAAACACCACCTAAAATTTTGCATAGAAAGCCAAAGTATTTGAGTAATATTGATGAGAATATTTTACAGCCAATGGAAGGTGAGATTCTAGAATGCACTTGTAGAAGGTATGCAAATAAGATTTGGAAAATGTTCTTTGAAAAGCTAAATGAGACAGGAAGATTTCAAATATTTTTTGAAATGATGCGAGGTATAAAGTATAGAAACATCATGAAGATTCTTGGATTGAGAATATCGAATTCTTCAAATGAAAATACTATTGTGAATAATCTAATGGATGCTTATGAGAGTGTGGGTAAGACCTCATGCTAAAAGGATAGTAATGTCACCTAATGTGTCATTCCATCGACTTTGGTAAGTAGTCAAACAAGGAGATCTTGTCTCATTAGAAAGATGAGTCAACAATTGAGAATTAATAGAAAAACTTTATCAAGAGTGGTTCAAAGGCAACAAAGAAATGAAGGCACCAATTCAAATGAATTATGGGAATTCTTGGGGAGACTACTACGAAAAGATAAACTAGTTGAAGCATTAAGAACACTAATTGAAGACTATTGGAAGAACAACACAAGGCCATGTTTGAAGCAAAGGGGTGCGGTAAGAAGAAGAATCAATAGTCAAAACTGTGAACCACATCCAAAGCATTTTTTTGATACAAATAAAACCCAAATTTTTCATAAATTTCAATAGGATGATCCTTAAATTCAAATTTCTCAAAGATATTTTGAAATGCTTAAACCTTTTTATGTCAAGATGAATCACACATGCACTACTTGTTGTAGATTACATATTGAATTCTCTAACCATTATGATGTTTATCATTCTATATGTTTAGATTTGCAAACTAACGATGTTTGGCAAGATTGTGGAATACATGCCCCACCATCTTTAAGAGAGTTCTTATCAAAAAAATTGTGTGAAAGAGAGGATGGCCAAATATTCTACAAGAAACTATGCTTCGATGGAAAGAACACATGTATGCCAATATGTCAACATATGGAAAGAACACATGTGGTGGGAAAGCAACTAGTAGAGTTTAGGAAGTATAAAATAGTGGCATACATTAGAAAAGATGGTAATAAAAAAAAAGGTGTGATTTGGTTATTCAGAAGATTCAAGTGTATTAGTTTATGTCTACATTTAGTGACAGTATAGAGTATGAGTATGCAAGGAATACCCATGGAGCTCGATGGTTGGACTTGCAATTCAAGTTATGCAAGGAAACCTTTCTAGTTGGTAGCATAGTTTAAGTGGTTGACTTTGTAGAGAACTACACTTTACAGTTACAATGTGAGGTGTAGTCACAATATTAGAACTCCACACAAGTTTCTACATTTGTGCACATAGCATTCATTCATGCAATTGATAGTACATATGACCAAAGGAAGGTATTGAGGGAGTACCACTTTTATATTAGTGATGATCACACACATTCTCCATAGTTTGTGTAAGGTTGCTTCCAATTTTTCTATAGTGATTTGGCTCAGAGGGGCATAACATATAGTTGGCATATCATTTGGTCAGATAACTATGTAGCACAATTCAAGAACTCGTACATGTTCTACTAGTTGAGCAGAATGCATGTCATTATAGGTGTTCAACATATGTGGAAATTTTTTTAGGCTAGGCATGGAAAGGGGGAGCATGATGGTGCAGGAGCATGTGTTAAAAGAGCATTAGCACGAGAAGAGTTAAAGTATAAAGACATGCAAAGTTGACAGATGAAAAATCAATTGTCGAGTGGTGTAATGCTTCGATGGGTCTAGGTAATAAAAGTAAGTCTCTAGTTCATAATTTTTTTTGGTTGATGGATGATACTAGCAAGTATGTGCAAGATCATCATAGAAAAAATAGACCCTTAAGTGGAAAAAAATTCAATAAAATTAGAATTAGGAAACTTGACATAAAAATTTGAATAAGTTATCTATATTATTTCAAAAATATGTAAGAATAGAATATGTATCAAATTTAATGAAGTTTCTAAACTACTAGGTTTTAAAAAAAAAAAAATCTATTTCATGAAAATTTGAAATTTCAATGCAATAGTACTTAAATTTTAGGGAAAAAATAAGTAGGTGTTTTTCTGACCACCCTAACAACAATAAAATGATAATATTTTCTTATAATATTTTAGATATAAGTAGAGGACTTATGTCTCGATGTGATGCATATTTTTTTGTAATTTTTTTCCAAGTAAATAATTAATTATTAATCTTTTATTACAAATTTTAAAAAATATAAAAACTCATATGTCTGACCACCTTAACTTGGTCAAAACTTCATGAAATTCATTTTTTCTTTTTCTAATCCTATAGTATGTAAAGCATAGAATGTGACACATGTTTTGGATTCAAAAAATATAATATCGTTTGAAAGCTATAGATGTTTCTCAATCAACCTATCAATTAGGATTTTAGTCATAATTTGAATAGAAAAATGAATAATAATTACTTATTAAATTCAAAGTAAAGCATAATTTATATTGGCAGAAAGTTTAGAATCTAGGTATGTGCAGGATAATCATGAAAAAAATAGGCCCTTAAGTGGCAAAAAATCAGAAAAATCAAAGTTAGGCAACTTGACGTAAAAATTTGAATAAGTTATTGATATTATTTCAAAAGTATATAAGAATAAAATCAGTAGAAAATTGAATGTAGTTTCTAAACTACTAGGTTTATTTAGAAAAAAATATATATTTGGTGAAAATTTGAAATTTCAATGTAGTAGTACTTCAATTTCAGGAAAAAAAAAAGAAGTGTTTGTCTGACCACCCTAACCACAATAAAATGATAATATATTTTTATAATATTTTAGACATAAGTAGAGGACTCATGTCTAGATGTGATGCATATTTTTTTGTAATTTTTTTCCATGTAAATAATTAATTATAATTTTTTTATTACAAATTTTAAAAAATATAAAACCCATATGTCTGGCCACCTTAACTTGGTTAAATCTTCTTGAAATTCATTTTTTCTTCTTTTAATCCTATATTATGTAAAGCATATAATGTAACACATGTTTTGGATTCAAAAAATGTGGTACTGTTTGAAAGCTATAGATGTTTTTCAATCAACCTATCAATCAGGACTTTAGTCGTAATTCAAATAGAAAATGAATAATAATTTTTTATTAAATTCAAAGTGAAGCATAATTTATATTGGTGGAAAGCTAAGAATATATTTTAAAACCCCTTTTCATTTAATCAATTTTGGGTAAAAAAAATTCATCAGCCACATACCCTACAAATACCCATTATATCGCCACTTTTTGGCCCATCATGATCCTACACATACCCATCTCCTTTAAAAACCCTTTTCATTTCAACAATTTTGGGTAAAAAAAAAATCATCAGCCACATACCCATCGTATTGCCACTTTTGGCCCATCATGATCCTGCACATACCCTAGCATTACACCATATGAGGATTGTTGCACACTAATAAGATTGAGTTAGCTACACTCTTTCCTTAGCTCAAATGCAAGTTCATGGATTATCCATATGTGGAAGATGGCATGCTTTTGTTCTTCATGTATAAGGCAAGCTTGGGATGAGTGTGAGTCAAAGGAGTGGTTGAGAAATGGTGGTTATCTAGCCCATTTCACATGTATTAGCCTTCAATGACATTGGAACTAACACAGATGGAATCATCAATTGACTTTGACCACATATTAGATCAAGTTCAACCTGGTAATATATCTACTTGCATAGTTTTTGAAACTCCTACAATATAATCTTACTTTGTAGTGTATTTGTAAAGTTGACTATTTCATCTAATTTGTTGCACATATCAATGTAGGGCATGTTTATGCAGCTATTGCAGATGAAGACAATGAATAGGGAACAAATTATTACTTGTGTCATTGTATATAGGCCAAAAAGAAATTGGAGGCCTTGGTTATAGATGGAGGAAATATTGAATAACCTATAGGCTTAGTTGTTGTTACTAGAATGTGGCTTATAAGGTACCCACATAAGAGTGTTAATGTTTGGTTGTTTCAGTACTTTGACACACATCAGAAGATTCTTCATTACTTGAATCTTGTCATGGCATCCAATGTTCATTTGATCAAATATGGGGGTAGACCTTTGAACAAGACCTTGTGGAAGGTGTGTGAGTCTGACCATGAGGCAATACTTGACACAATAAAGAGTAGAGCAAACTAGGATGGTTATTGGATTAATTTATAAGTATGCACATTGGTTCTTATTAATTTGTAAGTATGCACATTAATTTGTATGATGCCAATGCTATCATATAATTTTTATATCATGTATGTAGGTGATTGATGAAGTTATCAGACTTGCAAATGTAGCACACTTTATGTTTAGAATTGTGGAAAAGGATATAGAGTTTAATGCTATTTTATTTTTTCTTATAAATATGCAAAAAAATGATGTGGGATATTCTCAATAGATTAGTAAACTAAGTGGAAGATTAAATTGTGTTGTTTTTATAACAGGTTGCAAGTTTCCAAAAGGTTGGAAAGTAACAATTTGGTTATGTTCTATTCATGTTCATCCTCATTACTTTGAGGACCCTCTAAATTTTAATCCTGATAGATGGGAGGTATTCTTGATATTCATATAAAAATTACTTTTTAAGATATTCAATGGACTAAATTGACTAGTGATAAGTTATAAGATAATGCATAATTGAGCACACAACTTTTAGATTATTGACATATCACATGTTTATTTGAATTGATTTATGATTATGTGATTATTAATATTTACAATCTCTTTTCTTTGTTTAGGTGGGAGCTACTAAACTCAAATGAAGTTATAAAGTATATGCCAATTCCAAGACTAGCATTTGGTACTAAATAAATTATTCATTTGAAGATAACCTCATCATGACAACCTATGATGCAAACATTATAAAAGTGTGTATTAAGCTTAGTGAGGGAATTTCAAATTATTCATTTGTAGTTAACATCATCATGAGCTCCTCTGATGTAGACATTATAAGTGCATCCAGAATGTATGAGTGATATTGTAAAAGATTCATGAGAACGATGTACATAAGGCATCTTTGAATCCTATTTTTACTTATTGTAAGAGAATCTTATAAGCTAAGCTTGTGTGCATGAAAATAGGGCACATTGATTGAGTATTTGATTTAAGTAAGATGTTGGAGTTCACATAGGTTGATTTTTTTCTCATGATTTTGTATTACCACTTCATTTATTAAAACAAATCAACCTAATGATTATATATCAATATCAATTTAGCATACCATCTATTCACATAAAGATTTAAGAAGTTCAATTTATAAACATTTTTTATGCATAATTTCATAAAATAATGTCAACATGTCATAAACATAATCACATTTACAAGTAATAGAAGCATGTGTGACTTGTTAGATGTTGTTCAAGTAACATGAATTAACTCAAGTACCCCACAAAGTTCTTTAGACATGTTTTCCAAAAAAACATTCATGGCTTCACTCAAACATTTGTAATTGAGTTTTGGATCTAGTTCCCTATGGCCTATGTATTGTTTCCCTCAAACATTTTTAATGATATTTACTAAAATTTTGAAATTTAATGCTGCCCTCGAACATTTGTCATTCATTCAACGTAATCCCTTAAGAGTTCAAATTGGAAGAGGGCAGCAATCTTTGACAACTTGTTACCCAAATATTGTATCAATTATAGGCATTTTGTTTGAGGCATTGGGACCACATAGGGTCCCTCTACAATAACCTCTCTCAATTTTTGTTAGCTTAGAGTCATTTTCCCGTGGTGTCTAATTTTCACTTGAAGGAAAAAGTGTCAAATGCAAGTAGTGTAAAGTTGCAAAGTGGTGAAACTTTCATTCTACAACTCATGTGACCAAACGAACAGTTCCAATGTATTTGGATGGGTACATTTATGCTAAAAATTTGGTCCTCTCTCACACCCAAGCATGTTGAATCACTCTAAGCTATGTTCAACTGGTCAATTCCTTAAGAGTCCAAAGTACAAAATGGCTACAATTTTTTATGGGATATTACTCGAAAACCGTGATACTTACAAACTCTTTATCTAAGCCTACAAGATCATGTTGGGCCCCTCTAAAATAATCTCTCTTATTTTTTATTATTTCAGAGTCATTTTCCCATGGTGTCTAGTTTTCACTTGATGGAAAAAGTGTCAAATTCAAGCAGTGTAAAGTTGCAAAGTGGTGCAACTTTTGTTCTGCGACTCGTGTAACCAAATTGACTATTCCAATGCATCTAGATGGGTACATTTACACTAAGCATGGTCCTCTTTTACA
The DNA here is from genome assembly GCA_007258455.2 of Sequoia sempervirens. Taxonomy (NCBI): domain Eukaryota; kingdom Viridiplantae; phylum Streptophyta; class Pinopsida; order Cupressales; family Cupressaceae; genus Sequoia; species Sequoia sempervirens. Next base: position 435,388,020 of record VDFB02193867.1, read on the forward strand.
ACCAAACACGGTGAATCACTCCGAGCTATGTTCAATTGACTTGATCACTTATGAGTCCAAAGTGCAAAATGACTGTAATCTTTTATAGGCTAATACTTAGAAACTGTGGTGCTTACAAACTCTCTGTCCAAGCCTACGAGATCACATTGGGACCCTCTCCAATAAACTCTCTCGATTTTTGTTATCTTGTATTCATTTTCCCGTGGTTTCCATTTTTCACTTCATGGAAAAAGTGTCAAACGCAAGTAGTGTAAAGTTGCAAAGTGGTGCAACTTTTGTTTTGCAACTCATGTGAGCAAACATAATATTCCAACACATCTGAATGGATATATTTATGCTAGGAATGGTCCTCTTTTACACCCAAACATGTTGAATCACTCTTAGCTACTTTCAATTGGCTCGATCCCTTAAGAGTCCAAAATCCAAAATAGTTGCAATATTTAATGGGCTATTACTCAAAAATCATGATGCTTACAAACTCTCTATCTGAGCCTACAAGATCATGCTAGGCCCCACTACAATAAACTCTCTCAGTTTTTGTTATCTTAGAGTCGTTTTCCCATAGTGTCGAGTTTTCACTTGATGGAAAAAGTGTCAAATGCAAGCAATGTAAAGTTGCAAAGTGGTGCAACTTTCATTCTACAACTCATGTGACCAAACGAACTATTCCAACATGTCTAGATGGGTACTTTTACACTAGAAATGGTCCTGTTGTGCAGTTTTTGCACACATGCCCCCTGAAAGTAGGGACCCTCTTTGTTTTCACTCTTGTTGTTTCGGCCCTTTGATTTTGACGAGTTGCATGTTGAAAATTGCCTTGGCATGTGTTGAATATTTTTATCTTTCTTGCCCAAGTGTTTTCCCCAAGTTGCATATTGAAAAACTTAGCTTTTGGGCCAAATTTGGGTTTTCGCCCTGGTTCAGGATTTTCCAATCCATCTAGATTTTCTCAAATTTCTTTCAAACTTCGGTTTTAGTGTTGTTCAGGTTTTTGAGCCAGTTCAGGATTTTCCACCCTATCTGAATTCTCCCAGATTGTGCTCAAAGTCTGACTCGGTTTGTTTTAACACTGCAGTTCAGGGAATTTGGGTCTTTGCAGAATTCTACCTAGGTCGGACTTTCCCAAATTTTCGTCTTGTCGTCGGGTTTCTGAACTTGGTTGTTTTTTGGAGTTTTTTGCCTTTGTGTTTTATCATTTATGTTTTCTTAAGTTGGGATATTTGATCCTAGGGTACTTGGTGTGTTGTGGAATACTGAATTTGTGAATTATTGATCTGGTTGTGATTCCCCTCGGCATTTTCATTATTGATTGCTTACTTGGGAGTTTGAATTCCTGTATTTCGTGGCTTGCTTCATGCGTTCATGGTTAAGATCTAGAGTTTCATGCTTAGGCCAATGCCATTTTGTTTCTATTTTCTTTTGAATGAGCCTGGGATTCGATGAAGATCTATAGGAGGTTCATGTTAAATGATTTCCATGCCCAAGGTTCTCAAATTCATGATCTTCGATCAATTTGAGCGAATTCATGTTAAGATTGTCGATGTTCGGGTTTTCTGCTAGGTTCAGGATTTTCCTGTCTGGTCAATTTCTTTGGTTTTCCTAGCCCTCTTCATTTTCCCAGAATCTGTGGAAACTCCAGAAATATGCCCTATTCGCAGAAATCCAGTCCGGCCAGATTTTTCCATATTTTATGTGACGCATTGTGGAATTGTGGAATTGGATGAAATGGATGGTCTTAATGATAAATTATTATTATTCCATTATTTTAATTGATGAATTACACTGTTATCTGAATATTTTATGCGATTTTTGATGATCTATTGTTGATTTTGTGCTTATTTCACTGGAATCCACCTATGTTAGATTTTTCTAGAATTTCCCTTTTGGCCTAGATTTCGCAGCTAGCTTTAGATCTCAGATTGTGTTGTCTACACCTTGGTGACATTTCTGGGTTGATTTTTATTTGTGTTTGAATTTATTTGGAGGATGAATACATTACTGATGATAGACTAATCGTGATCTTCATGTTATAATAGTGTTATAATAGATATTAATGGTGGTTTTGCTAAGTGTAGGCTGAATTTTGCTGGGTCGTTAAGGGAATTTTGGAGATGAAGTCGAGAATATGAAAGAAATTCATGTTCCCCCTTGGCTGACTTGGTGAGGTGTGCTCAGGATAAGGAGAGGAGGCAATTAATATGGGGCTGCATTGAAACTTGTGCCTTGGTTCGAATTGCTTTAAGGATCCCAGGCCGACCTAGATTGAGTTCATACATTAAATTCTAATTTTTTCTATTTTGAATTCTCCTTGGGCTGACTTGTGTTATGGCCATTTATTATTGTAAACATTGGTTGGGTTGACTTGTTTTGGCTATTTTATGATTGTAAAATCCTTGCTCGGCCAACATGTTTTGGGGGTTCTTATAAATTGGGAATTTTGCCTCATTTGTAAGACACATAGACATATAATACATAGACAGATACAAGAAAATTTAGTAGTAGAGAAGAGTTATAAGTTAGTCAATTTCTGAGCAAGTGTTGTAACAAAACATTGGAATTGTTGTTGAAATTCAATGACTCAATACAATTGAAGACATTGTGATTTTTCTGGTGATCTCTTTTGTGTTGACTTATATTGCATGGTTCTTATGATTTTATCTTTCAATCTGCTCAAGGTTATTAGATATATGTTAAATTTAGATTTAGATTTGATTCAATGGTGTTTATGATTTGATGCTTGAAGTGTTTACAACAATCCTTGGTCCATACTTTTTGCAGCTAGCTAATTGTTAGTTGTTTTGCAAAGTTAGCCTAGACCTTTATATTTATTGTGCTTAGTTCAATTATGAAGTTTATTCATTTCAATTGCAATTGGGTTGTCTTGGATGAATGTTCATGATTTGAAAATCTTTAATGCCTTAGAAGATTACACTGTTTATGTAAGATTTTAGATTTATCTTGGTCAAGCAGGAATTAGTTTATGAGGGATTGGTCCATTTCAATTATTTCATCATTTGCATTGTTAATCTTAGGAGTAGTTAAATTTAGATATCTCTTTGAAACCCTAACCTTTTGTTATTTCTTTGATCAATTGAAATAGATTTAGGATTGAAGTATCATTACATTGCTAGATTTGATAAGTTCAGAATTTAGCCTTTGCTTGTAGTAAGGTCCCTTTGTGATTATCAGCATTTTCACATTTATCATTGAGTTGTTTATGCATTGTCAAGACCTGACATTAGAGACCTTGGGGTTATCTCTTGAAGCTTGCTGATAGAGATTTACCTTTCAAGAGAGATAGGATATTTTTATCTTGTCTGAGTTGTTGCTATGCAGAAAACATCATCAACAAGTCCTCACTGGCACCCAAAAATGCCAAATCACTCTAAGCTATGGTCAATCGGCTCTATCCCTTAAGGGTCCAAAGTGAAAAATGATTGCAATCTTTGATGAGCTATTACTTGAAAACTGTGACACTTACAAACTCTTTGTATGAGCCTATGAGATTGTGTCGGGCCCCTCTATAATAACCTCTCTTGGTTTTTGTTATCTTAAATTCATTTTCTCGTGGTGAAAACTTTTTAGTTGATGGAAAAAGTGTTAAATGTAAGTAGTGTAAAGTTGCAAAATGGTGCAATTTTTGTTCTGCAACTCATGTGACCAAATAGACTATTCCAACATTTCCAAATGGGTTATTTTACGCTAGACATGGTCCTCTTTTGCACCCAAACATGTTGAATCACTCTGAGCTACGTTCAACTGGCTCAATCCCTTAAGGGTCCAAAGTGAAAAATAGATGTTATCTTTGATGGGCTATTACTTGAAAATAGTGACACTTATGAACTCTCTATCTAAGACATCAAGATTGCATTAGGTCCCTCTACAATAAACTTTCTTAGTTTTTGTTATCTCATAGTCATTTTCCTGTGGTGACAAATTTTCAGTTGATGGAAAAAGTGTCAAATGCAAGCAGTGTAAAGTTGCATAGTGGTGTAACTTTGTTCTACAACTTGTGTGACCAAATAAACTATTCCAATGCATTTGGATAGGTATGTTTATGCTAGGCATGGTCCTCTTGTGCACCCAAACACGTCAAATCACTCTGAGCTATGTTCAACCAACTTGATCCCTTATGATGGCATGCAAAACAATAAAAAAGAGAAACATTCACATGACATTTGAGAAGTATGAGTTTTCCACACCAAAAGCATATGACCATCCTCAAGTCTAGCAAGGACAAAAAAAATAATTTAATTATCCTCCTTTCCCTTACAACAATATACAACCAATTGAAAATGTGTACAATGGTGGAACTTGGAAACATTTTATTTTTTCCTCAATTATCAACTTTGGTTGTGAATTATTATTTCATCTTCATTTGAAATGATTTGCTATTCTTGAAAATTGGAGTCTAAGAGAAACAAGTGGTGCTCTCATGTACATTTATTATTGGGTGCGATAAATAAAGTTTTCACCCAATTTCATTTCTTATTTGTATTATAAATTATAAATCTTTTTCCCAAGTCCATTTCTTATACAGGAAATAATATAGCAAAAAATTGACATATACATCTTTCGACGTGTTTATATGGTGATGGATAAAGAACATAACAATTCATTCTATACTATGAGGATTATACTGTGAAAATGTTTAAAGACTTTAAGATAAATGTTTGTATGATAATGTGTCAAGAAGTTAACTACTCATCATCTAATATGAATATTATGTTTTGAAGTGTTGTGAAGATTATGTATCCTTTTCTTAATTGAGTTGTTGCAATCAAAAGATTAAATATACTAGTATATTTTTATGAAACGTCTTATGGAATATCAATTGAAAACATGTTTTTTACTTTTAGATAAAGCATTTGATGGAACTATTTGAATTAAATTGAATTAAGATATGTAACAACAAGGGAGAACTAGGAAATACATTGCTCAAGGATCGTAAATAAGCCTTCTTACCAAATTTGAAAAAGCATGATAAGCCCATGGTTGAAAATTTGTATCAAGATTAAAGTGGGTACTATATTATATAGATCATAATTATTCTTTATCTTTAAGATCTTCTAAATTTGGAAATGGTTTCACCAAGTTGTGAAGGGTGAACTATTCTTTATTCAGTTACGCCTATGTGGGTACATTTTCCTTATCTTCCATTACAATTTTGTGGATTACTACTTTCAAAGTATTAGGAATGCTTTGGGTAGATTTATATCCATTAATCCGATGGAAATAGAAATATATCAAAGGGGTTTCTTGAAAAAGTTTGGTTGACAGTTGGGGAGTGAGCATGGAAACAAGCCATTGATTATGAAAATGTTAGTGTAGAATATTCTGCCTAAAATATTCCTTTGGATAAGTTTGCTAGTTGTTAGATTTTTATGATAATGATTGCTTAATTGTGCAATCTTGCACGGAGTTCAATGCCTATTTTCTAGTTGGAAGTTACCATTCTAGAAGGTTCATCTCTTGATATATATATAGTATACTCATTCTTAAGCAATTATCAAGTTAATAATCAGTGCATTTATTTATAGTTAATCTTTTCTTTTCAATTTGCACAATTTTGTAATTTGTAACTCTACTAGTATTCCTAGAAATATTGAAGTTGTTTAGCATCAATCAATAAATATTCAAGACAAACCATGAAGGACGACAATGAGCAATGCTAGGGCTAACCAATTAATAAGTATACACATGAATAAGTAAAGCATACATGTGAATAATTGAAGCACAACTACTCAAATACACGTATGCCTTGAAATATACACATGAATAGATAGTATACACAAATTAATACAAAGTATAAGCATGGATATGTAAGGTATATGCATGAAAACACATAAGTCACAAAGTATACATTGGAATACACGTAAGTCACAAAGTATACACGCCAGTTGTAATGTATACACTTGAATACACATAACTCATATCTATTGATTTGTGGATTTAGAATGCAAATATGGACACCATCGATAAAAAAGAACTGTATTAACCAAATAGCCATGTATGAATACATCAATATATGTCTATATAAGCATAAAATATATACAAAATAGTCATATAGGATTACGAGAATGCCATATAGGCATAAAATAAAGGGCTCTAGAATAAAAAGGCATTGCTCTCCATGCTCTCAAAATAAAATATTTCCCTTTGCTTGTCAACCGGATGGAGATAAGTCTGTCACTCATTTATTCTGAGGTCAAGGAGTGCTCCTAGTGCTCCTCCTAGGGTTTAGTTCCTGGTAAAGCTTTAACTATTTGTACAATAACAAGTAAAGATATTAATATATAGAAATTGCATTATAAAAAATGATATATTTAACAAAATAATCACTTACCACCACTAGACGATCACTCTTCTCAAGGGAAATATTTGCATGCCCATGTTGTGGTGTGTTGAAGCCCTGTAAAAACCATCCAAAGATAAATTAAACTACGAATCAATAATGGTTTTATTTTTCACTAACAACTATAATAATGAATGTAAATTGAAATTTAGTAATCTCCCTCATACCTCCATGAGAGGCGTCGAGGAGTCTGTACCAAAAGAAAAACCAAGCTCCATTTCCCTATGAACATGTGGAGGTGTATCTGATTCCAACATCTAAAAATAAAACAACAAATTCAATCATAGAAACTACGATAGTGATGCATGTTATGGATTATAATGTATGAGATAATGAAAAAACATTTGAGTACTTATTGAACTATATATTTTTGACTATCATGCTTACTATTTTCCCTATCCATGGCTTGCTCGAAAGCACTTGTTTTAGGCTTTTATTCATTACAACAAGGCAATGAACTGTTTAATAAAATGCTTTGGTAGACATGTACGAAAATTGTGGTAACATAGAGAAGGCAGTGAACTGATTGAAAAAATGTCTCAAAGAAATGTAGTCTCATGGTGATGGAATGCCATTACAAACAAATGTGTCATGGCATTCCATCACCATGAGACCACATTTCTTTGAGGCATTTTTTCAAACATTTCATTGCCTTCTCTATGGTATTATACTAGGATGGGGTGGATGGTATAGTGTGGTCTTGGTTATGAGATGGAGGGCGATCATGACATGAAGAGGGAGGGGTGGGGATATGAACAAGTGGAATAAAAGGTGGAAGGTTTCATGGATTGGTAAATTGACGATGAGGATGAGGACCTTGAAAATAATTTGGAGGGGAATTTTGGCTAAAGGCTTGATTTCTATTCTTTAGGCAGTGAGTTGTTTGAAAAAATGTCTTGAAGAAATGTGGTCTCATGGTGATGGAATGGCATTCCATCACCACGAGACAACATTTATTCAAGGAATTTTTTCAAACTACTCACTGCCTTGACTATGATATTTCTTACTATTATGCACTTTGATAGATTTTTTCCAAGCATCCATAGTTTGTTGGAAAACACCCATATTAGGCTTTTAGCCATAGGAGCAAGCAAGTGAGTAGTTTGATAAAATTCTTTGGTAGACATGTATGGAAAATGCACGGTAGTATAGAAAAGGTGGTGAGATATATGAAAAAATGCCTCAAAGAAATGTGGTCTCATGGTGATGGAATGGCATTCCATCACCATGAGACTACATTTTTTCGAACTACTCACTGACTTGTCTATTCTATTGCTACTATTATGATTTGATAATTCCATCACCATGAGACTACATTTTTTCAAACTACTCACTGACTTGTCTATTCTATTGCTACTATTATGATTTGATAGATTTTTTCCAAGCATCCATAGTTTGTTGGAAAGCACCTTTTTTAGGATTTTAGCCATAGCATCAAGGAAGTTCAAGTAGTTTGATAAAATACTTTGGTAGACATGTATGGAAAATGTGGTAGCATAGAAAAGGAGGTGAGTTGTTTGAAAAAATACCTCAAAAAAATGTGGTGTCATGGTGATGGAATGGCATTCCATCACCATAATACCATATTTCTTTGAGGAATTTTTTCAAACTACTCACTGCCTTTTCTATGTTATTGCTTACTATTATGCTTTGATAGAATTTTTTGAAGCATCCATAGTTTGTTGGAAAGCGCCTAATTTAGGCTTTTAGCCATAGCAGCAAGGAAGTGAGTAGATTGACTAAATGCTTTGGTAGATGTGTATGGAAAATGTGGTAGCATAGAAAGGTGGTGAGTTGTTTGAAAAAATGCCTCAAGGAAATGTAGACTCATGGTGATGGAATGGCATTCCATCACTATGTGACCACATTTTTTCAAGGAAGTTTTTTAAAACAACTCACTACCTTGTCTATGTTATTGCTTACTATTATGCTTTGATAGATTTTTTCCAAGCATCTATAGTTTTTTGGAAAGCACCTATTTTAGGCTTTTATCCATAGCAACAAGGAAGTGAGTAGATTGATAAAATGCTTCGGTATCTACATGTATGGAAAATGTTGTAACATAGAAAAGGAAATGAGTTGTTCAAAAAAATGCCTCAAAGAAATGTGGTCTCATGGTGATGGAATAAAGCCTAAAATAGGTGCTTTCCAAAAAACTATGGATGCTTGGAAAAAATCTATCAAAGCAATAATAGTAAGCAATAGCGTAGACAAGGAAGCAAGTAGTTTGAAAAAATGCCTCAAACTACTCGCTTCCTTGTCTACGCTATTGCTTACTATTATGCTTTGATAGATTTTTTCCAAGCATCCATAGTTTGTTGGAAAGCACCTATTTTAGGATTTTAGCCATAGCAACAAGGAAGTGAGTAGATTGATAAAATTCTTTGGTAGACATGTATGGAAAATGTGGTATCATAGAAAAGGTGGTGAGCTGTTTGAAAAGATACCTCAAAGAAATGTGGTCTTATGGTGATGAAATGGCATTCCATCACCATGAGACCACATTTCTTTGAGGCATTTTTTCAAACTACTCACTTTCTTATCTATGCTATTGCTTATTATTATGCTTTGATAGATTTTTCCAAGAATCTATAGTGTGTTGGAAATCAGCTTTTATTAGGCTTTTAGCCATAGCAACATGGAAGTGAATTGTTTGATAAAATGCTTTGGTAGAAATGTATGGAAAATGTGGTAGCATAGAAAAGGTGGTGAGCTATTTGAAAAAATGCCTCAAAGAAATTGGGTCTCATGGTGATGGACATCACCATGAGACCACATTTCTTTGAGTCATTTTTTCAAACAACTCATTGCCTTGTTTATGCTATTGCTTACTATTATTCTTTCATATATTTCTTCCAAGCATCCATAGCATAGACAAGATAGTGAACTATTTGAAAAAATGACTTAGTAAAAAGTGGTCTCATGGAATGCCATGATTAGAAAATGCAATTGGTAGCTGCTCCTAGTTATTATTTATGCTATGTGAAGTAATTGCATCATTGCTTATGTTGACTTTCTAAACAACTATATTGTAGTTGAAATTTTTTCATCTATCAACATCTAGTTATTAGTTATACAATGTGAAGTAATGCTTTGAGTTTGAAAGATGTGCAATGCAATGTAATCAATGATATGAATATAAACTACACAAATCTATTAAGTACAACTCATTAGTTAAACTCTTTATTCTATTACTTGCGTGAAGGTTTTTCTAACTCCACTATAACTAGGAGGTGTTCCCACGAAACCTCTAATATTAGCCAATTCAACATCCAAAAGTCAGATATTAGAATACCATTCATATAATAATGCTATTCACATGTAATAAATTTATAATTGTTTACTAGTTACATACCTCTATGGTAGATGAAGTGGAGTAATAAATAGGTGGAGGATAGGTGTATCTAGTATCAACACTATGATCCTGAAATTTTATTACAATCATAAAACTAAATTAGTTAATCTTGCATTTCAAAAATAAAATTTAATAAATTAAATTCAATGAAAATGCTAACATTTACCTAAGTATCGATGTCAAAGGTGTCATTCAAAATGTCAGTTGCCCTCACCATCTCCATAGCTATAGATGTATCATGCGCACCAACCTCCTAAGTTTCTATGGGGTCATATGTACAAGTCAACCTGTAAACCTGACAAGCATGGGGTGGAAGCCTACCACTTGAAGAATCCCTTGGATGGCGCTATACTACAGGAATGGCATGTTGGATGATACTTTGGTTCAAAGAGATGATAGACTACAAACTATCCACCGCAACACTCTCCTTCACAACGAAAGGGATAATGACGTGATCATGCGAGCCGGCCTAGCAAGAGTTCATCTCACTTGCCACTGAGGATCTAGTCATGCACCAAGTCTATCCTATGTGGACCCCCCACCTCTCCCATGAAAGTCCCTCATGTCAAAATAATTTGGGATTTTGTTGAGGATGAACTCGTAGTTGAGTTTCCTCAAAAAATATTGGGGGACTTTTCAATTATTGCATGGTGGATAGTAAAAAACCATGTACCACCTACCCCAAAAATAGTTCCTAATCCCTTTGTGGTGAAACCAATGGATTAGAAACCTCTTGGCATTAAGGTCAATATTTTGATTTGTGCGTGGGTTAGTGAATAATGAGCACAAATCATATTTTGTATTTTTTTCATTTTTTACTTGTTTATATGATAATTTATCTTTGTAAAAATTCCTAGCCTCCTGCCTCCTATCTGCCCAACCACTTAATTTTTTGTTGATTGCATCTACATGTTTAAACATTTCTTGAAGTGATCTTGCAAGTGTTCTTCTTACATGGTTGAACTTATGATGAATTATTGAAGGTGAATTTGTTGACAGTGAATTGTTGATGGCGAATGTTCCTAAAACCCCAAAGATCAAATGAGGATTTTCTCTTAGATAGTTTCATTCATTTGAAACTATAGTGGAACTATTGTATTTAACATTTATTTCCTTTTTCTTTTTCTGGTTTTGTTTGGTCTCAAGGCTTGCATCAAAGGTGGAAGTCATGGAAGGAACACTAAGTGACAAATTGGAGGACTTGTGTGAGATCTTAGAGGACGAAGGAGTTCCACACTTTGATTTTATATTAATGGATTACTCCAAGAAAAGTTACTTGTCAGATTTATTGGTGCTTAAGGAGAGAAGAATGAATGGGAAAGGAACTATCATTGTGTCAACCAATGTGGGTTCAAATTTCTCCAACTATCTATGAATTAGCTCAAATGAATTGGAGAGTGAAGAGCACAAGTGTAGTGCAGAGTACATGAGTTTGCTTCCATCTATTATCATTGTTTCCACTTTCAAGGTTGATATCCACATTTCTAATAGGACATAAGTTCTATGTGTTAAATATGTTTACAATAGAAATTGAATCCTTGAAATAGAGCTTAAAGTAGGTGTTCAGTCATCTTTGGAAGTTATTTCCATTTTTTTCTGTAATTTCCTTATGGAATTGAATGTCCCTTGTATGATATTTTTCATATTTAAACTTTGACGTGGAATTGTTAAGCCTATGTAGTCCTTTCTAATTGGTGACAATGTTTACATAGTAATAAAAGAATCTTATTGCTTGTGCAATTGATGCAAAGACAAACTTGATTTCTTCCAATGATGCAATTCATGATTAAGAGCAAAAGGAAATTAATGTCAACTTAATGCTTATGAATTTTTATTTTTATGGATCTTCTTTTCTTCTACATTGGTAGTCACTGTAATGATGGTGGAAGGGTTAAAAATAAGGCCATTGTCAATTCAGACAGGCGACAAGAAAGTTTAGCACATCGATTTTTCATATTCCTTGTGCGTGGGTATTTCTCTCTAAAGTTAATCTTTGATGTCTTTGTGAAGGGATATACATATGTGCGAAGAAAAATGAACTTTCCTTAGATTTTGCTTAAATATATAAGATTCATATATGTGAGTATAATTTTTGGTTTTTTTTTTCAATATTTCAATGATTGAATGTTGAAAATAAATAAAAAGTGTGTATTTAATTTGATTATTGAAGAGTGAATACAATTTGGAATGATATTTTAAATTAGATGTTTTGGGATCAATCAAGAATAAATGGTGATGGTTTGTTTCTTATTTTGGAATCTATACAATGTCAAGTTTGGGAATTAGGACTTAGTTTGAGAAATTAGAAATGTCCTACACCTACATACTTGATTTATTGAGAAGATGTTATACATTTTGCATGAAATATCTTTTATTTTGTAATGTTGTAGTTCATGTTGAAATGGGATGTCACACATTAGAATTGGACAATATTTCCTTAATGAAGCTCATATTGTGACATTGCACATGTTAATTGGATAACACATTGTGAGGTCATGGTTAGAGGGCATTGTCAAGTGGTCTCATTGTGTGAGTGCATTTAATATTTTTGAGGTCTTATAAAATGATTTTAATATTTTGTAAGCATTTAATGCTTGAGCTTATATGTTGCAAGCTAATCTTGGGTGCTTGGCATGAAGTTTGGAGAATACAAAGGGGTTACCTTGGAGAATGTGCAATCACATGTTATCAATTGGTTCTAGTGACAAACTAGGCGGTCAACCTTTTGAAATGATTATTTTTGTTGGGGCATTAATTATTGGTGGCAAGGTGGTTTAGGAATCTTCTACTAAAATTTTCCCTCATTTTTCTCTATTGCTTATAGAGGGGTTGGCTAGGATGTTATCCATCATCTTGTGCTTGATTCCTCTTTCAGTGTGGGCATCGATCTCTTGAAAGAGTTTGGTGTTTGCAAGTGTATTGTAATTTTTTTAGTTGTTGAATAATACATTAGTTTAGAGCCTTGGAGATTGGGTTTTTACCAAAAGTTTTTCCCTAGGATATATCTATGTCTCATTCTATTGTGTGGTTGCTTTATTGTGGCATTTCATTCTTAGTATTCCTTTCTGTTATTTTAAAATATTGTTGGAAATTGTGTAGATTAGATAACTTGTGACACTCTTCATGTAGAATTAATTGTGGAAGTTTTGCACATTTCATATCATTAGGTATCACATCCTATCCAATATATTAGATCTATGAAGAGGAATAGAGATTATGTCTCATAATCCTTGTTTGAATGAGAATTTTATTATAGTAATCTTATTTCAGAATATATAATTATGACAAACACATAACTTTGAACTAGGAAAACTCAAAATGAAAAATTTATATGTGGACAAAGATTTTATGAATTATAATAACAAACCAAAAATCATATAAAGTAAATTTTTTATTGAAAGAAAAATGCTTCATTGCAAAATATCAACTCAAATTGCAGCCTATACTTTCGTTGATAGTCTCTAAACTCACAAACAAGGTTGCATGAGCACTACTAGGCCCCACCACAAGGTGATACGAAGATACCGTGTGGTGGAATACTGTCTAAAAACATCTTGATTGTCATTGATTCAACTCTTTTGACTATTAGTGCAGACCCCTTTCCTGATCGGTCTAACTAAGGAATAACTTGGTCCATCAGGTTCCTTATTCTCTTTTGTACACAAAAAATAAATATTTAACAATATGGAATCCTAAATGAAACGCATGCACAATCTCTCCCATGCACAATCTCTCCCTTATAACTATGGATTGTAAATGAGCTATGAACAACATCACAAGATCTATTTACCATTGGCTGAACTTTCTTAAAGTTTCCTTTTGAAGCATATATAATATATCAAAGTTGTTCTTTCTCTGAAATTACTTTCATCAATAGGATTAGAATGAGGGTTCCACATATGCTGTCAAGGTTATGGTCATACTTTGTATTTCTGTATAGCAAGCATGCACGACTTACACCGCAGTCCCCTGATGGCAGGGAAACAACCCTGCTTCACTATGTTCTTAATAAGGCAGAGGAAGGAAATGCAGAGACTGTGTTGGGTGTCATTGATGATTACACTCAACGTGTTTGGATGATAACAATGGAAAGCAGAAGGGCTACATTTTGGAATCTGCAATGCAGAGATGTGGTCCCAGATTGGCCTTAGAGGTGGGAGCTTATTGTGGGTATTCTGCCATTCGAATTACTTCCAAGATGACAAAGTCTGACAACAAGCTGATCTCTATAGAAATGAATCCAGATAATTGCAATGTTGCCAAAGAAATGATAAATCATGCAGGTAAGTTATTGTAGTTTTTCTTTTGTTTTGGCTGGTATTGTAAGCATGAGGATGCTGACAATATTTGAAAGTGCAAATTCATCCCCAGAGATCAAACAGGGGTTTTCTCTTAGGCACTTTCTCTCATTTGAAATTTTAGAGAAACTATTGTCTTTAACATTTGTTTCCTTTTTCTTTTTCTTTTTCTGGTTTGGTTTAGTCTCAGGGCTTGCATCAAAGGTGGAAGCCATGGAAGGAATGGTAAGTGACAGAGTGGAGGACTTGTGTGAGATCCTAGAGGACGAGGGGTTCCACACTTTGATTTTCTTTTGATGGATCACTCCATTACTTCAGATTTCTTGGTGCTTAAGGAGAGAGGAATGATTGGGAAAGGACTATCAATGTGCCCAACACTGCGAGTTCAGATTTTCTCCAACTATCTGCGGAGTAGCTCAGATGAATTGGAGAGTGAAGAGCACAAGTGTAGTGCAGAGTACATGAGTCTGCTTCCATCTATTATCACTATTTCCACTTTCAAGGCTGATCTCCCCATCTCTATTAGCACATATTTTTTGTGTTAAAACATGCTTTCAGTAGAAAGTGAGTCCTTCAAATGGAGCTAAAAGTAGGTTTTCAATCATTCTTGGAAGTAGTTTCCATTTTTTTCTGCAATTTCTAGCATGAAATTTTCCATATTCAAAATTTGAGGTGGAGTTCTTAGCTTATGTAATCCTTTCTAATTGGTAGCAGAGTTTACATTGTAATAAAATAATCTTGTTGCATCTGAAATGCAAAGACAAACTTGATTTCTTCCGATGATGCAACATGAATAAGAGCAAAAGGAAATCAACTAAACATAATGCTTATGAATTTTTTTTATTGATCTTCTTTACTTCTACGTTGGCAGTCACTGTCGTGATAGTGGAAGGATTAAAAATAATGCCATTGTCAATTTAGCCAGGCGACAAGAAAGTTTAGTAAACCAATTTGTGATATTCCTTCTGCATGGGACATATGGTTGGTCTATATAATGTTAATCTCTATGTCTTTATAAAGGGATATACATGTGTAAAGAAAACTGAACTTTCCTTTTAAGTTTGATTTAGGTCGAATATATAAGTATTAAGATTCATATATGGGAGTATAATTTATTTAAACTACCAAATGAGCATAAATGTTTTTGGGCATGTGTTTCTTTAATATTATGATAATAATGTAGATAAATAAACTAAACATGTGCATTTAGTTTTTTTATTCAAAAGTGAATGCAATTTGGAATGACAATAAAAATTGAATTTATTAGGATCAATCAAGAATAGGAATTAGGATTGAGTTTGAGATCTTAGAAAATGTTCTATATCTACAAACTTTATCTTGTTAGGAAGATATTATATAATCACATGAAACATATTGTATTTTGTAATGTGACCTCTTTTTGAAGGGTCTCTCCTCAAGAGGCTATGTGATCCATGTCAAAATGGAATGCCACACACTATGATTGGACAACATTTCTCAAAGGGAGGTCATATTTGACATTGTAAATGTTAATGTGGATGGTAGATTAGGGGCCATGCTTTAATGAGTGCATAATTAATTGGTATAATTGGGTGAATGCATTTAATATTTTTGGGGTCCTATAAAATACATGTAATATTGTAAAATAATTTAATGCTTGGGCATGAGGTTTGGAGAATACAAAGGGGTTGCCTTGGAGAGTGTGCAATCACATGTTGTCAGGGGGCTTTGTGCATTGATTATTTTCCTTGGGACATTAATTATTGGTTGTTAGGTGATTTGTGAAACTTCTATTAAGTTATCCTTTCGTTGCTGCTCTATTGCCTATAAATAGCAAGGTTGGGTAGGAGATTATCCATGATTTTGTGCTTGATTCATCCTTAAGTGTGGGCATGGATCTCTTGAAAGATATTGGAGCTTAAACATGTTTTATAATCTTTACAATTGTATAATACATTAGTTTAGAGATTTGGAGATTGGGCTTTTCCCAGAAAAAAATTCCTAGTGTATATCAATGTCGCATTCTCTTGTGTGGTTTCCTTATCATGCTTTTCCATTGTTAGTATTTATTTGTGTTGTTTTTTTCTAAAATATTGTTGAAAACAACATAGATATATAACTTTTGACACTCTTCATGTAGAGTTAATTATGAAAGTTTTACATATTTTTTTCATTTGGTATCAAAGTCTACCCAACTTGTTAAATCTTTGAGGAGGAATAGGGCTTATATCTATTAATCCTTGTTTGAGTGGAAGTTTTGTTGTAGTAATCTTATTTCCAACAAACAACTATGGAAAGCACATACATCTTATAGATGAAACTTTGAGCTATGGATAGATATATATGGGCTATGATTGCAAATAAAAAATCAAGTATGAAAGGTGAAAATTGGTAAAAAAAAATTATTGGAAGGAGAGAATTCTCATTAGGTTGTATTGTAATTGCATTGCTCTTGAGTTCTATAGTGGAGCCCACCACAAAGAATCTTTGAGATAAGACTGGGAACTTGCATCAGATAAAGCTCGTTTGAATAAGCTCTTATGGGGAAGATATTATATTTGTTGGACATAGGTGATGTTGAATTACTGATAGAGAATTTGAATATGTTCTAAACTTTGGTGAATTTTTTGGAATTATGGATTTGTAAATAGACATGGAGGAAAATGAATTACCCTAATGTATTCTTTACCTAATAGCTAGGAGAATCTCATAATGGCACGATCAATATTAACTCCACCAAGTTAAATATTTTACTTTATAAGGAGATGAGGAAATATACTTTAGATTCAATAAAAAAATCTTGATAGTGAGAGTTCACTCCAAGTATAGAGGGAAGAAAAAGAAAAAGTTCAAGAACTCTAGATCTAGGGGTAGACCTTAGTCTTATGGTTGATTCAAGGAGGGATGATGGAATGGTAAATTAGAGCACTTCAAAATGGATTGCAAGGAGAAGGAAAAGTAGGAGTTGGATGATTATACATACTTGAGGACCTCCAACAATGAGTCTTTTTATTTTAGCTCTTGATACAATTACACATAAGGGATGCATGACTTATTGACTCTAGAAATTGATTTTAAATGAATCCCAAAATGGAGTTGTTCTCAACTTATGATGGATTTGATGGTGGTTTAAAATCCAACTAGAATGATAAAAGAATTGGGATTTCTTGTATTAGTTATAAATAAAAATTGTAATAGGGTAATAATTATCCTACATAAGAGTTATCCCAATACACACAAATCAATCAATAAGTAGAATCCAAAATACAATGGCCACAATTAAAGAGTACATGATGTCATACAAAAGCTTGAGTTGGCATGACTTGCAAGTAGCTAACCAGGGCCATGTCCCTGACCAAAGAGTGCAACAAACACAACCATATGGAAAAGAACCCTATCTAACACAACCAAGTGGACTTAGCAAGTCTATCCTATCGACAATAATTCTAAAATTATGATGCCAAGATTGAAGAATTTGAGTTTGTAGATTGAATTTGTGCCCAACAAAATTAATCCCACTTGTCACACAAATGTTCCAAAGCAAGAAGGTGACTTACAATGCACAAACAAGATCTTGTGTACTATGAACATACATAACTTGTATCCCTAAAAATTTTGTTCTTAACTTATTGTCAAGGACTAATAATTTAAAAATATATCTCGAGGAGATCACTGAATCATAATCACCATGTTCTCCTATCTTGAGTTCCTTAGACAAGTTTTATGGTCATAAAGTGATCAAAGACAACACTCTTCAATTATACATTTGTCCTAGAATTTAAGATAGAGATCCTCTCTTTCTTCAAACCAAATGGTAGAAGCCATTTAACCCCAGGAAGGAACCAATCCACCATCACCAGAAAGGGTCTAAATCATTAAGCTTCTTGATTTTGCATAATTAGGTTTAATTTAGTGCTCCAAATTGAAAGATAACTAAAATTATATGTGAATGATAATTGGATGATTCTCATATGTTCTTCTATGGAAAATGTTGCACATTTAATGCCTTTAATTACAAATAAATTGTAATTAATTAGATGGAGCATATACCAAGTTGAATGCCTTTAATGATAATTGTAATTGTAATTAATATATCTTTCTTCTACCAATCTGCAAAGAATTTCTCTTGGCCGACCAATATGGAAAATGGATAGACAAAGTTTCATTCCATCACCTTCCTCACCCATGCAATGAACTAGTATTCATCAAAAGTAAAGAAATGTAAGTGCTATATGTAATGAAATAGTATCTGGAACTAGGTGTGGTTGAAGACCATTGGAATTATGACCTAACAGGCCCCTTCTCAACATAGTTGAAGAAGATAAACAATATTGAGTAGAAATTTTCTCACGAAATATGCCTAGATATAGAATCTTAAATGATGCCCAAAACAAAGGAATCAAACAAATTGATAGACACTTGGCCCATTGCCTTGCTAGCCCCAATTCTATAATCATATGCAATTTCTATAATAATCTCATAATGTATAGGAAAACTTGTTCAATGAGTTGATACCACACTAAAGAAGCTTGAATGGAGTCAATAGATAGCTACCTAGTTGAATTACAAGTATAAAATTTGTTACACAAGAAAGAACCCATGAGAAATAGGATTTATCTATATGATCATTCCCATTAGAGTCCAATCTCATCTTATACACCTCCCAAGTTCAAGGGAAGAATTGAGACGACATCTTTAGTAGGAGAGGAAGAAGTTGAACCAAGGCCTCCTACATTTGTAGTAGTACCATCAAGAGCACCAATCCAATCTTGCACTACACCCACAAAGAATGTAGAACCTTCATAGTTAGTCACCAAGACCCAACAATAAAATCAATAAAAACAACAAAAGGTGAAAATAGTGGCCACCATAGTTATGATGGTAGGATAAAGGCCAAGTGGCCAAAAAAAAAAGGAGATCTCCCAAATAAAGGGATAGTCTGCCACTTTTGCCTCCTCGCCAGAGAATACACCAATAGAAAAAAGGAAGCTATATTATAGGCTATCACATATGGTGATGACAACCCAAAAGAAGAATATAAGAAGAAAAAGAGGAAAGGTGGATGAACCATAAATAAAAGCTAGAGAAACACAAAATAGAAGGAGAAAAGAATAAATATAGCCCAATGCTTTTGCAACATAAGTATTCCTTTCCCCTCTTCTCCTCAATCTACAAACCAACTACCTCCTCCTCTTCATTCATGATAACTTACCCTTATGTCCTACCTAGTTCTCATTCCCTTGTTTCCTTCCTCTTCCCCCACTTAATTCCTTTCACCTTAATCTACCCAATACCTTCCCCCTCCTTTTCATTTTTGACCAAAAAACAACAAGTCATGTAATTACCTACACCATTCTAATGCCTTCCACAATTTAATACTACTCACAACTCCCTTCCCTAGCTGGTTACGAATCTCAATTCCCACTAGTCAATGACTATCATCTCCTCAAATATCAATTTACCTTCCCCTTGCATAGTAGGTAGCCCTAAAAACTCTTATATTCTCCATGGAGACCACTAAATTATTGTAAGATGTGACTATGATAAGAAATAATTTCACTTATCAATAGTAGATGAACCACATACAAGTAGTCACATGACAAAAAGAAGCAAAAGGAAAATGGAAAGTAGATGCTACTATCCAAGACACCAAGTGAGTAAAAAAATTATGACCTGGTGTAGGATGTCATGCATTTTTCCCATTTCACATTACTAGTAGACAAGCTCAGAGGCCAAATGAAAGCCTCAAACTACCAAATAGAGGCTATCAACATCAGCATCAATGATTGACAAGTAGAAAGGAGTTTTTCCAAGAAGGTACGAAAGTAGTTGATTCCACTCTAATTTTCATATAGAGGAGATTCAAGAGGAAACATTAGGAGCTAGAAATAACCAAACCAAATATCAAAATTTTCAAGGTAAAGTTGAAGATTGTAGAGGGTCAAGTGACAATAGTACTAGAGAGGGTCATAAACATTAAGAACTCACAAGCTAAGTTTTTCAAGTAGTTAGTTGAATCTCAAGTGTATATCATGAAATTTGAAATAAATATCACTATAACTAAGGTTAAAAAGAATCTAAATGAGGCCACCATCAAATATCTCAAAAATCAAATAGAAGACCTAAAGGCTCAACTCATATAGGAGAAAACCATCTCCTATATGCCACCACCTCCACCACTCAAATGGAAAATATGATTAGGCAATAAAACCAATTTCATTGGTTAGAAACCTAGAGTCAAACTTAGGCTCAAACAATAGAGGAGCTAATTGAGAAGGGAGATGACTTAGAGGAAAAGTTGGATTCAACTAAAGAAGAAATTAAGTTAATCTAGATTGGAGTCAACAAGTTGAAGCTATTAGTGGGATCCCTTGAGTTAGTCAAAGCTCTTCAAAGGACCCAGTAGAAAGAATTTGAAGAGCTTTTTCCCTTCTTTTGAACCAACACTCCAATTCCTAGATTTTGCAAGGATGTTGCACGACACGATCAAGAAGTGGATCATATCCACAAAGGTTATTATCTCCCACATGGTTGATGATACTTGGACATGCTTCTAGAAGTTCAACGTGGTTAGCATGGCCCAAGCAGTAGTTGTCAGCACACAAGTAGCATTTCAACCTCCTAGAAGGAAACCAATGTCTTGGATAAGGATATAATTAATGAAGAAGTGTAACTCAAGGTAGTGGCGACATCAATTGAGGGCATCTAGGCCCAAATTCAATATTGACTTGGTAAGACCTACTTTTGCTATTTAATGGAGATAACAAGAACTTTACAACTCCTCGCCTTTAAGATTAAATCATGAAGAAAATGTATGATGAGTTCAAGTTGGACAAATTATCCCCTACATTGCCCATAGAAGATATGCTAGTTATTCTCAAGCTACTAGCATAATTGAGGGGAATGGTGAAGGCTACATATGCTCAAACTCAGGAGATATCATACAAGTAGACCACTAAACTAGAGTGATGGTATTAGTTGCTCCAAAAGATCAACTTACCCTAGACTAAAGAATGAGATACATTGATAGTCTACATCAACTGATTGAGGCTAGGCATCTCCTCTAATTAAGTCTTAAATTTTAATGTTTTTAATAGACTTTGTACCAAATGGTTAGTCTAGGTTTACATCCTTTTGACATGTGAAAGGACCCTAAAATTCACCAAAGCTATAGTTAATTCTTCAATACAAGTGGTAGAATTAATTTTTCCTTATTTGTGACAGAAAAATGATACCCCTTGGCCATGGTGGATAGTCTTTGTCAATCATGTTTTTCATTTTGGTGCTTCTCAATTGATGTGGTGAGGAGTTTAAAAGTCATCACACACACACCATAGATAGATTGCCTAATCATATAGCTCTCAGAATTCATGGGACCTCCAAATAATCCAAGACAAATCACTCCTGTAGTCTTTCCATTGGTCAACATCAACTACTAGGTTCTCTCTCATTCGTGTAGTGGCATATTGTGTGGTGGGCCCCACTTTTCCTAAAATTGCATATTGCTCAAAAGTTAATAACTACAAATGATATGTGGCATGCTCCTAAGGTTTCATAGAAAGACAAGCATCTGCTTTTCTCCAAACTTGCATGCACCATCAAATATGCCATCACAAGTCAATCAAATAGCCTATGGGACATGCAACCATTCTTGCACAAATTTTCCTCACAATGATCTAAAATTTCATAGTCTTCAATCCATGACTTCCCTATGGTAGACACACACCATTACTTAGCTCACCAACTTTTAGCAAGAATTGCTCCTTCAAAGTTCAAATCTTCCATGAGGATCAAGTCCAACATTCATGGTTAGTGACTTATGTCTTGCATGATGCATTGTGATGGAAATCCACCCAACCAGTGTTCCAAGGTGTTGTACTATGCAATAGACTTCAATGGAGTTTGTACTAATGACCTACATAATAGACTCTAACCTTTGGTAGGAGAATCCATGACACTAAATTTGTAGACACATTACCTCCTCCTTCACTAGTTCACAAAATTCAACTTCTTCTTTCTAGGGGAGGAGGAACACATAAGTGTGGGTAGGATTTCTATATAAATATCAGTTATATGCTCATTTCTAGTTGAGATGTAGTTCCTTATAGCTAAGCTATGAACTTGATGTAAAGCTAAATTTCGAGTTAAGTGAATACAACTGAACTTTGAACTTGATACTTGATCTTGATCTTGACCTCCTTAGAACCATATAGAGGAGTCTCTATAAACGTTTCTAAAGGAGATTATATTAATGTAATGATTAAGTGGTCAATGATCTTAATATAAAAACAAGTTGTTATGTGTATAAGCTCATCCATTAATTATTGTATCATGAGCTATTAACCGTTACTTTGATTCTAAAGATGTATGAGGGTGGGCCTTTGAATGCTTTACTTATTTTCTATAATTTCTCTTTTCCTTGCTTCACTTTAGACTTAAGACAGATATAAATTGACCTTCTAATCTCGGAGATTAGCATACTAGTCACATCCCACACCAGTTGGTCTTTCTAAATGTTTACAGTCATGCATGGCACTTTGACTATATCAAGACCAAAGACCAAAATCAACACTTACCTCCTTCGATTTACCTAGGCATTTGTTCCATCCAATATAGCATACCTTTTTGCTCTCTAAGAACCAAATTGTTTTTCTCATTTTTAAGATTAAGTTCTAGTTTTATCTGTTCACTTCATAAGCTACAGTGTATTATATGGTGTTTTTTTGGCGGCAAATTACATAGTGTATTACAATTGCATTGGCAGTGAGTTCAGATATTTTTTCCATAGTTGGCTCATCTATGAGCCCTGTTGCTCTTTTTCTCATAGGCGTTCGCCATGTATTATGCTAAAGTTGTAAAATACATCGTGCAATTATCCCCTAAACTTTTATCTTCTTTTATAAATATGGCCAATTGGATGGGATGATATATTTCGGAGGAATTTATTAGAGTCATCTACAATTTGGTGGCCTATAAATCTGGTCAAGTCCCGCTTGAGGAAAGTTCTTTTCTACCATGTTCATATCTATATAACCAGTGGACCTTCATGAAGGCCGATTAGTCTGGCTGCATTTGCAACCATTTTCTATTTCTGCCTCGATCTTTTCCTCTGTCTGCAGTAAAGGCTCTCTTAAATCACTCATCGTTTCCATTGTAGCATATAGATTATAGTACTTGCTTTCCAAGTTGGGTAGTGAAATCAATTTCTTTTCTAGCAGCTCATCAGAAGGGGTTTCGAATTTCTTTCCCTATTTTATCTCGTGCTTACGTACTACTATAGCATTGAAAACTATTAGACAACTTTTAAAGACAAAATTAGATTTTCTTTTGAATTAAGGATTCTCCTGCGCCTGGGCTTAAAGATCACACACTAACGTTGGACTGCCTAGGTGGCTCGTGGGCCCGTCATTACTCTGTTCCGTTGGGTTTTTTTTGTCTCATTCTCCTTCCGTCCACCGTTCTGTTTTCCGTTGCGGTCGCCTTAACTCTCCACAGTCATTGTCAGCATAGCGGTTAAGTTTGAAGGAGCAACAGGTGGATTTCTTTGAAGCCCAGTCGTGGAGAGTGAGCAAAAAGAGCAGTAATTCGGACCAAAAGTGTGGAGAGCATGTCGTCCTACTTCTCAATGTTCGCTTTCCTCGGCAGCCTGTTGTGGTTGGTGTATGGTTCTTTGAGCAGAAATTCTTATCATGGTAATTATATGTTAGCATCCATATAAATTTATAGTCTATTCAAATACGATCTCTCCATCTGAGCTCATTTCATTTATTTAATAATTTATGGTTGATACAGGCTCCTAATTTCCTTAGAATACCGCTATCTTTTATTTAGATGATAGCCTTTGAGTTGTGCTCATCAGATAGTGAAGAAAACGCCGTTACTAGTTTTGTTCGTCTGTTGGAGGAGCTGACTCAAGGCTACGAGGATGCAGATTTGTTGAGAAAAAACGGAATCCTTGTGAACTGGGTCGGGGGCGATGAGAAGATGGTGGAGATTGTGAGAAGGTTGAGCAGCTCTACATGGAAATCATACTCTAAACCTGTTAACGATGCCAGAAACAGACTCAAGGCTTACTACTCAACGAGAACCTGGAAAATCCTGTGGAGTGAATTTCTAGACACGTATTGTTCAAAACCATGGGTTTTAATATCTGTTGCCGCGGCTACTGTGTTACTTGTTATGACTGCTCTGCAAATTTTATGTTTGTTCTACACCTGCAATAAAAACGCCTAGATCGTTTGTTCTCTCTAGAATCGTCCAAATTGTGAAATTTCTTTCATTACAATTTAATGGGTTCCGTCTATTGATGTCAATTTAATTATTAATGTGAGTCGTAGTCTTAAATAGTTGGAACAAAAACTCGTAAACAAAACTACATGCTTCGAGTTTATTACGCTAATATTCCCTACTATAAACATCTCTTTATATATATGTGTGTGTTGTCACTTGTAAACATCTTTTAATATAGATAAAATATTTGTTTGTCAGTTTCTTTGGTAAGTGTGTTCTGGTTAGAATTTTCAAGGGGTATGGTTGTAGTCTTTTGCTTAAAAGTGTACATTGTAATATACAAAGTAAAATAAAAGCATAAACTAAAGCTAACAATTTATTCATAATAAGTAAAGTATTTGTAGTAGACAATTTATTTTTATTTTCTAATAATCAAAGTAACTAAAATACATTTACGACCAGCAAAATAATTATTGATAAAATGATAACTCTTTTTTAATAGATAGAGTTGAGTAAAGATAATTCATAGTAAAAATATTTTAATATCTTCTCATAATCTATGATATGTTGACAATCACCTCCTATTTGGACACATATATATTTGAATCCCATCCCTTTAATGCTCAATCTTGGGATAGGAAAAGGATTTTCCCACTCCATTCACTACACTCTTACAACTTAACCACATAAATTGGATGGATACACTGAAGTTGGCTTAGCCTTGTCATTCATGTGTTTCTATTCTCTAGGGAAAGAGCATGGCAATAAGGGATATAATGCCAATACCAATTATTTCATCTAAGGATATGTCAAGAACTAGTTCAATCCTATGCTATTTTATATTTAATCATTAAAATATTAAATTAAGTATACATTTTAGCACGTTGAAAGAATTAATATACAATAGAAAACTTTAATATATATAATTATTCAACAATTACATCAATCAGTTTAATCTAATGGTAGTGTGATTCTAAACAAATGAACAATGCAAGTTGCAATCAATAGGTAAATGCTTATATTGACATATTTCATTTGACAAACAAACGAATTGAGCTAATTATAGAGAAATAATAATAGTTTCACTTACATCATTTTATTTTACAATGATATAATCCACTTTACAACATATAATGATAATTACACAATTTATTAGTTCAAAAATGAAAAGCAAGGTGAAGGATAATTAACATACAATCCATCAAACTTTGTGCTATATGTCTCTACAGTCTCTAGCCGTGACCAATAAAAAATAATACATCTCAACTATGTGGATCCCTAAGCTCCACCCTTCTAGAATATGAGGTAATTGAATGAGTAACAACATACCCACACCATACAATATGTATTAGTATTTATAACTGTATACACCTAAAAATGGTCACATCACGATAGTCTGGTAATTAATTAAATATTTTTAATATTTAATTAAATCTCTGAATTCAATCTACATATAAATAAATTTAAATAATTTATTTATATTGTTTATTCTTTCATTTCGATTAAATAAATAAGTTTATTTAATCACTTTTCTTATCCATTTCTTAATTAATTAAATAAACATTATGATTTATTTATATTAATTATCACATAATCTTGGCTTGAATTCTTAATTCAAATAAAGATTAAATATTTTTCTCTCAATTCCATTCACAATTAAATATTCTAAATATTTAATTAATTCTTCTAAAGTCTATTTGCAATTAAATATTCCAAATATTTAATTGAGTCTTCTATAGTCTTCAAATCAAATATTTCAAAAATATTTTAAACCCACATAACACATAAAATTAAATAAATTTATTTATTTATTTTGGATTATCACCAACAACCGTGAAACAAACTTTAAAATAGAAAATTAATTTCTCTGTTTCTAAGCAAGCTTGTTCCCGTGGGTTGAAAACATACCTCCATTCTTCTCTCCAAGCTCCCAACATCTTCCATCTTTTTCTCAACCTCTCCATCTCTCACCATTCAAAGTTACGAGACATTCTCACAACCATTGATCTTTGCCAGCCAAGCTCTTGCTTGTGAAAGAGCTATAAAAGAGACTACCAGATCTCTGAAAACACAAAAGCTTTTGTATGGGAAAATTATAGTCAGTCAACCTTCTAGCATCCATAGAATTCTAGAATCTTAGCATAGCATAGCTTAGCATATTAGCATTCCATATCATGGCTTATCAACCTCATATCATAGTTTTAATAGCGTTCATAATCCACAACCCCTGTGCATAATCTACAGCCCCTGTACATATTCGTACATCAGCATTTCACTCCACCAGCATATAGAATAGAGAAGGATTCTCCCTTTGCATACTCGTTCTATAGGTTGCCATTTTGAGAAGCTTTGCTTATACAATCTAAGAGCAGTAGCTTCAAGCAAATCACTAGAGATAGAGAACAATGGAACGATTCTAAAGAAGCTCTGTTTGATTTCTTTGATTTCATTCTATTTAGTTTTCTTTAGTTTAATGTTGCATTGGTGTGTTTTTGTTATCTCATTTTGATACTAACATTTCCCACACATT
Source organism: Sequoia sempervirens (assembly GCA_007258455.2). Lineage (NCBI taxonomy): Eukaryota > Viridiplantae > Streptophyta > Pinopsida > Cupressales > Cupressaceae > Sequoia > Sequoia sempervirens. The sequence continues at coordinate 435,414,767 of VDFB02193867.1, forward strand.
TTTGGCACCCACCGTGGGGCCTCCTGCCCCAATTTTAACATCCTTTTGCATATTTTTTTGACAAGTTACGGTTGGAAGAGCGTATTAGTGCATTAAACATGTTCCAGCACATATCACACCCAGTTTAGCACTCTTTAGCTCTATTTTAGCATCCATTATTGATTCCATAGTGCCTGTTACTTATCCCATAGTGTCCATTACTCATTCCATAGCGCCTATTACTTATCCCATAGCACTTGTTACTTATCCCATAGCATCCATTATTGATTCCATAGCGCCTATTACTTATCCCATAGCGCCCATTACTGATTCCATAGTGCCTGTTGCTTATTCCATAGCGCCTGTTACTTATCCCATAACACCTGTTACTAATCCCATAATGCCCGTTACTGATCCCATAGTGCCCATTAATGATCCTATAGCACCCATTTATAATTTCATAGCACTCTTGATGTCTATTTTAGCGCATTTTTCTATTTTAGCATAGAATCTGTAAGTCCACAACTGTAATTTGTGACTTAAGTAAAATTTGACTGGATCCAATGCGACCACGGCCAGTAAGAGCTTTAAAAAAAAGAATGAATCAATCCTAGGATAGTCACTTAATTGGAATGAATCAATCCTAGGATAGCCACTTAATTGGAATGAATCAATCCTGGGATAGTCACCTCATTTTCTATTTTGGACTAAAAAGAACATCATGTCTTTGTGAAGCAATATCTTCACCTAGCATAGAAAAATGTTTATTTGGGTTTAAAATTGAACTTTTGCTTGCTATGATTAAACGGTGATAGGCCTATGCTCTCCCCTTAACTAGGTGATCAAAATGCCAGACTCATCTATTTTATTTCATGCAATTTTAAGCTTTGTTAAAACCTTTTAGAAAGCTTGCTCTTGTGGTAAAAAGTACTCACCCAAGAGGAACAACTCAAGTGGGTTCAAGCCAAAGCCAGGCTATTTCGCCCCACTATAAAATTTAAAGCAAATATGGGGAAACCCTCTTTTGCCAGTAGTCTGCAAGATAACCATCCCCAAAACCTTTGTTCTAAAGGTTGGGAGGTCTCCTAAGGGATTTTATTATTGCCACACAGAACGGAAATCCTTACTACTAACTTAGTGTAGTATCCAACCAAAGTCAGTTTCCAAACATCATAATAATCACAATGCAGGGGAGGGAAGAATCTACCCCCAAGATACTCACCATATAATTGCCAATGACCATTTGCTCAAGGGATCTGGTATCCACTTCCGTCACTCTAAGTACGCACCTGGAAAAGACAAAAACATGGGCGCCCCTTTGGGGGTGACACAACTGTGTGAGTCGACGCAGTTCTAAGATGTGGGTTGTTGATTATTATGGTGACCTACCTGAGTACTAAGAGTGATTTTGCTTGAACTATTTTTCATGTGTAAAACCTGTGAAAACAATTTTTGAAAAACATTTTGATCATACACTTGATGTTTAGTATAGGACTTAAAAAACAACTATTCTACAACTTGCTTGATGTGTCTTCGAAACATTAATTCAGTAAAGATCATCCAAAACCCACAATTACATTGATTATTCTTATGTTAAGAGATTGGAAATCCATGACCTTTGTTAAGAAATTTATTCTCAAATGAATCAAAAAGCCAAAGAAACCACTTAGCTACAAGAAACTATTGAAGAAAAGATAATTCTTGTACCAAAGTTGAAAGGTTTTTCTTGAACATAGAACCTTTATCCATCAATATCACGACTGTGTTAGAGGTTTCACTGATGATTATGATGTAGAACCTTTATACTCACAAGCTTTCTTTCAAATAAGAGCCCTTTCTCAAAGGCACAACCACAGTCAGTGTATTCATTCTTCTTATATACCCCAACCTGCAATTGTATATTCTACTCGTTCGAATCAATTTTTGCAATAGAGAACTCAATCACATTAGGAATTTATCACAAATCTATCTTTTTACGAAGCTATGATCAAAATTCAAAAAAGTGCAAAATCATTTTCTTTCTTGATCCTTTGCTTAAATTCCCACCAACAGGATTTTCATCCTTTCAATTAGGGAAAACATGAGCTAGAGACTAGAAATATTTTAAGTCATAGAATCTTCATTCTATCTTGACTTTCATATCTATCAAAAATTGCACTATTTCATTTCTTTTTTATCAAAAGTTAGTACAATTTGGGGCAAAGCTTATGCCTGTTGTCACGAGATCTCGAAAGCACATAGAAAAAGTTGAAGGAGAAAGTACCACAATCAAAATGGGTGATAATAGTGAGAGAGAAGAGAATCCATTTCATACTGAAGAGATAACAGAAGAAAAACTTCAAGAGGCAGAGCAGGATCCCCAATTTCAAAATTTAGTCGAAAGGGTTTTAGAAAGAAACAAGGAAAGATATTTCCTTTCATTAGCAAATGAAGGAGCTAGGTTACCTCCCGATTTTGATATAGAAGGGATTAAAGGGAATCCTGAAAATCCTCCTAATGATTTTATTGCCCTTACTCAACAGATAAAAGAATTACAAGGGAAAATAAAGGAAATACAAGGGGGTGCAACAAAGAAGTATGTTTTGGATGACATATGTCCTTATCCATTTGATAGGAGTCTTCAAATGATCCCTTTTCCAAAACATTACGAAATCCCTAAATTTGATAGGTACAATGGAAAAATGGACCCCATTGAACATGTGAGAGATTTCCGAAATATGAGTCTAGAATTTGCTTATGAAGATACCTACTTAATGTGATTGTTTCCATGAAGTTTGGGTGGACAATCCATGGAGTGGATTTCAAATATCACCCCCCCATCAAAACCTTTGAGGAGTTAATAAATCAGTTTATATCACAATACACCTACAACATCCAACATCAGATAACCATGCTTGATCTTTGTAAAGTTAAACAAAAAGTAGGAGAACCTTTCACTACATTTTTGCAAAGATGGAGAATATTGTTTGCACGATATTCCCATCCTGTTCCTGAAAAGGAAAAGATGGATATCTTTATCAATAGCCTAGATCAAGAACTAAGCTACAGGCTTAATCTTCATTGTCCACCTAACTTTGAAAAATTGATTGAAAATGCAATCACCATTGAAGGGGCCTTGGTCAAAAGAGGGGTAATAAAACTTGATAATCCAAGTTCATCCAATGATAAAACAAGGTTTTGGAATAGAAATAAAAATGTTGTCAATTCAATGGTATAGTGGATGCAAACAATCTATGAACAAGATCATCTATCTTCAACTTATCAAGTGCTCCACGAAACAATCAACAAGGAAATACCAATCAACAAGAAAACAACAACCAACAAGCACAAAATTCCAATCAAGAAAGCATGACCAATCAAGACAACAAGGATAATCGTGGTAATTTCAATAATAATCTTGGCAATACCCAAACATCAAATCCATCCAGACCTCCATTCTTTTCAAATCGACAGAATTTTATTGCTTTGGTTCAATCTCTTGAGTTTGCTCTCAAGGAGCTTCTCGATAATAAGGTTATCACCTTACCACCACAAAGAGATTATGAGCCACACGTCAAACCACTATCATGGAATGACTCATATTATTGTAATTATCATCAATGTAAAGGTCATAGAACAAATAATTGTCAAGCCTTGCGAAATCTAGTACAAGATTTAATTGACAATGGCACTATCACAATTGAAGGACATCATACCAATGACGATCATCAAGCATTCAAAGATCCTTTACCAAATTATCAAAAGGGGGAAACATCAAATACCAAAGCAAAAGCCATAAATAATGTTGAAGACAACATAATTTGCCACATATATGCAGATGATCAGTAGGTTAATGTTATCAAAATCAAGGAAAAACAAGAATATCAACAAGTTAATGTAACTACGAGAGGAAAAGAAAAAGTTGTCTTAAAAGGAAGTTCATCTAAGGAAGCTATTCCTCCTCCAACTCATTATAATCTAGTTGATCAATTGAGAAAAATATCGGCTCAAATCTCCATCCTTGAACTTCTCAAAATATCCCCCATACACAAGAGTATTTTGGAAGAAGCTCTTGTAAACACAATTGTCGACATTGATCTGGATGTATAAAAATTCCAAGCCATGGTGGGACATTTGTCTTCCTCCACTTGTCTTTCATTCTCTGAAAACGATGATGCCTCCGTGACACATCCACATAATTCATCTCTTTATCTTTAAGTCATGATCCATAAACACTGAATCAAACATGTCTTAATAGATGGAGGAGCCGGTTTAAACATTTGTACCTTAAAGCTAGTACATGCCTTAGGAATATCAGAAAATTCCATTGATCCACGAAGGAAAATAACTATCAAGGCATATGATGATGAAGAAAGAGCTTCCAAAGGATTAATAATGCTACCTATCAGAGTGGGACCTGTTGTGAAAAATACTTGTTGTTAGGTTCTAGATCATGATCTTTCCTATAATAGACTTTTGGGTCGTCCATGGATTCATGATATGCAGGCAGTACCATCAACATACCATCAATGCCTCAAGTTTCCATGTGATGGATAGGAAATAACTATACAAGCTGATTACAATAGCACCCAAACTTGTTCAAATCTCCAAGCAACTCAGGATGCCTTTGTGCCACACAATAGGGAGGCTCTTACTATTTTTTCTTTCAATCTACAAGGCCAATTGCAAGAATTGACAAAGAATCTTGACACCAAGCTACATTTAAAGACAAAGGAGTAGGCGAATATTCACTATTCCTTTCTAGCTTGCCCCCTTCTCTAAGGTCACATGGTCAACCAACCCTATCAAATCAAAAGATCGCAACAGTCTCTACATCCCAAGCTTCTGTGCCAATCACAAAGTTTGATGGACAATTCATTAAAGCTAACACTACCGAGGAAGAAGTTGAAGATAGGGACATCCTTAGCTGGTTATACAAAGATGAAGATGAATCTCTCTTGCACATCAAGTTACCTATTGAACAATATGGAAAAGGGTATACTATCATGCAAAGAATGGGCTATGAAGGAAATGGTCCTATATAGGAAAAAGAAAAGAAGGAATCATTGAGCCAATTCAACCTATTTCAATACATCCAAAAGATAAAACAGGACTTGGATATGGTAAAGATACAAAAGAGTCAACTTCACAGCAAGCACAACAAACTCATGAAGGAGAATCAAATTCAGATAAACTCCATGAAGATGTCAATCTACAAAAAATTTATGAGTCATTTTTCCAATTACAGAATAGTTCAGATACTGATTCTAATGAATATGAATGGGACACCATCTATAATGATGAATTTTCGAGAGACAAAGAAGTTGATACTATACACAAATATGCACCTGTTCTCATAAATGGAGAAAGCTTGGGAACACAATCACTTGAATTTGAACCACGATATCACAATGACTCAAGTGAGGATGATTTAGATTTTAATGAGATTGATAATCGATAGGAAAATATCATAGACCTTTACCATCATGAAAATGACAACCATATCATGACTTTGACAATTCAAGATCTTACTCAACCTACTGATCCCATGCCTTTAGTTTATCCAGAACTTATTGATTGGGACAATGATGCACCTATCCATATCCCTACATTTCATGATGATGAGGATATTGTAAATTTCCTTTGTTCATCTAATCAAGAAAACAATTGTTCCATCAAAGAATTTCATACTCAATATTTTGATAGGGACGGTGTCAAGTCTCTTAGTTGCAAAATAAATGAAATAAAAGATAGATCTATCGCTGAAAACTAAAAAACAGAAATGGTAGATCACAACAAGAGAAAAATAAAGAGTGAATCTGACGGTGAAAACCTTTTTGAGGCATTGAAGGATGAGAAACTTGACACTCTTCCTAAACATTATCAAGAAAGATCCTCTGTTTTGATTGAGCCAATAGAATCAATCAACATAGGTACAAAAGAGCAACCAAAGATCTTACAACTTGTAGCATCATTAACAGTGGAAGAAGTACTGAAATTCAGAGAATTCTTGAAGGAGAATCAAATCAACTTTGCTTGGTCATATGCCGATATGCCAGGGTTAGATCCTAATCTAATAATTCATCATCTATCTATAAACATAGGGGTAAAACCTGTGAAGCAAAAGCTTAGAAAAATGCATCCACATGTTGCATTATTGGTTAAAGAAGAATTAAAGAAGGATTTAGATGTTGGATTCATTCAATCTATCGACTATGCAGAATGGATCTCCAATATTGTACATGTTTCAAAGCCGGACGGAAGGATTAGAATTTGTATAGATTTTAGAGATTTGAACAAAGCATGTCCCAAAGATGATTTCCCTTTGCCAAATATAGATATCATTGTTGATTTGACTGCTGGCCATGCAATGTATTCATTAATGGATGGATTTTCAGGATACAACCAGATAAAGATTGCACTAGAGGATCAAGATAAAACAGTGTTCACATGCCCTTGGGGTACTTATTGCTGGAACGTAATGCCATTTGGGTTAAAGAATGCAGTAGCTACATACCAATGGGCAATGACAACAATTTTTCATGATATGATGCATACATTCATGGAAGATTATGTCGATGATCTCCTTGCCAAATCTCACACAAAAGAAGAACATCTAGAAATCTTGTTAATTTTTTTTATCAAAATGGAGAAGTTCAATGTTCGACTCAATCCAAAGAAATGTGTCTTTGGTGTTAAATATGGAAAAATCCTAGGATATATTGTTTTAGAAAAGGGCATAGAGGTTGATCCAGAAAAAGTACAAGCTATAATGGACATGCCACCACCATGAAATATCAGTCAGCTTTGATCACTGCAAGGACGTCTACAATCCATTAGGAGGTTTATAGCTCAACTGGCAGACTATATGTTGGCTCATATAGTTAATCTGATAACCAAAATTGATCCACTAAAATACCTTTTAAGCAAAGCTACCTTAACAGGAAGACTTGCAAAATGGGTAATGATCTTAAGTGAGTTTGACATTCACTATGTAGATTGAAGAGCTATAAAAGGACAGGTCATCGCAGATCAGTTGGCCGAAGCACCTTTACAAGAAGAAAACCCAATGCATATTGAGTTTCCTGATGCAGACATTTTCACAGGAATGATTAAGCAATCATGGACATTGTACTTTGATGGATCTTATACACAACATGGCTCGGGGGTAGGGATACTTTTTATCACACCTAAAGGACACACCATTCCAAAATCATATCGGTTGATGTTTCCTTGCACAAATAACATAGCTGAATATGAAGCATTGCTCATAGGAATGAAGATAGCATTGGAATGGCAGATTATAGAGTTGCAAGTCTACAGTGATTCACAACTTGTCATTAATCAAATCATTAATGATTATCAGACTAAAGATGATAAGCTACTACTTTACAAAAACATGGTGGATGACTTTAAAAAGTATTTTGTGGTAATCAAGTTTTCACAAATTTCAAGGATTGATAATAAAGCTATAGATGCAATGGCTACAATTGCTTCTTTGTTACAATTATCAGAAAATAAAAAACGGTATGAATTTTTGGTGGAACAATTTTTTTCTCTCGCCTATGATAATCCTGAGACTCAAGTCATATACCATTTAACTAGTTTTGATTTGCCTTTATATGGAAAGATTTATACCTACCTGAAAAATAACATCTTACCTTCAGACTTACCCCAAAATCAAAAAAGGAATTTTATATGCCAATCATCCCATTATACCTTGATCACCGATATCCTTTATCGACGTGGTCTTGATGGTACGCTCCTTTGATGTCTTGAACGTGATGAATCTAAAAAAGCCTTACAAGAGGTTCATGGTGGTATTTGTGGAACTCATTCAAGCAGTTTAACCTTAGCTAAGAAACTTATTAGAATGGGATATTATTGGCCTACCATGGAGAAAGAATCTTTTACTTTTGTTAAAAAGTGCTCTAAATGCCAGATCCATGGGAATCTTATTCATGCACCTGCACAAGAATTGTAGCCTTTTACTCCGACATGGCTTTTTTCTCAATGGGGACTAGATCTTGTTGGGAAAATTCATCCTTCATCATCAAATGGGCATAAATTCATCATCATGGCTATAGAATATTTTACAAAATGGATCGAAGTTGTTCCTTTGATGATCGTGACCGATAAACAAATCTCTTCATTTATCCTGAATTATATCATCTGTTGATATGGAATTCCTAATTCTATCATCACTGATAATGGGAGGCCTTTTAAGAATCAGGATGTTGATGAACTTTGTGAAAGATTTCATATCCAACACAGGTTCTCTACACCTTATTATCCATAAGGAAATGGTCAAGTAGAAGCTTCAAACAAAACAATCTTGAAGATCTTGAAAAAGACCGTAAATGATGTGGTCATGATTGGCATGTATAGTTAAATCCAGCTTTGTGGGCATACAAAACTAGTATTCGCACACCATCGAGAGCTACCCCATATGCCTTGGTATATGGAGCAGAAGTGATCTTACCATTAGAGGTTGAAATACCTTCGCTTAGGGTCTCACTAAAAGGATTGATAAATGATGAGGACTACTGAGTATCTCATCTGCAAGAGCTTGAATTATTGGATGAAAGACGTCAACATGCAGCTGATCATTTGAAGGGTTATCAACAAGTTATGACCCGTAGCTACAATCACAAAGTTAAACCATAGACATTTCAAGTAGGTGATTTAGTCTTGAAATAAAATCCACGCAATCAGCAAGACAGAGAAAAGAAAGGGAAATTTGAACCAAATTGTGTTGGTCTATTTGTTATCATTGCAACATACGGTTCTGGAGCATATCAGTAATCTATGTCAGAAGGGGACCTGTTTAAAGAACCAATCAATAGCATTCATTTGAAGAAATTCTATGTTTGAGATACAAAAAATCCATAAAAATTAGAAAAAGTCTTGAAAAAATTCATAAAAATCAGAAAAAGTCCTAAAAAAATCCATAAAAATTAGAAAAAGTCCTAAAAAAATACATAAAAATAAAAAAGAGTCTTGAAAAAATCCATAAAAATAAAAAAAGTCCTAAAAAAATCCATAAAAATCAGAAAAGTCCTAAAAAATACATAAAAATCAGAAAAAGTCCTGAAAACATCCATAAAAATAAAAAAAAGTCTTGAAGAAACAAAAAAAAAAGAGAGAAAAAAAGTGCAATAAAAACAAGTGGTGAAAACCTGGTAAACAGGCACTACTTGTGATCAAAATGGGCTCCTCTATCTATTAATTTATGTCTTGCTTTCATCATCTATTCATATCCATATCATGCAACGAGAATCCTTGTGTTTCATCATGGCTTGATGAAATTTGTACATATCCATAACAATAAGATTGTATTTACACTGGGAGTAGAAACATAGACTAAACAAGAGAGGGGCAATGAGTTTTTAGAACATCACAAACAGACAAATGAAAAAGTCTTGAAAAAATACATAAAAAACAGAAAAAGTCCTGAAAACATCCATAAAAATTAAAAAAAGTCTTGAAGAAACAAAAAAAAGAGAAAAAAAGAAAAAAAGAAGTGCAATAAAAATGAGTGGTGAAAACCTGCTAAACAGGCACTACTTGTGATCAAAATGGGCTCCTTTATCTATTAATTTATGTCTTGCTTTCATCATCTATTCATATCCATCATCTGTACATATCTATCATATCCATATCATGCAACAGGAATCCTTGTGTTTCATCATGGCTTGATGAAATTTGTACATATCCATAACAATCAGATTGTATTTACACTGGGGGAAAAAACACAGACTAAACAAGAGAGGGGCAATGAGTTTTTAGAACATCACAAACAGACAAATGACTATTGGACAAAACACAACATACATTGATGCATCAAATCAACCACAACATCAAAATGATCACTCAATGCAAATGAAATCAAACAACATGGTCAAAACAACGTAAATCAAAACACAAACATCAATGTTGATAACCAAGTTGGATGATCTTAATCTGAATAATGTTTGGAATACTTTAGGCAAAATTTGAATTGTTGGTTGATTTTTTTTTCTATCATATCTCTGGATCAATTCGATGATGTACTGAACTAGAAAAGCAAGGAAGGAATATGATTTTTCTTTATCTGTTGTTTGTGAGGAAATCATTAGTACTATGCAAATTGGTTGTGAGACATGCTCTACTAAGTATCATTGATGACATTTCAGAATTTGCGTGGGAAACAGGTTAACTCTTGTCTGTTTATGCAAGCGATACTCAGGTCATCTCGGTTCAATTATACCTAGATGCTTATATTATCTTGCTATATCAAAAATCATGAAAGCAATACTCAGGTCATCACTTGTGCTAACATACCCTTTGATGCTTGTATTAAGTTTCAACATTTCAATGCTCTATAATGACACAAAAAGCACAAATAAGCTCTCAGAATGGCAATATTGTACAAATACCCTACATGGTTAGTATAGATTACATACAATTTTAGAATTTGCATTTTGCATTTATAGATTTTCCCAAGAGCTGGCAAAGTATCAAAGTTCCATATCTTTTGAATAAACGACAAAGTATATTTGACATTCATAAAAACATTATCACATACATTTTTCATACATATTTGCATCAGAAAAATAATAAAGCATACATTATAATCCTCACATCATTTTCATTTTCACAACATATCATTTTGTTTGTTTCCATACATCATACATCACGTCATAAATCATATCTAAAACAAATCATGCATACATCACATCGTGCAACCATTACATAAAACATCATGCATATAGAAAATAGAAGCATTCATCATAACAAATCATCGCTGCATATCATATATCTCAAAAATGAATGTCAAAATATACAAAGATGTCAGCTATGCATGAAATAATATACATCATCAAAAATGGGATCATATCAATTTGTGTACAAATGTCTCAACAGAGTATCAATAAGACATCATGCAAAAAGCACTACGAAGTGCTATCCTCTGATGGTGTTGGTCTGGGACTTGTACCACCTGTATTGGTTTGGGACCTGTACCACCTACACTTGATGGATCTACACCACCTGCACCTGATGGACCTGCACCACTTGCACCTGATGGACCTGCACCACCTGCCCTTGATGGACCTCCTGGAGGTAATGGCTGTGATACACCCCTGCTAGTCATCCAAGAGCGACTATGTGTAGACGGAGACTATGTATAACTCACTCTCTGTTCGAGTGGCACTGCATCATGATATTTGATCCTATAAAACTCTACCTCTCGAATGGCTCTGGTCAGCTCTCTCACCATGCCACCTTGTGGTACTCTCTGCAAACTGTCAGCTAGGGCCATGGCCTCCTCACCCTGTCATCTGGCTGTATCTCTCTCAAATGTCACTATCATCAACTGTCCCTGTAGATGTGTAACCAAGGCCTATGCCTGTACTAACTGGCTCTATAAGCTTTGCACTCTACTCTGCAAGGTAGCTATCTGGCTTGGCACCACTAGATCTACTGAAGATGATGGAGCTAAATGTCTCATTCGTGGTCCACCTCTGCCACCACCTCTACCACCTCTACCACCTCCTCCACCACTATCACCCCCACTCTCCTCATCACTGTCATCTCCATCCCTATCTGACTCATCATCATCATCCTCCTTGAAGTCATCACCCTCTGAAGCTATCTCTCATTGTCGCCTATGTCCCCCTCTAGGTGATCTCTGCTCTACAATTAGAGCGGTCAGCTCATCAGGATCAAATAATCGTGGTGCAGGATGCTCCAACACATACTGACCATACTCTGCAGTCATCCCCCCATCAAGAATATCAGCTCTATACTCCCACATTTGTGCTCCCAAACTAGTGAACTCTGCCACTGCTGCATCATAAGAAATCTGTAGACCCCATACTATAACCTCCTACTGCCGACATGCATAAATGGATGAACCTTGTGGCATACCCTAAGGCCGGCCATACTATCGCCACATCTGACCAAGAAGAAACCTCTCAATAATCCCAAGAGTATGACCAATTAGATATCTGGCAGTAAAGACATAGGGCATCTCCCTAGCATCCTCTAGCCATGCCTCACAATCTACATAGGGCCGCCAGCATACTGTATCAAGATCATCCAGAAGACGCTGCCAATGATCCAATTTTCCCAACCTCGGTTGAGCAATGACATCTGTATATCTAAATCTATACGGTCGACTGACAGGCCATTGTCCTCGAGTCAATGGTCGCATAATGGCAAAATGCTCCCATGCCCACATCTATAAAAGTGAACAACCAACAACAAAACTATGACCTCCACCATACACAATATGATGTAGCTCATCATATAAATGTGCAAGCATGCACGATCCCCAAGCATATCGTGTACCCTGCATCACCATCCTCTCAAGTACACGACCCCATCCGACTGCAAAGCCCTTCGACCAATGGTCAGGGCACAAAACACCTCCAATGAAGCCTGGAAGTACAGAGGGTAAGGGTGCATATGAATCTGCAATCTCGCCCCATGGCATATAATATCCTGCAATATGATCATCTCTAAATAACTGCCTCAAAGCCTCAGTGCCTCCTACCTCTCGACCATCAAATCTCACTATCTCACCCATCACTGGAATCCTCAGGATGCGGTATACATCCTCAGGGGTCACAGTAATCTCTCCTATCGGAAAATGAAAGGTGTTCATGTCACTGTGCCACCTCTTTGCAAGTGCTTTCAATAAACCTTTGTTGAGATGCACCTCAGGCATCTCAAGTAACAAGGTCAGTCTGCATGCCTCGATCACATCTCTATCCGCCTGTACAAGTTGTGGAATCAATCTCCATGTCTTCGGGAATGTCTCCCGTAGCTGCAAGACACCCAATCTCTCTTGTTGAATAGGAAGAATCATTAAGTCAAAACAACATCAATATCAATTCAACATGACACACCAATCAAATCTAAATATAAATTTATCAAAATCTCATTTTTTTTTAACAACTTTAGAAGTAAACTTATCAAACAATTTGTTTTTCATCATTATGGAAAGCAAATTTATCAAAATCTTGTTCTTTTAACAACTTTAGAAGCAAATTTATCATCAAACAATTTGTTTTTCATCATCATGAAAAGCACATTTATCAAAGTCCTGTTTGTTTTTAACAACCTTAGAAGCAAACTTATCAACAACTATTTTTTTTTCATTAACTTGAAAGCAAATTTATCAACTATTATTTTTTTTCCAACAGCCTTGGGAAAAAATTTATCTCACAAACATCATCAAATCAGGGCAATGTAATATGCAAACAATCAATACAAAGTTATACATTGTAAGCTTGGTAATGGGCGCTACAAAAATCATCATGGGCGTTAAGAAATCAAGGGCACTACAATAAACTTTAAGAGCGCTATAGAACCATTGATAGGCACTACAAAATGATGGGCGCTATGGAAATTATCAAGGGCGCTACATAAGAGATAAAAATCGCTAAAACACATCCTTTTCACATCAAAACATTGATAAACGTGCCCTAAATGAAATATTTTCAAAAGCTAAAAGTTTAACGGGGTACATACCGTGGGTCCATAGTGTGCCAACTGCTGATGTCATCGGATGCGCTCAAAACGGTGTTGGTGGATAGAGCTCAAGAGCTCAAAAATTTTAATTTTTACTAGGTTAAAATGGGAAAATGATATGGAAAATGACATTTTTAACCTATTTAAAGGCAAAATTCAGGCATTTTATCACATTTTATCATTGCAAGGGCAAGTTAGGTCATCAATTTTTCATCTCACATCTTTCGACATCAATTTCTTCACATCATCATTTTCGAATGATGAATCAACACCTTTAAAAATCATAAAAATCAAAATATTCCAATAAATCTAAAAATTCAAAAACAATTCACAAAAGTCAAAATTTTATCGATTCATCGTCCGAGGGGGCATATACTTATCAACATTCGACAATCAACATCTAGGCTAAATTTTAAAAATTCTTTGAAGCAATGCGTAAAACACATCACTTCAAAGAGGGGCAAAATGTATACGCCTAAAAATGGTCACATCACGATAGTCTAGTAATTAATTAAATATTTTTACTATTTAATTAAATCTCTGAATTCAATCTACATATAAATAAATTTAAATAATTTATTTATATTGTTCATTCTTTCATTTTGATTAAATAAATAAGTTTATTTAATCACTTTTCTTATCCATTTCTTAATTAATAAAATAAACATTATGATTTATTTATATTAATTATCACATAATCTTGGCTTGAATTCTTAATTCAAATAAAGATTAAATATTTTTCTCTAAATTCCATTCACAATTAAATATTCCAAATATTTAATTAATTCTTCTAAAGTCTATTTGCAATTAAATATTCCATATATTTAATTGAGTCTTCTATAGTCTTCAAATCAGATATTTCAAAAATATTTTAAACCCACATAACACATAAAATTAAATAAATTTATTTATTTAATTTGGATTATCTCCAACAACCGTGAAACAAACTTCAAAACAAAAAATTAATTTCTCTATTTCTGAGCAAGCTTGTTCCCGTGGGTTGAAGACAAACCTCCATTCATCTCTCCAACCTCCCAACATCTTCCATATTTTTCTCAACCTCTCCATCTCTCACCATTCAAAGTTACCAGACAATCTCACAACCATTGATCTTTTCCAGCCAGGTTCTTGCCTGTGAAAGAGCTATAAAAGGGACTGCCAAATCTCTGAAAACACAAAAGCTTTTGTACGAGAAAATTATAGTCAATTAGCCTTCTAGCATCCATAGCATTCTAGAATCTTAGCATAGCATAGCTTAGCATATTAGCATTCCATATCATGGATTATCAACCTCATATCATAGTTTTAATAGTGTTCATAATCCACAGCCCCTGTACATATCCGTTCATCAACATTTCACTCCACTAGCATATAGGATAGAGAAGGATTCTCCCTTTGCATACTCGTTCTACAGGTTTCCATTCTGAGAAGCTTTGCTTATACAATCTGAGAGCAACAGCTTCAAGCAAATCACTGGAGATAGAGGACAATGGAACAATTCTGAAGAAGCTTTCTTTGATTTCTTTGATTTCATTCTATTTAGTTTTCTTTAGTTTAATGTTGCATTGGTGTGTTTTTGTTATCTCATTTTGATACTAACAT
Source organism: Sequoia sempervirens (assembly GCA_007258455.2). Taxonomy (NCBI): domain Eukaryota; kingdom Viridiplantae; phylum Streptophyta; class Pinopsida; order Cupressales; family Cupressaceae; genus Sequoia; species Sequoia sempervirens. The sequence goes on from VDFB02193867.1 coordinate 435,429,845, forward strand.
TTCCCACACACAATAACCTTACAAAAAATACACTCATTTTAGTTTTTGCATAACACACATTGGATATGAATTGATTTGGTTAACATGAGGAAGAGGAACAAGTCTTGACCAATGGAGTATCATCACATAGATTAAAAGATCACAAGTTAAAAAGATGCACCTATTCACAACAGGTTATCTCAAAAACATCTGCATCATCCTATTACATATGAGTTGATGTTATTAACAATATTTTTCTTGAAACAATTAAGGGCCAACCTTGAATATTATGGTTCATCTTAATTAATTTTAAAAAATGTGATATCCTATTCATTTATTTTATTTAATTAAACTCAGTCATCTATACTCACCTGTTATACACTAATTAGAATAAGAGAGAGGTAACTACATGCCTTCACCAAGCCTTAGTTCCTATGTATGCTACTTGACAACCATCCTATCAAATTACTCATAAAAAAAGTAGAATATCAACTAGAACAAAAAATATTAAAGAAATTTCAAATAGGATCAAAATCCTAAGAATACAACTATATGATTAAAAATCATAGGAGAAAAGAACCATAAACACATTAACAAAATACTTGATTTATGAAATATTACAAGATTGCAAGCCATCTTTTTTTTAGATTATAGGAATCAGGTAGGCCCCTATTAACTACATTGTGCTTAGTAATTTTTTTTCATGTGATCATCGATGTTGAAACAACACATTATTTGGTACCATGGGAATGGGTGAGAGATTGGACCTCATGACCTCTTGCTTGTAATAGCATGATTTAGCCCATCCATTCAAGGCTTGTGCCCCTCCTACTAATGTAATATTCTTTTCAACAAGAGTAAGAATCACCATTTTTTAAATATAGAGTAAACTTTCATGAAAATCTACCAACATAGCCCTGCAAGGGTCTATCTAGACAAAAAGATCACATTTAAAATTGAAACTATAGAATTGGTGCTGTCATAATAGTGGTTTACAATTCCTGAGAGGAACGAGTTTTAGCTGAAATCACATATTTTTAGAAAATATAATGATTTAAGCCTTAAAAAGTTCCATTTTAAGGATTCCAATTGAAGAGGTTTTGATCAAATCACCTTAGATCAAAACCCCTTGGATAGAACCTCGCTAGTTTTAAACCATACCTATAAATGTGTCTCCTTTACACCTATCAAAATGCTGATAAAAAATCACTTTTGATTTAGCTTTTTGGGGATCAAATGAATTCATTTAAAATTTATTTCAAATGATTATGGTATTCCTCAAAACAAGCTATCCAATGAATATAATTTTAATATGTTTTGGTTTTGTTATGTATTTATTTTTTAACTTTTATTAAACATAGGTTTTTCATCGAAAATGAATTTCTTTGTTCTTCACATGTGAAAAAATAGAAGATTATCAAAAAAAAATTGAAAAATATGAGTGCACCATATATTGAAGTCCTTGATCCAACAAAAAATCTAAATTAAATTTTGACATATACAAAAAAAGTTACGCATTATACTGCTTGTGTCGAATTGTAATTTGTTTGACTTTGAAACTTGATTAAGGAAAAAATATTCAATAAAAAACTATCTAACCAAGTGGAAGCACTAGATATCAGAGTTAAAAATTTAAATTTGATAGAATTAGAATTTTATCCTTCATGGAAAAAAAAGTTATGCGTTATACGGTGTGTGTCACTTTTTAAAAATATTGTTTTCTGAAAAAAAAAAAAATTCGTGGGAGATGGAAAAAGAAGTGAAATTTGATTCCAAATATTTTGAAAAAAATATTTTTAGAATCTACAGATAAAATTTGATGAGACTCTAGTTTGCACAATCTTCAAATTTCTCACAGTTTAGCCGCTATAGGTTCCCGAATGTGAAGATTTAGTTTAAAATAATAATTTCAGTGTCCAATTTGGCCAAAAATTGTAAACCACTATTATGGGATCACCCAATTTATTTAAATATTCCTTTAATTGACATTTTGATTTGTAGAATCCAAATTCCTTTTTAGTATATAAATTTAATTTTTAATGTTTTATGAAGTCCAAGCCAGGATCAATAATAATAATTACCTATTTTTCAAAACAAGGAGGGAAAGTGAAATTTATTTCTTTATATTTTTAGTGGTGACTTTTGAAAAACAAATTCACTCCATCCCAATTCTAGAACAATAATTTACATCAATTAAGCAACCATAAAATGCCAACAATTCTCTAGAAATAATTCTCTTCAACTATTTTTTTTCTTGCTCTCTCTTTTTTTCCCAAAATGTAACATATAATTGTCAAAAAAATCAACCCTCCCAAAAGGGCCAATGTGTTAATCTATATATCATCTTCCTATTTTAAAATTTAGTTTGCATTCTATAAATCTTCATTTAGAGAGGGTGAAATTAAAATACCCTATATATCCTCCATATCAAATCTAATCCATACATATTTTTCTCTTTTTCAAATTGATTTATTTTTATTTTTTAAAGAAAATAAGTAAATAATAAATAATTAAAAAATAAATTAATTTAATAAACACATAATCAAATTAATCCTTAAAATTTAAGTTAAATAAACTCTTTTTCTAAAGAAAAATACAAGTAGTTTATTATATTTGTACAAAAAAAACTATAATTGTAAATAATTTGGATCAATGAATCATAGGTTTAATAGAACCGATCACTCCTTATCACTCTCACTTGAGTAAGGTGGAATACACATACATAAATATACAGATTCAACCATCTCCAAATTAATTTTTTTTTTTGGTCAAAATCTTGTACTTATTTATACACCCATTTAATCCATCAAGTGCATCTACACAATCAATATATATATATATATATATATATATATATATATATATACACACAGAGAGAGAGAGAGAGAGTTTTGCATATGATAAAAAGTAAGAAAATAAAAACAAGTTAGGCATGCAAATATTCTAAAATAATGATATATAAAAATCAAAACCTAATATAATCCCCTTGTAATTCAACATGATCACATAATATTAAAATTATAAACTTAACTTAAGACAAAAATATATAAAAAATAAACTAGAGGAGTCTATTGTGTTAGCTTGGAATCTATCTGAGATCATGAATGCCCTTTTCTCTCACATTCCACTGGAAAGGAGCTCAATACTACCTGGTACCCTCAAACCTGGTTGGTTGAAGCTTAACTTTGATGACTCATCCAAACCTAACCTGGGTTAGGTAGGTGGGGGTTGGGTCATTTATGATCACAAGGGTAATATAATCTTGTCTTATGTGGTGAACTTAGGGGTCCAATCATCCAATTTTGTTAAGGTGGCGGCAACCTTTCATGGAATTCAAATTTCCATTCAAGTTGGATTCCAATTTGATTATCGACGGGGATTCCAAAAATACTATCATGATGTTGATATGTAAAGCTAATCTTTGTTGGACTCTCCCAGACCCCATGTCGTCTGCTCAAAATTTGATGATGGCCCTTGAAAATAGAAAGGTTATTCACATGTTTAGAAATGACAATAAAGTTGTTGATGCACTTGCTAACATTGATGCATTCACACCAAATCTAGTAATATGGGATCTAATATTTTGTAAATCCCTAGGAATTTGTGCAAATTAATGAATCATAATGTCAAAGTACTACCAAATTGAGATAGAGATGGATTTGTTGTCAACTCTCTTGGAGATTTTCCATGAGTTTCACTTATGGAAAATTTATCCCTTTTCTTTTCATAAGCTTATTTACATGTGGCTCTAGTATTCATATCAAGGCAGTTCTATAAACTATATTCTCTAGCTCTGTATTTTTCAAATTCTACTATGGGAGGTGAGTTAATGCATGAGGAACCTACTAGTTGTGAAATGTGGAAACAAGACAAGGAGGTTTGGCCTATCTTGCAATGGGGTAAGCTGGCCTCTTATGTGGAAGGAATGTTGGGGCATGACCCTAAGATCTCTATGGCATTTTCTACCTCCTAAGCGAATGGCACTATGACTGTTAATGGGTATTCCTTCACGATGATGACTAAGCTTATTGTAGAAGTAACAGGGCTCTTGCTCGAGGGTGTTTGCATCCCACATAAATGCAAGGTCAGCTATCAGAAAGATATGGATCATATTTTGAAAGATGCTAAAAAAGTGAATAGGCTCTAGAATAGCTTCAATCATGTGGATCTCCCTGGCATTTGGAGTAAGGTGGTTGAATTCCTTATGAGGTATGTTACACTCAAAGGCCAATTCTATCATTTTCATGCTCACTTGTTTCCTATGCTCAACCACCTTCAGTATAATTTATAAAAATGAATTTTCCATTTTGGATTTTTTCCTCTCTCTAACAAACTATTAAAAATCTCCAAGGTAAAAGCATAAATTTACCCATTCACCAAGGCCTCATATCCTGTCTTTCCCAATACCAAGCTACTATGTTACCCTCCCTTACCATTGTCAGAAAGAACACCTTGGATATTCATGACCCCATGACAGACCCTAGTCCCTCCATTACTCTAGAAGAAACCCCTCCTACTGCCTGTTGTTTCACACAGACTTGTGAAAAAACCCTTGCTAATGAGGAAACCCCTTCGGACCCCATAAAAGTTACTCCCCTCACTGATCCCATGCCTATTCGTACTTTTGGATCTAGTGAGTTGGACAACTCGAATGATGAGTCATGAAATCCCACCACTGCCAATTCCCTCACGCACTCCCTTGCTCATGTAGAGGTCTCTAACATCCCTAACACCCCCTATTATTAACCCTATCCATAAAAAATTTCCCAATTTCTACATCAATTTAGAGGGGACTCATGTTGAACCTCAGGCTACATTTAACACTCGTGCTCCTGGAAACCCCCTCTGTACCAAAATTAATGAAATTTCAGAGATGATTAATGTCCAAAATGGGATCCTTAAATGGCTCATGGGTCAATTGGTTACCACTAAAGAGAGAATTCAAATTCATAATAAGATGTTACTGTAGTAGGTTCCTTGGCTAGGGGAGGTGGAGGTCAAAGGCCATTGGGAAATGATAGCCTCTTTGGCTAAGTCATTTGAGCACTAAGCCAAATGGGATAAGGAGCTGAAACAACTGCATGATATTGTTGGCATGCAGGAGAAGAAAAAGAATTTATAGAAGGAGATTGAAGCTATACACAGGAACTAGGAAAAAACCACAAAATTCCTTTGGGTCATAACAAATTATAGTAAGGAAACTATAGAGGATACTCATCTAGCTCCAACAAAATAGGAGCACATGGGGCACCCACATGGAAGGTGGAACTCACCTTGAGTTAAGTTATCTATTTGGAGAAAGATAACACTTCAGTAATGCATGTCAAGATCCTAGAAGTTAGGAATTGATGTTTACATGCATGGAGTTCAGTTTAGTTTAGTTCAGTTTAGTTATCTTTAGTTATCTTCAGTTGCATGTAGTTAGTTTCAGTTGAATGCTAGTTGACTTCAGTTGACTTAGAATGCATGACTAATGACTTGAGTTGCTTGGAAAATAACAGATGATACATTCAATTAAGTGGGGATAATCAATCATGCATCCTATTTGCATGAATTGATGGAGAGATATGTTTCAGTTATCAGAGATTGACTTGGACCCACCTTGGGCACCCAAGTTGGCATCTTGGAGTTAACACGTTTGCATGAGAAGATATTTTATAAGGCTGAGTTAAGTGGTCCCATTCTTGGGTACCAACTTTGAGGAGGAGCTTACAAGATATCTTCATAATCAACATTGAGTTAGGACTTCAATTTTGGATGCCCAAATTGATGGAATTGGTTTGACATTGTTTTTCACAGAAGAACTCTACTTGCAAAGAATAGGTGTAGGTTTTGTGAGATAAGCTTTGTACTTTGTAATTGTAAACTCTTTGGAGTTTACATGGCTCATTATTGTCTATAAATTGTAGCAAGTTGAAGAGAGTTCAATCATATTTTATTGCAAGTTGCGAAGAAGAATTGTTGAAGGAAAAAAGAGCATCTCAAGCAAGTATTGATAAAGAACTATTGTAATCATGTTCTAAGGTTAAATTCTACAAGCACTATTGATTCTAGTGGTGGAGTTTTTTCTCGAAAGGGTTTCTCCACGGTATATGTTGTGTCACTTCTATCTTCTGGTCTTATTCTTCTACAATCTTTTGTCTACTTCTACAAATGGTAAAATGAATCTAAATAGATAATCATCCACAAAGAAATTGTAACAAAGAACACTTAATTAGATCTACAATATAATAGTTTTACATGAAGTATTAAGCTACATAATTACCTCCATTTTCAACAATATGTTTGTGTATGTGAAGATGATCCATGCATAGAAACACCTTGAATAGATTGATATTGTGGATTAGGGAATTTATTGAATTTTTTTTAATAACTAGTGAATCCTCATTATAAATAATCAAGTTTGTATATATGCCAAGTGGAAATTTCTATAATGCATAAATAAGTTAATAATGTAGTAGCTTATGTAAGCGATACTCTAGCACATTCAAGGATAAATAATATTTATATTAAATGGTTGGTTATGCTATTTGAATTGACTAATGCACCAAGTACTAAATGAAGTGTTGAAGCCATACTAAGGCCTACAAAGTGGATGTAAAAAATGAGTTTACTTTGAAACACGTGTATGGTATGCATTGATGGACCCAAATGAAATAAAAGGAAAAATAATTACACTTTCCTTGAAGGAGGTGTTAGCTTTCATACAAATGAAAATCCTTCTAATTACCAAAATAAAATTCAACAAACCCAAACCAAAATGTATGGAGGAAAGGTCTCTATCTAAATAAGTTTTACACTTTAATATGTATGCAGTCAACAAGGGGCAAAAGTAGTTTGACATAATTTGAATATTTAATGAGACTATTATTTATTTCAAGAAATTTATTTGTTGAAAAATCCACTCCAATTCCATTAACAAGTTGTTGAACTATAATAAATTATAATTACTAAGAGTCTATTTGTTCATTTAGTTATTAATAATTAAAACCAAATTCCATGTGGGCATGAATCTTTCAAACTTATGCAAGCACAAACATACACAACTTCAACACATGGTTATAAACATGCACCACTCATCATCACACCCATTGCATCGTTCTTTACTAGGAATTCTTTTTACTCTATTCTTGTAAATATAGAGAAAATAATGAATTTATTTTTAATTTCATATTGCTCTCAATATATATTTATGAGAGTGTTGGTGCAATATTACATCTTATTAATAAATTTATTTAGGATATTATAATTTTTTAAATATTCTCACTCAGGTAATTAATAATGACATTTATACACTTTGAATTTGTGTATATAAGTGTCACAATAATGGTATTTAGGTTCCACCTCTATTCAATTTAAGTCATCTGTCTTAGTCATGTTGAGCCAACTTATCCATTGATTGGAAATTAATATCTTGATATCTTAGAACTTGATTGAAATACTTTATTTCAAATGAAAATGAATAGATTTTGAGGGAGCATTTATTTTAATGTGATTTATAGATTTTTATTTTGAAATGATTTATATGTTGTGATTATGCAATAGAAGTCTAGATTTGATTTTGAAATGATGTTTATAAGACAATCTAATACTAATGTTTATGATGTCCTAGATCAAGTTTGTCTATAATTCAATCCATTTGAAAAGGTTGCATCTTTTGCATGTGGTTTTATCCACCATTAATTTTTATCCCTTCTATTCAACTTGGGCGTACTTGTATCTAAGACAAATGGGTGTTAAAAGCACTTTGTGGGGATTTGTTGTGAGAAGATTGAATTATGGAACTTTTGTGATATTGTAGGGATTTTTCAATTTGTAAACGATTGAATACATACAAGACACTCAAAAAAACCACCTATGTTAAGGTAGTATTTATTGATGCAAATAGAAGATTAATGAATCTAGCCAATAATATGTTTGAGAGAGTCTTTAATATGATTATTCAATATTACTAATCTTCTAGAGCTTGTCTTTAAAAACAAGATCCTAGGTGCTCAATTTATATTTTTGGCACCCAAGGTGACATGCAACAATCAATCTTTTGTATCCTTAGCTTTGGAATTGATCGTTGCATGTCACCTTGGCTACCAAAAAAAGTAAAAATCAAGCTCCTAAGATCTTGCTCTATAATATTCATCTAGATTAAAAATACCCTATCCATGTCCATTCACATTCTTTACCTAGTAAACCAAACTCTTCTAATTTGACATCCTTAAATCCTACATCTCCAAATGTGATTAATACTATATTCATTTGGAGCTCTATAAGGGAGTTCCAAAAATAACTACATGTTTTCTTAGATTGAGGGAGAAATCAATTCACTCCTTAGAAACCCTATGCATCATAATCTATATTTCGGCTCATGCTTGTGTACATTGAAGGCGCTACACTAGTTCCAAATCCTTAGCAACACTATAAAACATGACACCATTTCCTTTTTTAGGTTTAAACATTGTTTTATAGGAGCTAACACAATTATATCCATGAAACCTTTTTCCAAAATTAGACTTTGCACCACTTTAACTTCTTTACTTGATTAAATTCTTGCTTATTAAAATGCAAACAATGAAGTTCATGATTTTATGCTAGTAATATTTTTCTATAGGTACCACTGATGATTTATCATTATATATGCAAGTTTGAAGATGTAATGTTACTAAAAATATCAAGAAACCAAAAAATAGCATCATACTACATAGCATTGTATATGCTTGCATATTTCAATTACTCTTATTTTCTTCAATATGCATGATTTATATAGATTATGTACACATCAAAGTAGGGGACAACAGGTAAAGAGTAAAGGTCTATTGGTTTACACTCACTTTTGGTCTTCTTATAAATTCATTATCCTATTACTTAATTTTACTTATTCTACATATAAGATGGCCATATCCCTACATTTACCACTCTTAATGCCAATATCCTAGTCATACAAGTGGATTAGTCTAGACTTTTAAGGTTTTCCCCCTTTTGTATTAGAACTACAAACATGGTTTTGTTGCATAAACAAATTCACATGCAAAGTGTCATCTTGCCTTTTCAAGTTTTCTACGACCAAAGCTAATAATTCCAAATTTTGATTGTTAACAATACAAAATGAGCACCTAGGATCTTGTTTTTAAATACAAGCCCTAGGAGATTAGTGATCATGAATAATCATAGCAAAGACCCCCTCAAACATATTGCCAAGTAGATTCATTAAGCTTATATTTGAATCAACAATTACTAACTCATCATAGGTATTCTTTGTCATTGCCTTGTATGTTTTCAATCTTTTACACAATGAAAAACCCCTATAATATCACAAAAGTTTCGTAATTCAATCTGCTCACAACAATCCCCACAAGATGCTTTTAACACCCATTTATCTTAGATACAAGTATACCAATGATGAATATTTAAGGGTTCGACAAAACCATGTATAGAAGATGAAACCTTACCAAATGGTTAGATTGTAGGCATGGCTTAATCCAAGAGAGCATAAATAGTACTATTAGATTGTCTTATAAATATCATTTCAATATCAGATCTAGACTTTTATTGCATAATAACAACATATAAATCATTTTAAAAAAAACAACAAATTTTAATAAACCCTAAATGTATTCATTTTCATTTGAAATTTCATATTTCAATCTCAATTTTAATTAATTTGGAATGATTATCCATGATTATTGATTACTTTGTCTTTCAAATTAGACTTGTAAATTAGCTAGGATGTTTTATTTCTCGAGTTTTGTTTTGTCCCCCTCTTCTTACGATTTAAAGGTAAAACTCATCAAAACTATGCTATAAGTATTTGATTTAACGAATCATAACCTTGTGAAACTACTCGTCTGGAATGATCAAGCCGGGACTCGATCCTCCCAATCACATAGAAGGGCATTTGATACATTTGACTACAACCATTAACACAAGTTTGGGAAAGAAATAATGAGATAAAGGTAATGAGAGGATAGGGATTGCAGATTGTGAAGAAATATTGTGAGCAAGGGAGCCAAGAGATTGTACCCACTCAATGGTATTCTCCGCCCCTTCAACAAAACTCAATTTCCTGCTTTCTTCTGCTACATCTGTACCATATGTGAAGAGTGACATTAACTCGAACCATCCTCTCTCTATTGGATGCCAGAAATCCAACAAGAACGTTTTATCTACGTTATCACACACCTCAAATAAATACTTTCCTCTTTCATTTACTTTTGCACACATTTTTAATCTACCTGGCGCAGCACAGCATGTCAATAATATATTCCGCAAAACCTACTAACACAATACATATAATTAAATGTCATGAGATATTATACTGAAAATTGCCCAAAATTGGCATTTCTCAGCATACGTAAGTACAAGAACATTGAATCATTGTGTTTGTATGATTGATGTATATTTAATGTATTCTAAGCAATCATATACCACAAAAAATATGATTGGGTAGCAAAGAAAAATGTATGTCACGGCACCATATTGTGTAGAATTGCAACAAAAATGCCGAGACCAGGTCTGTAACTATATTGGAAAAGACCTTGAGATTTAATCTGAGATGATGCACGCTCTCAATCAATAGTTTTCTATGCTTTTTCCCAGCCACAGATGTAGCACTATTTTCCAGGAGCACGAGTGTCAAAATCAGCCCGGGCTTAAAAGAAATCCTCTTGTTGCTCTTTCCAATGAATTGCGCGGGAGATGCAGATTCAAACTTAACCGCTACAGGGACAGCCTGTTGCTCCTTCCAATGGATTGGGCGGGAGTTGCAGATTCAAACTTAACCGCTATGCTGACACTGACTATGGAGAGTTAAGGTGAGTGCAACGGAAAACAGAACGGTCGACGAAAGGAGAATGAGCAGAAAAAACAGGACAGAACGGAGTAAGGACGGGTCCACCAGCCATCTTGATAGTCAAACCTTAGTGTGTGATCTTTAAGCCGGGCCTTCTCCTGTAGATCACTTCATTAGGAGGAGAAACAAAAAGGAGGTTTAACACACATCCAATTCCTCATAAAATAGATCTAAAATGTACCTTTGCTTATTACCTAATTCCTCGTTATCTTTTCCCCTGCTTGCTGGCATCTCTTTCATGGTTGTGTCGGATGTTTCCTCAACGCATTATTACACACAAGAACTTTGTTCAGGCCTTCATAGACTAGGATTGGATGTTGTTGAATTGGATTGGTTGATTGTCTCTTGTAAGAAAAATCTGTTGGCCACCTCCTACTATGTTGTACCCAATGTAGCTATAGGTTTTCTGTTCATAATGTATGCCAATATGCATCTGAGATATTGGTTTAGTGTTTAAAAGGCTAGATTCCTCCCCAAATTTTCCAAGGATCTCTTCACATCTACATGGAAGATTTACACTATTTCTGCCATAATGGATTCCAACTTTCATTTGGAAAAACAGGCCTATAAAAAGTATGGCTAGTTACATCTGAGCATATCTATTATTTTTTTTACAAAGCATTTTCAACATTGGCGGCCATGATCATGCATGCAGTCATCTTCCATGTAAAGTAATAATTTCTCTCTTCCCTCTATTCTATATAATTCATACTTTGGTTTTTAAGATATCTAAATCATTGTTTTAATGGTTCACAATTGCAATGGAGGGGACCTGTGGAATCTTAGCATACATCCCTTCAAAGATAGGAAAATGGATGTGCATGCTAGGCTCATGAGAAAATACAAAGCAGTACCAGACCGATGCTTTTTCATAATTCTTGCCTTAGACTTTAATAATAACCATTATAGTTTGTGAATGGTTTAAGGAGCAGGTACAATTGTACTAGTGGGAAGTGCTCCTTTCATGCAGCTTTGCCATATAAGATCTTCACTCCTAGATTCCACCTATTGGCATGTCAGGGCTACTATTGATAAGGTACCAGAGACTTGCACTTGTTATTAATAATAATAATTGTGAATTTGTGCTAAAATATCATCTAGAAGTGTATCTTCTCTTACTTTTCCTTTGGATCAATGCAGAGATTGGGTTTGAACTTTGAATATCATTTCTAAATACATTTTTGTTGGAATTAATCCCAACTTCTTACCTACCTACATTTACTCCTTTGTAACATCATTATTCTCTCTACATACTTCACCCTTTCCTTCTGCAGTACCAAAATCATTTTCAACTCCTCTTCACGCCACCGTCCAACACTTCAGCATAGTTTTTAAATATATTTCAATTGCAAATCCCTTTCATAGGATTTCTTACAGTAGAATTAATTGTAATTTAATGTTTTTGGTTTTCTCTATTAGCTGGGCATATACATAGGCTCATAAGTCTTTTTTGGTGTGTGGAAAGAAAACAAAAAGTGTAGTTGCTAGCATAACAACAACAATAGCTTGAAACAACCCCTGGAATAGGGGACTATGAATATCAATATTTTTTGAGTAATATGAAAGAGCAGTAGCTTTGTAATTGGTTTATGATGACAAACATTTGTATGCTTGGATATTATATGAAATACAAATTCTTTTGATATCTCTATGTTTTTTTTCCTACTCTTTATTTCTATTTTGCTGCTTTGTTATATTTTATATCCTCCGCCTCTTCCCTTCACCTGCTATCAAAGCCAAATGTTGCTCCTGTGAACCTTGATATTTTATGCTACTCTAAATGTGCAAAATAACCAAGAATATGAATGACAAACTATCAAGGACACCTCAAGATTAGCCAAAAGAGAGTTAGAATAAGAAAGGAAATAGATAGACAACATAGAAACAATATCACCTTCCTTGCTGTTGATTTCTCCTTGATTGGCCCTTGATTAAAATGGATTGTGTGCTCCTTAGATGATGGATTGAGTGTCTAAAATGCAAGCTTCAATATGCAAGATGATGAGAAAAGATAGCTAAATGATTGAAAAGGGCTTGAGGATTCAAATGGACAGCATGTAGTTATGAGAGTGCAAAAGTGTTGGAAATGAAAATGGGCAGCATAAGGTTGCTCAAATCACAAGTGTTCTAAAAATGCCCTTGAGGAGGGGGGATTTATAGGAGAATTTGAATTCTCTAGAGAATTCAACGGTCAAGATTGCTCCAACAAGGCCAAGATGAAGGGCTATGGTGGGTTGAGAACCCACAAGCCCTCACATCTTGACATGTGGAGGGTGAAGTGGTCAAGAGGATATGAGGTGGAGATGAGGTGTCAAGAGGGTACATGAGGTGGAAAATGACATGCACCTTGGGGAGTGAGGAGATTTCTACAAAAAGGGATTTCTTGTCCCCAAGTGGGAGTGAAAGGGACATTTGAGGAATTTTAGAATTCCTCAAAAATCTACATGGGAAAAGGAAAGGTGGTTGGGGATATAAATGTGAATTAAAAATTCACATTCCTAGAAAAGTCTAAAAGATAAAAGATGGGCTCCAAAAAGGTGGGACTTGGTCACATGTGGAGATTGTGACAAGTCCAAGGTTGGTCACATGTGGAGATTGTGACAAGTCCAAGGTTCTAGAAGCCTTGGAAGGATGGAATGTGAATTAAAAATTCACATATAAAAGAGGGAATCTAGGAAAAATAAAAAGGAATTAAAAATTCCTTGGAGAATGATTAGGCTTAATTAATTAGTAATTAGAGGATAATTAGGGGCTAATTAGGATTAAAAGCCAACTTGCAAAAGTTGGAGGATGTGACACATCCTAATCAAGGATTAGGCATGTGCACATCCTTAATGAAGAGATTAGGAGATGGATTAAGATTAGATGAAAATGACATGTGAGGAATTAAATAAATGTAATATTTATTTAATTTATTTGAAAAAGAGGATTAAGGAGGGTAAGGTATTTAATTATTAATTAAATACCTTAGGGATTTGAGAATTAAAGATATTAATTAAATAATAGTAATATTACTTAATTAACTCGGATAAGAGGATGTTTAGACGAAAAGTGATAAATTTGGATAAATTAAGTGTCCAAATTTGGATGTCTACATTTTGCCCCTCTTTGAGATGGTGTTACGAAGTAGTATCATTTCAAAGAATATTAAAATATAGAACCTAGAAGAAGATGGCTAGATTGGAAAAGATGCCTCAGTCATCCAAAGGAATGACTAGGAAGGGAAAAAGAAAATGATGAAAATTAGGGATGAAGGATGCCCCCTTGAGAGGACATGCGGGTTGAAGAGAACACGTGTGTGCTCTCGAAATAGATGATGTGATGCAAGGGGAGATGAGGAAGATGATGCAAGGTGATGGGGAAGAGAGTAAGTGATATGGAGATGGATGAAGCACAAATAGATTTCAAAAGGTGATGTTGCCCCAGTCAAGGTACAAGCCAAAATGGGTTGATGATGGATGGAGTGTTGTCAATGAGGGAATTAAAGATCCCAAAACAACGTGAGGATAGGGAAGGATGCATCCCACTGAGTGGTATTGATGAGGGAAGGATACATCCCAAAACACCACTAAAGGATAGGGAGGAATACCTCCCGATGATGATGAAAGTGTTGTTGATGAGGGAAGGATACATCCCAAAACAACACCGAAGGGATAGGAAATGATAATAATGGATGATCAAGGCTTGTAACAAGACTGAGGATATGATTAGATTATTCAGGCTAAATGGAATGGATGGGGGTTGGATAGAGATGTGAGATAAGGATGAATGGATGGGGGAATACATGCAAGATGATAGAATAGAAAATGAAATGCAATCCTAACGCAATTTGCCATCTTTGGAGCACTGATTTTTGCTATAGCATAAGACACCAAATGCCAGGGTATGTGGAACCAAGGTGAATTAGTGTCTAATGCATAAAACAAACACAACAGACAAGAAGGCTACCCCAACACCCCAAAGTCACAAAGACCTTGGTCGGGCCAGGTATTGAGATAACCACAAGCACAAAAGGATGCCCCAGCATAACACAAGACCTTGGAGATCTTGGTGGGTACTATGTGGGACAACCAAGAAGACACAAATAGACATAAAAAAATCAATATATGCCCCTATGTTGACCAATCAAAACACACCATAATATGATGGAGTATGGCGGCCTTGACAAGTGATGATAGGGAGCTCAAATGATAAACAAAAGCCAAAAGCATCAAAAGATCACAATCAATTTCAAATGTCTTTTGCCATAGGATCAAGGGGATAGATGGGATTGACGAGGTCTGTTAGGAAGGATACATCATGTTGAGACCAAAGATGATGGATATTAAAAGATCGTTATGACACGGGATGTTCAAAATCGATTGGATCTCATTATACAAGTGGATCTTGTTTGTTAAGAACCAGCTAGATAAGGGCATAGCTTGATGGCACGTCACAAGGAAGACAAGACATGGGACTGACAAAACCTAAAGACCTAGGGGCTCGGGGGCCGATCAAAGATTAGCCTTGCCTACGTGAAAGCGTAGAGCCCTCGTAGTTCAGGGAAAGGTGGACGACTGACCAAGATGGAGACCTTGATGGATGGTAAAGACGGGACAGACAATAGGAACAAGAGTTGAAGACTGATGATGGAACCCCGGGGGCGGATCAAATGATCGACCTTGCCTACGTGAAAGCGCAGGGGCAACGTAGTTCGACAGAAGGCCAAGGACAAGTTATGGATGAAAGATGGTGAGATAACCCTAGATAAGGGGTTAAAATGACGGAACTGACATGACAGAAGAAGATAGACCTGGTGGATTGGATTGGAGGATAGTGACGATATAAAGCTCAGGGATGGGATAGTTATCCAAATCATCAAAGATGAAGTGGGCGAATGACATGCCATATAGATGAATGATGAAGTGATGAACGAGGAGATAGAAAAGATGTGCAAAAGAAGCAGAAGTGATGACGAGAAGATAGATGACATTGGATTGCGTGGGGAAAAGCCTAGAGCTAGATACCAATGACAAGAGATTATGAGATGGGATGAGGGAGGGGATGGGGGAGGGAAAGAATTGTTTGGGTGGATTAGATAGAGGGATAAGGATTTGGATGAGGAAAAGGTGACCAGATGGACAGATTCTTGGAACTAGAAGGTGAAGGGTGGGAATAGGTGAGGAAACGATTATGGAATGAGAGTTTGAAATGATAGAAGGAGGTTTGATGAATGTTTGAGATGATAGGAGGTTCGATGAAGTGTTGAGATGATAGATGAAGGTTCGAAGTAGAGGAATGGTTATATGGAATGAGTGAATGGATGAATAGGAGAAAATTGAAGAAGATGGAGGGAGGGATCGTAAGACTTTGTTGCAGATGGATGAAAGCCCCGATTAGGGGTTTGGCTAAGCTCAGATTAGGATAAGATTAAAGCTCAGATGGGGATTGGATCAAAGACTAGAATGATTGAAGGATATGATTGAATTGATTCTACACCGAGTTCCGGGGTTTTAAGGGATGTAAGGTGTTGACAAGCAGATTTTTCCAAATTTGGCAATTTTCAAAAATTGTCAAATTTTTCCATTTTAGGAAACCTTAAGGATATACTTGCGAGAGTCCCAATTTTTTCTGAGAAATACCCATTGGTGAGATAGGATGAATTGCCAACTAACATCCCAGATTTGAGATATGCATTTTGAGTTATGAACAAAAACGATTTTGCAGAAAACACTAAATTGGGATTTTGGGGGTCAAGATGAAACTTTGAGGCCCTAAAAATGGGTCAAAGAAACTGGTTGGGAATCCACTCGTTATCGCGTAACGCAACTCCCCGTCAAATTTCAGCTCAAACGGACACCCGAGTAAAAAGTTATGGCCTCCGGAAGTGTCGGTATAAAAATCAAAAATCAAATTTGAAAATTCCAAAACATGGGTTTTGTTCGGGAGCAAAATTAAGCAACTGGGTCGGGATCGGTTTTTTGAAAAAGACTACAAAAATATGGTTTCAGGGGGGGCAAAGATTGGCGGGTAGGGGCGTAGTCGCCCCGACTGGGGGCGGTTCCGCCCCTCTGCAGTGGGACGCTTCCGCCCAGTGGTGGGGCGGTTCCGCCCCTCTGCAGGGGGCGCTTCCGCCCAGCACTGGGGCGGTTCCGCCCCATTGCAGGGGGCGCTTCCGCCTTGTCACGGGGCGGTTCCGCCCCACTGCAGGGGGCGCTTCCGCCCAGTGGTGGGGCGGTTCCGCCCCACTGCAGGGGGCGCTTCCGCCCCAAGACGGGGCAGTTTCGTCCCATTGCAGGGGGCGCTTCCACCCCAAGACGGGGCGGTTCCGCCCCATTGCAGGGGGCGCTTCTGCCCTGTCACGGGGCGGTTCCGCCCCATTGCAGGGGCGGTTCCGCCCCGCGACGGGGCGCTTCCGCCCCACTGCAGGGGGCGGTTCCGCCCCGCGACGGGGCGGTTCCGCCCCATTGCAGGGGGCGCTTCTGCCCTGTCACGGGGCGGTTCCGCCCCACTGCAGGGGGCGGTTCCGCCCCACTGCAGGGGGCGGTTCCGCCCTGCGGCGGGGCAGTTCCGCCCCACTGCAGGGGGCGGTTCCGCCCTGCGATAGGGCGGTTCCGCCCGACTGCGGTGGGGGGAGCCAAAGGGTAGGCCAGAGGAATACAAGGGGGAGAGAAAGGGTGATTGGGGGATGGTGAAAAAGGATGAAGGGATGGAAAAGTTATTAAAACATTAAAATGACTTGGGAGGATGATATGATAGATAGATGAGGGATGAAAAGTGAGAGGAGATGGGAAAGATAAGCAGGGGTAATGATGATGAGATAAATGGCATTGGGTTGCTTGGGGGGGAGGCCTATAGCCAGATACCAATGACAAGGGATTGTGAGATGGGATGAGAATAAAGATGAAAGAATGGATAGAAATATAGGGATGGGGGATGAAAGGGATTGTTTGGAGGGATAGAAATATAAGGATTGGGAGATGAAGATAAGGATGCTAGGATAAATGGATATGAAGAAAAGGATGGGGAGATGGAAGGGATGCTGTGATAAATGGATAGGGACAAAAGGATTGGGAGATGAAAGGGATACTAGGATAGATGGAGAGATGGAAGGAATGTCAGGATAGATGGGGAGATGGAAGGGATACTATGATAGATGGATAGGGAGATGAAGGGATGTTGTGATAGATGATGTCTCCAAGGACTATGTCACAAAGGAAGCAAATGCCCCCGCTCTAGATATGTCATATATGAGGAGGCATGAGGGACAAAAGACAAGTGGATGGGAAGATAAAGGAGATAACTAGATGAGAATATGATGGGTGACTAAGGAATATGATAGAGCATGGATGAAAGGAATGTATACCAATAGGTGTCCAAAGCATGCATAGATAGGTGCCTCTATTTTGATCAAGATCACAAGAAGGATGGAGGGAATAGGAGATAAATGGGATATGATGGTAGGATGCGGAAGATAGGTGGGACGAGGGGGATTTATGGAGAGGATGGATAATAGGAAGACGGGTGCATAGCTGGAAGCATAGCGGATGGAAGGAACGCATGTCAGGAAGTTGCCCCCAAGTGCAGATGGGGATTTACGCATGACGCCTATTTGCTAGGTTTTCATCATGGTACTTATCCAAGGCGCTTGTTTGCCAAGTTTTCACCATTGGATGGATTATTTCTCTTTTTTTTTGCTTTTTTTGGATAGTATGCGGAAGGAGATGGATAAGGATAGGGAAGTGGATAAGCAGATTTAGAAGACATGTGATAAGGATCAAGGTGTTAAGAGCCCATGTTTGAAGTGACTGTTGGATGTGGATACAACCTTATTAGGATAAATGGATTATGGATGAGGGTGAATTAGAGGGATTTGATGGGGTTGATACATGGGATAATGGATGGGATGCTGCAAAAGATATGAATGGAATGATGGGGTGGATATTTGATGGGGAGATGTGTTCAGGACCAACATCGGCACATGTGGTGGTGGATGTGGAAAAATAATAGGATTGAGGGATGGAGGATGTGGGGATAATGGAGGAGATGGAATGGTGAATTTTGGGACATAGGGACCCAAAACAGACTTAGGAGATGAAAGGGGTGTATGATTAGCTTTTGGATTAGCGACTTTGGATGTTCTTACAGATTTTTCATGTGATGGAATTGCCTCTTTTTTCTTTGGGATCCACATGGTTTTGATCTTTGCTTTGGTGGGCCTTTGTGGCCTACAAATTTGATTTGGATTTTGGATTTGATTTTGCTTTGCTTTAACATGTCTTTTAGAGGGGACATGGGAAGCTTTTGATTCATGTGGATGTTTAGATTTATGCATTTTTTCTTTAATAGCCAAAGTGCTTTTAGTAGCAATGGGATAGGTGTGAATGGATGGATGATGTGGATGACACATGAATGGAGGGATGGAGGTAGGATTTTTAGGATGATATGTGGATGGATGATGTACATGTACGTGCCTTTGTTGATCCTGATTGGGGAACATGAGAGTGGGATAGTTATGATGGGCGACATGGATAGGTGATGGATGGATGAAAGGACGAATAGGACAAGATGGGGGAGGTGATTTTGGGATATAAGGGCCCAAAATAGACTTAGGACTTGGAGGATATGGGATGGGGGATTGGAGGATATGGGATGGGGGATGAGGGGACATAAGGACCCAATATGGATGGAGCGGATGAAGGAGGAAGATGGACGGTTGTTTTGAGGTGATATGATAGAGGAGGAGGGATGGCAACATATGATCTGGTGGAGTGATGGGAAGAGCTAACATTTCTTTTGGAAAAGGCTCGTTGAGGACATCTAGAGGTTGTACCAACATTTTTAGATTGAGAGTCATGAGTAGTACATCCAAGACCTTGCACATACCAATGTTCTTTAGCTTGGATGGGCTCTATAATACCTTGCTCATGAAGGCCTAAACCTTTTCCTTGATAGTTCATTCGCTTGAGCATTCGATCTAGGACAGGATTTTTGTTATTCTGGAAGAATGATGCGAGTTCATTAGTAGGTGGAAGAGGAGGGTTGGTGTATATGTTTTGTTTTTCTTCTGCGAGGAGACCACCGTGGAGGAATGTGAGAGGACCAAGGGGATATGCAAGTGGTGTGGGGAGAGCATTTTTAGGCGATGATGGGGGATCATGAGAAGGAGATGATGGGATAGCAACATCAGAAGAGGGAGTAGGGGCCATGATAGGATTTAGATTTGTGGTAGTAGGCTCATGCGATGGAGATGGAGATGGAGCAGTGGAAGCTTGAATGACAAGGGGATCGTGGGATGGAATGGATGGGGGACTGTGATCTTGAGGTGGACTAGATAGGATGGTAGGATCTTGATCTGGAGAAGGGGATATGCTGGCATGCTTTGGATTAGACTCTTGGCGTGACTCATCATGTGCGGAAGGCATGGTAATGGGGTCTTGTTGGGACTCTTCAAGTGGGGAAGATGGAGGGCTGGAGGATTCATGAGGTTCATTGGAATGGGCTTTGGTGCTACTAGGAGTGGGAGAAGTGGATTGGATTTGGGTGTCTTCGATGGATTGGGTGGATCTAGGAGTAGAGGGAGTGGATTGGACTTGGGTGTCTTCGATGGATTCGGTGGTTCTTTGAGTAGGAGGTAGGGGTTCAATGGATTTAGTGGGTTCAATGGTTTCAATGGTTTGATCAGTGCTAGGGGTGGTAACGTCAATAATAGGTGTGGTATGGAAAAGGGTCTCATCACTAGCGACCGTGGATGATGGATCTAGATGGCATGGTTTCATGACTTCAAGATGTGGAGTTGGGGATGGCTTCTTTGTAATGATTCCTTGGAGAACTTCTGAAATGAGAGACTTGCATATGGTTGGCTTGGCTAGGGTGGTAGAAATGGATGAGGGATTATGGATTGGTGGACTAGGGTTAGGTGGAGGAATGGGATTGAATGTAGGGCTATGAGTAGATGGGGGATTAAGAGTGGATGGAGGACTAGCAGTAGACAGATGAATGGGATTGAGTGGAGGACTAGGAGTAGATGGAGCACTAGGATTGGATGGAAGGTTAAGGTAAGGATATTGGAGTGGTGAATTAAGATAGGGGGACATGGATTGTGGGTTAGGACAAGAGGATATAGGTGGTGTAGTGGGACAAGAGGATGTGGGGGATGGATTATAATAAGGGTATTGGGATGGTGGATTAGGATGAGGATATGTGGATGTAGGATTAAGGTAAAAGGGGGTGAATGTAGAATTAGTATAGGAAGATTGGGGAAGAGGATTAGGATAGGGGGACATGGATGGGAAATTGTAATAGGAGTATTGGGATGGAAGATGAAGATAAGAGGATGTGGATGTTGGATAAGAGGATGATGTAGATGGGGAAGGCGAAGGTACCGGATATCCCTTGTCAAAGGTAGCATAAGGAGCATGATTGGGCATGGATGAAGACATAACGGGATAACTGGAAGGGGTGATTGGATTGTGGAAAGTGGGCAGAGAAAGCTTACTAGAGATGATAGCATCAAGGGGATCTACGTCATATTCTTCTTGATCGACAAGACTTTCGTTATCGTCGTCCCCGTAATTAAGGTTTCCCTTGACTACTATTGATGGAGGATGAGGATTCATGATGGTGAAAGGATAAAGATGATGGATAAAAGATTTTGGACGGGGATGAACTAAAGCTTAAATCAAGATTTAAGTTAAGCTCAGATTAGGATCAGATTAAAGCTCAGATTAGGATGATTGGATGGGATTGCTTTTGATTTTGATGGGATTCGGATTTTGATCAAGTTTTGTTTGGATATATTGGATTGGATCGGATTTTGATTGGTTGGATTAGATTTGGGTTGGATTGGATAGGATTTGGATTTGGATTTGATTGGATTTGGGTTGGATTGGATTTGGATTGGATTGGATTGGACTGGACTAGACTTGGATTTGATCGGATTGGATTGGATTGGATTGGATTGGATCGGATTAGATTTGGATTAGATTGGATTGGATTGGATTTGATTGGATTGGATTGGATTGGGTTTGATTTGGATTGGATTGGATTGGATTTGATTTGATTGGATTTGATTTGATTGGATTGGATTAGATTTGATTGGATTTGATTTGATTTGGATTGGAAAAGGACTTAAGCTTGATCACGTGAGATTACCTTTGGTAACCCTAGAGCTTTGATTGATTGATAGGATGATTACGGCACCGAATCCACCTTAAGCTAGGAATGGATTGATTGGGCCGAGGATGATAACTTGCAACACCGAATTCACCTCAAGATGGAGGCAAATTGATTGGGGTTGAAGTTAAAGACCAATAATCAAGTTCAAGCGCTATAGTCAATTTAGATAATCACTTTGTAATGCAAGGTTAGGGCGGTTTGGCTATGGGCGGTGTTTAGGAGGTGTGAATGGTAAAGTTGTGGTGTTTGTTAGGTGAGGGTATTGACTTGTGAATGGAAAATTAAAATGAAAAGGTAGATTAGAGGTGATTCGTGAAAATTTGGGATGGTAGAATAGATGAAATGGAGGTTTTGGGAGGCTTAAAATGATGAAATGGAGGCTTAGGATAATGGGATGATAGCTGGGAATGATTAAGTGGTGATTTAGAGGCTAAATGAATCCAAATGGGGTAGTTCTGGGGAATTGTCAGCAAAAATCAGGGGTGTTGGCAACGTTCTGCAGTGAATCAGGGGCGCTTCCACCCTTCTGCAGCAAAATTAGGGGCACTTCCACCCTTCTGCAGCAGAATCAGGGGTGCTCCCACCCTTCTGCAATAGAATCAGGGGCGCTTCCACCCTTCTGTAGCAGAAACAGGGGCGCTTCCACCCTTCTGCAGCAAAATCAGGGGCGCTTCCACCTTTCTGCAGCAGAATCAGGGGCGCTTCCACCCTTCTACAGTAGGACAGAACTTGATTTTAATGGAAAAGGCTATGGCAAGGACGAAAAATGATAAAGTAAGGCCGAAATATCAAAGATTTCACAGGTTTTTCACAGAAAACACTTCAAGAAAGCACAATCCTATGATTAATATTAAGGGTATGGCAAGGCAAAGTCTTAATCTAGGATGCACAAGGCTTCTAGGGAGTCCTCGATATACTCTCGGTACGTGAGGCACAACTGTGAACACCAGTCTGTCACAAGCGTGAGTCAGGAACCCCAGCGAGATACTGAAAGGCTTGGACCAACTCTTCACTTCTATCTAGGTATCACCCTAGCTTCGACGCTCCGCCAATTACGACACAACTGGATTGGGGTACAACTTTCATTCTCCCCCCTTTATATACCCCGCCGGTACACGTGGTTGGAATCGTCCCTTGGGGTGATGAAATCCCCAAGCAGGTCCCACTAAGAAGAAAACACTAACCGTTTCCAACTACTCCCCAGGCTCACACGAAGTGCAAGGGGAAAGCGAAAACAAGCTAATGCCCCCTTGGGTAACACCAAAAATAAACAAGCACAACAAGCAATAGAATTTGATCGCCCTAATTAGACTATGTTCGAAAACAGTAAAGATAAATCTTCTTTTCTTTCTTTTTTTTATATCAAGTAACTGGCCCTGCAAGCAAACGTTAGCTATCTTCTCCTTCATCCTTGGTCAAATTTTGCCACAAAATGCTGCAAAACGTTAGCAAAAAATACCAATATCCTTGCCAAAATGATGTTAGAGGGTTACTATTTGAAAACAACAAAAAACGGGAGCAAAAACGAAGCAAAAATGACCGTTTTACCTTCCGAAATGTGCTGTTTCGGGGCGCTTCCGCCTTCTGCAGTAAAAATCAGGGCGCTTCCACCTTTCTGCGGTAAGGCAGAGGGTGCTTTCGCCTTTCTGCAGCAAGACAGGGGTGCTGCGTAAGAAGCGGGGCGCTGCATAAGAAGCAGGGCGCTGCGTACAAGGTGGGGCGCTGCGTACTAGGCGGGGCGCTGTGTACAAGGTGGGGCGCTGCGTACTAGGCGGGGCGCTGCGTACAAGGCGGGGCGCTGTGTACTAGGTGGGGCGCTGCTGCCTTTATGCAACAAACTTGTTAGGTTTCCAAGAAAACAAGAAAACTGTGCCCCTCCCACTACAAGAAACGTGTTAGAAAAATCGCTCTTTTTTTTTTCTGTATTTTTTTATTTTTTTATTTTTTATTTTTTATTTTTTTGATGTTAAAAGAAAATTTGTCCCTGATTTAAGCCCACTTGTTAGAGGAAAGTAAAACTTTAAGATGTGGGGTGCTTCCGCCTTTCTGGAATAGACCAGAGGGCGCTTCCACCTTTCTGCAGCAAGGCAGAGGGCGCTTCCGCCTTTTTGCAGCAGAAACAGGGGCGCTTCCACCCTTCTGCGGCAGAAACAGGGGCGCTTCTGCCTTTCTGCGACCTTTTCCTGCACAAATCTTAGCCAAAATAGGGATTAAATGCAAAGACCCATTTGTGGGTCCCACCGGGCGTGCCAGAAATGTGAACCTTGATATTTTATGCTACTCTAAATGTGCAAAATAACCAAGAATATGAATGAAAAACTATCAAGGACACCTCAAGATTAGCCAAAAGAGAGTTAGAATAGGAAAGAAAATAGATAGACAACATAGAAACAATATCACCTTCCTTGCTGTTGATTTCTCCTTGATTGGCCCTTGATTAAAATGGATTGTGTGCTCCTTAGATGATGGATTGAGTGTCTAAAATGCAAGCTTCAATATGCAAGATGATGAGCAAAGATAGCTAAATGATTGAAAAGGGCTTGAGGATTCAAATGGACAGCATGTAGTTATGAGAGTGCAAAAGTGTTGGAAATGAAAATGGGCAGCATAAGGTTGCTCAAATCACAAGTGTTCTAAAAATGCCCTTGAGGAGGGGGGATTTATAGGAGAATTTGAATTCTCTAGAGAATTCAACGGTCAAGATTGCTCCAACAAGGCCAAGATGAAGGGCTATGGTGGGTTGAGAACCCACAAGCCCTCACATCTTGACATGTGGAGGGTGAAGTGGTCAAGAGGATATGAGGTGGAGATGAGGTGTCAAGAGGGTACATGAGGTGGAAAATGACATGCACCTTGGGGAGTGAGGAGATTTCTACAAAAAGGGATTTCTTGTCCCCAAGTGGGAGTGAAAGGGACATTTGAGGAATTTTAGAATTCCTCAAAAATCTACATGGGAAAAGGAAAGGTGGTTGGGGATATAAATGTGAATTAAAAATTCACATTCCTAGAAAAGTCTAAAAGATAAAAGATGGGCTCCAAAAAGGTGGGACTTGGTCACATGTGGAGATTGTGACAAGTCCAAGGTTGGTCATATGTGAAGATTGTGACAAGTCCAAGGTTCTAGAAGCCTTGGAAGGATGGAATGTGAATTAAAAATTCACATATAAAAGAGGGGAATCTAGGAAAAATAAAAAGAATTAAAAATTCCTTGGAGAATGATTAGGCTTAATTAATTAGTAATTAGAGGATAATTAGGGGCTAATTAGGATTAAAAGCCAACTTGCAAAAGTTGGAGGATGTGACACATCCTAATCAAGGATTAGGCATGTGCACATCCTTAATGAAGAGATTAGGAGATGGATTAAGATTAGATGAAAATGACATGTGAGGAATTAAATAAATGTAATATTTATTTAATTTATTTGAAAAAGAGGATTAAGGAGGGTAAGGTATTTAATTATTAATTAAATACCTTAGGGATTTGGCAGAATTAAAGATATTAATTAAATAATAGTAATATTACTTAATTAACTCGGATAAGAGGATGTTTAGACGAAAAGTGATAAATTTGGATAAATTAAGTGTCCAAATTTGGATGTCTACAGCTCCAAGTAAGGTTTTGAAAAAGCTAAAGGTTTCTCAAAGCAAGGTTTAGCAAGGCCAATGGTTGTCAAAAAAAGTTTTTCAAAGAGCTCCAACAAAGGCATTCAAACAAGCTATTCACAATCAACAATGGCAAGCACACACACAAGCTTGACAAATCCACAAATTCTTCAATTCAATGGTAAAAATTATGATTATTGGTCTCACTATGAGAGCATTGTTTTGTTCTCAAGACATATGGGATTTAGTAGAGAATGGTTTTCTAGAACTAGCTGATGCTGCAACATATAATGCAGTATCACAAGCAGAGGACTTATTAAGGGATAATAGGAAGAAAAACTCAAAATCCTTCTTCTACATATTTCAAGAAGTGCATGAGAGCATTTTCCCAATGATTGCAACAACAACAAGGTCCAAACAAGTATGGGATATTCTCCAAACAACATACCAAGGAATGGCAAAGGTTAAAACAACAAAGCTACAAATGCTAAGAAGGGATTTTGAAACAATCTTTTTAAAGGATTCAGATTCAATAGACACTTTCTTCACACAAGTGATTGGTTTAGTTAATCAAATTAGATCTCATGGTGAGACACTTGAAAATAGGAGAGTTGTTGAAAAGATTTCAAGGAGTTTACCCACAAGGTTTGAATCCATTGTTGTGGCCATAGAGGAGACAAAGAATCTCTCACAATTTTGAAGAGCTCCATGCATCTCTCATTTCTCATGAGCATAGACTAAGTAGGTCATCAAATTCATCATTGGAGTATGCATTCAAGACACAAGCCTCAATCAACCATGCAAGAGATAGAGGAAGAACAAATTTCAGAGGTAGAGGAAGAAATTCGTATAGAGGTGGACGAAAAAGCTTATCAAATTCAAGTGGAAGAGGTAGCAACCAATACCCAAGTCACAATGTAACTCAAAATCAGCCTCAAGGCCAAAAGTATGACAAATCTAAAATTTAATGTCACTATTGCAAAAAATTTGGGCATTATACAAATGAATGTAGAAAGAAGCAATATAATTTTAGCAAAAAAAATTCACATTTCACAAAAGAAAACCAAAACCAAAATTCAGAATAAAGTGCCATATTTTTGGCATGCAATGTTGCACAAACAAATGAAAAGAATGTATGGTTTTTAGACTCAGGTTGCAGCAACCACATGACAGGGAATTTAGAAATGTTTTCAAGTTTGGATGAAAATATTAAATTAGATGTTACTTTGGGAAATGACAATGTATACACCTAAAATTGGTCAAAACAATTAATTAATTAAATACAAGCTATTTAATCAATAAACCTCTTATTTCGTCTACTTATAAATAAATGCTAAATTTATTTATATAGTTCACACTTTTCTAATTCTACCATCTTAAATCACATTCTTCTATATTTAATTAAACAAACAAATTCCTATAGTTTGTTTTATTTAATTAATAAACCTTCTCACTAAATTTAAATTCTCAATTTGAATTCAAGCACATGTCTACAACTTTTCCTCTTGCCACCTTATTAAGTGTCATATGAATTTAAATAAATCTAATTTCTAAATTAGAATTATCCTCAACCAATTCCAAAACAAACTTTGGACACTTGGCATTTTCACACATTTTATTCCCTCATGTATTTGGCATGTTTCCCTTGGTCAAAGGAACATCCTCCATGATTCTTTCTAACCTCTTCCATCTCCACCATTCATCTCTCATGTTGAGATCTTGACCATTGATCGCTACCACATCACAAAATGATTTGGAAATCCTATAAATACAACCTCTTGCTACAACATTTTACATCCCATCTTTGAGTAAACTTATTATGTAGGAATTACATTGGAGCATTTGGAGCATTTAGAGTTTGAACATAGAGCATTTAGACATTTAACATATAGAATTGTTTTATCATTTTAGCTTAGTATCATGGCTTGAGTTTAGTATTTTTATTTCCATTATCATCTTAGGTTTTATATAGCATTTGAATCATAATCTTTAGTATCATATCTATTGTTATATTACCATTTTCATTTATAGTAGCATCATAATCTTAGTATCATATCATTTGTAGATCAATCATGTTGCATTTTATAAAACATCTCATTTTTTAGGTTGTTATCCAAACCAGTCATAGTGCATATACAAATCTGAGAGCACTAATGATTTAAAGAATCCTTGAGAATAGAGAACAATGAAACGATTTTAGAGATTTGTTTTGTTTTAATTTGGTTAATTATGTGATTCAAATCTTTAGTGTAATACATCTCATTGATTGTGTGTGTTTTTTTTATTCATATACTAACTCTCACAATTCACACAATACATTTTGGCACCCATTGTGGGGCCTAGCCCCTTTTTATTAACGTTTCTGGAAAGTTGTTTTGCGGATTATGGACATGAAATTATTTTAGCACAATCACAAGTTCTTTCAGTATATCTGAAAAGTCTTTTAGTGCATCCAATCTCTATTATGATGCATCCAAAAAGTATTTTAGCGCATCCAATCTCTATTACGATGCATCTGGAAAGTCTTTCAGCGCATCCAATCTCTGTTACAACACATCCATAGAATCATTTAGCACATACAACATTTGTTTTGGTGCATACAAGGGGTTCTATAGCGCATTCAATTTTTCTTTTAATGCATATGAAAATTCTTTTAGCGCATATATCACAACAGCTCTTTTAGCTCATCCAAAAAGTATTTTAGTGCATATGATATCTATTTTAGTGTTTTTATAGTCAATCTTAAAATGGTCATATCTTGGTCATACATAGGTCTTTTTTGAAGTTTTTTTTTTTCAAATGGGGTAAAATGCCATAAGCTATGCAAAGGTGTAGGTTTTTCTCAATTTTTGTAGAGTTAAAATTTTCAATTTTACACCTAAAGTCAAATCACATTGTAACTTGGTCTAAGTTTTAGGGTTTTTATGCTTAATCATTCATCTAACCCTTATATCTTCTTATTTCTTGATCTCATCTAACATTTTGAGTATTTATTGTAGGTTTTAAGAGGATCATGGAGCATTGAAGTGAAAGAAAAATCATTTGATATCCATTGTACTAAATATGCATGTCAAAGACATTTGTTGAAACTGCCAATGGTGTTTGCAGGGGCTAGAAATATTATTGCTTTCTTTTTATTAAGATAGGCATCTAGCTTAATTAAAAGGTTAATTGAACCCCTTGTCTACTATGATTGAAGGTGGTAGTCATATGTTCTCCCCTTAAGTGGGTGACCAAAAAGCCATACCCATTCTTTTCATTATTGTTATATCCTTAGAGGGCCCATCGTAGTGGGAAAAAGTACTCACCCTACGGGAACGACCCAAACTAGGAACAAACTAAAGCCAAGCCACTTCCACCCGATATATAAGTATGGGTACTTGAGGAAAGTTCAAGTATCATGAGGGGTTATACCGACAAGATGGGCAACAATGGTCACTTGTTGAATGTATAATCTTTGTCAAACGAATGCCCACACTAAATCCTTTTGTGTTAGCAAGCCAAAATCCCTTTTCTATTCATTGGTGTAGCAACATTCCTTGCCAATCCATCCCATATTCTTGCAGCTTTTAGTAGAGATGAGAAGTTTGTCATGGGAGATTCATGAGAACTAAAGCTTGGCTGACTTGAGAAGTGAGTGTTGTGGAGGGGAGCCAATTTGGTCAAGCTTCTAATCATCTGCTAAAAGTAAGCACAGCTAGAGTAAAATCCAAGTGGGAATTTGATGAATATTGTCATGGCCAACCTTAGAAATCATTCTTTCTTGATGTATCTTACATGTGTATTCTAAAAAAAACATCACACACAAAAATTTGCAACCATTGATTCAGAAGAACATCCAGAAAATCAACCAATTCCCTTTATTGAAAGACAAGAAAACAAAAAAACTTTCAAAAAAATTGAAATACTCCCAGATTAGCACATCCATTCTTTTTTCTAGCACATACATTGCCTTTTCTAGTGCATTTGCAAAATTATCCTTCACCCATAAAATACCAAGTTGAAATAATCATACTTATGGGTATTCTAGCATATCCCTAGCTTTATTTGGCACATCCAATAGTTCTTCTAGCACATTTGAGTCTTCTTTCAGCGCATTGAGTGTGGCTTTTAGTGCATTCACTTTCTGTTCCAATGCATCCATAGCATCTTTTAGCACATTTAACTTTTGTTTCAAAACATCCAAGCAATATTATAGTGCATCTATGCAATCTTTTAGCACATACATACCATGTTCTAGCACATCCATTAAATGCAAAACCAGAGAGATAAATTCCTTGTATGTTCATTAGTTTGAACCGAAATTGAGGATCTTTTCCAGAATAGGATCATTCCTCAGCCACAACAGAGTCTTAAACTTGTTGAAACTAAAATTTGTGAGTGAAATTATCCAAACTAAACCAAGATCTAACATCTTAAAGTGCCTAAACATAAAACCATCATGGTTGAGGCTAAAGGAAATTCTTTCAATAGATTTCACCAACTTGAAATAGATGAGGATCAATTAAATACTTTAACTCAACAAATACAAAACCTTCAACAACAAATCCTTGACATGCAAAGGGAAACCATAGAGACATATTTGCTGACAAACATTTGTTCTTATTCCTCTGATAGAAATCTAGACATGACACCTTCTCCACCAACAACTACATCATCTAAATTCAATGTCTTTGAATTCCTAAAAAACTTAAATGAGAAACCCAAATCAAAGTCTTCAAACATGAATGATATTGAACAATCTTACCATGCCATGCATCTATCTTCATCTCCCATAAGCCAAAATATACCTTATGATTCTTTCACCCAAATTAACGATTCCATCCAACCACCTTCTTCTGTCATACCTTCTACATCTAATGATTCATGTCAATCTCTTAGTCCAAAACATGGTATCATAGACTCCTCCACACATCAAGATCAAAGAATTCTTTCCACTCCATCCAATGATACCAAAACTCCACAAGCTATTCCAATCTTTGACCAGGGCCCCATCTCTCAAGAATTTTCTGATGATCCCCTCCTTTCACTTTTCATCCACAATGATTCCTTTCCATCTCAAGAGAAAAGTATCCTTCCAAGTCCTTCTACCCCATCTAATGAATCCATATCATCTCATAATTCCATTGCATCCTAGGAGCATGATAGTTCTTCCAGCTTATCTAATGACGTCCTACCACCTGATGATTGAGATATGATTTCTACAAAATTCCATGATTCCCTTCCTCATCAAGATCAAGATATGCCTTTCATAGCACTACATGATGATTTCATACCTAATGAAGAGCACGCTACTTCATCTCCTACACCTCTTGATCCTTTTCCAAGTGAAGATCAAAACACCCCATCATCCCCATGTCAAGATCATATCACACCTATACAAGCTATCCATGAACCCCACACCTAAAAATCGGGATCTTCCACCTTTATCCACTCTAGTTTGTTTCCAACACCTATCCTTTCATCCATATCATATTCACCCCAAAATGGACTTGCATCTTGTTTCACAAACAATACGTATCCCACTGGTAAGTGAATGTGTCAAAGTATGAACTACAAAGGCAAAGGATTAAGCATTCATGAACAAGGTATCCTAGAACCCCTTTTTGCTCAAGAAAACCCATATTACCATGGCCTTGGTTTTTCACCTAAGTGTTATAGTCCTTCAAACCTTCCATCTATCCTAGGTCCTCATCCCAGTCCTTCAAATCTTCCATCTATCCTAGGTGCTCATCCTAGTCCTTCAAATCTTCCATCTATCCTAGATTCTCATCCTAGTCCATTAAACTTTCCATCTATCCTAGGCCCATATTCTATCCCTCAAGAACAACAAATGCACACATCCTTGATGCCCTTTCAAAATTCTACCTATATTCAATCATCCAAAATACCTCCATACCGTTCATCTCAATCCATCCCTCCCATTGCTTTTGGAGGAAATTTGGGTACCAAATGTCAAAAGCTTCCATATCAAATTCCACATGTATCAAAGGATCAACATGTCTCCTTGAAGAGGCATGTAAAAATAAAAGAAAATCTGATCCAAAATCAAAGGAAAAATAAAAAAGGCCACAAAGGCCCCTCAAAGCAAAAAGGAAATTTTCAAAGACCACACAGGTCCATAAATTATCAAAATAAAATTTCAAAAGGCCACAAAGGCCCGTCAAAGAAAAAATAAAATTTCAAAAGGCCACAAAGGCCCACAAAGTAAAATTAAAGTCGAAAGTCATGTGGATTCGAAAAAGTCTCATAGAAGCAATAAAATCTAAATTGGCATCCACATTTGCTAATCCAAAAGCTTCCTCCAATCTTCCATCTAAAAACCTATTATCTTCCAAATCCATCTTTCCTCCATCACTCCATTACCCTTCAAGGTATGTGCCAATGTTGACCTTGCAATCCTTTACATTTTTCCATCAACAAGCCTTCCCACTTCCTATACATTACCCAACATTCATCCCCCATTTTTCTCCTTTAAAGGGATATTTGGTCATGAAACTTGATGCTTAAGTCCTTCCATCTTCCTATGATGCACATATTATCCTCCACATTTCCCACCTTTGATCTTGACAAGGTTAAGGATCTTCTTGAACATCATATATCTTATCCTATATGCTCTATCCATATATTCCATGCCATATCCTTTTCCTTATCCATATCCCATCATTCTTTCTAAATGTGTCCTTTCTTCCTTTCCTTGGTCTTGATGAGGAATAGGGGGAAAAATACTTGGACAGTATGTCTATATCTTATCTAATTGATCTTGCTCATCCTATTCATTATCCTTATCCTTGCATTCTTCCATTCCATATCTTCTAGCTTATCAAAATCCATGTCCCATTTTCTTCCTTTGTTCTTGACGAGATTAGGGGAAAATTTGGTCATATCATTTCATCTTAAATATCCTAAAAAATCCAAAAAAAAGTCAAAAAGTCAAAAATACAAAAAACATCAAAAAATGTCTTGAAAAAATGGTTGCCTCAATGAAAACTTGGCAAACAGGCATCTTGGTAACAACCAAAAAATCAGAAAATTTGAAAAATACAAAAAAAGTGAAAAATTAGAAAAATAAAATAAAATATGAAAATCTAAAAAAGTGCAATTAAAAAAAGTAGTGAAAAACCTGGCAACATGTGCTATTTGTGATAGGTTAGATTTTCCATCTATTTGAGCATACTGACCATTCAATTTTTCCATTCATTTTCGCCATCATTGGAAAGCTTCATTACATTAATAAAATATTTGGGTACATTAAAGCTTCATTACATCATTGGAAAGCTTCATTACATTGGAAACTTCGGAAAGATTCATTACATTGGAAACCAAAATATTTTATTCTATTTTTCCATTCATTTTTTCCTATCATTGGAAAGCTTCATGTACATATCCTAGCATCATGGTCGTGTCTCACACTACACTAGGGGAAAAATCTTGAATTCACAGGGGGAAATAAACTTTGAGCTTAAACCAACAAACAAAAAATAGTAGGACAATGCCACAAACACAACGATCATCATGCAACTCAACATTGAACATCAATCATTAAACTTTACACATCAAACATCCATATCAAATAGCAAAATCAATCAATCAAAACAAATCTAAATGGATGATGTTCTTCTAAATCATGGTTTTATCATGTTGGCACAAATGTTCAACTATTGTACTTTGATTGTTATCATATCTTTGGAGCACCTTGATGATATATTGAACTAGAGGAGCCAGGGAGTATAATTTTTCTTTGTCTGTTGTCTATGAGTTGATCATTACTACTGTGCAAATTGTCACAAGACGTGCTCTACAAAGTATAATTGATGAAATTCTGAATTTGCATAGGAAAAGGATTAACTCTTGTCTGTTTACGAGAGTAATGCTCATTTCATCTTAGTTTAATTATACTTAGATGCTTGTGTTAACTTACAATATCAAAAATCATGGAAGTAGTACTCAGGTCATCATGGTCTAATTATACCATCGATGTTTTTACTCACTTTCAACATTTTAAAGGCTCAATGATGATAAAAATCATGAAAAATTGGTTGTTATGATGATAAGTTTTGCATATTAGATATGCACCGTTAAGTTAGATTGCATCCATGTTAGTTCTTGCATTTGTATTTATGGGATTTCTACGGTTGGAATAATTTTCACAATTATGTTATCTCTATCATTAATGGATTGAGTACATTTGGCATTAACCAAAAACACAACATTCTCATATAGTTGCATCATCATTCACATACATTAGAAAACATTATCATATCATATATACATTATCACATCATTCATCCATCCACACATTACTTCACAATATCCACATCAGAAAACACAAGAAGTGCATTGCAGATCACTTGCATAATCAAAATCATTTCATGTAGTTGCATTAAGACGATTCAAAGACATTTCCAACAGAGTAAGATTTCCAAGAAGAAAAAATTGTTGAAGAACATGACATGGTATAATGGTCCATTCAGAAGATTGAAAGACATATCTAGCAAAGTAAGATTTCCAAGAAGAAAAAGTTGTTGAGGAACATGAAAGATATAATGCCACTGTTATGAACATTTAAAATCAATAGTGAAGATAGATTTTCCAAGGTGTATGAAATACAAACTGTGAATTTTTTATTACTCAAATCCAAGACTAACAAAGGACTAACTAGATTAGCAAAACAATGATGGAATAAGGGGTCCTATCAGATTATTTCTCCTCAAGCTTAAATGAGTGAGTCTCTTAAGATTTCCAAGAGCTTTGGGAAAGGCTCCAATAAGTTGATTATTTTTTAAGCTTCACAAGACCTGAAATATTTCCCAACTCTATTGGAATACTACCAGTGAACTAGTTATTAGACAAACTGAGACCCTAGAGGTTTTAAAGTCTTGCGAACTCAGGTAAGCATAATCATCACAAAAAACATCATCCATAAATTATATAGAATCATCAATCATGCATTATCATATCGTCCTTGCATCCATACATAATCAACACATAAAAATGCATAAACATCACATATCATTTTCATAATCAAATTTATCTCACATAGTATAAAACATCATCCATAAAGCATATAGAATCATCATTAATACATCATCATATCATCATTGCATACATACACAATCACCATCTCATGCATCACATAAAAATCACATTAAACATCATATAAGCATCATATAAGCATCATAAAGTAGAAATTAAATGCATCCATCATAAATCACATATAGACACATAGATTGTTAATCATCGCCACATATCATGTAACATCAAAATAATGTCAAGTGTATAATGATATCCAAATGTGTGAAAGAGATACATCAACAAAGTGGAAGAAATCACAAAATCATTGATTGAATAAGCGTATACATCAAGTATCAGTACACCATCAAATCCTAGTACATTAATCAATCCTCTACTAGGTCATATCAATCAAAGATGATAAACCACATCGACTGATAATATCTAAATCATCCTGCACTAGATGCAAAATCATGTCCCACATCTTTAGGAAGTGATCCCTAGACTGAAGAATTCTTAAATCCTCCTATGATCATCATATCGAAAATCATCAATCTTATCAATCTATCAACTCTAATCAGCTCCAATGAGATTTTGATCAAATCTCATTGAGCATCTATCATTGATCCTCACCATCATGAAGGAAATCATCATCATCATATCATTGATCCTCACCTATCATGAGGTCAATCATCATCATCTTATCATTGATCCTCACCTATCATAAGATCAATCTATCAACATCATCAAACATCATCAAATCAAACAATCGGTTGAAGTGATTATCAATCATCAAACACAAGGAGTTAAAAAAGGGCTTAATTAATCAAATCATCAGTTGGTGGGTCTAACATCATTTTTTGAGAGATAAATCAACTCTACATCATTAAAATTTTGAAATCATCATCAAATCATCGAAAAATCATCAAAATTTCAAAAAATCCTAAAAATTTAAAAATTCATCGATTTATTTCCCAAGGGTTCATATATCTGTCATCACTTGAAAATTAGCTTCTAGGGCATCGAATTTTTTTTGTCAACATCAACAACAAATTATTCTTTGAAGCAATGTGTAAACACATTATTTCAAAGAGGGGCAAAATGTATGCACCTAAAATCAGTGA
The DNA here is from genome assembly GCA_007258455.2 of Sequoia sempervirens. Classification (NCBI taxonomy): domain Eukaryota; kingdom Viridiplantae; phylum Streptophyta; class Pinopsida; order Cupressales; family Cupressaceae; genus Sequoia; species Sequoia sempervirens. Next base: position 435,465,563 of record VDFB02193867.1, read on the forward strand.
AGACAATTAATTAATTAAATACAAGCTATTTAATTAATAAGCCTCTTATTTTGTCAACTTATAAATAAATGCTAAATTTATTTATATAGTTCACACTTTTCTAATTCTAACATCTTAAATCACATTCTTCTAAATTTAATTAAATAAAAAAATTCCTATAGTTTGTTTTATTTAATTAATAAACCTTCTCACTAGATTTAAATTCCCAATTTGAATTTAAGCACATGTCTACAACTTTTCCTCTTGCCACCTCACCAAGTATCACATGAATTTAAATAAATCTAATTTCTAAATTAGAATTATCCTCAACCAATTCCAAAACAAACTTTGGACACTTGACATTTTCACACATTTTATTCCCTCATACATTTGGCATGTTGCCCTTGGTCAAGGGAACATCCTTCATGATTCTTTCTAACCTCTTCCATCTCCACCATTCATCTCTCATGTTGAAATCTTGATCATTGATCATTGCCACATCACAAGATGCTTTGGAAATCCTATAAATACAACTTCTTGCTACAACATTTTACATCCCATCTTTGAGTAAACTTATTATGTAGGAATTACATTGTAGCATTTATGATGCAGAGTGACTAGGGGAAGACCTAAACTTGACTTCATTTCAAAATCAAAATATGTATATGACACCTCAAAACCTATCCAAAACATCCATGTAACTCCCCTCTATTACCTGTTTGCATCATGGCACCCTATTTATTTATTAGGCCTAGATTCACCAAGTTTACAAGGTGAGGATGAGACCAATTACAATTATCAAAACTCATTACAAACATCAAATTCCTATTAAAAGCCATTAAAAATTATCCTTTGGACCTTATTACATCCTAAGCAACTTGAATACTATAAAATCCTTTGGTAACAAGTAGTGCCTTCATTTCTTTAAAGCTTGGACCATAGCATACAATTCAAGATCATATGAGGAATATTTTCTCTCAACCTCATTTATTTTTTCACTAAAGAATGCAACCGATCTACCTTCTTGACTCAAAACAACACCTATTGCTTGACCACTTGCATCACACTCAATTTTAAAAACTTTATTAAAATTAGGAAGAGAAAGGATAGGCTGTTGTGATACCTTTCTTTTCAAGTACTCAAACCTTTCATTTGCTTCATTGGTTCATTTAAACTTACTCTTCTTCTTTTATTTGATTGTATTTATGATGGGTGCACAAATATGGCTGAAACTCTTGATGAAATTCCTTAGAAGCTTGCAAGTCCAAGAAAGCTCATCACATCACCCACTGACATAGGTGTTGTCCAATTAAGAATAGCTTCAACCTTCAATGGATCCATTTTCAAACTACCTTGTGAGATGACAAATCCAAGGTAGACCAATTCTTTTTTCATAAACTCACACTTTTGTAAGTTGATCAACAACTTCTCTTCATGCAACCTTCTCAAGACATGTCCAAGATGCTCCAAATGCTCCTCCTTGGTCTTGCTAAAGACAAGAATGTCATCCAAATAAACCACAACAAATTTTCCAATAAAAGGTTTCAATACCTCATTCATTAGCCTCATGAAGGTGTTGGGGGCATTAGACAAGCCAAAGGGAATCACCATCCACTCATAAAGACCCTCAATAGTCTTGAATTTTGTTTTCTATTCATCCTCTTCACTACTCCTAATTTGATGATACCCTCTTTTCAAGTCAATCTTTGAAAAGTAGCGAGCTCCTTCTAGAAAATCCATAAGATCCTCAATCCTTGGCATAAGAAACCTATAGCTGATGGTTATCCTATTTATGGCTCTTGAATGAGTGCCTAAGCTCCACTTACCATCCTTCCTTGGAGCTAACATGGTTGGAACTACACAAGGGCTTAAACTCTTCCTTACTAGGCCCTTATCCAATAATTCTTGCACTTGTTTTGACATCTCTTCATTTTGGGTTGGTGTCATCTTGTAGGCAGCCTTATTAAGCAATGTAGCTCCTGGTATTAGGTCAATATGGTGATTGATATCTCTGATTGGACACAGGGAACTAGGTAATTCATCCACCACAATCTCCTTATACTTCTCCAACAAGGTTTGGACTTCACAAGGCATAGGTCTTCTTTGTTTGAGGACAAAGCATACTTGCATTTTGGCTTAACAACCAAGGAAAACCCTAGACCTCCCTCTTCCTTTAAGGTATTCAAAAAATCCTTCTCTCCTACCACCATGATACTAGACCCAAGTTGTTTATCTATACCCTCATCCAATAAGGGACTCATGGTGAAAGAATGCCCATCTTTTGTAATCATATAAGTATTTTTTTGCCCATCATGTTGGGATTTCCTATCATACTTCCAAGGGCGACCTAAGATTAGGCCTAGCAGGGATCCATGGGAATAACATCACACAAAATGTTATCCTTATACTCCCCAATTTGGAATTCTATCCAACATTGTTCATTGAAAAGCACCCGTTGACCCCTGTTCAACCAAGACACCTTATATGGTGTGGGACGAGGAGTCTTTTCCAATTTTAATTTTTCAACCATCTATAAAGCTGCTAAATTATCAATAGATCTTGAATCTACAATTACCTTGCATACCTTACCATGAGATTTGCATGTAGTCCTAAACAAGGACTTCCTTTGTGGTGGCTCCTTAGCACTTGGCACCTTAAGAAGTGTCCTCATCATCAAGCTCTCTCCAAATTTAGGATCAGCAGGTCTAGAAGGTGAAGTTACACTTTGAGAATCCTCCTCTTGCACCAATTGGTTTCTCTTATCCCCACTATGAGAGATTGAATCTTGCTTCTTAGGGCACTTGAAGGTCAGGTGTCCAAATTGGTTACAAGAGTAGCATCTTCTAGAGAATGAATTGGAACCTTTTCCATTAAACCTGCCCCTTCCATTAGACCTCCTACCTTTGAATCCTCATCTTAACTCATGAATTTTTTCCTCTTCTCCACTTGACTCCCCTTGTTGTCTTTGTGATTGGTTTCTACCACAAAAATTTCATCTTCCCTTGGAGTTTCTTCCTCTACCCCTTCCTTGTTGCTCCTGATTTCTTTTCAATTTCTCCTCTGCCTTACATGCTACTTGGAAGCACTCTTCCACTATCTTAGGAGTCACTAGACTCATCTCATCTTGGATTGCAAACCTTAGGCCATTCAAATATTTGGCCATCTTCTCCTTGTCATTCTCTACATGGTCACACCTCAAACTAATTTTGTGAAACTCCTCAGTATAGGTTGCCACATCCATGTCCTTTTGTTTTAGGATTTGTAGCCTCCTAAACACTTGAACTTCATGATTTGTAGGAAGAAATTGTGTGTTCAATCTGCTCACCATTCTATCCCATAAGGTAATAATGTTCTTACATTCTTTCACTCTTTCTCCTTGGTAGTAATTCCACCAATTCAAAGCAACCCCATTCAATTTAGTCTTTGCAAATTTAACTTTCTTATCTTCTACCATCTCCTTATATTCAAATTAGTTGTTCAAGGCATCCTCCCATTCTAGTAGTGCCTTAGCATTCATCTTTCCCCCATACACTGGAATGTCCATCTTCACTTTAGTGGCTTCTATTTTTATAATTTTCAAGGCTCCAGGGAGCCTTCTCTCTTCAGGAGGTATCTCTTCTTCTAGATGGCCTTCCTCTCCACCCTCTACCTCCTCTTTTGAGGTGCTCTCTTCCTCATCATTCCCCTTCTTTCTCTCTAAGTTCTCTATCCTATCTCTCAAGGACTTCATATCCTTGCAACCATAGACCCACCTTTTGGAGGCATCTTCCTTCACTCACCACAACCCCCAATTTCTCTTCACAAATTTCCCAATTAGAACTTGGCTCTAATACCACTCTAATGCAAAGTGAGTAGGGGAAGACCTAAACTTGACTTCATTTCAAAATAAAAAGATTTCTAAGACACCTCAAAACCTATCCAAAACATCCATGTAACTCCCCTCTATTACCTAGTTGCATCATGGCATCTTGTTTCTTTATTAGGCCTAGATGCACCAAGTTTACAAGGTGAGGAGAAGACTAATTAAAATCAACAAAACTCATTACAAACATCAAATTCATATTACAAGACATTGAAAATGGTCCTTTGGACCTTATTACATCCCAAGCAACTTGAAAAACTAAACACAAACCAACAAAGCCTCATGGAGGCAAGTAGACCCCAAGGTGCCCCTGCACCAATTTAGAGTTTGAGCATAGAGAATTTATACATTTAACATTTAGAATTGTTTTATCATTTTATATTAGTATCATGGCTTAAGTTTATTATTTCCATTTCAATTATCATCTTAGCTTTTATATAACATTTGCAGCATAATCTTTAGTATCATAATCCTAGTATCAAATCATTTGTAGATCAATCATGTTGTCATTTTATACATCTCATTTCTTAGGTTGTCATCCAAACTAGTCATAGTGCGTATACAAATCTAAGAGCACTAATGATTTGAAGGATCCTTAAGAATAGAGAACAATGGAACAATTTTAGAGATTTTTTTTTTTAATTTGGTTAATTTTGTGATTCAAATATTTAATGCAATACGTCTCATTGGTTATGTATGTTTTTTATTATTCATTTACTAACTCTCACAATTCACATGACATAGACAATAAGGTAGAAGTTAAAGGAAAATAGAACATCAACATTCTAACCAAGAAGGGGGAGAAGAAATGCATATCTGATGTTTATTTTTTTCCTAGTTTAAACAAACATTTAATGAGCATTAGGAAACTTGTTCAAAAATGGTATAGAGTATCTTTCAAAAATGGAGAGTGCACAATTTGAGACAAATTTCCAAACAATCAACTCATTGCTAAAATCCAAATGACAAACAATAGGATGTTTCCCCTGAGGTTGAAACTAGATTTGAATGTATATTATGCTCAAGCACACCACTAAATGGCTCCACAAGTGGATAAAGAAGAAAATATAGTAGTCAAGCAAACAATCTTTCTAGAAGAAATAAAAGATGAAAATTAGCTTTGGCATCTAAGATTTAGGCATTTAAATTTTGGAGGCCTAAACTTCCTTCATAAGAAAAGCATGGTCAAGGGGTTTCCTTTAATAAAGAAACTAGAAAGAGTATGTGAAGGATGCATCTTGGAAAAGCAACATAAATAATTATTTCTAGCAGGTAAGTCAATGAGGGCTAAAACACCTTTAGAGATTGTTCATTAAAATTTATGTGGGCCAATGAAAACACCCTCCATTGGTGGAAGATTCTATTTTTTGACATTTATTGATGACTACTCAAGGAAGACATGGGTTTATTTTTTAAAGCATAAAAGTGAAGTATTTGAATATTTTTGTCAATTCAAGGTTCTTGCTGAAAAACAAAGTGGTCATTACATCAAAGTATTGAGATCAGATAGAGGTGGTGTATACATCTCAAATGACTTTCTAAGATTTTGCAAGGAACGTGGAATTCACAAGCAATTCACAACTAGATACACACCTCAACAAAATGGGGTAGTTGAAAAGAAAAATAGAACTATCATGGAAATGGATATAAGCATGTTGAAACATAAACATTTGCTGAATGAATATTGGGCTGAAGCTATATCATGTGTAGCCTATATAATAAATAGATGGCCAACAAAAAGTGTCAAGAATATGATTAAGGAAGAAGCTTGGAGTGGAAGAAAACATAGTGTTGCTCATATGAGAGTCTTTGGATGTGTGAGATATGCACATTTGTCAGATGAATTAAGAAGAAACTTAGACAAAAAAGGAGAAGAAATCATATTTGTTGGATATAGTGATGAATCAAAGGCCTACAAGTTGTATAATCCAATAACAAAAAATGTTATAATCAACAGGGATGTGAAATTCATAGAAGAGGAAGCATGGGATGGGAGTGTAGAAAAAACAATCAACATATCAATAGGTATACCACAAGAGGAAAATTAAGTTTTTATACCAACAAATACTCCTTCAAATGTGACTCCTTCCACACCCATTCAAGCTCAACAAAATGGTCCATAAGTGACACCATCATCAAGTGTAAGGGAAATCTCACATATTCAAGAAAACACTCAAACAAGTGGACAACAAACACCATCTACAATAGGGGTTTTAATGCAAGGCCAACAAATCCACATCCCATGGGTTCTACATCAAGTGACATGTCAAACCCTACATTGGAAAGCTTAAGAAGACAAAAAATCAGAAGTATAAGAGACATTTATGAAAAAAATGAAGGTAAGAATAATGCAGATCTGATTTCTCTTTTTGCTTTATATTCACAAATAGATGATCCAATTCATTTTGAAGATGCAATTAAAGATGAGAAATGGGTATATGTAATGGATGAAGAAATTGGTGCTATAGAGAAGAATCACACATGGGAGTTAGTTAGCCTTCCAAAAGGAAAATATGTCATAGGAGTGAAACGGGTTTACAAAACCAGGTTGAGTGCAAATGGTGATATGGAAAAACATAAGGCCAGGCTAGTTGCTCAGGGTTATTCAGAACAACCCAGAGTTGATTATGAGACATTTGCTCCTATAAAATGTTTAGAAATTGTGAGAATGATAGTTGCCATAGTAGCTCAAAACAAGTGGCCTATTTATCAAATAGATTTAAAATCAACACTCTTAAATGGTCATCTTCAAGAATAAGTTTATGTGGAACAAACCACTTGGATATGAGATTTTAGGCCAAAAAGGCAAGGTTTATAAGCTCAAAAAAGTATTATATGGTATCAAGCAAGTCTCAAGAGCTTGATATAGAAGAATTGATCATATCTCCTACAAAATGGCTTCAATAGGTGCAGTAGTGAGCCAACATTGTACACAAAGATGAATGAAAAAGATGAAATTCTCATTGTATGTTTATATGTTGATGATTTAATATTCATGGGTGACTTATCAATTAATTTTTTCAAAGGGATATGAAGAAGGAATTTGAAATAATTGATTTAGGACTCATGAAATACTTTTTAGGCATTGAGGTGAATCAAAATGAATATGGTATATTCATCTCTCAAACAAAGTATGCAAAGGATATTTTGAAAAGGTTTAATATTTTGAATTGCAAATAAGTACCAACACCAATTGTCACAAGTTTGAAGCTAAGAAAGGATGGTGAAGGATCCAATGTAGATCCAACTTTGTATAAGAGACTTGTTGGTAGTCTCATGTACCTAACAGCCACAAGGCCAGGCATAATGTATGGTGTAAGTTTGATTTCAAGGTTCATGGAGTCTCCAAAAGACTCACATTGGAAATCTAGGAAAAGAATATTAAGATATGTGAGTGGAACGAGGAATTATGGGATCTAATATTCAAGCTCAAATGAGTTCAAACTCATAGGATACATGGATAGTGATTGTGCCAGAAGCATTGATGATAGAAAGAGCACATCCAATTACGTTTTTCACTTTGGCACCAGTGTAGTATCATGGGATTCAAGGAAACAAGCCATTGTCACACTTTCTTCAGTTGAAGCAGAGCATGTAGCAACAACAACGACATCATGAAAAATAGTTTGAATGAGAAAATCTTTAAAAGAGTCGAAACATGAACAAGAAGATACAAAAAAGATATATTGTGACAACAATTCAGCCATAGCATTGTCCAAAAATACAATCTTTCACAATAGAAGCAAATATATTGACACTAGATATCATTTTATTAGAGAGCTGATTAAAAATGGAGAGATCTTTTTAGAATTTTGCAGGTCTCAAGTTCAATGTGCAGATATCTTCACCAAGGAATTAGGAAAATAAAGTTTTGTCTATCAAAGACATTGATTGGACATCATAGATGGAAACAATTGTGATTAAGGGGGTGTTGGAATTAATCCAAACTCCTTACCTACCTACATTTACTCCTCCATAACATCATTATTCTCTCTGCATACTTCATCCTTTCGTTTTGCAGTACCAAAATCATTTTCAACTCCTCTTCATGCCACTATCTAACACTTCAACACAATTTTTGAATATATTTCAATTGCAAATCCCTTACGTAGGATTTATTACAACATAATTAATTGTAATTTAATGTTTATGGTTTTCTATCTTAGTTAGGCATATATGTAGACTCATAAGTCTTTTTTGGTGTGAGAAAAGAAAATAAAAAGTGTCTTTTTTGGTGTGTGAAAAGAAAACAAAAATTTCAACTGCTAGCATTCCAACAACAATAGCTTGAAACAACCATTGGAATAGGGGACTATGAATATCAATATTTTCTAAGTAATATGAAAGAGTAGTAGCTCATTATGTGGAATAAAAATCCTTTTGAGATTTATATGTTTTTCTTTGCTACTATTTATTTCTATTTTGCTTTGTTATATTTTACATCCTCTCCCTCTTCCCTTTAATTTTTGGCTACAACTCCTCAAACAGACCAATGGCTAATATTTGCTTCATTATTTTCAATGAGATCACTATGAATTAAGCCGTGGCTTTTCTCCAAGTCTTTGATGATCTCTTCACCTGCCATGTTCATGATGCAATCAAAGCTCTTTGTATCACATGCTATTTTAGTGATTTAACTACTCCCGCTATAAGTATTGTCGATTCTCCTCCACATTTTCTCTCATGTATTTTACACCTACAAATGATAGGGACAATGTTAAAATAAAACTAATTTCTCCCTCCATCATTAATTGAAGACATATTCTATAAATTTGATTTATGCTTATCTACAAAATCTATTTTTTTGTTTATCATTAACTTGTCGTGTACTACAAGTTTTTAAGCCGCTTGCAATCTGATATGTTTTTTTATCTTCAATCTCCACCGACTGTAGGAGATTAATTGCTTTTTGGTGGTACCTATAAATTCACCTTTATGCAATTTTTTTAAGATATATATTGGAATGGAGATTAAAAATTTTGAGAGCTTTGTAGATTTATTTTTATATATTTGTATTTGGTTATTTTCAATCAATAGAAGATTTGTTTGTATGTGTACCATACTTTATCTACATGCTCTATTTTTTTTAGTTTATATACTTTGTTTTGTTTTATATCAACACTTTGTTTTATTTTAATTCCCATTGATTCTATAGATTGTTATTAAAGCTCAGAGATTCAATGAGAGCTACATTGAGTGTGAGTGAGTTCAAAGATTATTTTAACTCTAAGGTACCATTCCCTTCCACCTGAATATTACATCTATCAGAAATTTGAATCAACATGGCTTCAAACATCAGTTTGGATCAGTCATAGGTTCCTATTTTGACTGAGAAAAATTATGATTCATGGTTCATTAGAATGAGAACTTTACTTCATGCTCATGACCTTTGGGGATTAGTGGCTAATGCATATCCAAAGCCTATTGACCAAGTAGCAGAGTTGGCCCTATCAAATGTTGATCGAAATTGATTGAAGGAGAACAAAATGAAAGATAATAAAGCTCTTGGCCTTATTTAGCAAGGCTTAGATGACACTATATTTCCAAAGGTTTCTAGTGCAGAGTCTTTTAAGAAGGCTTGGGACACTCTTGAAACTTGTTACTAGGGTGTATCCAAGGTGAAGAATTTCAAGTTGCAGAACTTGAGGAGAGATTGTGAGAATATGAAAATGAAATATAGTGAGACAGTGGATAGTTTTATGACCCAAGTCATGAATATTGTTAATTAGTTGAGACAATTTGGAGATGACATTTGTGTGAACCCCAACCTTGGTACCTACAAAACAACAAGAATAAACAAGTTAAACAAGAGATTGCAAGCCAAAACAAGGATTCCCCATGAAATCCATTTACAAGACTTGAATTAGGAAAGAAAACTATGAAGAACTCAATAAAACAAGGACATAAAGATTCAATCCTAATTAAATGTGCAATCTCATTATCCCATGGGGGAATTGGTGCCAATTTGATGTGAAAATTTGCCCTTTCCCAATCCCTCATATGCAAGCTTGATATATTGGTGAGATTGATCCACTTTGTTGATGAAGGATGAGAGCTCCAAGCCAAAAATCTGCAAAACCTAGCTAAGAACTCAATGAAAATGGATGAAATTTGAGAGATATTTGAGCATGGTAACTTGGCATAAATTGTGGATGATAAAGGGAGGACATGAGCTCTTTATTTATAGAATTCCAAGATGAATGAATTTCCAAATTTGAACAATATGGGACTAACATTCATCCAATGGCATGATGCCACTTGTCAAGCTATGAATGGATGAAGGATGTGCAAGATTTGGGGAATGTGCCAATAAATGCATACTTTTGAATTTCAAATTTGTTGAAATGACATGTAAGAGGGAAGGGAAAATGCAATAAATTCCACTTGGCTCAAGGAAAAGGACATGTAAGATGAAGTTATTTCCTTGTTGGATGTGCATGTTGACTTGGAATTTTTGAATTCAAATTGAGAGAATATTCTAAAAGGATGCCTTGTGAGGAAAATAAAGATTTAATAAGTGAATTAAATCTATTTTCATGTGCAACTTGCATTATCTAGAGGATGGGACATGAGATGAGATTAAATTAATCAAGGGTTAAATAATTTAATGAGAGAGATTAGATTATGTGACCTATTTGACTCAAATTTATGGATTTATTTAAATCAAATAAGAGAGGAATATGATAAGAGATTTAATTAAATAAAGATCTTGATTTATTTAATTAAAAGATATGGTGTTAGATTAAATCAAATAAGGTTTTAATTTATTTAATTTAATGGATAGACTTTAGATATTTAATCAAATAAATTGATTATTTAATTAAATAGGGATAATTAGATCAGGTGGATTGATTTAATTAACACAGGGGATTGACTTAATTAGATAAAATGATTTATTCAATTAAGAGAAGAATATTGTTGAGTTTAATCAGATAGGGGATTTGATTAAATGGATAGACCGAGGAATGATTCAAGATGAAGTGATGTTAGTAAGTCAAGATTAGATGCACAATGTCAATTAGTATATTTTATGTGTCTACATTTTGCCCCTCTTTGAAGCAATGCACTTATTGTGTTGGTTCAAAGAATAAATGATCTCGATCGAAGCCAAAAAAAATTGATATTAAGGCTTACCCCACCATTTCTTGGTGATAGAAAACATGCCAATATAATGCCCCCTCAAGAGATTGGATGAAAATTCCAATTTTTGGGTGATCTCGCGAAAAGAGGACAAAGTACCCAATAGGTCTGAAAGGGATCTGGGAGGCTAAAAACGTGTCTAAACACAATAAAATGATGAAAAACAAGCCTCAACTAGATGAAAATAGGTTTGGGGGACCAAAACCCTAGCAGGTCAAGGTGAAAAAACCCTAATTTTCATGTTTAAATGGGGCCGGAGGGGTCACTTTCTAGTCATTTTCAAACACCTCTAATAGTGATCACGAGATTTGAGCTAAGACCACCTGATGATATGGTGTAACGACAACTTCCTCTACACATTTTGGATCGAGTTCGGACGTACCAATGACCACCTGGCATCGGGGCACCGGTAAGTGGTCCTTACATGAGCCTTGTCTTTCATTTATTACTTCAATTAATGCCTTAAATAGTCTGTTCATCTGTAGCAGCACTATATAGAGCCGCTTAGAAGACAAACTACACCACTTAGTGCTAAATAGTGCCACCACGGTGCAGTTTGGAGTTTAAAAACTCTGACGCTGAGCTCGGGGCTAGTGGGTGGATTTGCAAAGTGCTACGTGACGATGCTAATTTTTCTCAAAGTGTGCCACTAAATGATAAAGTGCACCATGGTGGTGCAATTTTTCTCTTTTGGGGCCTAGCTATGGAGTTTTCCTAAATTCAAATTGTGATGCCATCATGAGTTGCACCACTGGGGATGTTTTTTGAATGCTCAATGAAGAATTTTTCAAAAAATTTAACATGGTGACCCTCCTTGATGAAGGACGCGGCAAGGGAGCTCTAATATCGGGAGCACAGGTTGTGGGATCTAGTTGGTTACTTGCAGGACCTAAGTGACAAGGACTAGGATCAACTCTGGATTCCAGGGTTTTGGCACATTGCGTATGCGACACCCATTTGCACTCACTTAGGGATGTTGTTAGCGCTGGCCGAGAGATGGCACAACGAGACATCTTCATTCCATCTTCCCACTGGTGAGGCCACTATCACTCTGGAGGATGCTTGGTGGATTTTGCAACTGCCTATTCATGATCACCAAGCAATCTTTAATATGGACGAGGGACATGAGGGCTAATTTTGAGTGCTTGCTACATATGAGATTATCTTCTGCGAGGGGCAGATAGAGCTTGAGCACCATAGGATCCTAACACCTCCCTACTGTTGGGTGATTATAGCTATCATTTCAGGCCTTGTTGCCCCTGATAGGAAAGGGTGATAATTCAATCCCAGCTAGGGATATTGCTGGGAGCAGATGGTCCGAGACAGGCCAATTCATTTTGCATGGGGGCCTGTTCTTCTTGCTTCACTATACAAAGACTTCCATGAGTATGTTTACATGGACGATAGAGCACTAGGAGCAGGGGTGACCCTACTTCACATTTGGTCATAGGAGCACATTTATGTGCTATGACCACGTGTCATTTTAGTTCTAATGGGGCTAGATGATTCCCTTGTGGCACAATATAGAGGCAGTGTGTCTTTCACTCACACCGGCGAGCATGGGGTCCCCTACTGGAGGAGGGATTTGGATGAGATGTAGGTTTTTACCTGGCGCCCCTACCTTAGTTGGCTTGGATGGGCCGATGATGTTGACCAGATGTTTTACTACCACCAAGATCATTTCATGTAGGGGCAAGAGCACACTATTCTTGAGAGGTACCTACCTAGGCACGTGCGCTTTCAATTTGGGGAGCCGTAGGATCGTCTCGATGACAATTATGTAGCTGTCTTCAACTGCACCATGACACAGGTCTCATGGGGGTGGTATGCTCCTGCTTGAAAGGTAGTGGAAAGTTTTTGACAGTTAGTAGCCCAGCCATGGGCTTATGATTAGGGGCCAATAGATCTAGGCACCACTCAGGCCTATAGGGATTGGTTTTGGCCTCCGCTTTGGTTGATGATTCCAAGTGCAGTCCCAGATGTGCAGAGAGTCAGAGGCAGAGGGGGAGGACGAGGACGAAGAACTGAGATTCGACTTGACCCTCCATTTGTGACTCCAGTCCAGCCATATTAGGGGGATGTACATATGTGGGATCAGCAGCAGGGGCCACTAGTTCCACCACCACGAGTCAACGATCCTCCTCAGGTGCAGTCGTAGGTACAGCCAGTAGGACAGGCAGATGCACAAGACACTTTGATTGCATAGATGCAGGGCTAGGTCCAGGCCATGATAGCTAAGAGAGATCATGTGAGGGCTGAGAGAGAGCAGCTCAAGGCTGAGAGGGATTAGATCATATAGCAGAGACAGGCTGCAGAGCTATAGGTAGCCATTGAGCCAGGTAGGAGACAACAACTACAGAGCATGGCAACCTCCTCCTCCTAGGGTACAGTATCAGTTTGGTCCTATAGGGATGTCATTCGAGAGGCAGAGTACGATTGGAGGTTTTATCATGAGGTCGTACCCAAAGTAGAGTGGGTACCAGAGTATTCAGAGCAGGCCAACCATAGACCAGTAGAGGGTCATGGTGGCAGAGGTGAGGGTAGCATTCACAGGGACCAAGCTTGATTGAGATGATACTTTTGTTTTGTACCTTATGGGTTCATTTTTGATAGCCCAATGGGCCTTTTGTACTGATTGACATTTATGTATAGTGATTCGACCATTTTTGTACTATGACAATTATTGATGATATATGTATGAATTGATGATGATTTTGATGTGATGCAATGTGTTCTCTTTATTTATGCATGTATGATTCTACTTCTATATATTGTGAAATTTATATGATGTTATCTTATGCTTATATGATGTTATTTTGATGGTATATGATGGATTTATGTATGTGTTTATTTCCGATGATGTATGCATTATGATTATGACTAGCAGATCTATATTATGTCACCTTATGATATGCAGATATATTTATGTGATGTGTAATGATGTTGTCTATATGATGATCTATTTGTGTTGATGTAAAATGGGATGATCTAATATGTGATATGGATTGTAATATGTAAAATGCTATGTATATATGGTGTATGTGCGAAATGATATGTGACTTGTGATAATGTATGCATATATGCTTTGTTTGCAATGAATTTTGGAAGTTTTTGCTTATGTGGAATAATTTATGCAATGACTGATTTATGATATGGATGATGTAATATGGATGTGATGGTCGTGATAAATGAGATGGTTTTTTCTAAGATGCTTAGAATAACAAATGTTATTACCCTAAACATAGTACATGATGATGTAATGTATGTGATGCATTTAATAGGATGCAATGATATGTTAATGCAAAGTAATATGATGATGCATAATGTAATGTGACCGTAATGATGTGAGATGATGTAAGTATGTATGTAATAGATTAAATGCTTATATATCTATTGTTTATGATCATGCAAAAATGCTTATGCACGTGTTATGTGATGATTTATGTGATAAATGTATTGTGATGCAATGTAATGGTTGAAATGGATTGTCTATAATGCTTATGTATTTATGATGTATGTTATGTGCCTTTTATGCAATGGATGGTGAATGCTTATGGAAGTGCAAATGAATGTTATGTGTTGGTTTATGCAATGAATGCAATGTGATGTAATAAAATGGATGTGCCTATTTATCAGGAATGCTTATGATAACATGTTTATATGATGATTGGAATGTAATGCCTATATTTCCTATATGATATGTTTATGCAATATGTTAATGGTACATGGATGCAAGATCAATGATGATGATGATGATGGACAACTGTCACAATACCTTGTTAGCGTGATAAACGAGAAGAGAAGAAGTCATTTCAACAAGACATGAGATTATGCAAAAATGCAAATGGTGATGATGATGATTACTTGCCGAGGAATTGGGATTTTCAAAGGGCCAAATTGTCTTATGTTTGATGACACACATGGTACGATGCATCAAGGTATAGAAAACTAGAATGGCATAGTACCCAGTGAGATGGACTTTGAATTGACAAATAGATAGGAGTATCCTTGTTCACACATGACATACAAAAACCTTGCTAGGATGCACTTTAGAAGTTTCAAACACCTCAGACCAAAGAATAGAAAGGTAAACCTATCCATGCAATAGTCAATAAGTTGTCCTAGACCTCCTCCATACATACCTAACAAAGAAAGTATTCGCCGAGGTTATATTACAAGAACGTCCAACAAGCATAGCAGACAAAAGATAATGATCGTTGCCCCATTCCTATCTCTCTAAATCCTTCATTTGGATTTCATCGAGAGGTCCTTTGAATGAGTGCAATAAGATAAGTCAAAAGACAAAGACAAAGTAAACAAACAAGTTGATGCTCTTCAATACCGCTAACCAAAGGAAATGTGTTTTCTAAGGATAAGAACTGAAACTTATTGCTAAAAGATAATGCACATTGTAGGAAGGATGCATCCTAGGACATGTTATTGGATGGCGGCATGTCATTTCATTTATCCAAAGCATTTCTAAAAGATGATTGATATGGGACCAATTTTGGATGATCAGCTATCGACACAAATTGACCAACTTGCTTATGTACTGACTTAAACCTAAGACTTGACGTTTTTGAGTTTTACTTTTATCTTGCTAGACTTGTTTCTGATTGTTTCACCAAAGGTTGAGGGTGACGATCAGTTTATTATGGATGGTGTTATTGTGGGTGCAAGAGAGATGAGATGGATGGATTTTTTTTTCAAATATTTGGATGCTTTTGATGTTTTGCAATGTTTTGAGGTTGTTTTTGGTGTTTTTCAAGATTTTCAAATGTTTTGATTTTTTTGATTTTCCAATGTTTTTGGATTTTTTGAGATTTTGACCGAGAGACTTAACCTAAAGACCTATCCTAGGGGCCTTGAGGGCTGATCAATAGATGAGCCTTGCCTACGTTATACATGTAGAGACCACATAGTTCGACTGATGACTTGACTGATTTACAAATGAAGATATACATGATGAAATGTCAGTTTATTATGACAAACTCCTAAAGGACTGACCTAAGTGTCTGAGGGGATGATCAAAGATCAACCTTGCCTATGTTCAAGCTCAGAGACAACATAGTTCAACAAGACGACTCTATTTTTTGACTTTTGACCTATTTTTGGGATTTTGATATGTTTTTGTTTCTGGATTTTTTGATTTTCTGATGTTTTTGGATTTTCTGATTTGAGAATGTTTAAGAATATACAAGAATCCAATCCAATGAGAACATGCCCCCAGTGTGATGCAATAGACTACTCCGATAAAGGAAAGACAAACTGACCTTGAGGATGGGCTGAGTAGTACTAGTCGGGATCATGATACGAAAACAGGACCAAGCTATGGTGCATATACGAGTGGATGAGTGATGGAGATATGAATGTGATGGATGATGGAAGCATAATGAATGGATGATGCAGAACAAGCCATAAAGGTCTTGTGGATGGAAAGTGCTTATTTATGCAAGGCACCTGTTTTTCAGGTTTTCACCAAGGTACTTGTCCAAAGTGCCACCAAAGTGGTTTTCACTAGAGGACAATTTTTTTCTTTACTATTTTCAATCCTTTTTCTGATTTTTTGGATTTTTTGCTTTTTTGCTTCTTTTTTATAATTTTATTTTTATTTATTTTTTGTTACCAAGATGCCTGTTTGCCAAGTTTTCACCGAAGTGACCATTTTTTAGGACATTTTCTAATTTTTTGGTTCTATACCTTGAAAGATTTAGGCATAAAACTTTTTGAGAAGAGAACTATTCATAGGCTCCTGTAGAGGTTCCCCTATGAGTGTTGATAGTTGATATGCCCCTAATTTGTAACTTCTTGTTATGACGAATGGTCCCAACCAATTAGGTTCAAACTTGCCTTTACTGTTTGGGTTTGGGACATTCTTTTGATTCTCTTTTAACACCAGTTATCCAACTTAGAATGTCTTGCTTCTGATTTTCTTATTGTAGCTCCTTTTGAGTCTATTCTGATAGACTTGCAAATGATTCAAAGCATCTATACATCTCTCATCTAGTAGCTCTAGCTCATTTAATCTTGATACCCAGTACTCTTCATCTGTTATGAGGTTTTGCAATGATATCTTGAGGGATGGGAGCTTAATCTCAATGGGGAGTAACACTTCTGATCCGTAGACCAAGGAGAAGGGGGTGGCACCGGTGGGTGTGCGGATGCTAGTTCAATAGGCCCAGAGGGCGGGATTGAGCTATAGATGCTAGTCATGACTTGCGTCATTGACTGTTTTCTTGAGGATTTTTAGAATGCTCTTATTTGTAGCTTCTGCTTGACCATTGCCTTAGGAATAGTATGAGGCAGAAAAGTGGTGTTGGATTTTGGATTTTTTGCATAAGTTGTGGACATCCTAATTTTTGAAGGATATCCCATTATCTAAGATAATGGCTTGTGGGACATTGCAACGACATATGAGATAGTTCAGAATGAATTTTGAGATCTGCTTCCTAGTTATGTATGTCATGGGTATAGCTTCCACCCACTTAGTAAAGTACTTCGTAGTAGTTATGATGAACATGTGGCCATTAGATGAGGTCAGAGTTATCTTTCCAATGAGATCGAGGCCCCATTGTGAGAAAGGCCATGCTGTGACAATAGGATGAAGCTCTTGAGCTAGAGCATGGATGAGGTCCCCATGTTGTTGACATTGTAGAAACTTTCTAGCATAATCATGTGCTTCTCTTTCCATAGTGGGCCAATAATACCCCATCCTCAGCAGTTTCTTAGCTATGGTCATTCTGCTCGAGTGCGAACCACAAATACTATTATGTACTTTAGTTAGAGCGATTAATGCCTCCTCAACATTTAGGCAGTGTAGTAGGGTTCCTTCTATGCTCCTATGGTATAGAGTATCTCCTAGGATGACAAATCTAGATACTTTATTTACAAAAGTTCACTTTAAGTTTGAGGGTAGATCAACGGGTATGATTCCTATGCGAAGATATGTGTAGATGTTGTGATACCAAGGATCACCAAAACTAATGATTTCACACACGAGTTCTGATTCTGGTACCTCAAATGTAGGCACGAGAAGCTACTCTATTAGAAATTCATATTTTGGAACATTGTTGGGCATTTCCAATAGGGAACCAATTGTTGCCATTGCATCTGTTGCTCTGTTGTTGGTTCTAGGAATCTGCTCAAATGTTATTTCGATGAAGGACTCCTTGAGGGTCTCCATCAATTTCTTGTATGGAGTGAGCTTGTCGTCCTTTGTCTGATATTCATTGTTTACTTGATTTATGATCAATTGAGAATCTCCATATACCCTGAGAGCTATGATATTCCACTGCACTGCTATTTTGAGACCTATGGTTAAGGCCTCGTATTCTACAATATTATTAGTGCAAGGAAATTCCAGTTTATAAGACCTTGGTATGCAATCCCCCCATGGAGTGATAAAGAATATGCTAGCTCTTGATCCATGTTGTGCGTATGAACCATCAAAGTATAGTTTCCAATGGTCAGCTATATTGAGATTTAAAATGGATTCATCAAGAAACTCTGAGATGAGAGGGTTCTCTGAATATATTGGTGCCTCTGCTAGTTGATCTGCAATAACTTGACCCCTAATTGCTTTCTGCTCAACATAGTCAATGTCATACTCTGACAATATCATCACCCATTTGGCCATTCTTCCTGTGAGCATTACCTTTGATAGTAAATATTTGAGGGGGTCAATTTTCACGATGAGCTTTATCTTGTGTACCAACATGTAATGTTTGAATTTTTGTGATGCAAACACTACGGCTAGGCAGGCCTTCTCTATGAATGAATATTTTAGTTCATTCCTGACCATTGTTCTGCTAATATAGTAGATAGCCCTTTCTATTCCATTTTCATCATGCTAAGCTAGAAGAGCTCCAAGGGCTGTTGCTGTTGCTGACACGTATAAGATTAATGGTTTCTTTGGGAAGGGTGGCATCAAAACTAGTGGTGTTAGTAAATATTCTTTGATTTTGTTAAATATCTCTTCACACTTGGCATCCCATTTGTACATTACTCCCTTGTGCAATAGGTGAGAATATGGGTTCTGTTTATCTACCAATTGTGCTATGAATCATCGAATGGATTAGAGTCTACCTTGGAGGCCTCTCAATTGTTTTAATGTCTTTGGTGCTTCCATTTCGAGGATTACTTTCACTTTTTCTAGATCCACCTCGATACCTCTCATGGACACTATATATCGTAGCAATTTACCTAATTGTACGCCAAAGATGCACTTCTTGGGATTTAGTCTAACTTTGTACCCCAATCTGTCAAAAATAGCACTTAAGGTTGCTATGTGATCTTTTCTTTTTTTGGATTTAGCTAGGATGTCGTTGACATAGTCTTCAACTGTCTTATGGATCATGTCATGGAATATCAATGTCATGGCCCTTTGATATGTTGCTCCTACATTCTTTAGGCCAAATGGCATCATGTTCTAGTAGTAAGTCCCCCATGGACAAGTGGAAGTTGTCTTGTGTTGATCCTTTTTTGCTATCATTATTTGATTATATCCTGAAAAAAATTTCCATTAGGGATAGCATCTCATGTCCTGTTGTCATATCTACTATCATGTCGATGTTGGGAAGTGGAAGTCATATTTTGGACATGCTTTCTTCAAATCTCTGAAGTTTGTCCAAATTCTAATGGCTCCATCAGGTTTTGAAATAGGTACCAAGTTTGATACCCATTTTGGATAATCTATTGGTTGGATGAATCCTGCATCTAACAACTTTTTTAGCTCCATTTTGACCAATAAGGCGATCTGAGGATACATTTTACGAAGCTTTTGTTTGACAGGTTTTGCTTCTAGATATACTGCCAAGTGGTGGACTATAGTTTCTGGATCAAGTTTTGGCATGTCAGCATGAATCCATGTGAAGTTTATTTGTTTTTCCCTTAGGAATGCTACTAGGAGCTCTTGCTCTTCTAATAGTAGTGATTCCACGTAGAATGTGATATGCGGGGTCTCCTCTATTCCTAGGTTGATCGGATTGCATTTTTCAGCCAAGACTGCTGACTTTCCTAATGAAGAGCTCTTAAAGGAAGATTGAATCCCCCATCCCTGGGCACCTCTGAGAGGTTTTCACCATTGGATACATCCTTTCTTTTGATTTTTTTCTGGTTAGAGAGTGCCACAGTGTGGTTTTCACTCAAAGACTTGGATATTATTCTTAATTTATCACTTTTGCAACTGAGGGATTCAATCGTTTCCCCATAATAGGCATGTGTGTCCAACTCTATTATAAACCCTGCTTTATGGTCCCCATCTAAAATGTTATCCCATAATCTAGTGAATTTCGAGAGCGCCTCATCATTTTTGAATGTATCGAGAATTGGTGGTCCTCCTTTGTCATAGTCGATCAATTGGGGGTATACTAAGCAGATTTCATGATTTTGTTAGTTTGTTTCAAAGGAGAGGGTGCTAATCATGCAAAGGGTGGTATCCTCAAAGAACCTAGGTAGATTGGTCATGGCATCCTCGTCATCACTACTATTATAAATGTCAGTTATAAAGTTATGTATGTCTCTACCTGTGGATATTGGTAAGCATACTTCTGCTACAGTTGGCTAAGGAGGAATATTAACCATTCTAAATGGAGGACTTCAACCACATATGGTTATACTCAGATGGGTACATCTAAGGCCAAGGTTTGTTATCGGTCGCATCTCTGGCATGATAGGTATTATGAGTACATTATTGTTTTGTCCTAATCTTTTATTTCTGTCGTAGCCCATTGCGAGTGTCATTTGCAGACCCTTGCTTCTTTCATCCATTGCTAGATTAGTTGTTGGTATTTTATCTTGATATAGCAATGTGATGGGTCTACCTCAATAACCTCCTGGCCAAGGTCTCCCCAACTTGTAAATTTGGGATAGTCTTCAAGAGATGTTTGTGATGTGGAAGCTTGGTTTTCTTATGGAAGCCCCTATGATCTAGGAGATTATGGTAACTCTCCTACCACAAAAGCATTGTTAGGGAGCTTGTAGCTTCCACAACCATCATCCTAGATGATGAGATTAATTTCAAAGATGGTGGGGATGGTGGGTGTCTCTATCATAGAAGTGGATGCGAGGGTGGTGGGATCGATGTACAGTGTGGATGGGCCCTCATCATGTTTTGGTACTTGGGGGATTTTGTAATACTTTGCTTCAAGATTTTTGCAATATGAGAAAGGTTCGGGATCTCCGTGAATGGTAACTTCTTGTCCCTAATGTGTGAATTTTACACATTGGTGGAAAGTGGATGCTGATGCTTTCATCGCATGAATCTATGGGCATCCTAGGAGGATATTATATGGCAAGTCGAGGTCAAGGACCTGACAAGTGGTTTCCATGAGAGCTGGTCCTACTTGAATAGGGAGTTTGATTATGCCCTAAGACACTCTTTCTTGATTGTCATATGCTCTTATTGTGATTCCTTTCCCTTTGTCGATGGAATCTTCTAATATTTTCAACTGCTTGATGAGGCTGAGAGAACAGATATTGAAACCCACACCTCCATCCACCAAGACCCTTTTTATTTTTCTCTTATGTACTATGGCTTCTAAGTGAAATGCACAGTTGTGAGATGGTTGAGTAGGGAAATCTTGGTCAAAGAATGTAAGGATATTAGGCATAATGATATTTCCAACCATAGCTTGAAATTGCTTTGCATCAAGGTCTATGGGGATGGTGGATGAAGCCAAATCTTCTTCAAGGATTTTCCTATGGGCAGATGATATTTTTAGCAACTCCATGATGGAGATTTGTGTTGGCGTTCTCTTGAGTTGATCTACAACATTGTACTCGTTAGGGTTAGATCTAGATGTGGGGAATCTGTTTGGCTAGAATGATCCTACTATGGTTACTTTTCCACCTCTTGTGGTGACTCCACAATGTTTGACATAAGCACCCTTGATGGTAATGACCGTGGAGTTTTCATCTAGTGAGGCGATAACTATTTCATATACATGATTTGCATTTGAGTGGGTACCTTTCCCTTTATCTTTTTGATTCCCTTTGTTGCCATGATTTGGCATCGGATTTGTGTATATCTTAAGATCCTAATTTCCTATAGGTTGTTCCACGTTTATGATTTTTTTATTGATAAGATTTTGAATGATATTTTCAATCTCATGCAACTATTTGTGGTATGGACTTTGATTTTATGGAATTCACAAAGTTGATTCTCATTATACCAAGGAGGTTTCACATCCGGTTCTTGGTAATTCTCAAATGTAGGTGCTTTGATGAGTTTTTCATCTATGAGCTTTTTCATGATGTCCTCAAGTAGTTCCCCCAAGGTGGTGTACTTTTGTTTGGGATAACTCTTGAATTTGGGTGGTCCCCTTTGATAATTGAGATTGTTGATTGTTGGATTGTTGTACGGTTGTTGTATTGCATGATGATTGTTTTGGTGTTGTATTTGGATTTGTGATGCAGGTGTATGTTGATGAGGGGCACTAATAACCACCTTGGCATCGACAACACCATCATTAGTAACGTTTTTGTTGCTTGCCCACGTGCAAGGTTTATCGTTATAATTGGATGGTGGGAAATTGTTTTGTTGTTCGGGGTATGAGGTTGACCTCGCAGGTTGAGTCATGAGGGCTCATTCGATACTGAGTGCCTTAGGGATCAATTGATCATATGTAGTGATTCCTTGAACCTTGAAATGAAATTCCAAGATGTCGTCAAGGTTGGTGATGATGGTGCAAACTTGTTGTTCTTTAGGCATGGTCCACTTGCTCCTATTGGCCTTGGATCACCATCATTGTAAGAATGAAGTGAATGATTCATTCTTTCCTTGCTTTAGAGCTAAGAGTTCTTCTAGAATAACATCCATTGCAATGTTACATGTGTAGTTTTTAATGAATTCATCTATAATTTCTTGAAATGTTCTAATGCTTGAAGGTAGACAAGAGAACCATTCCATGGCATGGCCTACCAAAATCCTAGGAAATAGTCACATTAGATAAGTATCGTCATATGTGACTTCCATGCAATGAACCTAGAATTCCCTAATGTGATCTTCAGGGTTTCCCATCCCCTGATATTTGTCAAATTTGGGGATCTCAAATCCCTTGGGGAATGGTTTCATTACTAGGCTCCTATCAAATGGATATGGACACAAGTTGCTTGGTGTCTTCGTTGTTACCCCTAATTGAAGATCGAGCACTTGTTGTGAGAGAAACTTGATTTGCTTCATCACATCGTTTTACGAATCAGGGGGTGGGATGAAGGTGTTTTTGGGTGTTTCAATCATGGGTTAGATGGGTGGGTTGGTTGGTGTGTTGTTCGATGGAATTTGTATGTTCTTCCGAGTGAGGTAGGCTTCCACCTGATTTTATATGAACAATTCTTGTTGTTGATCTTGTTGTTGTTGCACTAAGATTTGTGCTTGCTATTGCACTTGTTGTTGTTCCAACAATGCATTTTGTTGGGTTTCCAATTCGGTTGCTTCTTGTTGCTCTTGATATTGTTTTATTGCTTGTTGATATGCTTGAAATTGCGCTACTTGTCTTTGTGCAATAAGTTTTGCATGTGCCTGTGCTTGCTGTGCTTGATATTGGGCTTGTGCTTGTGCTTCTTGTTATTGTAATAGAGATTTTTCTTGAGCCATCTTTTGTGCTTGCAATGCTTGAGTGGCTTGGGCAGCTTGTTGCAATAATGCTTGGGCGGCTTGAGCTGCTTGTGCAACTTGAGTGGCTTGCTGAGCAGCTAGGTGTACAACTTTTTGTTTCTGCACTTGTTGGAATCCCCTTTGAAAAGTAGTTTGTAATGCCACATTGTATTGAAATGATGCAATGGAAGTTGGTGGTGGTGGGTTTGGAATGGCGTTTGATAATGTTGTGTTTGTGTTTTGAGTGATAGATGGTGGTATTGATGTGGTTGGTCCTTGGGAGATCATGCTTTGTGATGTTAGAGGTGTGTTTGATGATGCTATAATTGTTTGTGCATTTGTCATCTATTGTTGCGATATCGATGAAAAGTTTTGAGTGTTTGGCATAATGCTTTGATTGATACTTGGGATGTTTATTTGATCGATATTTGGTAAGGGGGGAAGCCCTAAGACAAGGAATGGTGTGGATGATAATAGTAATGGTGGAAGAGATGGAAATGTGAGGGGAGCGAGTTCTTGTGAAAAATTTGTGGTGTCAAAGATGCCCCTTGGTCTGAACATGTCTTCCTCCTCATGCGTATTTGTGAGGAGACAAGCTTGAGGTGTTGCATGAAAAAATGATGATGATGGATCATGGTGGAAAGTGAGAGGAACATTCTTATGTGATGGGTTTTCGGGTATGTTTTGTTCTAAGGTGGTATTTGCATCCATGTTTTGATTATTAACAAGAGGGTTTGTTTAAATAGCATTGATGAATGCATTTCCCTTATTAACATTGGGTTGGGTTGGAGTAAAATATGTCATGATTTGTGGAATGTTTTGGGTGATGCTTTGAGATGCGGGTGTAGATGAGATGGGAATAGTGGATGAGATGGAAAAAGATGTCTCCACTATGGTACTCATGTCAAAATCTGAAGGTTATTTGGCCCCTTATTTTGCTAGTTCAAGCATGTATAGCGAAGGGTTAAGCCAAATCATGATATTGAAAATCTTATGGTTTTCTAGATTTTGAAGCATTTCAATTATTTCATCATGAGACACCCCAAAGGTAAGATCTTCTCCTTGGCTTTCCTCTTGTGGGTTTTGTGAGAGAGTCAAAGGATTGCTTGATTTGGTAGGATTCATTTCAACATTTGTTTGACTAAGATCACTTGAAGCAGGTGTTTCTTTGTTGGCTTCCATGCTTTTCTTGTATTGAGATCTAGTTTGAACCATAAATCAAGGATCAATTTTTAGGAATATGAGATAAATTTCTTGATTCTTTGGATTGATCTTTATTTTATGTCTCAAAGTAGAATATTTTAGGATATCTTGAGAATCGAAAGGTGATATGATGATAAGGAATGGATGATGCAGATGTTATGATCTTTTGGTAATTCTTGAAGGAGCTACTAGGTTTTTGGGACTTTCAGATATGTTACAGATTTTGATTTTGATTTGATTTGAGATTTGTCCTTGATTTTGATTTTGATTACTTTTGATTTTAAACAAAAAGACCCTAAGATGTTGGATGATTATCAAAAGGATAGATTTGATCAAAGAATGATAATTCGAATATGTGTGGGGAGAAGGATGCATCTACTCACACCTATCCAAACAAGATGATAGTTTTTAATAAGCATATGAAGCAGGATTCGTCTACAGACACTAAGCTAAACAAGATTATTGTGATAAATTTGAGTAAGCATATGCAAAAGGATGCATCTACACATACTTAGCAAAAGGTGTTTCTGATAAAGTTTTCAAGGATTTAGTCTCAATGATTTTGATGATTTTTTATTTTGCCCAAAAGCCTAGTATTAAGGATGATTTTCGAGATTTTCCAAAAGGTGATTGTGAGATGATATTTATTTTGACATTTTGAAGGATGGATGAAAAAGATTTTGATTTTTCTTTTGATCCTAAGATGAACCTAAAAAAAAGATGCTTTGTTTTCCTAGACCTAGGTATTGAAGACCATACAATGCTTCTATAGACCTTTTTAACCAAGGAATGATTCCATTTGTACATACATTTTCGGATTTTGAACCAATGAATTTTGCTTTGGGATTTAGAATTTTTTGAGAATTGTGAGGCTTGAACACATATGAAAGTTCATTTTTCTTAGCTTTTCTTAATGGCTTTATTTTACCAAAAACACTTTCTTTGATTAAGTTTTCAAACTAAGATGTCCAATGTCTAAATTTCTTCAAACCCCACAAGATATGTTATGTGGAAATTCGATGAACTCAAGGAAAATATTTTTCTATTGTTTACCTTAGTAGACAAATCGAGATATAATCCAATGTTTAGAAACCTCTAAGGATGTGAATCCCAAGGGAAAGCAATAACATATGGTTGAGTCAATTATATTTGTCTTCCAAAGGGTTTGAAATTTGGATGAAGATGTTAAGTGTTTGTTTTCAAAATATTTTCAATCAAGCAATGCATTTTGTAACCAAAGAATAAGTACGACCCTATGGATGTGTAAGAAAATATTTGTTAGGTTCCCACTTGGACAAGTCCAGCTATGCTTATCTTTAGTGAATGGTTAGATGCTTGACCCCACTGCCTTCCCTCCATGACACTCACTTATACAGGGAAGCCAAGCATCAACACCTATGAAAATACCATGGCATGTTTTCCATTTCTACTAAAAGACCATAAAAGTGTGGGGCAGCTTCAAAACGACCATTCTTGCACCAACAAATAGATAAAAGGATTTGAAAAATTCTAGCACATGGGTTTTAGTAAGGACTTTCTGTTCATGGAGATTGATCCATACAACGAGAGTCCCCTTTCGGATCCATCTTGTCGAAATCAACCATGTGATATTGGTGTTTCTCCAATACCGACATTTATATACCGGTTGGAAATACTCTTGGATTTAGAGTGTTACCGGTTGATTCATTACCTTGGGTGAGTACTTTTTCCCCAAGGTAGGCCCTCAAGGATAAACAAAAGCGAATGAAGAACAATATTTCTAACTCGATCAATCTTTCTTGGCAACAAAGAGAGAGAATATATGCAATAATTCCCCCACTCACACTCGCACAAGATGTTCAATTTTAAACCCAAATTGAAGTGTGGAGGTGATTGCTTTATCTCACCCTAAAGTCATGAAAAAGGCCTTTTGATTCTCAAGATTGCTATAAAGTGCGAGAGAAGTGCATATGTCCCTTTTCAATGCCTTTAGTTTAAGTAAGTCTTCATGAAAAACAAAGTTGCACTTGTTCTTTTTAAATCCTAAAAGCAAAATGTGAGTTCTTTTTAAGCACCAAAAGATGAGTGAGAGATACTTTGTTCAATTTTTAATCCAAGAAACAAAATCTAGTAAGTTTCATTCCTAATGTTCATTTTATCCTTTGCAAGAAGAAATTGAAAGATTCTTTTCAAACGCAAACGAAAATTAGTGTCCTAAGAAAGAAAAGATAGCAATTTCGTGAAAAGTGTTTAAATAAACACTAAAGTGTTAAAACACACTTTAATCTTTCAAAACATCATCTTCATTACTTCTCCTTTCATTTTTTGATTCCAACCTATAAGAGAGAAAACTAGTCAGATTCTGGAAAAATATAGAGATTAAAAAAGCAGAAAATAGAAGACAAATCGATCATAAATCAAAAGGTACATGCTAAAATTAAATTTACCCTTTTTACACCCTTCCAACATTGGAGTTTGTGATTGTGTCGCAGTTTGATTTCCAAGCAGTGCCCTCACAACGCCGATTTTTAGTTAGTGTCGCTCTGTGTCGAGATAGAGAGCTCAACTGCATCACACTTTTTGCCCAACATCATAGTTTGAAAATTTTGAAACTTCCTGCGAGTCAAGGAGTCCAGTGGAAGATTTTATAATTCAAATTTTCTTGGCAAGACAAGTCCGACATTGCACTTTGAGTCTCCCATGGTGCTATATAGCGACAGTGAAGAGACAGCGGCGCCAAAATAGCAACGTTGAGCCCCCAACGTTAGAATTTTCTATGTATGAGCAAAACATGGAAATTTCAAGAAAATATGAGAAAGAATGATGTCAAGCCCTCCCTCTAGTGCCAAATGTGTGAACCCCAACCTTGGTACCTACAAAACAACAAGAATAAACAAGTTATACAAGAGATTGCAAGCCAAAACAAGGATTCCCCATGAAATCCATTTACAAGACTTGAATTAGGAAAGAAAACTATGAATAACTCAATAAAACAAGGACATAAAGATTCAATCCTAATTAAATGTACAAACTCATGATCCCATGGGGGAAATGGTGCCAATTTGATGTGAAAATTGGCCCTTTCCCAATCCCTAAGATGCAAGCTTGATATGTTGGTGAGATTGATCCACTTTGTTGATGAAGGACGAGAGCTCCAAGCCAAAAATCTGCAAAACCTAGCTAAGAACTCAGTGAAAATGGATGAAATTTGAGAGATATTTGAGCATGGTAACTTTGCATAAATTGTGGATGATAAAGGGAGGACATGAGCTCTTTATTTATAGAATGGCAAGATGGATGAATGTCCTAATTTGGACAATGTGGGACTAACGTTCATCCAATGGCATGATGCCACTTGTCAAGCTATGAATGGATGAAGGATGTGCAAGTTTTGGGGAATGTGCCAATAAATGCATAATTTTGAATTTCAAACTTGTTGAAATGACATGTAAGAGGGAAGGGAAAATGCAATAAATGCCACTTGGATCAAGGCAAAAGATAGGTAAGATGAAGTTATTGCCTTGTTTGATGTACATGTTGACTTGGAATTTTTGAATTCAAATTGAAAGAATATTCCAAAAGGATGCCTTGTGAGGAAAATAAAGATTTAATAAATGAATTAAATCTATTTTCATGTGCAACTTGCATTATCTAGAGGATGGGACATGAGATGAGATTAAATTAATCAAGGATTAATTAATTTAATGAGAGAGATTAGATGATGTGACCTATTTGACTCAAATTTATGGATTTATTTAAATCAGATAAGAGAGGACTATGATAAGAGATTTAATTAAATAAGGATCTTGATTTATTTAATTAAAAGAGATGGTGTTAGATTAAATCAAATAATGTTTTAATTTATTTAATTTAATGGATAGAATTTAGAGATTTAATCAAATAAATTGATTATTTAATTAAATAGGGATAATTAGATCAGATGGATTGATTTAATTAACACAAGGGATTGACTTAATTAGATAAAATGATTTATTCAATTAAGACAAGAATATTGATGAGTTTAATCAGATAAGGGGATTTGATAAATGGATAGACCAAGGAATGATTTAGGATGAAGCGATGTTAGTAACTCAGGATCAGATGCACAATGTCAATTGGTATATTTTACATGTCTACAACATCTCAGATAAGAGAGTGATTGAGAAAGTTCTCAAAAATTTTCCAAAGCAATTTGAAGTTGTAGTTGTGCCTATAGAAGAGTTTAAAGATATTAGTAAAATAAAAATTGATGAGTTGACTGGTTCTTTGATTACACATGAATCAAGGATGACAAGAATCCATTGGAGAATGCTTTCAAAACTCAGCTACAAGTTGCTAGAGGTAGAGGTAGAGGCAGAGGAAGGTCTAGTAATAATGGAAGAGGAGGAAAAACCATTAATCAAAGAGACAATAGAATTGACTTAGAATCTGAGGAGAAATATCAAAGGAGCCCTTCCAATTCAAGGGGGAGTAACAATAGATCTTGAAAGAAAGGAAACTAGAGGTATGATAAGTCTAAGGTACAACATTATTATTGCAAAATGTATGGTCATTTTGCTAGCAAGTGTTGGAAGAAGAAAGTGATGTTGATGAGCAATCTGCACACATCACAAAGGGGTTTGAAGATAATCAAAAACTAGTTTTTTGACTTGCAATGTGACTTGAGAAATTTCAAATGATGTTTGGTTTTTGGACAGTGGTTGTAGTAATCACATGACTAGAAATAAGGAAATTATTACCAATCTGAACTCCAATGTTCAGTCTAAGGTAAAGTTGGGTAATGATTATAAGGAAAGTTTTAATGGTACAGGATTGATTACTGTGTATACCAAGAATGGTGAAAGAAGAACAATAAATGATATGTATTATGTACCTAGTTTAAAATGAAATTTGTTGAGCATTGGACTGATGGAGAAAAGGTATAGAGTGTTCTTGAAAAATGAGGTATGTACAATAATTGATAAGTATATGAGTAAGCAACTAATAGCAAGAGTGGAGATGAAAAAATAGGATTTTTTTCCACTTACAATAAGAAATGAACTATCTAACTCTTTGAACTCTTATAAAGTTAATAGTTTAGATGAATCCAGGTTATGAAATTTAAGGTATGAGTATATGCTAAATGATTTCATGTAGTTTTTCTAGGATCATGGGATCAAAAGACAATTTACTACTCATTTTACTCCACAAAAAAATGGAGTAGCTAAAAGGAAGAACCAAACCATTATGAACATGGCTTGGAGTATGTTGAAGGAGAAGCATCTATCAAATGAATGTTGGGGAGAAATAGTTATATGTTTAGTTTATATCGTAAATAGGAGTCCGACTAAGAGTGTAAAGGACCATGTTCCCCAAGAAGCTTGGAGTGGTAAGAGTTGCAGTGTATCCCATTTGAGTATTTTTAGGTGTGTGGCCTATGCACATGTACCTAAAGAGATGAGAAGGAAGTTGGATGATAAAAGTGAGAAGTGTATTCTTATTGGATATAGTGAGGATTCTAAGGCATATAAATTATATAATCCCATTACCAAAAAGTATATTATCAGTAGAGATGTTGAGTTCAAGGAAAAAGAGGCTTAGGATGGAAACATAGATAATTCTATTCTAGATGGAGTTGTATTATCTCATGGAGATGACGAAGGAAATGAGAAGGCCATGCAAGATGGATAGTTGATTCCACAAGAACATACACCTCCAACAAACACTACAAGAAGACAATCTCAATGAGTTAGCTCATCACAATTCAGAACGCCCAGAACTCAAGAGAATGGTGAACCATCAAGTTTTGATGGAAAACAAACAACAAAATTAGAGGTTAGTAATGAATCAAATCCCACACTAGCTACATTAAGGAATAGAATTAAAGGTCATAATACTAGAAGCTTAAGAGAATTATATGAGCAGAATGAAGAAATATATCAAGTTTCAAAATTTACATTGATTGCATATGATCTAGAAAATTTTGAAGAAGCTATTAATGAAGATGTTTGGGTAAAAGCTATGGATGAAGAGATTGATGCCACAAAGAGAAATAACACTTGGAATCTTGTAGATTTACATGAAGATAAAAATTGTATAGATGTTAAATGGATTTATAAAACTAAGCTAAATGTTGAAGGTAAGGTTGAGAAGCACAAAGCAAGAATTGTAGCTCAAGGGTTCAGTCAACAGATCCTGACATTGATTATAATGAAAATTTTACACCTATTGCCAAACTTGATATAGTGGGGATGGTGTTAGCTATTGCAACACAAAATAAATGGAAAATGCATCAAATTGATGTGAAATCCTCATTTTTTAAATGGATTTTGAAGAAGAGGTTTATGTGAAACAACCTTTGGGATACAAAATTGAAGGATAAGAAGATAAGGTCTATAAGTTAAATAAGGCAATATATGGATTGAAACAAGCTCCCAGAGTATGGTATACCAGGATTGATGAATACTTGAATAGCAAAGGATTCAATAGGAGTCCAAGTGAGCCAACCTTGTATACAAAGGTAAATCAAGAAGGAAATTTTTTGATAGTTTGTTTGTAGATTGATGATTTGATTTTTGCTAGAGATCTCTCTATTGATGACTTTAAGATGACCATGAAAATTGACTTTGATATGACTGATTTAGGATTGATGAAATATTTTCTTGGTATTGAAATTACTCAATCTGATGATGGTATTTTGATTTGTCAATCTAAGTATGCAAAATATCTTGTGAGAAGGTTTAATATGGTGAACTATAAGCCAACTGCAACACCAATGGAAATTGGTACAAAACTCAGTAAGAAGGATCAAGGGTCAAGTGTTGATCCAACCTTGTATAAGAAATTGGTTGGAAGTATCATGTATTTGACAACATCAAGGCCTGATATAATGTTTGTTGTGAGTTTAATTTCCAAATTTATGGAGTCTCCCATGAGCACCCACTAGCAAGTTGGAAAAAGGATCTTAAGATACATTGCTAGAATAATTTTTTTTGTATTTTGCATACATCAATTTCAGATTTTAAGTTGGCTGGATATTCTAATAGTGATTTTGCAAGCAATGTTGATGAAAAAAAAAAAACATTTGGGTATGTATTCAGTTTTGGATCAGGTGTAGTAGCTTAGGCATCAAAGAAGCAATCCATGTGACCTTATCATCTGCTAAGTCAGAATATGTTGTAGTGACAACAACAACTTGTCAACCTGTATGGATGAGAAAATTTTTGACTGAGTTGTTACATGCATAGGAAGAACCAACTCAATTTTTTTGTGACAACAAATCTTCCATTGCATTATCAAAGATGCATGTTTTCCATAATAAAAGAAGCATATTGATACTAAGTTTCATTTTATTTGAGAATTGGTAAATGGAAATGAAATTTGTATGGAGTTCTGTAGATCAAAAGATCAATTTGAAGATATATTTACAAAACCCCTTGGAAAAGGAGTTGTTTGAAATTCACATAGAGAATATAGGGGTTTATATGATTAACAACAGTTTTTGAAGCGTATATAGTCAAAATTAAAGGGGGGGAGTTAAAGTAAACACTAATTTCTCCCTTCACTATTAATTGAAGACACATTCTAGAAATCTGATTTATTCTTATCTACAATTTTTTTTTGTCTATTGTTGACGCCAAAAATTGACGAGGTAACAATGTCTTATGGGAAACTCAGTTCAAGGGGGACCCTTTGCGCCAAACTGAGTGACCTCTGGATTTTTAAAGAAGCCAACTTCTTCTATAATGGGTTTTGGAAAGGGAAAAGGAAACAGATATAATGAAGCAAATCTAATCTAAGGTGATGCGCCAAAATCTATTGATGGGCACGATAAATCTTAGATTTAGGGGCCTAAATCGTGTTGTTGCATTCCAAAACGTCAAAGACTTAAAGCTATAGCATAGACAATTCATTTATTGACATAAAATAATATTGCATACATCCTCGCTACTAAGAAGAGTCATTAGACATGATTTAGGTAAGCAAGCTTGTATTCAACATATATAGAAGTTCTTTAAATGAAATGTTTAAGATAGTATAAAGCACAGTTTATAGTTTAATCAAAGCATGAAAAATAGAAATGTCAAACAATTGGCATAGTCTGAAAGTTTCTTGTAAATAAAAAAGTAAAAGAGGCCTGGTGTCTTTTGCTAAAAACCAGTGTGTTTTTCTCAAATTTTTTTTGGACCACTTCTCTTCGATAGAGAGAGTATATATAGTAGGAAAAGAAACCTCCCACCACTTTGGAGAGCTGCAACAAAAAAGATCTCGCCATCCTTTGCAATGATGCCTGAATCAGAAGATTTTCAAGGCCGTTACAATGGCATCGAGCTAGAACACAACATCCAGTCGCCTTGGCTATAGGTGCATCCTCCGTAATGATGGAGGTGGTCCCAGTAAGGCTTGAGCAGAAAAATGTCATCCCTCACTGTGAATGGTTATGACCGGCAACAACCAATAGCGTTGTTTAGTTCATCTAGCCCATCGTCTACATAACAAATCAACATTTAGGCACATGGCAGCCTCCTGCTGCCTATATGAAAACTTCTCTCATTACTGCCGAGAAATTGCGAAGATGCAACACGCGTCCAATGGGCTAAGATCCTTATCACGGTGGAGGGGAAGTTCAATTAGCTTGTAGTAAAGGACACTTGGCAAAATTTTGCTGCCCGCAATTGTTTATTTCATCCCTGCATGAAAAACCTGTGATCCGTTGCCACGTAGCATGATGTAGGACCCTCTGAAACTCTTTAGAAATGATGGCCCTAGGGAAGCCTTTCACAACTCAAAGAGACTTTAAGGAAATAAGAAATAAAACCTCCTGCTAGTGTGACACGTGGACGCCCAACGCAGTTCCTCAGGACCCGAAAGGGAAGCGTTACCTGAGGTTGCGAAGAAGAGATGCGCAAAGTGGTACATCAAAAGTTGATGGAAAGTTGAATAAATTCGGCAATGCATAAGATGGCGCACACACAATACAAAAAGAAACCCGAAGGGAGTTGTTTAAATATTTATTTTAACAACTTTTGTGACTATCAGGGGCATTTCGAATAAGGAACGAAGAACCCAAAAATCTCTCTTGTGCTGCAGACTAGAGCTTTATCCATAGGGATAATAGAGTTAGAGCTTGGAAAGAGCCGCCTGCAAGGGCGACTATTCATTTTCAGATGGCTTTGCCATATTGCACAAATTTTCTTATGTTTTGCATAGATCAATAGCTTCTTTGTAAGGCAGCACATCGGGTAGACCTATGCCTGTTGTATATGGAAAAGTAGCTGTGAGAGCAGATGAATGATTACCTCAATGTCAGCTGCCATTAGGGAGCTGCTGAACTCCTTGAAAGCCTCAGGGTCATTTTCCTTCTACTCAATAACCTCAGCAATATATGTAGTTATGGCAATAGAGCCATCCTTGAGGAACGGGGATGGTAGCCCCATCTTGCCTAATTTGGTGAAACTTCCCATATGTGATCTAGTACCTTGCTTAGAAAAGTCATGGCCTCCCTAGTGCACTGGAAAGTGGAGTGACAATGAATGAATTTATTTGCCATTTAGGCAGCAGTGTCCCGATCCATTTATCAAGACACCAAATTGTTGACGCCAAAAATTGATGAGGTAATAGTGTCTTATGAGAAACTCAGTTCAAGGGGGACCCTTTGCACCAAACTGAGTGACCTTTGAATTTTTAAAGAAGATGGTTTCTTCTATAATAGGTTTTGGAAAGGGAAAAGGAAACGAATATAATGAAGCAAAGTCTAATCTAAGGCGATGTACCAAAATCTACTTATGGGCACAATAAATCATAGATTTAGAGGCCTGAATGGTGTTGTTGCATTCCAAAATGTTAGAGACTTAAAGCTATAGCATAGACAATTCATTTATTGACATAAAATAATATTGCATACATCCTCGCTACTAAGATGAGTCATTAGACATGATTTAGGTAAGCAAGCTTGTATTCAACATATATAGAAGTTCTTTAAATGAAATGTTTAAGACAGTATATAGCACAGTTTACAGTTTAATCAAAGCACAAAAAACAAAAATGCTAAACAATTGGCACAGTCTTAAAGTTTCTTGCAAATAAAATAGTAAAAGAGGCCTGGTGTCTTTTGCTAAAAATCAGTGTGTTTTTCTCAATTTTTTTTGGCTCTTCGACAAAGAGAGTATATATAGCAGGAAAAGAAACCTCCCACCACTTTGGAGAGCCACAACAGAAAAGATCTCGCCATCCTTTGCAATGATGCCTGAATCAGAATATTTTCAAGGCCGTTACAATGGCATTGAGCTAGAACACAGCATCCAGTCGCCCTGGGTACAGATGCATCCTCCATAATGATGGCAGTGGTCCCAACAAGGCTTGAGCAGAAAAATGTCATCCCTCATCGTGAATGGTTATGACTGACAGCAACCAATAGCATTGTTTAGTTCATCTGGCCCATTGCCCACATAACAGATCAGCATTTAGGCACGTGGCAGCCTCCCACTGCCCATATGAAAATTTCTCTTATTGCTGCCGAAAGGTTGCGAAGATGCAACACGTGTCCAATGGGTTGAGATCCTTATCATGGTGGAGGGGAAGTTTAATCAGCTTGTCGTAAATGACGTGTGGCAGTATTTCACTGCTCGTGGTTGTTTATTTCATCCCCGCATGAAAAACCTATGATCTGCTGCCACGTAGCATGATGTAGGACCCTCTGACACTCTTTAGAAATGACAGCCCTAGGGAAGCCTTTTGCAACCCCAAGAGACTTTAAAGAAATAAGAAATAGAACCTCCAGCTAGTGTGACACGTGGACGCCCAGCACAATTCCTCAGGACCTGAAAGGGAAGCCATTACTCGAAGTTGCGAAGAAGAGATGCGCAAAGTGGTAGATCAAAACTTGATCGAAAGCTGAATAAATTCGGCAATGCACAGGCTGGAACACACACATAACAAAAAGAAACCCAAAGGTAGTTGTTCAAATATTTATTTTAACAGCTTTTGACAACTAGTAGGGGTGTTTCAAATAAGGAACGGAGAACCCAAAAATCTCTCTGGTGCTGCAGACGAGAGCTTTATCCATAGGGCTAATAGAGTTAGAGCTTGGAAAGAGCCACCTGTAAGGGCGACCATTCATTTTTAGATGACTTTGCCATGTTGTGCAAATTTTCTTATGTTCTATGTAAATCAATAGCTTCCTTGTGAGGCAGCACATCGGGTAGACCTGTGCTTGCTTGTATATAGAAAAGCAGCTACGAGAGCGAATAAATGACTGCCTCAATGTCGGCTGCTGTTGGGGAGCTGCTGAACTCCCTAAAAGCCTCAGGGTCATTTTCCTTCTGCTCAATAACCTCAACAATCTATGTAGTTGTGGCAATAGAGCCATCCTTGAGGAACGGGGACGGCAGCCCCATCTTGCCTAATTCGGTGAAACTTCCCCGTATGCCATCTTGTGCCTTGCTTAGAAAAGTTGTGGCCACCTTAGTGCACTGGAAAGTGGAGTGATAATGAATGAATTTATTTGTCATTTGGGCAGCAGTGTCCCGATCCATTTATCAAGACACCAAACTGTTGATGCCAAAAATTGATGAGGTAATAGTGTCTTATGGGAAACTCAGTTCAAGGGGGACCCTTTGCACCAAACTGAGTGACTTCTAGATTTTTAAAGAAGTCAACTTCTTCTATAATGGGCTTTTGAAAGGGAAAAGGAAACGCATATAATGAAGCAAAGTCTAATCTAAGGCGATGAGCCAAAATCCACTGATGGGCACGATAAATCATAGATTTAGGGGCCTGAATGGTGTTGTTGCATTCTAAAACCTTAGAGACTTAAAGCTATAGCATAGACAATTCATTTATTGGCATAAAATAATATTGCATACATCCTTGTTACCAAGAAGAGTCATTAGACATAATTTAGGTAAGTAAACTTGTATTCAACATATATAAAAGTTTTTTAAATGAAATGTTTAAGATAGTATAAAACACAGTTTATAGTTTAATCAAAGCATGAAAAATAGAAAGGCCGAACAATTGACACAGTCTGAAAGTTTCTTGCAAATAAAATAGTAAAAGAGGCCTAGTATCTTTTTCTAAATACCAGTGTGTTTTTCTCAAAAAAAAAATTTGGCCACTTCTCTTCGATAGAGAGAGTATATATAGCAGGAAAAGAAACCTCCCACTACTTTAGAGAACTGTAAAAGAAAAAATTTCGCCATCCTTTGCAATGATGCCTAAATCAGAAGATTCCCAAGGCTGTTACAATGGCATCAAGCCGAAACATAGCATCCAGTCGCCCTAGGTACAGGGGCATCCTCTGCAATGATGGTAGTGGTCCTAGCAAGGATTGAGTAGAAAAATGTCATCCCTCACCATGAATGGTTATGATCGACAGCAACCAATAGCATTGTTTAGTTCATCATCCCACATAACAGATCAGCGTTTAGGCACGTGGCAGCCTCTTGTTGCCCTATGAAAACTTCTCTCATTGCTGCCGAGAGATTGCAAAGATGCAACACGTGTCCAATGGGCTAAGATCCTTATCGTGGTAGAGGGGAAGTTCAATCAGCTTGTTGTAAAGGACACGTGGCAGCATTTTTCTGCCCACGGTTGTTTATTTCATCCCTGCATGAAAAAATTGCGATCTTCCGCCATGTAGCATGATGTAGGACCCTCTGACACTCTTTAGAAATGATGGCCCCAAGGAAGCCTTTCGCAACCTGAAGAGACTTTAAGGAAATAAGAAATAAAACCTCCCGCTAGTGTAACATGTGGACACCCAGCGCAGCTCTTCAGGACCCAAAAGAGAAGCTATTACCCGAAGTTGCGAAGAAGAGATGCGCAAAGTGGCAAATCAAAACTTGATGGAAAGCTGAATAAATTTGACGATGGACAAGGTGGCGCACATACAATACAAAAAGAAACCTAAAAGGAGTTGTTCAAATATTTATTTTAACAGCTTTTGGTGACCATCAAGGGCATTTCGAATAAGGAACGGAGAATCCAAAAATCTCTCTGGTGCTGCAGACCAGACCTTTATCCATAGGGCTAATAGAGTTAGAGCTTGGAAAGAGCCATCTGCAAGGGCGACCATTAATTTTTGGATGGCTTTGCTATGCTGTGCAAATTGTTCTGTGTTTTGTGTAGATCAATAGCTTCCTTGTGAGGCAGCATATTGGGTAGACCTATGCCTATTTGTATATGGAAAATCAGTTGCGAGAGTGGATGAATGACTGCCTCAATGTCGGCTACTATTGGGGAGTTGCTGAACTCCCTGAAAGCCTCACGGTCATTTCCTTCTACTCAATAACCTCAATAATTTGTGTATTTGTGGCAATAGAGCCATCCTCGAGGAACGAGGATGGCAACCCCATCTTGCCTAATTAGGTGAAACTTCCCCATATGCGATCTAGTGCCTTGCTTAGAAAATTC
Source organism: Sequoia sempervirens (assembly GCA_007258455.2). Taxonomy (NCBI): domain Eukaryota; kingdom Viridiplantae; phylum Streptophyta; class Pinopsida; order Cupressales; family Cupressaceae; genus Sequoia; species Sequoia sempervirens. The sequence continues at coordinate 435,503,713 of VDFB02193867.1, forward strand.
ACGGCTGCCTTAGTGCACTATAAAGTAGAGTGACAATGAATGAATTTATTTTCCCTTTGGGCAGCATCGTCTCGATCCTCAATACCCGCTCTGGCAAGGATTTCATCAGAGATGGAGTATAGCTTGCTGAGCAAGTCCCTCACATCGAGAACCTTCTCCAAGATGAATCATGGGAACTGTTCAATTGTATCATGGGCCTCTTGATTGAGCCTTGATGCTTTGTTGATAAATTGGAGGGTAGCCTGTAGTGTTAGGCAAAAGGTCTTGATTTTCTCCCAGTGAGAAATTTATAATTGCCTAACCAGCAGAATGACATCAGGTTAGGTAGGGGAAGGCAACAAAGAGGCTTTAAGTGAAGTAATCTCTGCATCTTTTGAAATGAGGGCTTCGGCTAATTCTGCCTTTTTCCTTTTTTCAGACTTCAGCTGCTCCGCATAGTTGCTCATTTCTTTATTCCAATTCTGCTTACTCGAGAGTGATTTGCTGATTGCTCTTCTAGAGAAGCCTTTGTCTCTCGAAGCTCTTCCTCCAGTTGAGCCTTTAGACCTATAAATTCAGCCTCCTCTTGTATTCCTTGCTCGTATTGAGCCTGTTGGCGTTCCAACTCTTCACCTTTTTATGTCATCACCTGACTATGCTCAAAGCGGAGGCGCTCAAGCTCTTCATCCTTTTGCTGTAGGTTTTTTCGTGCTTTCTCATTCCTACTTTGTAGCTCTTTTATTATGCTCAAATCAACAATATGAGTCTTCGCAATTTTGTCCTAAAGCCTATTCCTTTGATCCTCCGCTGCCAGCGCCCTTTCATTCATGTGGGCGATATCTGCTTCTAAGGACTTCTCCTTCCTTTCCAAAAAAATCACCCTTTCCCTGGCTGCCTTGAGCTACTCATCTTTCTTCTTTAACTGGCAACTAGTTTTGAGGAAGTCAGAAGTGACTACCCATTGCGTCTCTTCCATGATTTCAACCTTATCCTATGGTCGGGCTACCTTCATGTCGAGTTCGACCACATATATCTCATTGTCTTCTGGTTGCATTTCTCCCTGAGGTTTATTTACCCTTGGATACATGGTTGTGAATTTCAATTCTTGTCGGGCCTCATCATACAAAGCTTGCACTCTTGGCTTGGTGGGACCACTGTCATTTTTTGCCTTGCGTTTCCTCATTCTAGTCGCGCGTGCCTCCTTTCTGCAATTTATCTGTGCTATGAATTCAGCTGGTGATGAAACCAGTCCACCTGCAAAAGGAGCACCAAAAGGCAGGGCATAGGGGTAGGTAACTGTTGGAATTGTGAAACAAGCATAAAACCACAAGCCATAGGATCAAACAACAAACAAAACACCTTCCACGCAAGAGATCTGCAAAAAAATGTATGCAATTAACTTCAACAAGAAAAAGTTACAGAAGAGAGAAAACTTTCAAGAAGATATGAAAGTTACAGATATTCTCCCATTGATAATTACAATCAGATCAATTCTTATGAAAGGAGATCAAGAAACCCTAAAAGGAAAACCCTAGTGTACATACTTAATAATTAATAAATAATTAATTATTAATGTGCCTAAGTTTAGCTTAAGTAACTAAAGTGATAAGTGACTTAATTAATTAACCAATATGATTAAATTAATTAAGTAAAACAACTTATTACTCTAACACCCCCCCCGTAAGATGAACTTAGGAAGTAGCTAAAAAACTAAGAAAAAGATGCATGAAAGCAAAGATGGGTCCCGACAAACAAGGCCAAGTAAGGTACCCATGTACAAACAGAAGATCTCTATAAAGTGGAGAAATAGAGAAAACCTCATCGGAAAAAATCTACTCTAAAAAGAGATCAAAGGTGATTGAAGGACTGAAAAGCCTCCAAATCAAGGAAATGTCCTGAAAAAGAAGAACATGTAGAACATCACAGAAGCATGAAGAAACTGCAAACTCTGTCACAAGATGATTGCTACGGTGCCGAAGAACCTCCTCTGAAGATATGATGATCAGGATCAAGAAGACAACAATCTGCATGAGTGCCCCCAACGACACTACTCGAATCAGATGGAAAACAAAGGCAAACACCTGGAACTCAAAGATACAAATGGTAAAGGTACCAAAATTCTGAAGAACTAATCATGAAAAAGTGGAAGGTCGCCTCCAAAAAATAGGAATGTAAGAGTGTCCATATGGTAAGTGATCCATCTCACTGAAATGCATGGGTAACCAGCCGCTGCATCCACCTAGTACATAGGAATAAATACTATATACATAGCTCACTCCATCGAAACCAAGGAAGCATTAACACCAATAGTAGAAACCCCCCATAATGCTGAAAAAGGAGAGGCGTGATAGGTACACTAAAACTGGATGCCTGAAAGTAGTGCATGAAGAGGAACCAAGAGCATCTGAAGGTGCAAACATAAAAGTACAAGCTAATAGAAAGGATGTGAAGCCAAAAGTCACATACGCATGAAAAAGGTATGAAGGCAAACAAAGACAAACATCAACCCCCATGGCACTTTATATCATAGTGCGAGTACAATAAGGCATAAAGTGATGTGCAAGAAACCCAATACTACACATACAATGTTGAGGCACTTTATTTTAGTGTGTTTACAAAAGAGAAATACATGCAATGTGAGCCCATAATGTCTACAATGTCCAAATAGGACAACATGTTGAAAATACAATTCTCTTATAGAAAAAGAGGAAATAGGTAGCACCATGATGAAGTACACAAAAAAACATGTAGTTTAAAAAAAAACGGCACCCAAAAATGTGTCCAGGTGCAGAAGATATGGCCTGTCAAAGTCTCCAAAATGAGAACTGAACAGCAACAGCACTGAGAAAATAGAATTCTGGAAAAAACCAGAAGTTAAAACTAGAAAATACCTGCACCACTACGAAGAGTACAAAATTTCACCCCATTTCAAAAAAAATTGCACTGAAAAAGCCCACCGTATGGCCGAGATATGGCCTCTGGAATATTGGGTGCAAATTTTAAAAACCCAACGGAGAGGGGCTAAATGGGTAAAAAAGAAAACTCTGCCAAATTTAGGAAAAACACCTCCAGATCTGGAGGTCCGCCAGATTTAGTGTGCAGGAAAAATTTCTCCAATTACATGCATTATTTTGCATAAAAAAGCAAAACTATACAAATTATATTTTTTTTACAAAAAAAATATATAAAAAAACATTGATTTTTTTATAAAAAAATCATTAAAAATGTACCCATGGGAAGGTACACCTGCACAGGTCTGTGCAGGTCAGTACCTGCACAGTACCCTGTGCAGTACCCTTCCTTATTGACTTTTTGTTTTTTTTAAAAGCAAAAAAAACTTTCAAAGCTTTTAAATGTTTTAAAAGCTTTTGTAAAAAAACAATTTTTTTTACAATAAAAAATCTGCAATTTTTTTATGCAGCAAAAAATAAATAATTTTTTTTTTTGACGAATTTTTTTACCTCGATCCGCGTGCACGGTTTTATGGACAATTTTTTTGCCTTAGAAATCAACTGAACCAAATATAGGTGAGTTTACAGTGGATCTTTAGGTTTTTGGCTGCTCCGGATGCAATGGCGATGTCCATTTGGGATGAAAATGATCTGAAATTTTGAACACTCCCTGGATCTGGCAAAAAAGCCCTTTCTTCAAACCCTCACAGATCTGACAAACAAAAGCCAAATTTGACGAAACAAAGGTCGATCTGGACTATTCCGATAGCTCTGGATTCAATGGAGAGGTCTGATTTATGCCAAAAGTGCTTCGAAAGATCCCCACCTCCAAATTTTGCAAAATAAGCAAAGGAGATTCAGATCTGAACCTACAACCCTTGTTGAAGAAGAAAACCTCATAAATCAAGAAGGGGTTTGCTGAATCCACGCTCTGATACCATGTTGAAATTGTGAAACAAGCACAAAACCACAAGCCATAGGATCAAACAAAAAACAAAACACCTTCCACGCAAGAGATCTGCAAACAAATGTATGCAATTAACTTCAACAAGAAAAAATTATAGAAGAGAGAAAACTTTCAAGAAGATATGAAAGTTACAGATATTCTCCCATTGATAATTACAATGAAATCAATCCTTATGAAAGGAGATCAAGAAACCCTAAAAGTGAAACCCTAGTGTGCACACTTAATAATTAATAAATAATTAATTATTAATGTGCCTAAGTTTAGCTTAAGTAACTAAAGTGATAAGTGACTTAATTAATTAACCAATATGATTAAATTAATTAAGTAAATCAACTTATTACTCTAACAGTAACCTTCATAGGTGTAGACATCTGTTTCTTCTAGAGAGTGACTATTTGCAAAGAGAAGTGCGGCATGTTCCATAGTTTGGTTTGGGAACTAATAGCTGGGCTAGGCATTTGTAGTGAGTGCATCAGGGAATTAGTCATAAGGCTCATTGGTTGGGAAAGGGGAGTTGCTAACAAGGTGTTAGCTTGTTGCAATGGAAGAGGACTTGTGATCAAATCAGAGAAAGAATGGGCACCAATAGGGGGAACACCTTCCGATAACGGTGCGAGGGAGGTCTGAGCGGTAGCGGCAGGTGTGAGTATACTCGAAGGAGTAATTATAAGCGGGTGGGTCTGTGAAAACTGGGCAAATCCAACCAAATAAGTCAGACCAAAAGAAAAAGGTAGAGGGCCAGGGCTTATGGCAGGAGTTGCTAGTGAGGCAGGGGCAGACATGAAAGAATGAGATGCAAGAGAAGAGGGAGCGAATTGTACCTGTTGACTGGTTGTTGGCGTTTCTAGAAACGTTAGAGGATCCATGATTTCAACTTCTGGTTCCTGAGTAGCAATGAGTACTCTTGCTCCAGCAGGTTCTTGCGAACCCTCTCCGATAACACGTTGCCGCTTTGCCGGAGGAACATCCCTAGCTTCGGCAGTTATCTCCTTCTACTGAAGTGATAGCCTCACTGGTTTAGAAGCCCAAGTGAGTGTATGCAAGCCTCTTGATATATTGAAATGTACATTCGTGGCCACATAGGTGGGCTGTCTAGAGACTTTCTCCTTTTGCGTAGAGGAAACCGATGTCGCCACTTCCTCTTCCTACTCTTCAGATTCCTCCTCCTCTTCGCTCCTATTAATACTAGAACTTGGGCTAGTATGGCCCTCATTCCACCACCTTTCAAATTCCTGGTCATCTCCCAGTTGATTGTAAGGAGCATCTAATTGTGCAATCTCCTAGTGATATTTCCAGAAAGCCTTTATTTTCTCCTCATTCCATTCTTCCTCCCTCTTTAACCTATTGTACATGCCACATTCCATAGGGACATTATCCTGTGCCATAGCCACAAGAAAGTAGAACTTGTGCCATGGGCCTCTAGTGTCCGGCGTAGGGATTTCTGCCAATTCAACAAAATCCTCATCATTGTCCATTCAGGGGTTACGCCGCTTCTCCCAGTATGGTCGGGAAACATAGGTAACTCTCATATGTGGCTCCGACAAGTCATCGAAAGGGTTGTATTCCCACTTATCATTTACCAGTACCAACCCTAGATGTGCCAGCTTATCTTCTAACAACTGGTGCGATTGTTTTTTCACAAGATTTATCGACTTGAAATTCTTTGGACAAGTGAAGAATCCTTTCTTCTTGACCTTTTCACTACTACAAAAAGTAAAATCAATGACACAAACCTGTCGGAACATTTCCAGTGCGAGCACTCTATCTGTGATGCAAGCTAGGAGCAAGAAAGGTTTGCCAGTAAAACCTCGCATTCAGAGGATTGTAAAATCCTTGCCTAAGAACCAGTCACAAGCAGGGGTGAAACTCTGCATAAATCCAGCTTGCTCCCTATCGAACTAGATAATATCACCCTCTCCGATCGAATCATTCAAGACTGGGGCTATAAAATAGTCTACAAATGTGTAATAATTGTATGATGCGACAAGGAATGGCGTCCATACAGACACCAGCTTTCTTTTATTTTGCTCATCAAAAATTGATAGCAGAAAAATCAAGCGAAGAAATCTGGGTTCTAATGCAGAAACATGTGGACTAAGAAAGAGACAAACCTAAACTTTTTCTCCACTTGATAATCCCTAATTTGTTGTCTCATTTTTTCAATCATAAACTCAGCAAAATCATACTAGAAGAGTTTGTGTTGCTTGCGAAACTGCATCACCAGTCCCACTTGAAAAGCCTCTATCTTCTCATCAGAGTCTTAGCCACATACAAAGGCCAGCATGGACATGGCATCTTGGAGATCATCGCGAAATGCATCGCAAGACAATAGAATACTTGGCATTTTAGTGGCTGAGATGCCTTTCTTACCAGTCTCATCTAACAAGAACTCCGAGCTAGTTTTCATCTTCCTCCATATTTTCTCTCCCTTGCTTAGGTGAAAAGGCTCAATAGTCTCCTTCCTTTTACTTGGATCTGGAATACATAACATGTGCCAAATGGCCTCTGGAGTGATATGCACCCTTAAGTTGCGGCCTTCAATGTAGTGGGTATCTGGATTATAGCATTGAATAGCAGTATCAGTCACTTCTAGGCAATAGTGCACCAGTGGGATCATGTATTGAAGAAGACCACTATACCAAACTCTACTCACCATAGATTGGTCCGCCTTCATTGCCGATAACCTCACACAAGCTACCTCCCTTAGTGACTTAGGGTTCTTCGCTAGCATTGGGTCGTAGATATTGTCCTAGCTTTCCTCAACTTTTTTCTGGTTTCTCTATTTCTTGGGCCTATTCAGCTCTTCTGTGTGAGCTCTCCTTGTCCTTTGGGGTATACCAGGCGTAGCGTATGCCACATCCTCAAAGACATATACCTCAACTGAAGAATGAATTGCTATAAATAGCTCCTAGCTAATTTCTTCCTGTATTGGCTGAGCTGAAGATTCTGACATTTTCCTTCTCTGAAGATTTTTGTAAGCTCCTGGTTGACTGTGACTATGTTTGGCTCTAGATAGACAAATAGAAAACAACTCTACAGTTCTCCTTGCATTTGTAAAAAGACTTTGAAATATTAAGCCTTTTTATGCAATAATAGCAACATTTCCCAAGGTGGTAGGCAAAAGAAAGCCTTTTGCATTTAATTTAGCATATATCGATAACCATGCAAATTGTGTGAAATGAACTGATTACTATTTTGAGGCAGTCAGAGTTCATTATTGCATTTGGGTGATCGTGTGATATGCCCTGATTTCCTTGGAATTTGAGCCAACAATTGGCTTGCTAACCCTACATTAGCATGCACTAGCAATTAATATCCTGGTCGAAATGATTACGCCAAGCAAACAATCATGGCCTAAAAAGATATGAATATCGCCTTGGGTTCTAGGATGTGCTTGAGATGACACAATAGCCTACAGCCATATGTCTCACTACCAACAAGCACCACCTTTTTAAAGCTAATCTAATCAGTTTCATTTATTTAAGCATGCCTTGAGCTGTGCTATCATAGATGCAATTGGCCCAAAAATGTGAACAAATGTAGGCCCGCCTTTCAAGAAAGCAATTACCATAATATCACATTTTTTTGAAGCAGATTGGCATATGCTTTGTCAATTTTTCTATAAATAGGCCAGTAGATAGTGAGCAAAACATACTTAGCATTTGAGAAGTGATAGGTTAGTAGATGAGCCTTAAGCAAGTCTTTTCATAGGTTAGGTGGTAAACAAATTCGGCATTAGCTCAGAAGCCTAGAGACAATGTCAGAACAATGGATACCCCAATTTGTCTAACCTCGTATAAGTCACAGACAACATTCCTAGGTGAGATTTCAACTAGGAGACTAAAAAGGATGATGAAGAACAAGCATTCTCTAGTTTTGGTGGCCATTAAGTGGGTGTTAGGCAAAGATTGCATAGAATATGAGGATAAGTATCAGGTGAATACCGACGTATGCTCCCACTTTGTAACGTCCATGCTGGACATTGGCATTCCCTGGCCACTGATCCTGAAGCTGGTTAAAGAAATCTTCCTGAAGAAATACCTGAATGGGCTTGGTGAGGTTGTTGCGCATGCTGCCTATGGGATAGGTCTACCAATAGCCAGCAACCTGCGTCACTTTATTGAGGAAGAAGTTGTCGTCGTTTGGCTACCATTCCTTAGCGGATTCCGCCTGTAGACCCGTGACCAACACCAGCAGGGGGTTACTAAGGCCCTACACTTCTTGTTTCAGAGCTACAATGTGATACCTTTCTATGACGTAGACTGGTATACTAACTTCAGGAACCTGGTGTTTCCACTGCCAATGGCGGTTGTGCCAAATGATGTTGCTAGTGCTGCCGAGGAACCCGTGGATGAGGAAGAAGTGGACACTATAGTGAATGCATCGATTGCCGCCAATCATGCCTTTGGATAGACAAACCCTTTGCCTACTGCTCAAAATGTAACTCTCCTGCTATATATAAGCCTGATAAAAGGCTATCGTATATAATATACTCAATACTTGTAAATTTTGAAAAATGGCTTCCCAGCCATTTTTGTGATGAAAAGAATGTATATAAATAGATATCCATCTTTTTAAAGAAAATCCATACTCTTTCCTTCAATCTATGTTTAAGCTTTTCTGGGTTTACAAGTTTTATATGCTATTTTTGCACATGGGCATATTTTGTGTAAAGTAACTCTAGTATTCCACCCGTCGATAATAATGGGTTACTTCCACAGAAATACAAAATGATTTAGAAAAAGACCAGCTAAACAAATGGAAAAAAGAAAATAAACACACTATTTACATATGTACAAAGTAGAGCTTAATGCCTAATGGAATAGCTTAAGATGAATCCCATTGATTGGGATTCCTGACAGCTCCTGTTCCATATTCTCTAACTCAAAAGAGTTGTGTTCTTTACACTGAATGATTTTAAAGGGACTTTCCCATAGGCAGTCAAATTTATCGTGTTGACCTGGCTTTGCAGTCCAGCTATCATACTTTAGCAGTAAGTCTCCACATTTTAGACCTTGGTTGGAAGCCTTCTTGTCAAACCATCGTTTGGCCACCTGTTGATGACTTGTCATTACCATCAGGGAATTCTCCCTTTTTTCTTGCACTTCCAATAGTTCGGCGAGCCGAACCTCCATGGCTTCATTTTGTTCTATCTCAAGAGATTTCAACAATTGTATTGCCAGAATCTCCATGGAGACAGGTAATACTACTTCTTTCTCGTATACCAACTCATAAGGCAAAGTCTTAAGGACTTGCTTAGGAGTTATGCAGTTTGCCCAGAGTGCTATTCGAAGGTTTTTATGCCATTCCCTCTGGTGTTTTGAGCCAATCCTTTTAAGCAGTCGGACTAAACTTTTGTTCGTCGACTATGCTAGACCATTTCCCTATGGGTAATAGTTTGATGATGTCTTAAGGAATATGGCATTCTTTAACGCAAAGTGACAGACCTTTGCACCTAGGAATGCTTTGGTGTTGTCTGAAATGACAGTTTTTGGAGGACCGAACCTTGTTACAAGTTCCTTGAGGAAATCTACAAGTTCTGTCTCTGTTGCGCTTTTAAGGGGAATAGCCTCTATCCACCTTGTGAAATAGTCCGTAGCAATTAGAATCCACTTGTGTCCAACACTAGAGACCAGGTTGATCATTTCGATGAAGTCCAACCCCCATTGTACAAATGGTTCATCCGCCATTATGGGTCTGAGGGGCATTGCGGAATTCTTCCTTCTGTCGGCGAAGAACTGGTATTTTTTACAACCTCTTACCAAGGAGTGGGAATCACTGAAAAGTGTAGACCAATAATAGCCAGTGCGCATGATTTTAATTGCAGTGGTTTTGGTGGAGAAATGTCCACCTGTAGTGCTATTGTGGAATGCGTCAAGGATCCTCTTCGCCTGCTCTAATGTAACGCATTGCAAGAGAACACCATTGAAATTCCTTTTGAAAAGGAATCCTTCTATCAGCGTATATCTGCAATTCTGAAGTCGGTAATACCTCTTTTTTTGGGATGAGAGGCTTGGCGGATACCTTCTGGTTTGCATGAAGTTCATTCTATTAGTCAGCCAATTGTCTTCTGATCCTGATCCATTTATCAAGACGAGCTCTGACTATTCCTCCTTAGTAGGTACTTCCTCATTCTGTGCCATATACTCACATAGTCCTCTTCCTTTAATAGTCTTAGTAGGCCTGACTTTGATGTCATATTCAAAGATCTTGGTGATCCAATTAGCCCCTTTTTTCTGTGATCTCTCCTTCCATGATGTATTCATGCACACTAGAATGTGCGACATATACTAGAACTTTGTTGCAAAAAATTAGATGGTGGAACTTTTTAAGTCCCTTTACTATTGCAAAGGCCTGTCTTTCGACAAAGTATAATTCACCTCATATTCTTTTACGGTCTAGGAATAGAATGCCACTAGATGTTCTCCCTTTCCTTCACTATCCTTTTGGGTTAGAATAGTAGCAATACTGGACTCGCTACTGAAAGCATACATTATAAAATCTTTGCATTGATCCAGATTAACCAGCACCGGGGCTATAGAGATGGCTTCCTTGACCCATTCAAAAGCCTCCCGAGCTTCCGTTGTCCACTTGAAAGCTTGATCTTTTTTTAGCATTAGGGTGATCGGCCTAATCATTCCCGTGAAATCAGAAATAAATTTACTGACAAAATTTACTTTGCCCAGGAAAGACTGGACACCTTTCTTATTTACCGGAAGGGGAAGTTCTTTGATAGCCTTTACTCATTCGGGGTCAATTGAAATACCTTCTTTAGACACAACATGCCCCAACAACTTACCCTGTGATACTCCGAATACACATTTCTTTGGATTCAGGGAAACCCCAAACTCCAGGCACTTTTGAAAAACTAATTCCAAATGATCAAAATGATCATCCTTAGATTTAGAGAACACAGAAGGTCATCCAAATAGATTAGAATAAACTTATTGATCAGTTCATTGAATGCGATGTCCATCACTCACTAGAAAGTTGCCCCTGCATTGGATAAACCAAAAGGTATTTTAGCATATGGAAATGTTCCCCACTTTGTGGTGAATGTAGTATTGTGCTGATCCTCTTCTTTAACACGAATCTGGTTATAGCCAGAGAAGCCATCCAATAGAAAGAACATTTTCGATCCTACCACAGTTTGTAGGATTGCCTCCATAGAGGGCAACAGATGGTGGTCCTTTTAGAGATGCTCTATTCAGGTCTCGCAAGTCCACACATAAGTGGATATCACCATTTTTCTTTCAGACTAGTACCAGATTTGATACCCAAGTACTATGTTTGATTGGGAAGACAATGCGTGAATCAATGAGCTTGGTTAGCTCTTGTGCCATTAGGGCCTCAACTTTAAGGTTGACTGGCCTCTATTTTTGTCGGACTAGCTTTGCACCTTCTGTTAGCTCAATAGTGTGTTGAATGATGCTAGGATCGTAACCCTCTAGATCGTCGTAGGACCAGGCCACTATTCTATACTTTTTGCAGAAACCGATGAGCCTTTTTTTATCCCGATGTGGGACATCTTTTCCGACTCAGAGATTCTTACCATCGGAAATCAGAAGTTCCTCATAATCACTTTTGTCTGCCATGAACTTCCGCTTATCATTTTGGGCATCATTACAATTGAAAAAGTTTTCAAGAGTAACCAACCCTTTCAAAAGTTTATTTGATTTGAGCTGCATAATTTGTCCTTCATAAGCCTCGGCGATCTTTGGTTGAAGCTGATTAGCAAATTCCCCTAAGTGTTGGATAAACGAAGTGATGTGTTCATTGCTTTCAAAGACTTGCCAACTCTGATCATTGTCAGGGATTGCAGGTCAAACTAATACCCGTACTGAATATTCGTTCTGAAGCAAGTTAGATATAGGATCAAACTGAGCACCAATCACTGCCATGCGATCTACATTGCTATTCTACCTTTGGGGAATGATACGGATTTTGAAAGCTTTGAAACCTTCAATCAGGTCCTAGATTCGATGTCGATAGGATCTCATGTGGACATTCTTTTCTGTAGAAATTCCTCGGACCTGGTTAACCACCAGTTCAGAATCTCTGAACATAATTATTTGCTTAATACCCATTCGTTCCGCAAGGCTTAGGCCTTGGACTAACCCTTCATATTCAGCCTCATTGTTTGAATAGGTGAAGTGAAAGCAGAAAGACCTCAATAACTTTTCATTCTGTGGGGATATTAGACATACCCCTGCTCTAGCACCTACTTTGCTTCTTGCTCCATCAAAATATAATGTCCATAGCTCATTTTCTTGGTTACCGTCAGATTCTTTGGTGACCTTCAGAAGCACCTGGTCTTCGTCATAAATCACATATGTGTCCAATCCTGTAGCATGATAATTCTTGAAAGGGTCATTGTTTATGTGTTCGCTCAATAGAGCATCTTCTTTATCATTTCGGTCTCCGCTCACCTTCTCTTCTTCTAGCAAATCAACACTATACATTTCTTGCTTGGTGATAGAGGTATGCGCTACTTCAAAATTGATCAAGGCCTCATCCACCACATGTTCAAAATGTAGAGCGTCTGATTCTATCTTCATTTTTGCACCATGTTTGGTCCTAAGTATTAAATGTAACCAATCCAAAGATAGGTATCCTCCCACTTTTGAAGTAAATTCGCCAGATAGACAGAGACCAAACATAGGAGGAACATCTATGATCACTGTGTCCTGTGGGACTGTGATACTTGGGCAAGCGAACAGAGTTAATGGAAGTGCTTTGATGACACCTATGGTTTCAACTCTATTTCCATCAAGTTGCATAACCCCTCTTTTCATAGGTTCATAGGTGAGGCCCAAAGCTTCGGCTATCTGTTTAGGAATAACCGTCGTACTAGTGTCAGAATCAATCATAGCATTGTGTAATAGCTTTTTTCCTACAATTAGAGTCAAGAAAAAGGGTTGAGGTTTCAACCTACCTCTATCATCAGCAGGAGATTCCTTAGTATCGTTTGTAAGCACCTTTGGTGGCAATATGTGATAACCGACCTCTACATTGGCCAAAGGCTTTGTTAATGCCAGGTTGACCTCTTCTTGAAGTGCCTTTTGTAATAGCGTCTTTTGTTCCAGGATAGCTAGAATGTCCCATAAAGACACGTTAGCAGATGATTTCTTCAATTGCTCTACCACATTAAAAGGTGGCAAACTCAGAGACTTTTGTTCTTTAGTTCTTGCTATAATAATCTCCTTCGTGGTTGAGAAGATGAAGGGACGATTATAGCACTGGGAACTTGATCAGACACGCCTTTGCATTGTGGACTGTTCGGATGTGAAACAACAAGGTCACTTATGAATCTCCTCTTTGAGCGTGTGTTATAGTCAAATCGCACCTGCGGTGTTTCAGAAATGAATGCGTCATTAGCAAACGTTGTTTCTTCATCTTCCATCCATAAGAAGAGCGCATGATCAGGAGCAATATCAGACTCTTTCTCTAAGGACATTCCTGGCATTTGTATGGTAAGGACCACACTCTCCATTCGTGAGGCATATACGTATCCTCCATTTTCTATTGTAGTACCTTAACTGTGTTGCTCCGCCACCTTCTATTGTAAGTTGCCACATGGACAATTTCGGGGCATATGCACATCGTTGCAGGGGAAGCACCATGGATTGATGTCATCAATAAGATTGGTTTTGTCCCATGGTTAATTCTCTACTCAAGCTTGAAGATGTGCTCGTTAACGGAGAAGGCACCGACACTATTTGGTTTGTAGTTGAAGTTGGTGGATTAGTGTGAGGCGCACCCTGATATTGATTTTGCTGATAAGTAGACTGCTCGACTTCATAGTTTTGATATGCGGGCCATAGGGAAATTGCTTGGTTCAGCTTGAGAGTTGTTATGTCATTTGCCATGGTTCACAACATCTCCTTGAGGCCGCTTATTTCATCTTTTGGAGAACCTAATGTAGAAGCTAAGTTTTCAGGAGAGGCCGCATATGAGTACATCGACTGGGAAGTTGTTGCTGCACTAGTCGATGCGACCTCTTGTGCAGAGATTGTTATTTCAGAAAATATTGGTATAATAGGTCGGGGAGGCAATTTCCTGCAATCTATCAAATGATTTTTAGCTTTGATAGCGGTAGCATAAGCATTTGGTAGAGTGGCTCCTCCCAAAGACTTGATCATCACAGAAATGTCAGGATTAATGGACTTCAGATAAAATATGAATGCCAACTCTGGAGTCAGACGGATAGTCATAGGGATCCTCTACCAATTTGAATGAAATTGGGCATTGAAGTCCGTCAGAGCCTCCTGGGGGGCTCGTCTTATGACAGATCGCTAATAATATAATGAAGAATGATCTTCATCGTTTAAGAACCTTTCATAAAATGGATCTCCGAGCTCATCCCAGGTGCGAATTGAATTAGAATTCAACGTTCGGTACCAATCCAGAGCCTTGCCTTTGAAAGATGCGATGAGGAGAATTAGGCTACATTCTACACTGTAATACCGTGTACCAGACAAACATCTGCTACATCCTACAAATGTTCTGCTGGCATTTTTGAGTTGTCTCTAGCAAATTTGGGAATAGCTTTCAGGGCCAAGACCAAGATAGCGCCCCAAACAATGAGCACTACCGGGGCTACCAAGGGACTTCTAGCATCCCATGCTATGTAGTTTCTATTTGGGGCTGACAACATGGTGAGAGGAAAAGGTGGTGGAAATGAAACGATTACCAGTTGATTTGCAACTTGGACTGTCCCTAGCGGAGGTACTAGTAAACCTGGGTTATCTGCAGTCTGGGATCTAGTTACAGGTCAATGGCTCATACACCCATCTACAATTCTTTTTATCAAGTTCGGGTTCCACCCGACGTGCCAGAAAAAGAACAAACTATTGACGCCAAAAATTGACGAGGTAACAATGTCTTATGGGAAACTCAGTTCAAGGGGGACCCTTTGCACCAAACTAAGTGACCTCCAGATTTTTAAAGAAGTTGGCTTCTTCTATAATGGGTTTTGGAAAGGGAAAAGGAAACAGATATAATGAAGCAAAGTCTAATCTAAGGCGATGTGCCAAAATCTACTTATGGGAATGATAAATCATAGATTTAGGGGCCTAAATGGTGTTGTTGCATTCCAAAATGTCAAAGACTTAAAGCTATAGCATAGACAATTCATTTATTGACATAAAATAATATTTCATACATCCTCGCTACTAAGAAGAGTCATTAGACATGATTTAGGTAAGTAAGCTTGTAATCAACATATATAGAAGTTCTTTAAATGAAATGTTTAAGACAGTATAAAGCACAGTTTATAGTTTAATCAAAGTATGAAAAATAGAAAAGCCAAAAAATTGGCACAGTCTGAAAGTTTCTTGCAAATAAAACAGTAAAAGAGGCCTAGTGTCTTTTGCTAAAAACCAGTGTGTTTTTCTCATTTTATTTTTTTTGCCACTTCTCTTCAACAGAGAGAGTATATATAGTAGAAAAAGAAACCTCCCACTGCTTTGGAGAACTGCAATAGAAAAGATCTCGCCATCCTTTGCAATGATGCCTGAATCAAAAGATTCCCAAGGTCGTTACAACGACATCAAGCCAGAACACAGCATCCAGTTGCCTTGGGTATAGGTGCATCCTCCGCAATGATGGTGGTGATCCCAGCAAGGCTTGAGCAGACAAATGTCATCCCTCACTGTGAATGGTTATGACTGGTAGTAACCAATAGCGTCGTTTAGTTCATTCGACCCATTGCCCGCATAATAGATCAGCATTTAGGCACATGGCAGCCTCTCGTTGCCCATATCAAAACTTCTCTCATTGTTTCTAAGAGATTGCGAAGATGCAACACGTGTCCAATGGGCTGAGATCCTTATCGCAGCAAAGGGGAAGTTCAATCATCTTGTCGTAAAGGATGCGTGGCAGCATTTCGCTGCCCACAGTTGTTTATTTCATCCCCGCATGAAAAAATTATGATTCACCGCTACGTAGCATAATGTAGGACCCTCTGACACTCTTTAGAAATGACGGCCCCCTAGGAAGCCTTTCACAACCTGAAGAGACTTTAAGGAAATAAGAAATAAAACCTCCTGCTAGTGTGACATGTGGACACCCAGCGCAGTTCCTCAGGACCTGAAAGGGAAGCCATTACCTAAAGTTGCGAAGAAGAGATGCACAAAGTGGCAGATCAAAACTTGATTGAAAGCCGAATAATTTCAGTGATGCACAGGCCGACGGACACACAATACAAAAAAAACCCGAAGGGAGTTGTTCAAATATTTATTTTAACATCTATCATTAACTTGTCGTGTACTACAAGTTTTTAAGCTGCTTGCAATCTGATATGTTTTGTTTTATCTCAAATATCCATCATCTCTGCTCATTGACTGTAGGAGATTAACCGCTTTGTGGTGGTACCTATAAATTCACCTTTATGCAATTGTTTTAAGATAAATATTGGAATAGAGATTAAAAATCTCGATAGCTTTGTAGAGTCTTATATATTTGTATCTAGTTATTTTCAATCAATAGAAGATTTGTTTGTATGTTGTAGCATACTTTATCTACATGCTTTGTTTTTTCTTAGTTTATACACTTCATTCTATTTTATATCAGCACTCAGTTTTATTTTAATTCCCCTGCATTCTACAGACAAGTGTTGCTATACTGGGATACTTGGGAACAACATGGTGTTTGATTTAAAATCATTCCTAATCTATTTAGTGTAGCTATTTTATCAGGGTAACAGTTCATGGGTTTTTTTCTATAAAGCAACTAATATATGATGCATCTATGGTATAGCCATTAGGGATTCATTGGTCTAAGATAATTTTTCTAAAACCTTGGCCCATAGAGTGCTATTAAGTCATGTTTTCTCATAGGAACCATAGCAAAGATGCTAATGGATTTAACACTATAAATTGCCTGCTATGCACAAGCGGTTTTAGGAGGTTAGTATCAATTTCTATTAACACAAAGCCCCTATGTAATTATTTTGGGGAAAACAATGCACTGCATAGGTATATGCACAATACATAATTTTTTCTCTCACTTTCCCCATAATGCATTAAAAAGACTAAACATTGACTTCTCGAGGTTGCCAATGTTGACCAGTACCATACTGACTAGATATGTTCTTGGGAACCAATGTTTCCAATAAAATGAACTAAGTACAACTAATAAAATAGCAACCAAACACCATTTTCATGTAACAGTGTTGTAAAAGCATAGGTTAAAAAAATAAGCTAATGTTAACTTTGCCGAGTCATCACACTGATAATTGCATGTAGAGTTACATTCACCCTCTGCTTCGAAAGGTTTTGTGAAATACAATTGCAAGAATTCTTAGCTTTCCTTTCAAATTCCCATAACCAGTCTTTAGTCTTTAAAGGCCTTGAACTAGTTGGAGTTTTCTATTGTGTTCAATATGTGTTAGATTTATGTTTTGGTTGTGATTTATATTACATGTGTTTTGGTGGGCTTAAGATGACATATTGCTACAATTCATTTCTAGTTTTTTTTTTAAGTTTAACATTTTGTGATTATTAAATTTGAATAAGGCCTTTGGCTTGATATGTGCATATTAGCATTATTTAAGTTCAAGTTGTATAGGACAAATTGCAGTGAAGTTTGCCCTTTTTTCTCAACTTTGCTTTGTAAATTTGATGGTTGGTGTGAATTCAGTGGATCATCCATTAATGGGCTGTCTTTTAAGGTCAAATTATATGGTGCTAGTTGGGCCTTCAAAGGAATTCTTTCATTATCTTGGAAGACTAGTGCACAATTGACATATGTGGTGTAAAGAAGCTTGGAATACAAATGACCTTTTGAGGCTCCAAAGGGAAAGACTTAAAAAATTTCAAATCATTGGTCCATAGCATGTAGTACTTTATTTGGGCATGCATGAATAGTAGGGTGGAAATTTGATTCAACAACCATCAGGTACAAGAGAAATGGTTTGGATTAATTAACAATGAAGAGGGAAAGTGGCTAGAAATTATGATCAATTTCATGGGTTGAAACATTTTAATCAATGTGGATGTTGCTCAAAAGAAACTAATTATTTGTAGTTGGCAGTCAATCATGAAATAGACTACAGGAGAGGGTGCAGTGAGTATTGGTTAATTATATTATCTATTTCAGCTATAATTAGAATTGGAAAATAATTAGTGTTAATGTTGCAGGCTCTGATAAGCCAAGGGGTGATTAATTTCTTTCATGGATTTCCAGTTCAACTCTTTTAATAGCCAAGCTTCCATGTCACTGAAAAGATCCTTAACACTATTTGAACATTTGTGGCCTCCACAAGACTAATGTGGTCTCCACATGGTTGTCTATTAAGATACTTGCATGGCTGATAAATATTGCCATAATAGGACCATTTCACCAAAATGAGAGACCATTTTACATCTCTGTTAATTTATGTTGGAAAAAAGTAGTAGAAGCCATATGGAGTATTATGAATGGCCTCTAAGTCAAGTCCTATTTAGTGATTAAAATCCATGTGTCGATCCAAATGAAGTGAACTAGATTTTTGTTTTGCAAGAAGTCTTGTAGACTACAAAAATAACTATAACTATTATTTCAACTTTTCTAATTTTAGCATAGAACTTGTTATATAACTCTACTTTCTTACCTAGCTTTCACGAATAGTAGTTGTTTTTATGGCTTTAATTTTTAAAATTGTTGATATTAATTTGAATTTGACACTTTTATAAAAGTAACAAATCAATTTTAAGCATGAGCTACAACTACATAACAGGCTTTATTATTATATTGTTTTATGGGTACAACTTTGAAATTGGTTTGTATATAGATCACTATTTTTTAGTTTAATTTCCTATCTATATACTGGATAAAGCTTTCCAAAGAAAAAAGGCTAACTACAATATTGTAGCTATGCCAATATTTACAATGGAAGATGACATACTATGCCACATAATGCCTTGTTTGTGTAGAGTGTACCAGCTAAATTTTATGTGAGGATGTCTAAATAGTCCTTCATTATGATCTATTATAGAGATAAATTTCAACATGTCGCATTTATTCGTCTTGTGCATTCAAGTAATATATGGATAATAGGTGTATACACCTAAAATTAGTCAAGACATTTAATTAATTAAATACTAGTTATTTAATTAATATTTCATCAACTTATAAATAAATTCTCAATTTATTTATATAGTTCATATTTCCTAATTCTCTAAATTTAAAATTGCATTCCTCTAATTTAATTAAATAAACAAATTTCTATAGTTTGTTTTATTTAATTAATTTTCACTAATCCCAAATTTGGAATTCAAGCACATTTAATTAATTTCACTAATCCCAAATTTGGAATTCAAGTACATGTATACAACTTTTAATGCCACCTCACCAAGGTCACATGAAATTAAATAGTTCTAATTTTTAATTAGAATTATCTTCAACAAACTTTCAAACACATGGCTTATTCCTCACACACTTGATTGTCCCATCCATTTGGCATGTTTCCCTTGGTCAAGGGCACATTCTCCAAGATTCTTCCATCTCAACTGTTCATCCCTCATGTTTGAATCTGGACTGTCAATCACTGCCATATCACAAGATGCTTGCAAAATCCTATATTTATACAACCCTTGGCTATAGTATTTGGCATCCCATATTTGAGTAAAGTTATCATGTAAGAATAGCTTTGGAGCATTGGAGCATTTGGAGTCTTATAGCATTGTTTAGCATTTTAACAAGTTTGCATTGTAGCATCATCTTAACTTAGAATCATGTTTTTCTTTATAGTTGCATTTTAGATCATCATGTCAATGGTTATTTGAGCATATGCAGAATCATTTTAGCTTCCTATCATAGCATTAACATTGTAATAAATCTAACATCATTATCCATTTGTCAAAATATCACCATTATCATAGTATCATGGCTTTTATCATATAGTTGCATGTAGGAATTTATATTTCTCATATTTTCGAATAGCATCTCATTTCTTAAGTGGTCATTTTAACAACCATAGTGCAGATCCAAAATCTGAGAGCCAAATGGTTTAATAAATCCTTAAGAATAGAGGACAATGCCACATTTTTAGGAATTTAATTTTGTTTCAATTTGATTCAATTTTATTGATTAAATCTCTAATATAATATGTCTCATTGATGTTTGTGTGCTTTAGTATTGATTTACTAGCTCTCCCACATTTCACACACACAATAAGAAATGAAGTTCATCATTAAAATAGTTAAAACATATCACTATTAATGCATCTTTTAATTTACTATTGTTTGAATTTATTAGTAAAATAATTTTCAATTTATTAATCATCCCATCCTTTCTTCCTTTATCTTTAATCTTATTAATAGTTCAATATATCTAATTATACATAATACTTCATATTTAAGTTTTCATTGTCTAGATTATGAATTATGTAGAGTATGAAGAAAAATATGGGGTTCTTAAATGAAAAATGAATTCTTGATGTATTCAATCTTCATGTTGTTTTGTAGTTATCACAACACATTTTTGATCTTTATGTGGGAGCCCCTCAAAAAGATTTAATTAGATCCATCTACATATTTGTTAGGTTTAAAGTGTGTAACTTCCATTTTTTTCTTTTGTTTCATACTCACATTGACTAGGTTTTTCTAAGTGCAATGAGTAGCATACAAATGGTATGTTTCACATAAAAGCTGAAAAAATAATCTTAACACACCTTCACACATTCCAAGGATCTAGATCCATTTTTTAAAATTTTCCATCTCTTATTCTATGTCAATTATATTTTCTGGGGGGATTTTTGTATGATCCTATAAGGAGAGGGTGCCATTGTGTGATTGTCTTTTATTATTAACTTGTAACTCTCATTTTTGCTTCTTATTTTTGTAGTGTATGAAATTCAATTCAACAAAGAAAAGGCTAGTGCTCTTCATCAAATGATTTCAATGAACACCACATTAGGAACAACTAGCTCTTTTAGGTTAGAAATCAATCTATTGCTAGTCTAACATAACATGAGTAAATTAATCTAGGTAAACCTAACATTTTTTATCCCTGAGAAAATATTTTTTCTTACAAGTTAAATAAAATGAAAACTAGAAATTGCTGATTTATAGACCTTCAAGTTATAAATCTATTAAACCAACTATAGAACTATAAATATAGGACAAAGAGAAAGTTGGACATTAAATCTAGGAGCCTCTATGAAGGATTCTAGCATGTTACATGGATGCTTGCACATCCCACCATATTTTATATACTAAGAGTAATCAAGATTCACTTCTTTCTTTGGGAACCGTATCTAGTCTACACAAAAATGGAACAAGAAAAACTAGATTGATCACTAAGTAATAATGGAAATAAAAAAGAGGATTTAATGTATTTATTCAAAAGAAAATATTAATACAATAGAAAAAGTAAGATATTCACAAACCCTCATAATACCTTCACCAAGAATAACTTATTATATGCAAGAAAGGAAGAACGATTGGAGTTGTCTAGAAGTTTGTCAAGAATGATCAAACTGTTAGGATTTGGTGTTGTACACCATTACATAATATTGATATATTTAATGTTGTAATTAAATAATTATTTAGTTGTAGTACATATAGGAGATGTGGTTACCCATACTATGTAATTATTTGGGGCCTATTGTAAGTTGTATTATAACATTGGGTTAATTATTTTATGTGTGGTAGACATTTAAGATAATGATTTAATATTTGAGGGAAGTATTTAATACTGTGCAAGCTTAGTACCCAATATTAAATGAGAGGTCAATGGTTATGTGTTCACATGGTTTTGTGGCACATGGTTTTATTTTATCACCTGGTTATATTTGTGTGAGCGTGTATCTATAAAAGCAGGCACATGTTTATTAGTTAAGGTTGGTTGGGTGAGTGGGTTGTCATATTATTGAGTCTTTTTGAGGAGTTCATATGTGAAGGATGGCATGGGATGTACAAATTCATACTTGGATATATGGAGGATGCATTGGAGAGGCTTGGTGTCTTAGAAGTATTCATTATAACTCTATAACTACATGTATTGTTTATTGTTGAATAATAGATGGAGTATGGATGCTTTTGAAGGTTGAGCATTTCCATCCTAAGGGTTTTCCTAGGATATATCTTGTGTTCTCTTGTATCTTGTCTATTTGATCTATGCATTATGGTTATTCTGTAAGCTTGTATGCATTCTTTTCTCTCATGGGGTTATGTAGGAAATAGATTAAATGTATTACATATTGATACATTATTTCCTAATGCAAACCCCTATTATGATCTTTTGACCTTCATAATATCAAAATTATAAAGAGGAAAAATGATGCGTGCTCTTAATTTATGTGCAAGTCTAAGAAATATGAGAAAAAAAAAGAAATATTATCAATTCTAACACTAAGGTCTACATAAATTAGATAAACTAGTGTGTAAAAACTAGATTGAAAGAAAGATGGAATCCCACAAGTGCTTGTGGTACAAATAATTTCTAGACAAATAAAATGATATCAAAAGAGAGACAAAGAGAATGCTATAATTTTTAGGTGCTATAATTTAGGGTAAAAAGGTAATTTCATAATTAATTATTTAATTATTATCACTTGTTACACTAGAATACTTAAGATTACATAGTGTATCATAAAAAATGTCACCCTTGGAAATTTCACGCTATGTTTTCCCCATCCCTTCCCCCCCTTAACTTATTGGACCTAATTAAGCTCCTAATTCCATAGAAATTATTTTTGCACTATGTTTTTGCATTGTCAAGATTTTGCATTTTACACATTAGGGCACATAGTTTAATAAGTTTAATCATAGAAAATCAATTTCAATCCATTCTAATCCCTAAATTGATGGATATCTAGGTCTAATTAGGTTAATCATAGCAAATCAATTCCAATCCATTCTAATCCCCAAATTAATGGAGATCTAGGTCTAATTGGCTCACCTTCATGGTTGAAAGTCAATCTATACACATTGTTGATCTCCATCTCAATGAAACCTTAGGAAAAGGTCTTGAATCCTATTGTTCTAAGCACTTTGGACCTAGGATGACCTTTTTCTATGTTTCATTTTGGTTAACCCGATGTGAAAAACAACTTGGCTATAGTGGAAAGGGATGTGGTGTAAAAGAACATGGTATTTGTGTTCACATAGAGTCTAACATGCAAGCAACAATAAAAGGTCTTGGTTATTTCCCTTCAAAAACATAAAAAGACATTCACTTAATTATGACACATAGAATCAATTTCTTCTCATTGCCATGTGGTAGTTGTAGTATCATAACATATTCACTACCATGCATGGGGTATAAACTAAGCTTTATGCAATCATATTTCATTTCACAAGGATCAATGCATCATCATCCATCTTGGGCTCATCTTTTTCCCTACACTTGGGGGGCAAGGGGCTAGGTAGCATTCCTTCTAGCAAGGATCCCTTTGCATATCCTTAAAATGCTAGTGTAGTAAGTACACTAAAATTTTAAGGGGGGGATATAGTCCCCCACTCATTGTTTGCATGTAAGAATGGTCCCTTCTTAGTGATGATAGTATACATCTCTTAGGAAGTGTGACCTTGTCAATAAAAGTGTGGAATTCTTGATCTATGTGAGTGTATCTTTAGTGGTAATATTGGGCTTTATGTTCTCTAAGAGTGTGACTTTTCTTGGCATGTGATGTTCTCCTTTGTGGTAATACTATGGCTTGTGTCCTCTAAGGTGTGATCTTTAAATATCCCCTAACTTGTCCTCTCTTAATGGTGGTGTCATGCATGATATTCCTTAAGGTGTGACCTTTCATGTATAGAGAAAATCCCCTTTATTGTTTTTGTAAATCATCTCTTGTGATGGTGTTGTTATAACACCCCTTAAGTTTTTAGCTTTATCGCATTGTCATTTTTGCACCCCCTGAGGTGAATTTGGCTCATCCCTTGAGTTGTTAAACTTTATGTAGAAACAAGGTGAATTTGGTTTTCCCCCGAAACGTTAAAATTTATGCACCCCCTGCGGTGAGTTTGGTTCATCCCTCAAGACGTTAAATTTTGTGCAAGCCTTGAGGTGATTTTCATGCAAGATAGCTCATGGATTGAGCGTAATGGAACTTGTTGGTTCATGATCTTGAGCACCCATTTTTAACATGGCCACCTAGCATAATACACCTTTCTTTCTAGTGGAGCCATATATTTCATGAGTATTTAGCATAACACACCTTGCTAGCCTTGTGGAACCCATCATATTGCATGGACACATAGAATAACATAGACTAGTAGCTAGTAGATCCATGTAGCTCATGAGTGATGTGGAATAACACAACTTTCTAATTCTCATGGGAGAATTCATTTATTTATTCAATGGATGATGTTTGGTATTTGAGATAATTTAAAAATGAGGTCCCTTTGCCTTACCGACTCAAATCATTTAGTATTAACTTTTGTTTTTTTTGTGTCTTCTTAGTGTTTGCATCATGTTTGTGTTAATTTTATTATCATATGTTATGATATGTCATGTGTTTTTTTCATGTAAGCTTCGTGTTTTCTTACATGTATGTTTGTGTATGTTGTCTTGATGCATATCATACATGCATGTTCCTTTGTACTTATGGGATCTTGGACCTGGGGGCTTGTGCTACCCCTAGATTCATTCTCATTCTTCTCAACATTGGGGAAATTAGAGCTCTCTTGACATACATTGTCCACTTTACTGTGAGTCTAAGCATAAGTTCATATTCTCCCTAAAGTGGGGGCTAAATGTAGCATTGAAAATTGTCACCCTTGATAATTTCACAATATGTTTCTCTCCTCTTTAATATATTTTACCTAATTGAGCTCCTAATTCCCTAAATTATGTATTTGGAGGCCCATTTTTTACCCTTTTTCAACAAGTTACAACCATTGAACAAATGCATCCATTTAATGTTTTTCCCCCAAAACTTCATGTCTTGGAAAGTGGGGCTAGAATTGGGATTCCCTAGGGCATCTAAATCGTCCTATTGTGTTGGGACCCAATTTTTAATATGTCAATGCCAACATTTTAACATTTGAAACCCAATTTGCAAAGATCGGCTACCAGAATCTATTTTTTGAGAAATTGAATAAATGCCTATAAATACCTAGTCTTTTGAACATTTGAAACTAGAAGCAAAATTATGAGCAAATATTATCATAAAGAGAAAGTAAAGAGCAGCTTTTTAGAGATTTATTACAACAATTCAAGATCCAAACATCATGTCAAAGTGTATATGAGTTCACATGTTGTCATATTATCATTGTTTTGTGAAGGCTAACCCCTTTTGTAGGCCTCCAAAGCAATTCAAGTAATCAAGCAAGAAAGATCCAAGACCTTCAGTTGATGTGTATGACTTCAGTCCTTCAAGGAAGCCATTAAAGGGTGGTGAGTTGCAACGCTTTGTCATTTCATCATTCCTTCCTATCATTTATCCATTTTTATCATTGACATTGCCACTATGGAAGTGAAAAGATTTACATGGGGTTTGATTGAGGCTAGCCCCTAAATGCCACAACCCTTTCCTTTTGATTGAATGTGTCTAGGTTTTAGGTTTGGATAGGATTAAAGGAAGTTCAAGAAGACAAATTATTCATTGTTGTAATTGAAGCCCTACATCTTGTGAACTCATGGAAACTCACTTATAGAATTATTGGACAATATTTCAAAAACTTTGCAAGTGGAAACAAAGATCTCATATCTATCATCAGAGAACTACAAAAGTTTAGCAAGACACCCCTACAAGGACTCATATTCCCTAGGGCACCTATGTTCTCTTACAATGGCCAAAACTATTTTTTTGGGAAGATACATAGTCCTATGCACTTCCTAGATCTACCTATAAATTGTTTTTTTAGTTTGTGCATTGATAGGATTTTTTATTTTATATATTAGGGTACATAGTCTAATTAGGTTAGTGAAGGAAAATAAATTTTAATCCATTTCAAGCCCAAAATTGATGGAGATCTAGGTTTGATTGGCTCTCCTTCATGGTTGAATGTCAATCTATACACCTTATTAATCTCCATCTCAATGAAGCCCTAGGAAAAGGCCTTGAATCCTATTATTCTAAGCACTTAAGACTTAGGATCACTTATTTTCTATGTTTCACATAGGTCATGTGCTTTTTGTCTCAAGTCACAGGATTATTGTGATGTGTGTACACTTTATGGGCATAAAATATTGTAAGGGAACATGATAAATTTTTTAAGTGGAAAGTCAAGGATTACTAGAAGGGTTTGGCATCACAACACAATGCTCTATGCAACCCAAGATATCTAGAGAGTAGCACATCTAATGAAAAAAATATTTTAATAATTTCTATGTATAATTGTCATCAATCACACCTATTTGAAACCTTAGTTTATAAATTATTCCTTATAACTATTGGCCTTGCTATTGCACCAAAAGGTTGACCTGTCAATGCTCGATACAATTGTCAGATAAGATCCACGAGAGGCAGTTAGACCATGTTGTGAATCATGCGGTTAGTGCTAACTGAGGGGTGGAAGTGTTGATCTTCCAAAAATCCCCCCAGCACAACCTGACTTTGATACCAATTGTTGGCCTTGTTGTTTCACCAAAAGGTGGACCTGTCAATGCTTGATACAAGCATCAAATAAGATCCATGGGATGCGGTTAGACCATGTCATGAATCACGAAGTCAACATTGATTGAGGGGAGGAAGCATCGAGCTTCCAACAATAAATTATTCAAAAGCATATATTGAATTAAAATTGATATATACACATGTAAGAAGAATTAATCTCTATGGAATAATTTTGGAGCATAGTCGGTCTTATTTCTAGCTAATCTTTACAAGGAAATCCACTAAGTGAGCCTCATATAGAAGTCTAGTTATCTTCATACATGAAAATTAGTTAATTAGCTTTATCAAGAAGTTGTTTTTTGAAGAGAAATGAATAGCTTTTCATAGTTGATTGTAATACACTCAAAAAACTAATAATTTAATCCTCTCTTACTTGAAATAGAGGGAGAAGGAGAGAGAGTGAGAGTTTCATATTTCTTCTAAGGGTTGATTTTCTTAAAAAAATTGTACTAATAACAACCATGATTAAAAGTGTTAATAACTAATTACTTGTATTATTACACTTCTTTTGTTATTATTTCCCTTTCGATGATATGTCCATCAAAAGGAATCTAACATATTATCTAGGTAGTTACTACCTAATACTTCACTTTTACTTCTTGAAGTGTTTTTTTATGAAATTAATGATTTACAAGAATAGGTCAAGAGTAATCTTTGTAGCAATATACAATTTAATTCAAATAGGATCTCATAAACCCTGAGTCCTCATTTTCAACTCATCAAATTCCCCTTGTGTATCTTTGGCTTATTTAAGCTTTTCACTTTAATATCATAGTTCTCCTTTTTACTAACCCTATATATGTTTTTCCAACTTTTATACTTACACCCCAATTCAATAAAATATTTCATGTTACCATGTATATTTTTCATATGTTTTATTTCACCATAAGTAGTAAAAGAGTGTAGAATATGTAGAAATTCATACCCACACCTTTTACATAGGTTTTAGTAATTTTACAACTCTCTTACATTACTTCATGCAAGGTTATTTTGTCAAGGAGTTGTTCAATTTGAATAGGAACGAAATATTAACAAAAACAATTTCAATTTTCTCAAGGAAAATTCA
Source organism: Sequoia sempervirens (assembly GCA_007258455.2). NCBI lineage: Eukaryota > Viridiplantae > Streptophyta > Pinopsida > Cupressales > Cupressaceae > Sequoia > Sequoia sempervirens. Next base: position 435,531,225 of record VDFB02193867.1, read on the forward strand.
ACAAGAAACCCTAACTTCCTTATCATTATTCCAAGTTTCTTCTTCAACTATTTTGTGTTTTCATTAGCTAGGTTGTAGGTCAAAGAAATTTCTCATGTAAGAAAGAATTGGATCGATTTTGAGGAGGAATAGCCACCATACTTGTTAAACATCCTGGTATGTTTGTGTTTGCTGTTGTATTAGGCTATGTTCTAGTTTTCTCTTCATTGTTTCACCTTTTAGGCATACGCATTTCCATACACAGGTTTATAGTTTTTTTTTATATTTTAATTTAAACTTTAATTTTTTCCCTTGAGTTTGGGGGCCTAAGCCTCTCCCACTCCAGACCATGGCATTCTACAAAGATGAACAATTTTGTTTAACACATTTTTCACTCTCTATCATTTCATTGCAAGTGTTTGGTGTTTTATTCAAGTGATGGCCTGTGAAATATGTCATTTACTATGTTTTATTTTTCTCTTTACAAAAAAATGAAGTTATTGAAAGGAGAGTAGGTGAAAAATGCGTGAAGAATGTTTGAGCAATTTAAACTGTATTAGGAAATATTTGATTTTTTTAATTTGAACTTAAATTTTGTTTTTGTTTTATTTTCCACTAAGGGTTTGACCACAACCCCAAAGGGAGCCATTAGCCTCCAAAGGGTTCACAAACCCTTTTGTTGTGGTTGCAGTCTAGTAGGATTGATCCCTCTTGGGTGGCCATTGCTAAGGATTCACCTCTTTATTTTTTTTAATCTTTAATCTTTTATTTTTTGTTTTTTGTTTTGTTTTTATAAAATAAGCAGCATTTACAAGGTTTTGTACCCTTTACACAGAGAGCCCAAAGGGCCAAAGGAAGCTAGTTCAAACCAACTGACCAAAGTTATAGAACAACAAAACAAAGATTAGACAATCAGGTGAAGACACAATAGTGGTTTACAATTTGATGGAGGAAGAAAAACTAAGAAAAAATGACCCCATGGCAAAAAAATTGGTTTTAGGGGTTCAAATGAACCTACAAGTTCGACCGAACCAAAAAGGGGTTTGACCAAACTAGGGTTTTAGAAAACCCATTAATTACTAGGCCCACATTTCTTTCCTAAAAAACAAAAGAAAAATGCAATTTGAAGGGGGTTCGAATGAACCTTGGTTTGCTCAAACCCCCCTTTTCCCTGATTTTTGACCTTGTTCACAAAAAAACCTAAATTTTTATGATTTGAAGCTTGGGTTAAGGATGAAAATGGAGGAATCTCCACAAACCCAACTGGAATCAGGTAGTCCTTGTAACGAGCTATCCAACAAATATAATTTCAATATGTTTTGGTCTTATTATGTATTTGTTTTTTTAGTTTTATTAAACATAGGTTTTTCATCTAAAATGAAGGTCTCTATTTTGTACATGTGGAAAATAGTAGATTATCAAAAAAAATTGAAAAATATGAGTGCACTAGATATTGAAGTCCTTGATCCAACCAAAAAAAAATTGAATTTCAATATATACAAAAGAAGTTACGTGTTATATGGTCATGCTATGTTTGAATTGTAATTGGTTTGACTTTGAAACTTGATTAAAGAAAAAATATTCAATAAAAAATGATCTAACCAAGTGGAAGCACTAGATATTAGAGTTACAAATCTAAATTTGAAAGAATTAGAATTTTATCCTTCATGGAAAAAAATTTATGCATTATATGGTGTGCGTCACTTTTAAAAATGTTGTTTTCTAAAAAAAACCAATTTTTGTGGGAGATGGAAAAAGAAGTGCAATCTGATTCCAAAAATTTTGAAAAAAATATTTTTTGAATCTACAGACAAAATCTGACGAGACTCTATTTTGCATCATCTTCAAATTCCTTATGGTTTAGCCGCTATAGGTGCTTGAATGTGAAGATTTAGTTAAAAATAATAATTTCAGTGTCCAATTTGGCCAAAAATTGTAAACCACTATTATGGGATCACCCAACCCCAGAAGAGGGGACCAATCTAACTCCTTGAACCCAAGGCCATGTAGAGGAAACGAATTTGGGGAGTCCCTTATTCCTCAACACAACCAACCAGGAAGGCTCAGAATCAAAATCCACCGAGCGAGGCGAGGGGAGCGGATCCACAACAACTACCTTAGATGAGAAGCCATCACGTAGCAAGGGAGCTGACAGTGAAGAAGAGGAGATAGGAGCAATCAAAGGACTGACATCTTCATTCAACGAGAGATGGGAAGGATCCGATGATGCAATGACAACAAAAGGTTTCATAGAAGAGTTAGCTAGTAGAGGAACTTAGATAGGCTCTGACAACAAGTGGACAGACAAGGGAGGGTCACCCTCCTAAGAGGAATAATTTGAAGTAGGAGAGTTAACCATGAGATGGACTGAGAGAGAATTCTTCCATCAAGTAGCAGTACCCTTATGGAAAGAAAGAGGACAGTCAGAGCCCAGGTGACCAACAAAAATGCTTGCACCGAAAAGGGAGCCCCTCATAGTCTAGAAGCTGCTTCCAAGGTCTAACCTCCACCATCAAAACCACATCACCATGGAGAGTTGGAGATGTCCAAATTGATTAAAATATGAGCCATTGTAGTATGCCCAAGATCTCAAGTTGTAGAATCCACCTTCAAAAAGCTGCCAATGGTGTTATTAATAGCTTCAAAGCAAGAATCCTCCCAAAACTAGAGTGGGAGATTCAATAGACGAACCCAAATAGGTCTAATGTTCAGAGGCTCCGTAGGAGGATTGAAAGAGTGATACCAAGGCCGAATGAACAATGAATGAGCACCCCACATCCACACCCTATCCAACACTCTATCATGATCCTACGAGCAAGAAAAAGATATCAAAAAACCTCTAGCATTGGATAGAGCTCAATCTGTCTTGAAACAATAGGATTCTAGGAACCAGAAACCCATTCATGGAGATCAAGAAGGGAGGGCCACAAGTCGTTAAACTTGAAGACCACACCCTACCACACATAATACTCAGACCCATTCTCAACAACCCTAGGCCCATAGACCACAACAAGAGAGGCCCTGGCACAAGGAAAAGGACAAACCCTAGCCGAAGCAGGAGGAAGCTGGGCACGAGTAGCATAAATTTTTTTTTACGTTTGTAGGCAACTACAACAGGGGGAGGGTGCCCACTCCCAACCCACACAACACCTGCAAAAGAAGTAACAGGAGGAGGGGGAGGGCCTCTACCCACACAAGCCTACACCTCACATACCATTAGATCAAACATGGGAGACACGTCGTCGCTGCCTAGAGGGAAATCCACACAGGGAAGCACACCCGACAGAGGGAACCCAGTAGAAAGGCACCCGCTACCAACGGATCACCCCAGCAACTTGCAGAACCATCACCATGCCCAAGCCTTGCTCACCGGTGCCATTTGAAAGTAAATTGAGTCACTTTCTCCCACTCGTCGCCATTCGAGCCGTTAGGTAAAGTTTTTTCAATTAATGTTAATGCTTCTAAATTGCATATTTGAACTTAGCATATTATTTATTTATTTTGTTAAAAAAGCATCATAGCATGAAATTAAATTTAAAAAACATATTTATATGATTTGAGTGATTACATTTGATGGGAAAATAGATTTATCTCACTTTTTTATGAAGATGACATAAAATCGATAATAAATTGTTTGTACCAAATGTAGTCTACAGTCTTGTTGAAAAGAAAAAATGAAATACATTTCTAAGATTCAAAAGAGATTCAAACATACATTTAGGTTTTAACATGGTTAACATTACCAATGATTTTTCCTTTTAACAATTTCTAAAATTAAAAGAAAAGCCCAAATAGAATTTTATTTCTCCATGTACATGTTTAGTTAATAGAAACTCTTGAATACTAAAAGTTGTTTTCACCATTTCTTATGAGGGTATTTATATTATCTAAAATTTGATATTAAAATGTAATCATATTACCCATCTTTGTCTCTATAGACTTTATATTTCTCTTACAAAGAATATTAATACATATTTTTGTTTACACATATTTCAAGATCACATAATAGTGAAGCAATGCAAATGGAGAAAAAATTCTAGTTGAAAGTTTGTATCTCTTTCAACCAACCTTATTGCATCATCAAGCAATGAAAGGCTCTAGCCAACCCCCAATCCAAGAGAATCAACTAGAACTCTTGGAAAATTCATTTACATAGATATGAACATGCACATAGTCAAGCTTCTTCATACATCCACACAAAAGTAACAATCCCATTACTTTGTCATAATAATTGAAGAAAGGAAAACCAACACAACAAGATAGGTTTTTAATAATTCTAATAAAACATTACATGCTAAGATAAAACCAAAGAATTATCAAGCAACACAAACAAAATTTCACACACTCATCACATGATTTACTCAAATAAAATATGAAGCAATACCAAGAAAATTTATAAATAAAAGAGCCTACCTCTCAAAATGGATAAAGAAGACATGAAAATGATAAATCAATTGTCTCCTTTCTTCGTTCTTCTTTCTCCATTTATCCCATTCCTCTCACCATCATCTTCCAAAAAAAATATTTCCCCAACAAGAATGAATATATTTCTTTTCAATAACCTCTTGAAGTATACTCCGAAAAATACTTAAACCACATCTGACACCCTTACTCAAATTCCCTAACCCTAGGTACTTTGGTTGGGGTCTCAAAAATGACCTAATAGCACAATTTTTTTCCTTTTTACACTAATAGAATTGGCTTAACAACTTACATATGTGCTAAATTTTACCCACATTTCTATGACATAAGATAACACAATTAAAGATTTTCACCTTGAGTTAAAATCACATTTACAATTTCAATACTCAAAAACATTTGGTTTGCACAACAAAAATCACATTACTTCACAATGTGAAGAGAGACATCTAGGGTCTTGATGATTTTCTCATCCTCCCATTGACTATTATACATACCTACACATTTTTTACAAATGTCAATCACCATGTTATAAATAGTGGAAGTGTTAAAAATTAAGATCTTAGGATACTATTCATTATAAATGGAATATAAAATAAAATAATATGTGAACCATGCAAGCATAGATTTTACACAATGTGAACCATGCAAGCATAGATTTTACACAATGTGAACCATGCAAGCATAGATTTTACACAATACATAAGCTATGTACATGGAGAAAACCCTTTTGGGTTAAAAAATCCCATAAAACATCCTTTTATTAAAACACTTACAAAAATATTCTATTAAAAATACATTGAACTTGGGGACACTCCTCTACATACTTCCACATGACCAATAATGCCTCTTTTGCATAGTAATGTAATTCACTATAAATCTCCAAAAATCACACACTTTCAAATAAGAGGGACCTCCTTAGATATAAAAGAAAGGGTGGAAAAATACCTAAAGGAGTATTAATCATAACTATTCAATAACCATCATTCATAAATAATTAATAATGTAATAGTTATTAGATTGTAATTATTTTAAATGAGATATGATTAATAAAGAATATAATATATAAGGTTTATTAATCTTATATTAGAACAATATAAATGTTATAAGGGTATGACCTCTAATGACATTATTTTCTAACATTCCCACTTAATGTTAATAGTGGGCATCACTTGTCAATTTTCATAAAAGAAAAAATGAAGTACCTTAATAACATAAGCTTTTTTTGACATTGATAAATAAAGACACTAATATTTGTCAAAAATGAAGATATTTTGAATTGCATGAAAGTCATTTTCTCACAGTTTATAATATCAATGTCTTAAAAAGATGTATATGAGTTCTTATAAAGAAAATTATTGGAGCCCGCGTCTCCTCAAATTAACCTTACTTTAGATTCATTATATAGTTCTTGTAGGACTAATATAATACAATGCTTTTACAAGTAAAATATTTACGAAAAAAGAGTAATTTAAAATATGCTAGTAGGACTTAAAGATTCCCAAAGGACTCACTAATGCCTAAAAGTCTTATTTTATTCATATATATTTGTGTTGACACAATTAATATGTTTCATATTATTTTTACATCATAATAGTTAGCTGAGATAAGATGTCAATTTTCAAAGTAGGGTTGTCAACACTTGACCAATGGAACTAGAGAATCCACCATCCCACTATTGAAAATTCTTACAAAACATATTGAGAAAGATAAATGATTTTCTTGACTATCATTCTAGAGTGAGGTGACTAGCTAAGTATCAAGGACACAACGGACATCTCACAAGAAATTCACAATCGGTTGGTCCATCTAACACATCTCAATATTGTGGTTACAAATGCAGGGTTGATTGGTTTTAGGACTATCCATGAGGTAATGTTGCTAGGTCCTCTTTGTTGAACCCATAGCACTTGCAAAACCATTTCAATTCTCACACACACCCATCACCACAAGGTTTTAGTAACCCGGATAGTCAAAATTTTGACTTGAATATAAATATAACCATGTCATAGAATAAAACAAAACTGGTTAATTCCTAACTTTTAAGTGCTTGACAAATGTAACAATTAATGGTTGAAGTACTAAATCTAAAGCATTAATCGTTAAATCCCTACAATCATTATAAATATCAAGCACAATTACAATTTCAATGTTAGGATTTCTATTTTAGTTCAAATTCCATCAAGGTGTAGGCAATTAATGCCAAAAATATATATAGAATTTGTGGGGATTTGACTGATTACTATCTTGCATATTAAATCTGTACAATATAATATCAAATGACATTTATTTATAATTAAATAAAAATAAATATGTAAATGATTTAATCAATATTTAAAAATATATTTTCAGTTAATAAATAGTAGAACAAACACACCTAGCACATATATACAAAATATATAATTATTAAAAATATTACTTTTGACTTCTTATCTATTAAATCTTCTCTTAATTCAAAATATTATTTATCAAAATATTTAAATTAAAAAAAATTACTAAACTTGAATACTTCAAAATGAGACTTTATACAACTAAATATGAAATACATATATTTTCCTAATATAATAAATGAAATCCTAATTTATAAATTAAATTATTTTAATTTTACAAAATTACATAATAATCAATAAATAACATTAATTCTCCATATAAAACCAAATTTATAGAGAATATAACTTATCAACAATTGTAAGTAACACTTTTTTGCAGTCTTCATCATTCTTCACCTCTATCCAAAAGCCCTTCTTCATTATTCCATACCTCCCTAATATTTTCTCAATATGTGTGCGATACCCATTGAAATAACTTTCATTACGTGCTACCATTGTAATTATCCATTCTCCTTCACGCACCGTCTTGTTAACCTGAATGTCAAAGATATCGCCTGTGTACGGTCGAAGTGATCTATTTATACCCTCCACTGAAGTAGATCCATCGACTACAACCAGAAGGCATATAATAACTGTCCTCAATTTTGACCACCAGGGATAATAAGTTCCATCAAGAGTACCAATTTCAATCACTCTATCAACGTCAATATTAGCATCAAAAAACAGATTTTCGTTTAAACTTGACACCGCTCCATCCACTGCTCTTCCAATCATATCCATTCTCCAGGGCACAGTCTGAAATAAAACAAAATATTCTCACTTCATCCAGAGTAAGTTATTTTTCATTTACAGATCACTTAAAACAGCTTACGCTAATATAGACTATTTGACAAAACAAAGTAGTTGTTCAATAATGGGCATCAGGTCAATAATAAGGCCTTAAAAATTCTTTATAGAAGATTAGAGAGATAATTTAGAAATTATCTCCATATTAAAACTCAATTATAAAAAATTATATTAAATGTTCATTTCAGATTAAAATTAAAAATTTTATAATAAAAATTGCATGCCTTAACCAATTCAATTCAATAACAAAATTAAATAGCACTTCTGTTAAAAATGATATTTACGATTGCCTATTTAAAATGAGTATTGAAATCATTACCTTCGACTTATGAATGGAATTCCGTATTACTGCATTGCTGCAATAAAAAAGTTTGATAAATTCTGATGCATGCAACTCTGGTATGTTCTGCAGCTTCTCACAAAAGTTAATGGCAACACGATTCAAGCAGCTCTCTCTGCAAAGACTTGGAAACTCCTCAAGCTCAGGACAGTCTGAAATAATGAGCTGTCTAAGTATTGTAAGATCACCCGTAGCTGTTACTCTTTGCAAACCTCTGCATCTTCCTACAGACAGACTGGTGAGTGTTGTTGGCAATGTAATGTTCTTTAACTTCTCCGAGGAGTCAATCTTAATTTCCATCATGCAGCTCACTTTGCAAAGACTCGGCAACTCCTCCAAGACAGGACATTCATCAATAATCAACCGTGTAAGCTTTGTCAGGTCACCGGTCACTGCTACTCTTTGCAAACCTCTGCATCTTCGTACAGACAGACTGGTGAGTGTTGTTGCCAATGTAATGTTCTTTAACTTCTCCCAGGAGTCAATCTCAATTTCCTCCATGCAGCTCACTTTGCAAAGACTCGGCAACTCCTCCAAGACAGGACATTCATCAATAATCAACCGTGTAAGCTTTGTCAGGTCACCGGTCACTGCTACTCTCTGCAAACCTCTGCATCTTCGTACAGAGAGACTGGTGAGTGTTGTTGGCAATGTAATGTTCTTTAACTTCTCCGAGAAGTCAATCTCAATTTCCTTCATGCGGCTCACTTTGCAAAGACTCGGCAACTCCTCCAAGACAGGACATTCATGAATAATCAGCCGTGTAAGCTTTGTCAGGTCCGGTCACTGCTACTCTTTGCAAACCTCTGCATCTTTGTACAGACAGACTGGTGAGTGTTGTTGGCAATGTAATGTTCTTTAACTTCTCCGAGAAGTCAATCTTAATTTTCATCATGCAGCTCACTTTGCAAAGACTCGGCAACTCCTCCAAGACAGGACATTCATGAATAATCAGCCGTGTAAGCTTTGTCAGGTCACCGGTCACTGCTACTCTTTGCAAACCTCTGCATCTTTGTACAGACAGACTGGTGAGTGTTGTTGGCAATGTAATGTTCTTTAACTTCTCCGAGAAGTCAATCTTAATTTCCATCATGCAGCTCACTTTGCAAAGACTCGGCAACTCCTCCAAGACAGGACATTCATGAATAATCAGCCGTGTAAGCTTTGTCAGGTCACCGGTCACTGCTACTCTTTGCAAACCTCTGCATCTTCCTACAGACAGACTGGTGAGTGTTGTTGGCAATGTAATGTTCTTTAACTTCCCACAGGAGTCAATCTGAACTCGCTTCAAGCAGCTCACTCTGGAAAGACATGACAACTCCTCCAAGACAGGACATTCATGAATAAGCAACCGTGTAAGCTTTGTCAGGTCACCGGTCACTGCTACTCTTTGCAAACCTCTGCATCTTTGTACAGACAGACTGGTGAGTGTTGTTGGCAATGTAATGTTCTTTAACTTCTCCGAGGAGTCAATCTCAATTTCCTTCATGCGGCTCACTTTGCAAAGACTCGGCAACTCCTCCAAGACAGGACATTCATGAATAATCAACCGTGTAAGCTTTGTCAGGTCACCGGTCACTGCTACTCTTTGCAAACCTCTGCATCTTCGTACAGACAGACTGGTGAGTATTGTTGGCAATGTAATGTTCTTTAACTTCCCACAGGAGTCAATCACAACAAGCTCCAAGCAGCTCACTCTGCAAAGACTCGGCAACTCCTCGAATTCAGGACATTTTCTAATGCACAACCGTGTTAGTTTTGTAGCATTGGGTATTCCTAACACTCTCTCCAAATTTGTACACTCAATAATTTTCAATTCTATAAGATTGGAAAGATCAGGTGTCAGGGACAATCTTTTTAAATTTTTACAGTCGGTAATCTCAAGAAATCTCAATGTCTCTGATTTTCCTGACAAATCTGGAAACTCTTTCAGAGAGTTTCCACAAATTTTCAGCTCTTTTAAATGGGAGTGTGCCTGATAATCAAAATAAATTTGTTTTTAACATTTGTTGTACCCACCAGCCAAGAAACTATCATAACATAATGCACATCTAAGTATACCATTAATGAAGACTTAATTTTCGATGGGGAAGGACAAAATACCTGCACCTCACTCTGCCACAATATTTGGAAACACCCACCGTTGATTCTTAAACACTGCAAGTTTTGAAGAGGAATCCATGAAGGAATGCTTGGGTTTATAGTTGAATTCGAGTCAAGCTGAAGTCGTCTCGGGTAGACAAGATGAGCTCGTCTCGAGTAGTCAAGCTGAAGCCATAGCAGAGAGTTATCAGAACAATCTTCCGGCTCCCCTATAAAGTATGTAATTTGACAACCCATGGATTCATCCCAAATGGAATGGAAACACCTGCCTTTGGTTTGAGCTAGAATGTTTTGGAATCCCTTTAATTCCTGCATTCACAGAATGCAACTTACATTTGTTACTGCTAGAATTTTGAAATTTAAATATCAATGAGAAATGGAAATTTGGAGGAGGGCCAGGCATACCAAAGATTTCAGATGTCGGGAATGCCACACACGAGGAAGATGCCTCAGTTCATTTGCCATTTCTCTTCCTAAGTCCCGCAGGTGGTCATGCATTCTGAAAACAGGCGGGTACTCCAAGCTCCAAATACTCGCTCCAAATTCAAGGTCAGGCCGGTCCATTAAAATAGAATGAAACTGTCCTCTAAATATCTCCAGAAGACATTTATCTTTCAGTGTTTCCAAAGCATGGTGAGACCTCCATCCAGACCCCTCCCATATGCTCATGGCCATAGTCTTTGACTTGCCGATGAAAAAGCATGCTACATCCATGAAAATCTGTTGCTCCTCGTGATCAAATGAATCAAAGCTTATCTTCAATCTTTTCTTCACATCTCCGTGCAACATCTTACTGATTTTTTCCAATTCTTCCCTCCAATATCGCGGATCTTTACCAGAAACATGCCGACCCAGAACTTTAAGAGAAAGAGGCAAGCCTCCACACTTGTTTACAAAGGTCTCGACTAGATCCTCGTATACACTAGATGGATGGGGTTGTCGGAAAGCATGCCAACAAAACAGCTCTTTCCCATTTTCACTATCCAATCCTTTCAAATGGTAACCAATCTCGATTCCTGCCCTTACAAGGACCCCTACATCACGGGTTGTAATAATTACCAGATTATTACTATGCTTGATTAATATATCCATGGGTATTAGAGCATCTACTTGTTCCACATGATCGATGTCATCTAAGACAATTAGGAAACTCGGAGGGCCGCTCCTTTCCAAACGATTCCTCACACAGTTTCTCCCTTCCTCGGTACTTTGAAATATGTAATCCTCACCGAAGAGATCTTTGAGCAGTGTACTTTGCAAACTAGGTATTACAGACCTGGCAGAGGCTTCCCGAACGTCAAACAGAAAACATGCTTTTGTGTATTCTGATATCTTCTGATTAAACAACTCTTTGGAGAGAGTTGTCTTTCCGACTCCACCCATGCCGAAAATGCCAACGACATTAGCTTTCTCTTTTCCTGCTTTGTTCATTCTGCACTGGTTCTCAAAATCTTGAACAAGATCACTGAGGCACTGCCTTTCAAAATCTCTTACAAGCTTATGAAGTCCTACCGGATGTTTGGCAACATGTAAATGTTTTGTCCTTTTTACTTCTCTTTCCACAGCGGACACTACTTCTTTGCAGTCACTAGAACTGCAAGAGAAAGGGGAATTTTATGAGGCTGAAGTTTTTAATTAAACTGTTTTGCAAGATTAAAAATATATATAGAAATAGATTTGCCAAGTAAATTGAAAATAGGCAGAAAACTTACTCTGAAACGTTGAACTCGTAGCCTGTGGTAAATGAAACTGTTTGAAGTGCTTCCTTCCACTCGTTGATCTTATCCATATATCTATCCTTCTTTACATATTCAAGAAATGCACCAGCATATACACCATTTTCGATATAGCGGAGTTCCCATGGTTGCACTTGATAAAACACGGGAATAATCTTAGCCTTACTTTGTAACATGAGAACAAGCTCAGCCAGACACCAAGGGGAGTGTGCATATCCTTTGGAAAAGATGGCTATGTGTACCGAAGCAGAGCGGATTGCAGTCTCAATAGTAGAAGGAAAGGAAGTTCCAAGTTCTTTCTCTTGGGAATCAAGAAATGCCCGTATTCCCAGCTGCTGAAGGGAGTTGTGAAGCTGAGTAGCCAAAGTTTGTTTGACCTCGGGGCCTCTGTGGTTGATGAACACATCAAACAGTCTGGAAGATTCTTCTACTTTTCTCCTTTTGTTGTGAGGTTCAATTCCAGAGAAAGCATTTGTTTGGTGAGATGAGGATGTAGAAGCCATAAATGCAAGGATGGGGCTGAAACAAAAAACTAAGCAAATTTCGGAAACGATGGATATGTTCTGAGGAAGAATGGAGTGAATGGGACCAAATCAGGGCCTGCATGTAAATAGATACCACTACAGCCTCCTTCTAGGAAAGGATGGGGAAATGAAGCATGCCGTTCTCTGTTTGTTTCTTACTGCAGATAGGAAGGAAAGGCGAAAGATAGATGCCACTGCAGCCTCGTTACAGGAAAGAAAGGAAAAGTGAAGGATGCCTCTGCCTGTTTTTGTCTTACTGCAAAATAGAATGAAAAGGTTGAGAGACGAAAGACACTTTGTTAAAAAGCAAAAGAGAGGTTTGATCCACCGTGCTTCCTCAAAAGGGCAAGGAAAGAGGCTGTTATTTTTTAGCTCCTTCCTCAAATATAAATAAATACATAAAGGAGGAAATTTTTATTTTAAAACACATACCAGGCTTATGACGACAGGACGTTATCGAAAATCAAGACCAAAAAAAGCGTCCGCTTCATCTCAGCGCCTCTCATTTTAAATAAAGTGTAATTTTTTTAAAAAATAATCTAGATTAGAACTTGAATCTTATGGGATATAATGGTTATGTTAATAGTAAACTACATTTTAAGTGTTATATATAATTTGATTTATATAAAATAACATTTAAAATTAGTAAATTGAAATTAAAATATTTGATTTGTTGATAAAAAAATGGGTGAAATATATTATATAAGTTATAATTTGTTACATAAAGAATATAGTTTTTGAATAGATGAATTAGATGTATAATATATTATATATGAGTGTAATCATTTAAAAGATTATTTTGTAATATCATTAGATTTGTTTGAATTTGATCGCCATTGATCTATATTACTTTCATTTAATCTTGGGCTTTTACTAGACAAATCTAGCATGCATTATTGCTTTGTAATTTTTTGTATTCCTATACATTAACGTACAATGTCATTCAACTAAAATTATAAATTTGTAGTTAATTTTTTATATAAACTTATGTAATGTGAACAATGACAAGTTATTTTTCCATAAATAAAGTTAATAAAATATAGAAAATATAATTTAGATGAGAACAAAAAATCTCTTTCTATGTTGGTTTGTAATTAACAAGTATGAACCATACACTAGAAAGATGATTCAGGAGCATCCAAGTGCATAGACAATCTTGCACACCCTTAGATATTTTTCTCTTGATTTTTGTTTTGGTTGTGTTGTGTAGACATGATTTTTCTCTTTAATTCATTTTCCTCTCAACCCCTCAAAGTTGGAGTCATTTTAATGAACTTTAAATTTAGTTCAAATTGGAATATGGAGGTGTTGGAATTTATTTTGTTTATTGAATTTTGAGAATTTCTCAAATCCCACGCTCAAGCAAGTGGAGGCCATTCTTGGCATATTGTCACTCCACATTGAATTTTTAATTTTGCATTAAATTGAATGTGGAAGAAATTGGGCACTTGGTAATGGAGTGAGCTAGTGGAGGTGAAAGTTAGAAAAATTGTAATTAATCTACATGGTAAACTTAATGAGAGGAACATGCTCACACCTAGGAAGGATTAGAGGATGTAATGCAACTAATTTTGTAGGTGTGTGGAAATGCTCAAGTTGGAAAAAATGAAATAAAGAAGAAACTCTTAAAAATCAGGAGTTAGAAGGTAGAATGGTGAATGAGACTTGACAGGGACCTTCAATATTGAGGTACCAGATATTTGTAGCTTCATTTGTTGTTAGTTGTAGCTAGTTTGAAGGAATTTGAGTTTGATTTTAGTAATTCAATGTTAATCTTTCTTGTAATAGTATTTTTTGAGGTGTTTAGTTATCTTTGTAGCTAGTTGTTGCAGAGAATGTAAGCTTGAATTTAATGAAAATTTGAATTCTCTCTCAAAATTGGTACTATGTGTGATGCTTATTTCTCTGGAATGCACTCCTAGTAGTTTGAATTCATAATTTTAAAACAAAATTCCTTGGATGAGTGATTTGGGTGTCCTTGCAACTATTTTATGTTTCTTGAAGCTAGTTGTTGAAAGTGGGTATTTATGGGTTTTCTTATTTTTTAGTTATGAATTTAGAAGCATATCGTTGGGGTAAAAATATTGATCTACTTATTGTTTGAAGATGAATGTGGGGGCTTTCATTATCTAAATTTTTAGTTGAAAAGGAAATTTTGATGGTTGATCAAAATATTTTCTGAAAGGAGGTCTACCAAGAGTTATGGGCGTAGTTTTAGAGCTATGCGAACTTTACTTTTTGGGGTTACAATATCCACACTAATTTTTTGGAGTCTTGAGTTTTTTTCTTACATTAGAATGGTATCAAATCCATAAGATCTTGAGAGTGTAGAGTATGCACCACGACATGCAGGTGAGCAGTGGTGAAGAGTGAAGTAGTGAAGCTGTAAGAGAGAGAGTTGTGAGAAATTTTATTTGTTGCAAGCATGAAAGAGGGTATGTGACCACTATCCTTTAGTAGAGATAAAGTTTGGTAGAAGGTGTAGAGTTCCTCCACTAAGAGAGAGTTGGTAGATGAAACATCTTCTAAAGTCTTTGATGGGTAGAGGGTAGTGTTTTGTGAGAAATTATTTTACAAAATATGTAATGTATTGTAGCAGTGAACAAGATAGGTATACTCATGAGGAAGAAGCTCGTGATATGTGAAGGTTGGAGAAAATATCAAAAGAGGATCTCCTCGATGATTATGGATATAAACATAAGGTTGGACATATTGGATTTACTGTAACCTAAGAGGATAGCCGAGAGCAATGAGAAGCAAGAATGTGTGGTGGAAGCTTACTAGATAATGGAAGAATAAAGAATGAAGATGAAGAAGATGTAGAAGCAGACATATCAAAGTTTGAAGGACATATCAAAGTTTGAAGGCCCTGGATTTGACAAGCAAGTGGGTGAAGAAGAGAATGAACTCCTATAGAAAGAGGAGGTGGAAAAAATAAACTAGATGCTAGAATAAGATCAGATAAAAGATCATGAAGAGCTAAATGGTGTAGCAGAAAATGAAGGACAAGTAATTAGAACAAAAAAAAAGAAATGAGGTACAATTTGATAATTTTGAGTTTGATTTTCTTGAAATGATGAGTATAATAGAGAATAAAGGACAAGAAGTAGGTAGATGCATGAAGGTTTTCAATTTCCATGAGAATGCTACAGATTTTGTTGTTGAAGATGTTATAGTTGGGATGAAGATGATGGTGAAAGTAGATGGGGTAGGTGAAAACCTCATTATGAAGGATGAGATGAATGTTGTAGTTGAATATGACACTAAAAATATTGCAGCAAAGAAAGAGGAGGTACAAATTTATTTTTATTTTGTGATGATATCATTTTTTCTTCATGATTTGGGTTGAGAAGTATGGAGAAGAACAAATGAAAGCTATTGATTTACATGAAGTTGTAGGGGAATATTTTTGTGTGTATTTTGTAGGTGTTGATGTGCATGATGAAGGAATTTAGTGGAGATAGTAAAATTTCCATGGGTTGGATCAATAGAGGAGGTTAGGAAAGGAGAGAATCATTGGAGGAGGAGGAGGATGGTTCATGGTCGATACAAATCCATGAGAGGAAAGAAGAATGGTGAGTAGAGACATTGGAAGAAAAGGAAGAATAAATTTCAAGAAAATAAAGAAAAATGATGGATTGAAAATAAACATATGGTTTTCAAATGTTCATGAACTTCATTCATGAAACATTTCTTCTACTCAAGTTGTTTGGTGCAGGAGCATCTAGGTGCATAGGTAACCTTGCACAAACTTAAAGATTTTTCTCTTGATTTTATTTTGGTTGTGTTGTGTGGGCATGATTTTTGTCATTAATTTATTTTCCTCTCAACCCCTCAAAGTTGGAGTCATTTTAATGAAACTTGAATTTGGTTCAAAATAGAAAATGGAGGTGTTGGAATTTATTTATTCTATTGAATTTTGGGAATTTCTCAAATCCCACACTAGAAGAAAAAGTGGGGGCCATTCTTGGCATATTGTAACTCCACATTGCATTTAGAATTGACATCAAATTGAATGTGGAAGAATTTGGATGCCTAGTGCAGGAGGTAATGGAGTGAGCTAGTGGAGGTGAAAATTGGAAAAATTATAATTAATCTACTTAAAAAACTTAATGAGAGGAACATGCCCACACTAAAGAAGGATTAGAGGATGCAATGCAACTGACTTGGCAGGTTTGTGGCAATGCCCAAGTTGGAGAATATGAAAGAAAGAAGAAAATCTTGAAAAATAGGGAGTAAGAAGGTAGAATTTGGTGGGTGAGACTTGGCAAGGACCTTCAAAATTGAGGCACCAAGATTTGTACCTTCACTTTCTACTATTTGTAGCTGGTTTGAAGGAATTTGAGTCTAATTTTAGTGGTTGAATGTTAATATTTCCTATTTAACAATATATTTTGGAGGTGTCTAGTTATCTTTGTAACTTTTTATTGCAAAGAATGTAAGATTGAATATAATGAAAATTTAACTTCTCTATCAAAATTTATATTATTTGTGATGCTTATTTCTTTGGAATGCACTCCCAATATTTTTAATTCATAATTTTAAAACAAATTCCTTGATTGAGTGATTTACAGGTGTTGTTGCATCTTCCTTATGTTGCTTGAAGCTAGTTGTTGAAGGTGAGGATTTATGGGTTTTTTGAGTTTTCAAATATGAATTTAGAAGGGTATTGTTGGGGTAAAAATATTGATAGATAATTACTTTCCTGAAGATGAATGTGTGGGATTTCATTATCCAAGTTTTGAGTTGAAAAGGCAATCTATTGATGGTTCAAAATAATTTTTGAAAGGAGGCTTGACAGGAGTTTTGGGCATAGTTTCATAGCTATGTGAATTTTATTTTTTGGGGTTACAATATCTATACAAAATTTTTGGATTCTTGAGTTTTGTTCTTGCATCAAAAGATTTAAATGAGTTAGTTGACAATGGATGTTTTGCAAGTCATATATTATGAGAGGGTGATCCCAATAATGGTGGTTTACAATTTTTGGCCAAATTGGACATTGAATTTTTTTTAACTAAATCTTCACTTTCGAGCACCTATAGCAACTAAACTGAGGAATTTAAAGATGATGCAAACTATATTTTCAGTGACATTTCTGTCTATAGATTCTAAATATATATTTTTTTCAAAATTTTTGGAATCGCATCACACTTCTTCCCATCTCCCTCAAAAACTAGTTTTTATCAAAAATGACATTTTAAAAGTGATGTTCACAGTACAATGCATAACTTTTTTCCATGAAGGATAAAATTCTAATTCTTTCAAATTTAGATTTGTAACTTGATATCTAGTGTTTTCAATTTGATTAGATAGTTTTTTATTGAATATTCTTTCTTTAATTTCAAGTTTCAAAGTCAAACCAATTACAATTCAGACATAAGGACCATATCGCGATTTTTTGTATGTATCAATTTTTTTTTGTTGGATCAAGGACTTCAATATTCGGTGCACTCTTCAAATTCAAATTTTTATAATCTTCTATTTTTCCACGCCCAACAAGAGCTTCATATTTGGTGAAAACTATGTTTAATAAAACTAAAAACAAATAAATAATAAAACAAAAAATAAAATTATATTTTTAGATAGCTCGTTCAAGTACCATCCCAGGTCCGATTGAAGTCTCTACATTTTCATCTACAACCGGAGCTCGAAGTGCAAAAAAAATTAATTTTTTTGGTCACTAAGAGTAGGAATCATGAAAATAGGGGGTTCGAACCAAGTTCAATTGAACCCCTTCCAAAAAGGGAGTTTCATGTATTTTTTGTCAATACAAGCATTAAAATGGTTTGCTCGAACCATGGTTCAAGCGAACCCTATTTTGGTTTGTTTGAACCAACAAGTTCACTCAAACCCCCAAAATGAAATTTTTTGGCATGGGGTCATTTTTTATGAGATTTCCTTCCTCATTCGAATTGTAAACCACTTTTGTGGGTTTACCCAGAGAATGAAAACATTAAATTCAAAGGTTATTTGGAAGAGAATGGATTGATATTAGCATTGGATAATTTTTTATAGTGAGATTAATTATATACAAGCCTTCTCTTTTGAATGGATTATTTTGTATTTTATAGTAGCAATCAAATGGGAATGTCAATTTAATTCAAAGATCATTTATTGATTTCACTCGAGATGTAGCTATAAATGTTAGGACAAGTCTTTACATTTTACCAATATTAATTATTGTCTTATCTAATGTTAGGACTTGGGATTTATATATAATTATTTCCCATGCCATGGATAATTGGTATTTTTTTATGGTGACCAAGTAGTATAGGTAGTATAGGTATAGCATTTAGACAATTTTGTATCCATGGTGGCTCATTATAGTAGGCATATGATGTAGAACCAAGATTGTAAGCACATATCTATCACATCTCCAAGAGATCCATTACAAGTTCTTCTTGAAACCATAAGTTTGATCATAGTGTAGTTAATTTTCCTTTTCTATAGCAAGAATTCTTGCGAAAGTTGGTCATACATTAGAATCATAGTTTTATTTGTATTAATGTGCTTATTGTATTTGTTAACTTGTGTATACACCTAAAATCAATCATCACATTTAATTAGTTAAATACTAGCTATTTAACTTAATATTTCGACTACGTATATTTTTCACCATTCTCTAATTCTTCAAATCTAAAATCATATTCTTCTAAATTAATTAAATAAACAAAGTTCCATAAGCTTGTTTTATTTAATTAATCTTCACTAATCTCGATTAGGAATTAAAGCACATGTCTACAACTTTTTGTGTCACCTCACCTAGGTCATATGAAAATAAATAATTCTAATTTTTAATTAGAATTATCCTCAACCAATTTTGAAAAGCACATGGCTTATTCCTCACGCACTTCCACCAATTTTGGAACACATGATCTATTCCTCACACACTTCCACCAATTTTGGAGCACATGGTCTTTTCTTCACACACTTGAGTCTCCCATCCATTTGGCATGTTGCCTATTGGTCAAGAAATTCTTCCATCCAAATGGCATGTTGTCATTGGTCAAGGGGACAATATCTTGATTCTCTCCATCTCCACCGTCCATCCTTCTTATTTGAATTTGGACCGTTAATCTTTTCCAACTCACAAGATGCTTGAAAAATCCTATAAATACAGCCCTTTGCCATTGCATTGATCATCCACATTTTGAATAATTTTATCATGCAGGAATATCATTGGAGATTTGGAGCATTTTAGAATCTTATAGTTGCATCTAACTTCATATTTTACTTTGCATTTACATCTTAGCTTTAATTCTTGCTTCATAGGTGCATTTTATGTATCATCTTGCACCATAGTTGCATTTTAGATTAGTTCATTTCTAGTTTGCATTTAAGCATATGCAGAATCATATATATATCATTTTAGTTCAATACCATAGCATCCACCTCCACTTGTTCATTTATCACACTCTCCATTATCATTTCCATCACATATTTTCATATATGAAATGCATTAGTTTGCATATTAAATATTAAATCTCATTTCCTAAGTTGTCATTTTAACAACCATTGTGCACATAGAAATATGAGGGCCAAATGGTTTAATAAATCCTTAGGAATAGAGGACAATGAGATGTTCTCAAAATATTTGTTTAAATTGAAAAATAGAGTAGTTTACTTGTTGCAAATCTTTGATATAAATCATTTCATTAAGGTTTGTGTTGATACTAACTTTCCACATTTAACACCCACACAAAATGGCACCCACCATGGGAACTACCCTATTTTGTGGGCTTATCAAACTAGTATCCGCTTTGTTATCATGCAAGAATATTGTTGGAGCTTTGGAGCATTTTGGAGTCTTAACTTTGCATCTAACTTTATGTTTTACTTTGCATTTAAACATCTTAGCTTTAATTCTTGCTTCATATTTGTATTTTATGTATCATCTTGCATCATAGTTGCATTTTACTTATCCACATTTTGAATAATGTTATCATGCAAGAATATCGTTGGAGCTTTGGAGCATTTTGGAGTCTTATAGTTATATCTAACTTCATGTTTTACTTTGCATTTACATCTTAGCTTTAATTCTTGCTTCATAGTTGCATTTTATGTATCATCTTGCATCATAGTTGCATTTTAGATTAGTTCATTTCTAGTTTGTATTTGAGCATATCCAAAATCATATATAGATCATTTTAGTTCAATTCCGTAGCATCCACCTCCACTTGTTCATTTATCACACTCTTCATTATCATTTCCATCGCATATTTTCATATACAAAATGCATTAGTTTGCATATTAAATATCAAATCTTGTTTCCTAAGTTGTCATTTTAACAACCATTGTGCACATAGAAATCTAAGGGCCAAATGGTTTAATAAATCCTTAGGAATAGAGGACAATGAAACGTTCTCAAAAGATTTGTTTAAATTGCAAAATAGTGTAGTTTACTTGTTGCATATCTTTGATATAAATTGTTTCATTAAGGTTTGTGTTGATACTAACTTTCCACATTTAACACACACAACTTGCAATTAGAAGAATTAGTAGTTTTAATAGAAAAAAAGTATTTTATAGTCTCACTAGGCCATTTATATGGAAAATGTATTATTTTTTGAAATTTTTCTATTTTAGTTGTTCTCAGTAATATGCTTGTGTGTGTCATTAATGGTTTGCAATCATGTTATATTAATGTTACATTATATATATTTTTTAATGATTTAAACTAAATTGGATTTGATTTGGAGTGTCACCTTTTCAAAAAAATACTATTTTTAATGTGAAAACTATAAAAATACCATAACATTTGAGTATGATGCATGGATGAATTTTTCCATGACAATTGGTAGTTGAGATAGGTCAATTACTAGTACTATAGATATTCCACCTAAGTATAGTTTATTTAATGAAGAAATACCTCATGTAGTCTATTGTGTATCTTTAGTTGTATTTTTTCTTCTATCAAGCTCATATTATCAATGTAGATGTATTTTATGTCTTTCATGTATTCTTGCAATGTTGTTTTAGTGATTATCATTACAATGGTTATATTTATTTATTAGAATATTTAGGACTAAATGCATAGTTGAGGGATGTTTTGGGCCCCATATTCTTAATAACTATTTGCAACTTACTTCTAGTGGTAGATATTAGCAACACACAAGTATAAAAGTAGATCACATGATTGCACCTATAAAGTTTTCATAGCCTAGTATATCTCTAAGGTGGTGACCTTGCATGAGGGGTAGTGAAAATGAGCTAGATAGCATCAATAAATATAGATGAAATGGAATCCTTCTTTGGTAGAATCATTCAACCAAGCAATCCAAATTACTCATTCATTAGATGTAACTCTAAGTTCCAAACACATTAAATATGTGGTAACATAGTTGTGTGGGAGAGCAACAATTTGTTTAGAAAAAAACTAAGATTGTATGTCCATTTTTTACTAAGCTATTATTCAATGCAAAACTATACTAGAAAGTGGTCTAAAAAAGATAATATTTAACAAAAGATTTGTTGGAAAGGAAAACTAGTTGAAAAAATAGAAGAAAGACTAAGCTAAAAATATGGCTCTATAAGATTAGTCTAATCCCACAAAAAAATTGGAGAATCCCAAGTAGATCTTAAGGAGTTGGGCTTGAGATTGAGGTCATTTGTGTCATGCCCATGAGGAATGTAAGATGTAAGGTTTGGTTCTACATTGGGATGTGAATGAGTTTTAAGTTGGAGCATGTCAATGGTTTTGGTCACTAGTTGTTCTTTAGAAGAGGCTTAAAACTAAGTTGCACTAGACCTTGCATTAAACTTTGCAAAGTGGGATGGTATGGGTTCTTGTGGGAAAAAAAGGTTGAGTTCTTGGAGAGAGTTAAGCATGAGGGATTGTTTGAGTCCATAGTTGTGGATGAGCTAGATTCTTGACATGTTGCAAGAATGTTATTTTCATGGATAGAGAACTTCTTAGTGGTGAGACAATCTATAATGGAGTGAGCACCGAATGTAAGAACAATAACTATACATCATTTGAATGGGGTTCATGAGGTTCTGAAATGGCTTGAAGGAAGCAAATGTCTAGTCAAGGATTGAAGACTTATTTATGGAGATTCATTGGGTTCCTTTAGGGGTAATGTTATCATTTTTGTAAGTATCCTAGGCATTATCAATTGTTCCCAACCTGGGTACATGAAGTATCAGCTAAGATATAGTAAGTTTGAGGATGTGTATGTGATTATCCATTTGAATGAATCAAGTTAGTTGTCATATCCAAAGTATGTTGAGTACTATGTGATATTATTGTATGCAAATTTGTGGAATTATAGAGTGATGGTTTTGGGTTTGTTGTAGAATGTAGAATGAGTAAGTTAGAGAACTTGATTTCATAATGGACAAATTAGTCTTAAGGAGGAGGTGCAATTTGGGTTTTGATAGAAAAATCATCCTCATTTGGTATGATCACAGTGGGAGTCAATTTTTGGATTAGAAGACCCATTTTTGGCACACATAGTACTAGGCCTCTCTTTTTCTAGGTGTCTATCTCATAGGAAAAGTACCACAATTATCATAGGACATATAAATCATATTAAAATTATTGCACATAATCATTTGAGGTATAAACATTACTAACTACAAAGGAATGATTATTAATGTTGCAAATGTACCCAACACTTGATGGGGGAAGTCACATCCTTAGTTAACTAAGTATTGAAGCCATGTAGGAGAGAGAAATGACAACTCTATTATGACATGCCTCATGATTATTATATAAAAAATGACTAGCAAACTATATAACAAGTCATACAATAGAAAGCAAAGGCCTAGAAATATTAACTTCTTGCAAATAGAGAATGTCTAGACCTTGAAATCTTTGTGAAGTGTTATGCATGGAATACTTCCTTGGGATTTTTATCAAACCTCAAATACTCCATGATATAAAATGTATAAGTGGGTTTTGAGGGTCACATCTTCAATATTTAGATAACTAAGAGTTAAATGGTTATTTTACACAAAATTATTCCTTTGAATTGAAATTGTATATATGAATGAAACCTGGGTAGGATGTTATTTCTTTAGCACATAGTCACCTTCTAAATTTTTAGGTGGGCTACATGACCTCTATTGGACCACATGGGATTGTGAAGGGGTGTATACAATGGTCTCCATTTAAGAAGATAAAATTGACATTTCTAGTGGTGTTTTAAGGAATTTTAGTTTATTTTCCTCTACAAACATCTCCCCATGGGAATAAACAATAGACTCTCCTAGATATCCAACTTTTGATAATGTACATCCCTAAGTTTTTGTTGACTAGCTACCATGTTAGCTGAAGACTTAGGTTGGATCTATGTGGATATTACTAGTCTTTTTCAAGAGGCGAGTTTGGCATGGGGATAAACTAGAGGTTCTCATAGATCTTGTGCTTCAAAGACTAACAATATTAGAAAATATTAGATAGGTTTATATAGAGAACATGTTAGGTGTGTCTCATTTTTCAAATTGTGTGACTACTATCTACTTTAGATCCTCAAAGAGGTTGATTTCAATATTGACCCTCTTCTAAGGTTGAGGTGAAAATAACTTGTTTAATTCAACATAAATTGTGTTTCCTAGGGAGGAGGTTATCTTGGCTAGGAATTTGAGGGTATAAGTGTTGAATGTTTAAATTGGGGATGAGGTCCCCTATCTCTCACCTCACCAATTCATAGCTCTGGATCAAAAATTTTTACCCCTTAAAATAATATAATTTGGAGAGTATAAATTTTTCCATTGATATAGATGAATTCTATGACATTGATTTTCACACATATGCAAAATAAATTACTAAGAAAAAATAAAATATTTTTATGAATAAATATTATACATATATAAAAAAAAATCATAATACATATTGGATTGAGTTTAATATATATTTAAGAAGAGTCATAAAATAAGACATGATATCTTCTATAAGATTGAGTTATATACATATGTGAGAAAAGTCGCAAGAAAACCCATGACATTTATACAGTCCATTAGGAAGAGTATGACTGCTTTGGTAAAAATAAGTGTTGTGAACACGCCACACACCAGTAATTTCTTTTACCAGAAAAACTATAAAAAAATTATCCGAGTAGATTTTTTCTAAGGCATCTCATTCTATATCACTTTTCATGCTCTTTGGCCTTGCTAGGCCACCTACCTAGGTATTCTGAATTTCCGTCTAATTTCCATCCTGCAGCGTCTAAGTTCGTACATTTTGGCCTACTATTCCACGCAATTTCCAATTTGGAGTGCTACCTAAAATAAGCAGAATAGAATACAATGTGAACACTAATGATGGCTCGTAACATTTCAACTTGATGCAGACAAGTCACATGCATTTTGGCGTAATATTCATAATATTCCAAGTGTTACAGACTTCGAATGTACACATCATCTTTTGGCGTGTTACAGGGGAGACTCCTTTCCTTACATTTTCTTTCCTTTTATCTAGTGGATGCTTCATCTTTTTACTGTTTAATAATTGGGTGTCATTTTCATGTGATATAGCGTAGAAGAGACGCAAAAGCCCTGTAAATGAAAGTAGTGGAAGACGTGTGTAAAGACACCTAATTTTCTGCCGTGATGTGTCAGCTCTAACGTTTAGGATTTGCAGCCTTGGTGCTTTTCACTTTTCTTCCTTCTATTCCACGCAATTTCCATTGGGGAGATTCCTTACATTTTCTTCGGAGGCTATGTTCTTTGAAAATATTATCAATATCGCTTTCCAAGGGTAAGGCCCACCATGCTTCTACCTTACTAGAGTTGGTACATGGTGATTTTATGTCCTTTCTCACTTTTTTCATTTTCAAGAATCAAATTTGTTCTTATTTTTCTTTATGATTACTTTTATTATACATGGGTATAATTTATTTTGAATGCGGGGTTAAAACAAGAAGATGAGTTCACTTCTCGTGAAAGTTTCGAGTTTAGTCAAAAATATGAAATCGAACAAAAATAAAATGGGATCCTATTATTTAAGAAATGGGATCCCATGACAAGATCCCAAACCAAAAATATGAAATCGAACAAAACAAAACCAAGGATCATGTTATTTAAGAAATGGGATCTTGATTCAAAAAAGTATTTATTTTTTAGAAAAATGCCTACGAGCTCATTTTTACCAGTAGCCAGAGCAAAATCAGAACAAACTCCTGAATAAAAGCAACATTTCCAACCACCAAACAATCTAGGTAAGTTTATCTTTCCATTTTTTTTCTTTTTTCTTTTTTTTTTTTCTATTTTCTTATTTGTATTTACATTTGTTTTTTGTATTTTGTAATTTAGGTATTTAGATTTTGTTTGAATCATCTAGCCATGCATATGAAACCTAAATTCAACTGAAACAAAAATATTTACCCTACAAACAAAAATATGAACCAAAAGTTGAATTGAAACAAAAAAATTACCCTACACAAAAAAATATGAACCCTAAATTGAGATGATTACACCTACAAATCCCTGTTGAGTCATCGAAAAACAAGTTTTTGTTACCATTTAATAGTAAAAGCAAAAAAAAAATTGTAATTCTTTATGTTTTAAATTTGTGCAAATATTTCAAAATTGGATAATACTTAATTTCTTTAAGAAAAAAATCTAGATTCTTTTAAGTTTATTTCATTCCTTTATTTAGCACTTATTAATAATTGTTTGCAATGTAGGAAAATGGGTGACCCTAAATTGGAATGGGGGTAATGCACCTATTTCCCTACTTTCATTAGGAAAAAGAGATCCCCTAGGGCAAGATTGACTTTAAACCCTTAGGTGAGTCAATCTTGATGGAAATCTTGTTATTTTCCTTATGACTGAGGATGGGGCAAATCAACCTGAATTGCACTTTTGGGAGAAAAACTAAAAATAATAAACAAACCCAATTATGTAATGTAACACTTGAAACATCAATTTAAAACCCTAATTTAGTAGAATCCATAAAGTTTCAACAAATCTGAAAAGGTTAAGAATTTTTGCACTTGTCACCAAAAGTGGTTATTGAGTGTCCTCCTGAGACATATTTTCCCTAGGGTGAATGGGTCTTGCTTTAGGGGTTCAAAATCTACTTTTACAGTCCTTAGATCCCAGATCTAGGCTTCTGATTTCTTTAGGTTTCTCGATAAAAAATTCAGAGTTGAATTCTAAAAGTGAGTTTTTGTGGCTTGACGACAATGTTGAAAACTTTTTGCAACTTTGACAACTTTTGTAGTTTGTCACTTTTGATGAATCTTCAATCATTTTGCAACCTAAATCTACAACACATACAAGAGGGGAAAATTGTTTGTTTTTGGTGAATGGGGGTTTTCCTTGTTCAAACCCCATTTTGGTAATTAAATCTTGAAATGAAACAATGAAACATGAAAGGAATGATGAATGAACACTTGCTATGTTGTAACTCACCAAATCATTGAATGGAGATCATTGAAGGATTGAAACTTAACACATCTCTCCAAGGCCTTAATCTTGCATAAAATGGCTTAATTGGATGTTGATCTTGATGCTTGAATTGATGTTTGAATGCTTGAAACCTACATCAAAATGTTAGATCCAAAAACATGCATAAACGAAGATAACTTTGACATGATGCTTGAGATCTTAAATGCTGCAACAAATGACTGAGAAATCAGCTCTTGAACACCTTTGACAATAATCTTAGCTCTTGAAATTGATCTCTTGAAAATCTAGCTTGCTTCTAGGATTTGAAATGATAAAAAAACCTTGTATTTATAGGAAATTTTCTAATTTCTCAAAAATTAAACATTATAAGCTGACATTTGAAATTTGAATTTGGATCATAAAAAGGCCACCAAAAACATATTAAAATTTTGATTTTGGTAACTAAAGGGGACCCATTTGCCCAACGGCACAAATGGGTCTTGACCTAAATTGCTATGACCTATTCATTTTGAGGTGTTAAAAATGATAATTTCATTAATTAAATACCAATTCCTCTTTTGTGCCAATTAAAGGCTTAATTAAGTCCAATTTATCAAGGGACCCAAACATAGTGTGAAAATGTAAAGGAGTATATTTTTTGACACTA
Organism: Sequoia sempervirens; assembly: GCA_007258455.2. Taxonomy (NCBI): domain Eukaryota; kingdom Viridiplantae; phylum Streptophyta; class Pinopsida; order Cupressales; family Cupressaceae; genus Sequoia; species Sequoia sempervirens. The sequence continues at coordinate 435,558,506 of VDFB02193867.1, forward strand.
TATTGTTTAATCTAGCCACATACAACTAGAATTTGTGGCACATGGCATCCATATGTACCCATGCACAAAAAAAAATCTCTAACATATTAACATACATATAGTTTTATATCAGTGTAATCCTTGAACCTCCTTTAGGTGCAAGTTCTAGTATATATATATTGTAATCAATATGAGGTTGAACTAGATATGTTGAATTACAAACAAGATAGAAATTAGTCAAACCTATAGACTAATTACTTAGTTTCACATTAAAATATAAATTACAATAGAATATTTATTTATTAGCTTTGGAAAATCTTTTAATTAGATTGTGTGTATTCATAGTTATCTTCCTCTACTAATCACAAATAGATGTAAACTTCCATTATTTTTATGACTATCCTTGGTTAAATCTTGAGTAGGACTATCATTCAACCTTCTCTATTGGTATCTTCTAGCATTAGCATTTTTGACATCTTCCTTTAATTGTCACTATGTACCCTTCCTAAGCTTCTATATTTTGTGAACCTCAAAGGCAATTCCCTATTAAAAAAAATCACACTTCATCACTAATTCTAATTATTTATTCATGAAATTACATATCATATTTAGAGCTCTCAAGCATGCACACTTTGAGAGGACAACAAGAAGTGTGGATGCACCTTCTTCACCACCATGGTCTTTTTGAAATATCCACATATTTTTTGAAAACATTATTGATAAGTACTTCATCATGGTCTTAAATGATCTTCCCTTTTGTCATAGGACCATCAATTACTTCCACATGTGCACCAATATCTTCCATAGATATCAAACTATCTTCCCATTGTACACATCTCCATTTATCATCATGTGGGAAACTACTAATTACTATAATAGATCCCCCCCATATTTGGTGTAATGCCTAACGTCAACAATGTAACAACAATGCATTGTCATAATCTTTGGTTGTTCATTGAGCTTATCCTCCTCGACATCATCCAAATCTAAAGTCACTTTCAAATAGAGGATTATCTCTACACAAATAAGGATTGGAATTTATGTTACCTAGTGAGTTTGTAGGTCACCATAAATGATATTCACCTTATGTTATCCTTGCCACAAATATTTCTACCTCCTTATCACAAAAATATATCTTCATTAGGTTTAACATACTCAAAATTATTGTTACAATGATTTGAAGAGAATAGGGATAGAATTTGATTATCTCTTACACCATCAAAAAATGACATCTTTGAATGTTGGTTTAGAGAAATCATCCATAATTTTTTAATATTCTAACAAAATAATATCTTTGCTAGCATCACATCATCACACTCTTCACATGAGGAAGAAAAATCCAAATTATTTTTATAGGACAAATTAGAGCCAGTAGATATGTAATCAAATTCATAGTATTCATAATGAGGGAAGCAAGTAAACTCATCATGCATGTAATTATATTCAAGTTTCTTGAACTAAGTATTCGCATGTATATCCTTTTAATTTTGCTTGATTCATGGAATTTACATCAAGTGGATCTTTGTATATTTCAACATAAAAATATATTCTTCAAGAGATCTTATATATTGGTTTATGGAATTATGTCAAGGATGAACTATTTTAAGACTAATATTTTAGGACTAATAACAAGTAAATTGAATTAAGAAAATTCAATATATTTCAAAACTAGGAAAATTACAAAAAGTTATTTAAAGTAGGAATACATAAATACCTAAAAATAAAACATACTAAGATCATACTTGGATTCAAATGTGTGTTAATATATGAATATTTAAATAATATAAAGGGAATAAAGGATGTCTAGATGAAATTGAAAATATCATAATCCTCACGTAGGTAAACCTACACAAGAAGATTTAAGCCATTTGGATACAAACATGTTTGGATATTAATACACTCTCATTTATAAAATAATTTCAATCAATTATGCAACATTATTTTAGATATTTTATAAGATATTTATCTTACTTGATACTTATTATTCAATTCACAGATGCTCGATGCAATACCAAGGGTGAGAATCAAAGATTATTGTAAGCACATCACATGATTAATCTATTAATTAATTTTAAATTCTTGTTTTCATTTCAACATAAATAGACACTATAGACACTTGAAAACATTTTGAATTATACCACACACTCAAATCTAATATACTAACACCGTTTCATCCTAAAATCCATCCTCTTTTCACATATATATATTTAAGAAAATTCATAAAATAAGACATGGTATCTTCTATAAGATTGAGTTATTTACGCTAAAGGTGTATCCAATTTGAGAAGAGCCAACTTTTTTTTGGCTATCAACAATTGAAACTTCTCGGGAGAAAATAAAAATTATTTCACCTGTCCAATTTTTTTCATACATTTTTATCATTTATATTTTTTATGTCAGTTCTATTTTTGCTTTTTCGTTGGTATTGATGCTTTCACGTACATGTTTTAATAGATTTCCATTGCAACCCAAACATGTTCGTACAAACAAATCTAGCAACATTATTTCCACCAACATTTTTTCTCCATTTGGAGGGCATGTAAATATTTTTCCTCCGCCACGTCTGAATTCTACCAAAAACTCTCCAATTTCTACAAATTCAGTTGGTCTTTCCACCAAAATGCCTCTGCTTCTCCAAATTAGCTTAGATTAAACAAGGAAAGCTACAATGTCAAAATAAATCATGCTACATTTTAGATCGTGGACTCAGGGACATTTTCACAAGCACGCCTAAAACTAAGCTCATTTTTAGGAATCCCAAAATTTTCCCTTGAATCCTCAAAATATTTAAAGTTTAACCTCAAGAAGACTAAAGATCAAAATAAATGTCAAATGAAACATCTAAGAATTTTCCCCGGTCTAAATATATTCTTTGAAGATGAAAATAAATGCTCATTTTGTGGAGATTTCACAAGACACATCCATGGTAAATTTGTCCGAGAACTCTAGTAAGCCCTAAGACAAGAATTCATGGTCCTTTCAGAAATTTCACAAGAGACATCACTACATTTTTGAGGCTAAGGTCAAACCTCTAGAAGCTCGAAGATATAAATTCAAATTCATTTGAGGAATTTCCAAAAGAAACAACTCCATATTTTCCCGTGCTAACTTTTAAAACCCAAGGAGGCTCAAAGAACAAAAATTACACATTTATTTCAAGAAAGTTTTTTCAATAAAAGAGGAAATTTGCCAAATTTGAAAAATCAGCCCAAGGAAGCTACTAAACCTTCAAAAAATAACGCTATGAAGCTAGACCTAAAGGAATTCCACTAGTTATTGAGAGAATTTTGATTTTCTTAGAAATGCCACTAGAAATTATGCAGTGGACTTAATGAATGAAGTCGCCGATTCAGAAGGAGAAGCTACACATACTTAAATCACATGGAAGATCACCAACTTTGGTTCTTCTAAGGCATCATTAGGGTGGAATTAAGAACACTTCTACGCTAAAGTTGTATGAGTATTACAAGTTTTTGTTGCCCCCGCTAATTGTCACCGTATAAAGTAGCATCTCGATCAAGGGCATGGAAAATGAGAAAATCCAAGTTTCCTAACTAGCACGTGTGAAAGAGAAGATATTTGGATTGATAAACAGAAAGCTTATTCTACCTTTTTGAATTTTATGCTCAAGCAGCCAATGAAGTCAAATACTTCAAGTTCCTCAATGGTAGAAAATCTAACTGGCATCACTTTTGAGAGCACTCTAAATAGAAACAAACGTAAATGGGACAACTTATTTAAGAAGTCTGGTGGATCAGAGAATGAGACCTCATGGAATACACCAAGGTGTATGGGTTTTAAATTCCCAATGGGAGTGCCAATTGATGGTTCCAAGAGTTTGGAGAAATTTAGGGTTCAGTCATTCCAAGCAATATCAGAAGCTTTCCTCCAAGATGTATGCCTTGTTTTTGATTTGCGACAAAGATTGGAAATTTATCTCAACTCTACTGCTATGGAGGATGTGATCTTTGTAATGTTAAGAGTTTCCAAGGTGAGCTTTGAGAAGCTGTAAATTATGAAAGTGTGCTATTGTACTAAATATACTTTCACATTATGATAATAAATGGTTGAACAATTAGATAAGCATCAGTTATCTATTATACTTTTACTTTGTTTTGTTTATCCTTAATTGAGTCACCGCCTGTTATTGGATGCTAGGCTGTTATTCTTGACTACATGATTAAGTTCAACTGATCTACCATTTGTCACTCATAGACATTAGCATAATTTCAATTTTCTATTGGGGTAGCATATATTTAAAGGTCTATTTTATGGGCTTAGAGGAAGGAGTCACTGAACATTGTGTAATGTGGTGGGTAGAAACAATGCTTTGACATGTGTTGTTTTCTTTTTTAAAATTCCTATAGTATGTTGAAGATGGAAGGCTAAAGATAGAAGAAGAATCTACAATAATAACAGACATCGGTCTAAAGGAGAGGGCAGTTCAAGTTCTCATGAATCGTAATCCTACATGGTTGCGAATTGGATTGTACATTGTCCTTGGACACAATGCCCTTGTGACAAAAGAAAAACCTAGTTTTCCACTGCATGTGACAAAAGAATAAGTGAAGATTTTTTGAAGGATTAATAATAATTCACCTTGATTAGATCCAACCAAAGCTTCCAAATTTGTTATAATAAAATATGTAAATAGTCTCCAATTTTGGTTGGTTAAACACCTATACTTCTTAAGGAAATCCTACATGTATTCAAACAGATTTGGTTAAACAATTACACAAATTGGTATTCAAGTCGACCAACTAATTCATCTGATCCATGCAATTTTTTTCTCGTTCAACGTTCATTATTCCCTAACACCTCTTGAGTCCTCCTTCCACCGTTGAGGAGGCAAAACTAGCACAACACATCAATAACCTCCAAACTCTGAGATTGTTTGATATTAATGAAACCATTACATACTACTAAAACAAACCTTTGGAAGATCCAAATTAAGTACCTGTGCAACGCCTATCACATCTAGGCCTCATGAGGCCACATCTATAGCAACCTAGAAATTTTAATAACAAAGCAAATGCAACCATTAGAATTACTTGTATTGAGAAATTTGTTTTCATCTAGGTTAACTTTCAGGAAGCTTCCCTCTTCTCTTCCATCAAATTGATATGGAAAACACCCATATCTTTTCCCAACTTGATTGTGGTCCTTAATCCTTCTACCCTACTTCATTGCTTTCTATAATGTATGCACACCCTCCCTTGCATTCAACTGATTACCCATTTCATCCTCCATGTGTAAGCTCATTCACTTATCTGCAACTTCACACTCCCTTCATCACCATTAGAAAGCCTACAATTCACTGTAATATTACATGAAACCAACTCCAAGGGAAAAGAATTATGAGCTAATAGAATGCTTCCAAATCCTACTGTGAAATCATCTTCACAACCCCAATAATTCCTCCATGCTATTAGAGGTCTCCAACTCAAAAGATTCACAACATGTTTTGTTCTTGTGTTTATTAAGATCCAACTTAGCCTTATCATGTTTAGAAATAATTCCCTGCTCTCAACTTCTTTCTCTCTCTTGATTGTAATTGGAGGTAGGGTGTCATAACAATTTGGAATCATAGAAAAGGCATGTGAATTGTTTGACATAATGCCTCGAATAGAGGTTATCTCATGAAATTGATTGATTGATTGATTTTAATAACATCCACAAGACCAGCCAGTCTATGGGACCCATGAAATGAAACTGAAAGACCACTCTAGCTAAAAAAACAAAAATAATAGCTGACCCCATCGAACTACTTCATGTTGTTTTCCAACTCTTTGTTGATTTTGTTTCTTCTACTGTGAATTTTGATCAGGTAACTTGTTTTTTAATCGATCTTTTCTTCTTCAAACAAGGCCGCTAAATAATTGACTTTTAACAAATCTGAGTAGAAGTATCAAATGTCCTCATAAGCCTTCCATTCCATAATGTAGTGCCACTCTATCTCCACTAAACCTAAAGAGTAGAAACAAAAAACCCTATCCTCCAAGACCTCTTTGGGTATTTTCCACCTTCTCGTTTCACATCTCAAATGGTGTGAGCTAGTTCTTAACTGAGCTATTAGCATTTTAGCCTTCCACTTTATATTTACCCCCAAGTAAAAGTTTTGCTCATGATCACAAGTAGGGTTAAAAAGAAAAACATAGTGTTCTCTTTTCCGGCCAAGCTATTTCGACCACATGATATTTTTGAATTTCTCTTTTACATACTTTTTCATTTCAACTTTTGTGTTTGGACACTCTTGCATATTGATCCCCCATTTTCCCATCCACTTGACATTTTGCTTCATCCACGTGCTCTTCCTTCTAGTTAATGTTTCTTCCACCACAATTTTGGGCCATCAGTGTTCCCCCATATTCTCTATCCTTTGCAAATAGCCTAATAGATGAATTATCGCTGCCATTTCTATTGGGAAGACACCCGCTTCAGCCAAAACAATCTCATATGGGACTGCACTTTTAATTTTGAAATTGCTTGTGATTAAGTGCTTTTGGAGTCTTTCTATTTGCTTCCACTTCACAACCGACGTGCTACAACCCCAAACTTCGCAGCCATATAAAACCACAGGCATAACAAGCAGCCCAAATAACTTCTTCTTTGTTTTCCAATCCCATAACTCAGCCGATCTACATCTGTTTTGGAGCAAGTAAAGAGCTTTCCACCCCCCCTTGAATTCTTTTTGTCCTACAAATCTCCCATTTGAGATTCTTGCAAAAATCAAGACCCAAATATTTGTATTCACTCACCACCTGCAAAGTGTTTCCCTCAAATTCAAAATTTATTTGTTTCCTAGCTCTTTTCAACGTAAAAATCATGACCTTGGTTTTGCTGATGTTGACTTGCATTCCCACATCTTGACAAAAAAGTTCCAAAGCATTTAGATGTTCTTGAAGACTATTTTTAGAATTTTCCATTAAAGTAAGGTCATTCGCATACAGCAGCAACTTGACCACAAAAGTGGCCAAAAGAACACCATCACCTCCCCGCTTGTCCAACCACTCTTCTAATTTGTCTATGTATAGCCCAAACAAAGTGGGGGATAGAGGGAAGCCCTGTTTGACACCAATGTCGCTCCCAAAGCACTCGGAAAAACCTTCTTTTGTTCTGATTTTGGCCCTCACTTGATCATAAAGTCTATGGACAACAGCTCTATATTTTTCCGGAATTCCAAGTTGTTCCATTCTATCCCAAAGTTTGTTTCTAGGTACCATGTCAAAAGCCTTTTTGAAGTCAACAAAACAACAAAAGACCTCACTACCCTGTTTATCCCAAACTTTTTCAACCATGTGCCTGAGAGTAATGCAATGGTCAATAGTAGAATGCTTTGGTCTAAAACCAGCTTGCCCTTTCGCCCTCTTATCCTCCTTCTCAACCCAACAACTGATTCTTCGCTCCACCATGCTCCCAAAGAGCTTCCCAAAGAGAGGATTAATCATTATACTACGATAGTTTGACGGATTGTTGACATCCCCACTCTTGTGGAGAGGGATAACAACGCTCGTGGTCCAATTTGCAAGGAAACCATGTTGAATGACCCTATTGAAAATCTTTTTGATATGCGGTGCCAAGAGCTCTAAACCCCACTTCAAATATTCCGCTTGCAACCCATCAATGTCCCGAGCCTTGCCAACCGCCAAAGCTTTAATACCACTTTTGATATCCTTTGTGGAGAAAAGTTTATCATTAGAATTAATTGCCGGAGGGTATGTTTTGTCTTGGTCTCTTTCATACAGTATTTTTGCATATTCTAACCATTGGATGTCCGTGATGCTATTCTCAGTAGAACCTCTAGCTTGCTGCAATTCTCTCTAAAAACCTCTCGGATTGTGCTTTCCAAGAGAAATTAACTCCCTCCTTCTAATAATCATGTATTTGTCTTTTTTTGATCTTACTAATTTTTCATACAGTTTTTTATTTGCTTGCTTGCTTCCCGATATTTTCAAACTCCTTTTAGCCACCTTACACTCTTCGTCATACCATGGATTTGCAAGAAAGTTGTTTTTGGGATCCTTTTTACCCTTGGCTCTTTTGCAAGCTATGAGAGCCTTGTGAATGATTGCCATCAACTTGTCGCTGTTTATTATGCTTTGATTTCTAGTGGGGCTGCCAACATTTTTTATTCCCCTTAACTATTTTTCAAGCATTCTTTTAAAAATGTCCCGATTCTTGTCGGTCAGAAGAATTTTGTCTTGAAGGCCACTCCCTTTGCACGGCTGCAGACTAGCTCTTTATTGGATAGTTTATCTCATACCAAGCTTAATGTAAATGGGGTTATGATCATATTTCAGTTCTATAGGATAGCCCCCTATTTCCAACTCTATTATCCTTGGAATAATACTTTGAGAACCAATTACATAGTCTACCACACTCTGCCCATTGTGGGTATGACATGTGAAAGCTCTCGAGCTTGGCAAAGTGCTTAGACCGTTACAAATGATTAAATTGTGGAGGCAACAAAAACCCAACAGATTTACACCAAAAGATGAAATACCACCTTTTGAGTCCTGAGATACCCTTTGCCAACTTTGGTTTTCCTCTTCCTCTAACCATAGAGGATTGCTATTTTGCCCCTCTTCCTTACCAAAACAAAGAGCTTGGTTATTTGTTGTTCTTGCATTAAAGTCCCCAAGTAGGATAATCTTGCTTGAATCACAATATTTTGCTATGTCAATTTTTAGTGCTTCATATGGGTCATCTCTATCTAGATTCATTTTCTTGTATGCTTTAGAGCCATAAGGGGCGAAATAACAAGCTACAAACCAAATCAAAGATTCACCATCTCTTATCTTCACCCATATGTATTGGTTATTTGGGTCTTTCTTTTCTATCTTTATGATTCTCTCACATTCTTTCCTAACCAGGATTGTTACTCCTCCATGCCCCTTTCCGCTCTTTGTTAGCTCATTCCACGCTGAAAATTTATTATAACCTTCAAAATCAAGTATCCTACAACCTTCATGCTCATGTGTTTTCATGAGAGCAATGATATCCTTGCCTTCAGCTATGGGCCCCAACCCAGGCCCCCTCCTCCAAGGGTAGTTTCTTTTAAGGCCTCCAAATTTTGATCCGGAGGATTTTTGTCAAATTTTGAAATTCTCCATTTTCTCTAGTTTTGGTATCATTAGAAAGTGCTTGGGATCCTGACTCCAACACAACTCGAACGGAGTCAATCGGAGTCTGAGAGCTTCATATATATATGGTCAAATCTCTGGTCAACTCTTAGAACCAGGCTAGAAAAAGGGAAAAAAAAATCAAAGTCGTCAAAACCGGTCAAAGTCAGCACCATTGCGAAGTTCTCATCATCACGATTCCGACAAAGTTTGTTTCATGGAAAATGGAATCCGTATGGTGAAGTTATGGAAGGTTAAAGATTGGGTCAACCTGATGATGTCAGCGCCCAGTCAACTCAACGACCAATCAGCCCTTGACACATGGCATCACCTCCTCCCTCCAAGTGGCAAAAAATATTTTGGCAAGAAAAAAAAATTAAAAAATATATGAAAAAATACATATATATAAAAAAATAAAGTATATAATTAAAGAAAAATTAAGATGGGCCCCACCCATCCATAAGGGGCGGCCCACATTAAGTGGGGCGCCACCCATGGTATGGGGGGAAACCCACCTTTGAAGGGGAACGCATCCCCCTCTTTTAGGAGGAGATAAAGAGGAGGGGAGTGTGGTGGGACCACCACCCCCCATTCTCTCTAAACTTAATAAATTTTTGCCCATAAAATGCCTCAAAATAAGGTTATGATTTATTCATGGAAAATCTTATATCCCTTTTCAAAAATATTAGGAATATTATTTCTAATCTAAAGGGGAAAAGTTTATCCGTAAAACTTTATATAATTGATTATCCCAATTTAATAGGGAATAGACCCCTTAGATCCATTCAATTGAAAAAAATATATCTTGAGGAATATTATTCTTCCGAGAGTTGTTTAAAGGGGGATATTTTTGAAAATTTGCACTATGTAAGGGAGATTGGGTAGTTAATTGGTTTTACACCAATTTTGGTAATTTTGGGCTATAAATGGAGGTGATAAAGGTGAGAGAAGTCAAGTATTTTGGAAGAATTTTGCAAGTGTGAGAGATTGTTTTCCTTGGAGGAATTTTTGTATTTTCGTGCTTTTGGAGAAGCTTGTTTCCATGCACTTTGGAAGTGCATTTGTAAATTTCTTTGTAAACCAAGGGGAGGTTCTGCCAACGAATGTAACCAAATTTCTAGAGGAATAATGGGATCAGTCCATTCAATTGGAGAGGGGCCCAGAGACGTAGTCGTTCTAAACAGCGAACTCCGTTATCAATCTTTGTTTGCACTCTCTTTATCTCTCATTATGTTGTTTCTTTAATTATTTTGTAATTTCATTATTTAAATTCCGTTTGTGTGTTTAATTATAATTAAGCTCTTTTGGTTTGTAATTGTTAATGTAAGCATTTGAAGCAAATGTCATAGATCCTTAAAACAAATCAAATTGGTATTAGAGCTATGTTTTGACTAGTATTGCAGATTTGAATGCTTACACGCTCGAAGCTTCAACAAGGCAAAGGAAAACTTGAAGAATACAATCCTGAGATCGGAAAACAAAGGACTTCACCAACAATGGATGAAACTGAAGCTGGGAAAAGCACCGAGCAAGAGCTTGATGATAAGTCTTTCCAGCGAGTCTTCCTCGAAATGAAGGCTATGGTGGAAGAGTTGTATGTGGAAAAGAAGAATTGTGAAAGGGGAGATTTTTCAAAGCAAGAAAAGAAGGAAGATCAAAAGGACAAAGGAGGAAAAGATCCGGAAGCTCCATCTCCTCCATCTTTCCCTTCTTCTCCATCTTCCCCTTCTTCTTCTTCCTCTTCTACTACTGTTAATCCTTTCAAAAGCAAGTTTAAGCCTATTATTAAACTTGATGTAAAATTTGAGTTGCCTAAGTATTGTGGTGAGTTAAATGTCGAAAAGTTAGATGATTGGATCCAGCAAGTAGAAATCTATTGTAGGATTCAAGGCCTAACAGAAGATGCTTCTATGATCCAATTAGCCACTCTCCGGTTGGGAGGTACAGCTCTCACCTGGTGGGAGAGTAGGACTCGGGAGGAAATTGCTCGCCATGGTAAGGTCAATATGACTTTGATGGAATTTATTGCTGCCCTTAAAAAATGGTTTTATCCTTTAGGTTATATGCAACAATTAACAATGAATTGGAAAACCTTTAGGCAAGGTAAAGGTCAGTCTGTCCAAGATTACACTCATGAGTTTAGAAAATGAGCTATTGCTTTAAATGTTCCATTGTATACTCAAGATACATTACTCAAGTACATAGGTGGTTTGCATTCTTACCTAAGACATACTATTCTAATGTTGAGTCCTAATAATTTGGATGAAGTGTCAGTCCAAGCCACTCATTTAGAGTCAAGGGGTAAGAACACTTTCAGTGATAATTTCTCAAAGAAACCATCTAAGATTGAGGGGAAACCTAAGGATAAAGATAAAAGAAAAGGAAAAAAGACAACCACGATAAAGAAAGAGGGTGAAAAACCCACTTGTTCTCATTGTAAGAAAGAAGGACATGAAGATTCTAAGTGTTGGAAACTACATTGAGAACTTAGGCCAAAGAGGTATGGTGGAAACAAAGGGAAATAGAAGATAGTTGTTGTAACACAACAGGATCTTGGATCTAATTCCAGGGACGAGATGAAGATAACCGTCACTGGGATTCAAGGTAAAAATAAAAGTATATCTCTTGCATCTGAATCAAGTATTTCTGCAAGTACAAGTAAGCAACCTAAAGTAGATAAGCAGAGGAATGAACTATTTCATATCTGTGTGATAACTAAACACACTAAGGTTGATACTTTATTTTACACGGGTTCACAAGTTAATCTCATATCTGAAGAGGTTGTTAAAAAGATAAATCTGACTACAACTCCTCATCTGAAGCCATACCCTTTGGGATGGGTTTGTAATGATGCATAGTTACAAGTCACTAAACAATGTAAGCTTAGTTTTGCAATCACTACAAACTTTAAAGATGAGGTTGTAGCAGATGTTGTACCTTTAGATATTTGTGGACTTGTGTTAGGAAGTCCATATTTGTATGATTGTAAAGCTATCTTCTTTAGGGAGGAAAACAAGTATCATCTATTTAAGGATGGGATTGAATATATTGTACGTGCACACAAAGTCAAAACTAGTCTTGCATTAGTTAATGCTAATCAAATGAAAAGATTAGTGAACTCCAGTAAAAACTTTGTGTTAATGCTTGTTAAGGCCAAAGAAGATGAAACATCTGAGGTGTTTAAAGGAAGTGATCCTAAACATAAGGCTGAATTGGTCAAAGTTGTTTCTGCTTATGATGACTTGTTTCAGGAACCAAAAGGATTGCCTCCTAAAAGAGATATTCAACATGAAATTCAATTGCAACAGGATGCGCCACTACCTAATATTGGCATGTACCGGTTGTTTGTCATGCAAAATGAAGAAATGAAAAAGCAAGTTCAGGAGCTCATCGACAGAGGAGTGATTCGTCCAAGTACATCACCTTGTGGTTCTTCGATTGTTTTGGTTCCAAAGAAAGATGGAACATGGAGGATGTGCATCGACTTCAGGGCACTGAACAAAATCACCATCAAAAACAGGTATCCACTTCCTAGAATTGATGACTTGCTTGATCAGCTTAAGCATGCAATTTATTTCTCTAAATTAGATTTGCAAAGTGGTTATCATCAGATTAGAATTGCAGAGGATGATATTTGGAAAACTGCTTTCAAGACAAAATAGGGACTTTATGAATGGATGGTTATGCCCTTCGGGCTTACCAATACACCCGCTACATTCATGCGAGTCATGAATGACATCTTCTGTCCTTACATTGATGATTTTGTTATTGTATATCTTGATGATATCCTAGTTTTTAGCAAGTCTTGGGAAGACCATTAAGTCATGTTAAAAAAGTTTTTGATGTACTAAGAAAAGAAAAACTCTATGTAAAGATGTCTAAATGCGAGTTTGCAAAGACATCTCTTGTGTACTTATGTTATATCGTAGGGAATGGTCAATTGAAAGTCGACCCTGCGAAGGTCGAGACAATTGTAAACTGGCCTAAGCCAAGTACTGTAACTGAAGTCAGGAGTTTTTTGGGTGTTGTCCAGTACTGGAGGAAGTTTATTGCAAACTTCTCCTTCATCGCGTCACCATTGCATGCATTAACAAGTACAAAGATAAATTTTCAGTGGGGAGGACCACAACAGAAGGCCTTTGACACACTAAAGGAAAAGTTAAGTACCTCACCAGTCTTGGCTCTACCAGATTTGCACCAACCATTTGAGATTGAAACAGATGCAAGTGGATTCGCCATGGGAGCAATATTGACACAAGGAGGTAAGCTGATTTGTTATCAATTAAACCTTTTGGTGCGTGGAGCACCTTGCTCACAAATGCCTTCAAAAGGCTAAATTTCAAAAATTGAATCTTTGAATGTAAAATGTATGTAAAATCATTTTAAAAGGTCTTGGGTGGTTATATTTTAATATATTTAAAGTCACTAAGGGGTTGGTTGAGTCATTTTGTTGCAAAAGTTGCAAAACATGTTTCTAGGCCTTGTACGGCCTAGTACAGCCTAGAAACTTTGTGAAAGTAGTTTTATGGTGTAGGTTATTGAATAAGATTTCCATTGGTTCAAGTCTCATTCATTTTCATTGAGTAATAAGAAAGTTATGATGATTTTTGTGTAGGCAGGCAGTTCAGAAAACGTTTTTCAGAAATTGTAGTTCAAAAAACATGTTAGTACGGACAATTAAGGAATGGTACGGACCTAAAACTTAGATATATAGAAATATATTGATGTGGTGAACAAACTTTATTTTTACCAGTAATTTTTATAATGCCATTTAAGGGGTCAAACAAGTCATTTCCTAAAAACTGTTCTGAACATAGGGTTTTTGGGGTTGCATACAAAAAAATGTGATTTCTTCTAATTTGTATGGTGGAAACTTCTAAAAATTTGTGGAAAGATTCATTTTGAGGTTTTCTTACTATATCCAAGGTTTTGAAGAATTTGAATAAGGTTTGATATATTTTTGGTGATGCCCTAGGCTGCCCTAGTTGTTAAAATTGCATGTTTTGGGTGAATTTGAGAGGTTCAAGGATGGAAAAGTGTGAAATCTTTTGGGGAAGCAATTTTTGATGATTGTTTGAGTTTGTGCAGACATATTCCAATATGATTGAAGGTGTGGCAAGTTGGTATGAGGTTTAGGAAACATACTTTCTACAAACCCTCATTGAATGGAGCTTTGTTCAAGCCTTGAGTATGGGTTTTTGTATTTGCTGCTTTAATAGATGATTTTTCTTGAGAAAGATGATTGAGTTGATGGTTTTATGAGTTGATTCAATGCTGCCTCTAGTTATTTGTGCTTTTGGAGTTGATTTGAGGGTATATGATTTGTTATATTGGCCTCTTTGGAGCCTTATTTCTCAAGAATGAGTAGTTGAAATTGTCTCAAAGAAAGAGTATTCTATTTCATGAACTAGGTTGGATGTTGTGAACCTTTGTCTCTGCATCAAATTGGTATCAGAGATAGTTGATCTGGGTTGTTGAGTTATTGTTATTGAGTTTGGTTGTAAGTGCTTGGTCCATCTAACTGCAAAGAGGAAAGTTTATGAGTTGTGTGTTGGCAGATGAGGAAAGGTCTGTGGTCACCATCCTCCAATGGAGATTAAGCTAGGTAGAAGGTGTAGAGGAAAAGAGAGAGAGGCATATTCCAGGATCTACTATTGGGTAGATGGATGGTTTGTTGAGTTCATGTTTGATTTTGTGTTTGCAGGTTAAAGAGAGATGGATAGTTTTCTGAAGAAGCACTTGAGTTTGCAGCCTAAAGAGTACTCCACTGATGGGAGTAGATGAGAAGTTGAACAAAGGATTGGTTAGAGAAGACAAGGAAAAGAAAAATGAAGATGAAGAAGGAACAAAGAACAAGGAAGATTAATTTGTTTTACAGGTGCAAGAATTTTTTCAAGGGACTTGGAAAGTTTTGCTGGTTGGTTGTATGGTGTAGGAGCACCTTGCTTACAAATGCCTTCAAAAGGCTAAATTTCAAAAATTGAATCTTTGAATGTAAAATGTATGTAAAATTATTTTAAAAGGTCTTGGGTGGTTATATTTTAATATATTTAAAGTCACTAAGGGGTTAGTTGAGTCATTTTGTTGCAAAAGTTGTAAAACATGTAAAATTGCAAAAGTGCAAAATGTGAACAAAAGCAAGAATATGAAGGGTCAATTGGTTGTAAAGGGTAGTTAATTAGTTGGAAATGAAGGTTCAATAATTATTTATGTTATAATCATCTATTTAAGCCTTGGAGAGGTGAACCAAAGGAAGGAAATGTAAATTGGAATCAATTTTGTCAATTTCAATACCTTCTTTTGAAGTTTTAACAGTTTTCTCCCTGTTTCCAGGATTTGTACGGCCTAGTACAGCCTATAAACTTTGTGAAAGTAGTTTTATGGTGTAGGTTATTGAATAATATTTCCATTGGTTCAAGTCTCACTCATTTTCATTGAGTAATAAGAAAGTTATGATGATATTTGTGTAGGCAGGTTGTTCAGAAAACGTTTTTCAGAAATTATAGTCAGAAAATATGTTGGTATGGACAAGTACGGAATGGTACGGACTTAAAACTTGTATATATAGAAATATATTGATGTGGTGGACAAACTTTATTTTTACCAGTAATTTTTATAATGCCATTTAATGGATCAAACAAGTCATTTTCTAAAAACTGTTCTAAATATAGGGTTTTTGGGGTTGCATACAAAAAAATGTGATTTCTTCTAATTTGTTTGGTGGAAACTTCTAAAAATTTGTGGAAAGATTCATTTTGAGGTTTTCTTACTATATCCAATGTTTTTAAGAATTTGAATAAGGTTTGTTATGTTTTTGGTGATGCCCTAGGCTGCCCTAGTTGTTAAAATTGCATGTTTTGGGTGAATTTGAGAGGTTTCAAGGATGGAAAAGTGTGAAAATTTTTTGGGAAGCAATTTTTTATGATTTTTTGAGTTTGTGCAGACATATTCTAATATGATTGAAGGTGTGACAAGTTGGTATGAGGTTTAGAAAACATACTTTCTACAAACCCTCATTGAATGGAGCTTTGTTCAAGCCTTGAGTATGGGTTTTTGTATTTGCTACTTTAATAGATGATTTTTCTTGAGAAAGATGATTGAGTTGATAGTTTTATGAGTTGATTCAATGATGCCTCTATTTATTTGTAGTTTTGGATTTGATTTGAGGGTACATGCTTTGTTATATTGGCCTCTTTGGAGCCTTATTTCTCAAGAATGAGTAGTTGAAATTGCCTCAAAGAAAGAGTATTCTATTTCATGAACTAGGTTGGATGTTGTGAACCTTTGTCTCTGCATCACTTCCTTTTCTAGCACGCAAGTAATTATCCAACTTATGATAAAGAACTTTACACTTTAGTACAAAGTGTTAAGAAATGGAAACATTATATAATGGGAAAGAAAATAGTAATCCATACCGATCATCAGCCATTGCAATATCTACATTCACAAACTAAGTTGCAACAAAGTAGGAATTTTTGGTGGATGGGATTTTTACAGCAGTTTCACTTAGTCATTAAGTATAAAAAAGGATCCCATAACAAAGTAGCAAATATGATTTCTAGACCTCCAGTTTCTAATGCTTTGATAATCCTTAAAAATAGTTCTATGATGCATGCAAGTTTTGAAGAACAATATGCTACTAATGAAAATTTTAAGGATATCTATGCAGCTCTAATCCAAAGCAAACAAGTAGAAGAAAAGGATTACTATGAGCATGATAAACTCTTGTATCACTTAGGAAAATAATGCATTCCAAAGAATGAACAAGCACACGTAATCAGAGAGGCACACACATCGCTAATTGCAGGACATTTTGGGGTTAGTAAAACTTTGGCATAGCTACAGAAATATTGCTACTGGCCTCGAATGTAGGAAATTGTAACAAAATATATTAAGGGATGTGTGATGTGTGCAACTAGCAAACCAAGTAATAGGAAATTAGGGTTTTACGCACCTTTACCTGTACCGTCTCAACCATGGGAAAGTGTATCTATCAATTTTTTCGGGGGGTTACCTATGTCTAGGAAAGGGCATGACTATTTGTATGTAGTAGTTGATCGGTTCAGCAAGATGTGTATTCTTATGCCATGTAAAAAGAAAGTCACTATTGAATTGACAGCTCATATGTATTTTTAGTTTGTATAGGTTCACTTTGGGTTACCCACTTCCATTGTATCAGATCGAGATTCTCGATTCCTTGGGGAGCTTTGGTCAGTCTTATGGGGACTTATGGATACTAAACTAAGAAGAGTACAGCCTTCCATCTGCAGACTGATGGAGAGACAGAGGTAGTCAATGGGACAGTCATGCATTTGCTCAGAGGATATTGCAGCAAGCATCCTAAGTTGTGGGATGAAAGTCTTCATTATGTGCAACATGCCTACAACCATGCAGCCCATTCTTCTACAAAGAGGTCTCCTTTTGAGACTTGCTTTAGCTATTTTCCAAAGACACCAATGGACTTCGCTTTTGGAACAAATGATGTTGAAGATGGATGCATTGATGCAGAAAGGGCTTTAAAGTTCATCCAGAAGGTCCAAGTAGTTCATTAAGCCGTAGAAGCACAATTGGAAAGGAGTCAAGCAAAGTACAAGGCTCGTCATGACAAGCATCGCAGTGATCATCATTTCCAAGTTGGAGATAGAGTTTGGTTACACATAAGCAAGGAAAGAATGGAAGGTGAAGGAAGGAAGCTCAAACCAATCAGATATAGTCCATTCAAAATTCTGGAAAAGATTGGAACAAATGTCTTCCGCCTTAATCTTCCTCCATACATGCAGATTTACTCAGTAGTCAATGTTGAGAACTTGAAGTTGTACGAACCTCCGATGATACTAGATGCGGAGGCTAAAGTGCAAGTTCCATCAGTTGACAACCTTTCACAAGATTACATGTCATAGTTTCCTGAAGATGTCATCCTCGATAGGAACACCAGGACTTCACGAAGAGGAGCAGTTGAATACCTCCGAGTGGGGCTAAAAGGGATGCATCCAAGCAAGGCAAAGTGGATGGATATTGGTAAAGTGAGGGAACTTTACCCTCACTTTCTGAGTAACCAACTTTCGGAGGTCCAAAAGCTCTCCAGTGGGGAGGACTGATCTAGAGGATTTTTTTTTGTCAATTTTGAAATTCTCCATTTTTCTCCAGTTTTGACATCATCAGAAAGTGCTCAGGACCCTAACTCCAACGCAACTCAAATAGAGTCAATCGGAGTCCCGGAGCTCAAGATATATATGGTCAAACCTCTGGTCAACTCACAGAACCAGGCCCAAATAAAAGGGCAAAAAAATAAAATTTGTCAAAACCGGTCA
The DNA here is from genome assembly GCA_007258455.2 of Sequoia sempervirens. NCBI lineage: Eukaryota > Viridiplantae > Streptophyta > Pinopsida > Cupressales > Cupressaceae > Sequoia > Sequoia sempervirens. The sequence continues at coordinate 435,576,918 of VDFB02193867.1, forward strand.
AAGTCAGCACCATTGGAAGTGCTCATCATCATGATTCCGGCAAAGTTTGTTTCATAGAAAACAGAGTCTGTATGGTGAAGTTATGGAAGGTCAAAGATTGGGTCAACTCGATGACGTTAGCGCCCAGTCAGCTCAATGGCCAATCAGCCCTTGGCACATAGCATCACCTCATCCCTCCATGTGGCAAAAAATAATTAAAAATATATATATATTTTTTAAATAAAAAAATAAAGTATATAATTAAAGAAAAATTAAGATGGGCTCCACCCATCCATAAGGGGCGGCCCACATTAATTGGGGCGCCACCCATGGTTTGGTGGGAAACCCACCTTTGAGGGGGAATGCATCCCCCTCTTTTAGGATGAGATAAAGAGGAGGGGAGTGTGGTGGGACCACCACTCCCCATTCTCTCTAAACTTAATAAATTTTTGCCCATAAAATGCCTCAAAATAAGGTTATGATTTATTCATGGAAAATCTTATATCCCTTTTCAAAAATATTAGGAATATTATTCCTAATCTAAAGGGGAAAATTTTATCCGTAAAACTTTATATAATTGATTATCCCAATTTAATAGGGAATAGACCCCTTAGAGCCATTCAATTGAAAAAAAATATATCTTGAGGAATATTATCCTTGTGGGAGTTGTGAAAAGGGGGATATTTTTGAAAATTTGCACTATGTAAGGGAGATTGGGTAGTTAATTGGTTTTACACCAATTTTGGTAATTTTGGGCTATAAAAGGAGGTGAGAAAGGTGAGAGAAGTCAAGTGATTTTGGAAGAATTTTGCAAGTGTGAGAGATTGTTTTCCTTGGAGGAATTTTTGTATTTCTGTGCTTTTGGAGAACCTTGTTTCCATGCACTTTGGAAGTGCATTTGTAAATTTCTTTGTAAAACCAAGGGAGGTTCTGCCAATGAATGTAACCAAATTTCTAGAGGAATAATTGGATCGGTCCACTCAATTGGAGAGGGGCCCGAAGACGTAGTCATTCTAAATGATGAAATTTGTTATCAATCTTCGTTTGCACTCTCTTTATCTCTCATTCTATTCTTTCTTTAATTACTTTGTAATTTCGTTATTTAAATTTTGTTTGTATGTTTAATTATAATTAAGCACTTTTGGTTTGTAATTGTTAATGTAAGCATTCAAAGAAAATGTCATAGATCCTTAAAATAGATCAAGCTTACCATTGAGAGGTAACTGGGGCCCCCGGCCTCTATATTTATTACAGGGTTTGTGTTGTCCTTGAATTGAGATTTCCTATGTAACCAAGCATCCTTTCCTGCTTTTCTTGTTGTTGTAACTTTCTCCCATTCTTTCCTTCTTTCTTCTAGTTGTGCTAGAGTTAAATCCTCATCTATATAAAATGTCGTGCCTTGGAGGAACCTTTTGTTTCTTAAAATTTGGTTCCTATTTTCACCACTTTTCAAGGTTACTCTTATATTCCTGCTCTTTCCTCCTCCCATGGTTTTACCAATTCTATTTGCTTGGAGGATATGTCCTCCCCACTGAAGCTTACTTAGTAGAAAATCCCTTACTACTTTGCTAGTGACTTCTCCATCACCATGCTCCTTCAACCCTTTAATTATTATGTTTGCTGCCCTACTCTATCTGTCCTTTTCTTCCCACATTTGCTCCTTGATTTGCTTCCTTATGTCCTCCCTTTGCACTGTTGTTGCCTATTTTTCCACATGGGCCCATGTTTTGACCTCTTTTGACATTCCCATTTGCATGTTTTCCTTGACCCATGCAATGCAATGATTGTAGGATATGCACAAAAATGATTGCAAGATATGCAAATCTTTATTATTTGCCAAAAGATGGTGGATAATTTCAATACATTAAAACCAAAATCTGATACTACTTGGGTAAATTTGGTTAGGTGATCCTTAATAATTTAAATCTCTACTTCCCTTATTTAATTATTTAAACAAATGGATAAAAATTATTTATAGGGTATAAAATTCTATCAAAACATAAAGGATAGTTGAATTTTTTGGAGACAAATATGTAATGAAAACTTCCATCTATACTCCTAATATTATGGTTAGCTATGACTTACAATGTCTCAATGAGTCACATGCATTTTGCGCTCCAAGTGAGAACTGCAATGTGAACACTCTTGAGTAATGTCATAATATTCCAAGTGTGTGAAGAGTAATAAGGTTGCAGACTTGGTATGTACACATCATATTTTGGCATGTTATAGGGGAGGATCCTTTCCTTACTATTTAATAAGTGGGTGTCATTTTAGTGTGAAATAGCATGGAAGACACATAAAAGCCCTGTACATGAACGTAGTGGAAGACATGTGTAAAGACACCCAATTTCTGTCACATGTAAGTAGCCCTAACGCTAGGATTTTCAGCCCCTGGCAAGCTTTTGGGTATGCGTGATCATCATGGAAAACAGTCCTTAAGTGGCAAAAATTTTAGAAAACGAGTTAGCAACTTGACGAAAAATTTGAATAAGCATTCTTATTATTTCAAAACTATGTAAGAACAAAATTTGTAGCAAATTGAATGTAGTTTCTAAACTAATAGGGTTTTTTTTTTAAAAAAAATCTATTTGGTGAAAAATTAGAAAATTTCAATAAAGTGGTACTTTAAATTTCAGTGGAAAAAATAAGAAGTAGGTGTCCTGTCGGGACCACCCTAACCACATAATAAAATGATGATATTTTTTTATAAGATTTTAGATATATGTAGAGGACTCATGCCCGATGTGATGCATATTTTTTGTAATTTTTTCCAAGTAAATAACACTATCAATTTTTTTATTACAAATTTTAAAAAATATAAAAAACTGTGATGTTCAACCACACCTTAACTTGGTCAAACTTCATGAAATTTAATTTTTTCTTTTTTAATCCTATAGTATGCAAAGCATAGAATGATTCATATTTGATTCAAAAATGTAATATCATTTGAAATTTATAGATGTTTTCCAATCACCTCATCAATCAACACTTAGTTGTAATTTGAATAGAAAATGAATAATAATTACTTATTAAATTCAAAGTAAAGCATAATTTATATTGGTGGAAATATGAGAATTTCCCTTTAAAAACCCTTTTCAAGCTCAACACTTTTGATAAAAATAGTCATCACCACATACCCATCATATTGCCACTTTTGCCCATCATGATCCCTCGGGCACATACCCCTTTCTAATTTTTCTTCCTTCTATTCCACACAATTTCCATTGGGGAAATTCCTTACATTTTCTTAAAGGCTATATTCTTTGAAAATATTATCAAGATCGCTTTCCCAAGGGTAAGGACCACTATGCTTCTACCTTACTAGACTTGGTACATAGTGATCTTATATTATTTCCCGCTGCTTCATTTTCAACAGTCAAATTTGTTCTTATCTTCATTTATGATTACTCTCATCATACATGGGCATACTTTATTTTAAGGAGGGTTAAAAGCAAGAAGATAAGTCTACTTTTGTGAAAGTTTTGGGTTTAGTAAAAATTGAGATGTTGGGCAAAACTAAATGGGATCCTCTTATTTAGGAAATAGGCTCTCTAGCGAGATTTCAAACCAAGGATCATGAAACGAGATCCCATTTACTACAAAATGGGTTCTTAGTTTTTGATAAATGTGATCTTGTTTCGAAAAGTATTTATTTTTTAGAAAAACACCTACGAGTTCATTTTTACCAGCAGTCAGAGCAAAATCAGAACAAGATCTCAAGTAGAAGCATCATTTCCAACCACCAAACAATCTAGGTAGGTTTATCTTTCCATTTTTTGTATTTTTTGTATTTGTATTTTGTAATTTAGGTATTTAGATTTTGTTTCAATCATCCAACCATGCATATGAACCCTAAATTCAATTGAAACAATAACATTTACCCTACAAACAAAAATATGAAGCAAAAACAAAATTGAAACAAAAAAAATACCCCACAAAAAATATGAACCCTAAACTCAGATGATTACGCCTACAAACCCTTGTTGAGTTATCAAAAAGCAAGTTTTAGTTACTGTTTAATGGTAAACCAACTACCATTTAATAGTAAAACCAAAAAAAAAGTTGTAATTCTTTATGTTTTAGACCTATATGCAAATATTTCAAAATTGGATAGTACTTAATTTCTTTAAGAAAAAAATCTGGACTTTTCTAAGTTTATTTCAATCCTTTATTTAGCACCTATTAGTAATTGTTTAATCTAGCCACATACAACTATACTTTGTAGCACATGTCATCCATATGTACCCATGCACAAACACGCACTCTCTAGCATGTTAACATACATATAGTTTTTCTATTGGCGTAATCTTTGAACCTCCTTTAGGTGCAAGTTCTAGTATATATATTTTTATATAATTGTAATCCCTATGAGGTTGAACTAGATATGTTAAATTATGAATAAGATAGAAATTAGTCAAACCTATAGACTAATTACTTAGTTTCACATTAAAATATAAATTACAATAGAATATTTATTTATTAGCTTTGGTAAATCTTTTAATTAGAATGTATATTCATAGTTATCTTCCTCTACTATCACAATAGATGTAAACCTCCATTATTTTTATGACTATCCTTGGCTAAACCTTGATTAGGACTATCATTCAACCTTCTCAATTGATATCTTCTAGCATTATCATTTTACATCTTCCTTTTATTGTCACTATGTACCCTTCCTAAGCTTCCATATTTTGTAAACCTCAAAGGAAATTCCCAATAAAAAATCACTTCATCACTATTTCTAATTATTTATTCATGAAATTCCATATCATATTTAGAGCTCTCAAGCATGCACACTTTGGGAGGACAACAAGAAGTGTGTATGCACCTTTTCACCACCATGGTCTTTTTGATCTATCCACATGTTTTTGAAAAAACTATTGATAAGTGCCTCATCATGGTCTTAAATGATCTTCCAATTTGTCATAGGACCATCAATGATTTCCACATGTGCACCAATATCTTCCATAAATATCAAACTATCATCCCATTGTACACATCTTCATTTATCATCATGTGGGAAACTAGTAATTACTATAATAGATCCCCCCCATATTTGGTGTAATGCCTAACCCCAACAATGTAACAACCATGCATTGTCATAATCTTATCATTCCCTACATATACCTAGTCCATACTATTAGGATCACACATTAAATCCATGATAGAAGAATAAAATTGATAGAAACTATGATCTTGGAATATTTGTTAGTATGATCATATTGATAATGGAGCATCTAATACTCCCTCCTCAAATATGATTGTTCATTGAGCTTATCCTCCTTAGCATCATCCAAATCTAGAAATCACTTTTAAAGAGAGGATTATCTCTACACCAATAAAGATTAGAATTTATGTTACCTACTGAGTTTGTAGGTCATCATAAAGGATATTCACCTTATGTTATCCTTGCCACAAATTTTTCTACCTCCTCATCACAAAACATATCTTCTTTAGGTTTAACACACTCAAAATTATCAAGTTACAATGATTTGAAGAGAATAGAGATAGAATTTGATTATCATTTACACCATAAAAAAATGACATCTTTGAATGTTGGTTTTGAGAAATCATCCATATTTTTTTTTAATTTTCTCTAGAAAAATTATATCTTTGCTAGCATTCACATCATCACACTCTTCACATGAAGAAAAATTCAAATTATATTTATACGAAAAATTAGAGCTAGTAGATATGTAATCAAATTCATAGTATTCATAATGAGGGAAGCAAGTAAACTCATCATGCATGTAATTATATTCAAGTTTCTCAAACTAAGTGTTTACATGTATATATCCTTTTCCTTGCTTCATGGAAATTACATCAAGTGGATTTTTGCATATTTCAACATAAAAAAATGCTCTTCAAGAGATCTTATATATTGGTTTATAAAATTATGTTGAAAGGATGAACTATTTTAGGACTAATAACGAGTAAATTGAATTAAGAACATTTGATATATTTCAAAACTAGGAAAAGTATAGAAAGATATTTAAAATAGGAATACATAAATACATGAAAATAAAACATACTAAGGTCATACTTGCATTCAAATGTATGTGCTAATAAATGAATATTTAAATAATAGAAAGGGAACAAAGAATGATTTATTGAAAATCTCATAATCCTCACATAGGTAAACCTACACAAGAAGGTTTAAGCCATTTGGATATAAACATGTTTGGATACTAATACACTCTCAATTACAAAAAAATTTCAACCAACTATGTAACATTAGTTTAGATTTTTTCTATGATATTTTATCTTACTTGATACTTATTATTCAATTCATTGATGCTTAGTGCATTACCAAGGGTGAGAATCAAAGATTATTGTAAACACATCACATGATTAATCTATTAATAAATTTTAAAGTCTTGTTTTCATTTCAACATAAATAGACACAATAAAATTACAATTTATTTAGTCATAGTTTTATCATTCAATTCTCATTGTGAAGATGGTTGAGGGGTATTAAATTTTACACTAACATTAATGATGAAGTGTAAAATAAATAATATATAACTTTGACATTTTCCCCTTACCCATGGATCCATATAGTTATGGCCAAATCTCTAAAACTAAACATGATACATTACATAAATTGATCAAATGTGAATGATCAATTTGACTATTATTAGTGGCTTAAGGCGATTAATGACTAGATTTCTATGGCGTGTAGAGGTTACATTTATATCTATATTTTATAAAACTTTAAAACCAAGGTCATATTGTTTATGAAGTAGTCAAAACAAGGATAAAAATTTAACATTATCTCACTAAATATAATCCACTATAAGAAAACACTAGAATTATCAATTGATAGGTTATGAATAATTCTAGTGTTCTTTTTATAGTGGATTATATTTTATTGAGATAATGTTACAATTTTACCCTTGTTTAGACTACGTCATAAGAAATATGACGTTGGTTTTAAATTTTTATAATATATAGATATAAATGTAGCCTCTACATGTCATACAAATCTAGTCATTAATCCCTTTAAGCCACTAATAATAAAATAACAATTTTTTGGTAATCCGGACCGTACCAAACACGTTCCTAAGACACGGCATGAAAAAGTAACAATATTGGGGAACGAGGTCCAGAGATAAACTTTGGGTAGAATGACTGGATGAATACGAGCTGTGGCTAATACCCAAGGCATGGGAGAAGCATTTTCCATGGGATCCCGAAACCACCGGCCACCCCGACCCAATTCATGATGAGCCCACCAACTCCCTGGCAAGATGCCCACGGTGAAAAACCGCCGACGTGTCGGGATCCGAATTCGAATTCGTTCCCGGTCCCTCTTCGGGTCGGAGACCACTGTGTTCGCGCCGGCGGTCCGACATAGAGTTCCTCGGCCTATCGGCCCCCTACCTATATCTGGGCCTCGACCGCGAACTACAAATTCGGGTTGGGTGGCCCCTACTATTCTAAGGGAAGGTGCCCGGGTGGGGGGTGAAAGTTCGGGTGGGGGGGAATTATAGTTCCCCGGGAGAGGGCGAGCAGAGCACTCGACCACACCACCACCTATTGATTGGCCACCTGTTGATTGGTACTGGGTGAGAAAGCCCCCATTATAGATCAAATTAATCCCTTTAAGCCACTAATAATAGGCAAATTGATCATTCACATTTGATCAATTTATATAATGTTAGCTACTTGAAGTTTTTACAAATTTATTAAAGATCTATATATATTAAACTTGAATTAGGATAAAATTATTCCATTAGCATTGTTTATGGACCTAAGAAAGATGACATGTGGATTAAGGAAATTTTTAAGTAAAAGGCTTAAGAGGATTACATTTACCTATAAATTTACCTTTTTGTGTACCTTTTAAGTTTACTTTTTAGTGCGTACATGTATTAAAATTATATATTAGTTATATCTTAAATTTTGAAATTTGTATGTATGCTCAAGTTGAATGATGTATGCATGTGTATGCATCCTAATTTTTCTTTTAAACAGTCATGTATGTTTAATTTAAATATTTATTGTAATTTCTCAACATACATATAATATCTAGGTTTTAATATGTTTATTTATAATTTATATATAGATTCTTGAAAGTTAATTCTAAGAACTTGTTTGTATATTTATATATATGCAGATTGACCTCTATAGCATTAATAACTTTGATACTGAGGATTTTCTTAATCCCCCACCTCTAGCCCCTCCACCTCAAAACCCCCCACCTCCACCACCAAGATTCGAAGAGGCTTGCTTGCAAGCTCAGATTAATGAAAACATAAGATCCACATAAGAAAAAATTAATGCAATTTGAAATGAACAATTCATGCCACCACACATAATGTATTTTATATCTTCAATGTAAAATGTTGTAGATGTTGTCATTTCCATTCATGTAGACTTAGACAATTATCATGTATGGAGAGAGGATAGGAGATTTTTTTATTCATATGGACGCTCCTATAGGGACATCCTTGACCTTAAAATTTTTCATTTTTTTTTTTTTTAAAAAGAAGGGGTAAAATTTTTATTCAAACAAAACCAGAGTACAAAGCAAAGGCTAGAGGCCCACCAAAACAGGCCCACCAACATACCAACCAACAACAACACTACATATTCATGTCTTCCACTAATAACCTCTCCAAGGTCCCAAGATAATCAGAAGGAAACTCATCCTTTCCACTAATATCTCAGCCGTCCACATTCTCAGAGGCCCACTTCGCCAGACAATCGGCCACTCTGTTCCACTCTCTAGGGATATGACAAAAGGAGACAAAATCCAAGGAACAACAAAAACTCAGAATCTGTCTGACCACAGAAGCCAATTGCCAACTAGCATCATCCAACCTTTGGTTGTTTAGCAAATCCACAACAATCTGAGAATCCGACTCACAGATGATCCTTCTCCAACCTAAAGAGCATCCACGCTCAACAACAATCTTAATAGCAAGGGCCTCCATCAGATTATTAGAATGTTGCCCTTTATAACTAGAGAAGATAAAAACCGCACCACCA
>VDFB02193867.1:435585993-435727569 GCA_007258455.2 Sequoia sempervirens
TTTTATATTTTAATTTAAACTTTAATTTTTTCCCTTGAGTTTGGGGGCCTAAGCTTCTCCCACTCCAGACCATGGCATTCTACAAAGATGAACAATTTTGTTTAACACATTTTTCACTCTCTATCATTTCATTGCAAGTGTTTGGTGTTTTATTCAAGTGATGGCCTATGAAATATGTCATTTACTATGTTTTATTTTTCTCTTTACAAAAAAATGAAGTTATTGAAAGGAGAGTAGGTGAAAAATGCGTGAAGAATGTTTGAGTAATTTAAACTGTATTAGGAAATATTTGATTTTTTTAATTTGAACTTAAATTTTGTTTTTGTTTTATTTTCCACTAAGGGTTTGACCACAACCCCAAAGGGAGCCATTAGCCTCCAAAGGGTTCACAAACCCTTTTGTTGTGGTTGCAGTCTAGTAGGATTGATCCCTCTTGGGTGGCCATTGCTAAGGATTCACCTCTTTATTTTTTTTAATCTTTTATCTTTCACCTCTTTATTTTTTTTAATCTTTTATCTTTTATTTTTTGTTTTTTGTTTTGTTTTTATAAAATAAGCAACATTTACAAGGTTTTGTACCCTTTACACAGAGAGCCCAGAGGGCCAAAGGAAGCTAGTTCAAACCAACTGACCAAAGTTATAGAACAACAAAACAAAGATTAGACAATCAGGTGAAGACACAATAGTGGTTTACAATTTGATGGAGGAAGAAAAACTAAGAAAAACACCATGGCAAAAAAATTGGTTTTAGGGGTTCAAATGAACTCCACAAGTTCCTGACCTAACCAAAAGGGGTTTGATTCAAACTAGGGTTTTAGGAAAACCCATTAATAGCCTGGTACATTTTTCCCTAAAAACAAAAGAAAAATGCAATTTGAAGGGGGTTCGAATGAACCTTGGTTTGCTCAAACCCCCCTTTTCCCTGATTTTTGACCTTGTTCACAAAAAAACCTAAATTTTTATGATTTGAAGCTTGGGTTAAGGATGAAAATGGAGGAATCTCCACAAACCCAACTGGAATCAGGTAGTCCTTGTAACGAGCTATCCAACAAATATAATTTCAATATGTTTTGGTCTTATTATGTATTTGTTTTTTTAGTTTTATTAAACATAGGTTTTTCATCTAAAATGAAGGTCTCTATTTTGTACATGTGGAAAATAGTAGATTATCAAAAAAAATTGAAAAATATGAGTGCACTAGATATTGAAGTCCTTGATCCAACCAAAAAAAAATTGAATTTCAATATATACAAAAGAAGTTACGTGTTATATGGTCATGCTATGTTTGAATTGTAATTGGTTTGACTTTGAAACTTGATTAAAGAAAAAATATTCAATAAAAAATGATCTAACCAAGTGGAAGCACTAGATATTAGAGTTACAAATCTAAATTTGAAAGAATTAGAATTTTATCCTTCATGGAAAAAAATTTATGCATTATATGGTGTGCGTCACTTTTAAAAATGTTGTTTTCTAAAAAAAACCAATTTTTGTGGGAGATGGAAAAAGAAGTGCAATCTGATTCCAAAAATTTTGAAAAAAATATTTTTTGAATCTACAGACAAAATCTGACGAGACTCTATTTTGCATCATCTTCAAATTCCTTATGGTTTAGCCGCTATAGGTGCTTGAATGTGAAGATTTAGTTAAAAATAATAATTTCAGTGTCCAATTTGGCCAAAAATTGTAAACCACTATTATGGGATCACCCAACCCCAGAAGAGGGGACCAATCTAACTCCTTGAACCCAAGGCCATGTAGAGGAAACAAATTTGGGGAGTCCCTTATTCCTCAACACAACCAACGAGGAAGGCTCAGAATCAAAATCCACCGAGCGAGGCGAGGGGAGCGGATCCACAACAACCACCTTAGATGAGAAGCCATCACGTAGCAAGGGAGCTGACAGTGAAGAAGAGGAGATAGGAGCAATCAAAGGACTGACATCTTCATTCAACGAGAGATGGGAAGGAACCGATGATGCAATGACAACAAAAGGTTTCATAGAAGAGTTAGCTAGTAGAGGAACTTAGATAGGCTCTGACAACAAGTGGACAGACAAGGGAGGGTCACCCTCCTAAGAGGAATAATTTGAAGTAGGAGAGTTAACCATGAGATGGACTGAGAGAGAATTCTTCCATCAAGTAGCAGTACCCTTATGGAAAGAAAGAGGACAGTCAGAGCCCAGGTGACCAACAAAAATGCTTGCACCGAAAAGGGAGCCCCTCATAGTCTAGAAGCTGCTTCCAAGGTCTAACCTCCACCATCAAAACCACATCACCATGGAGAGTTGGAGATGTCCAAATTGATTAAAATATGAGCCATTGTAGTATGCCCAAGATCTCAAGTTGTAGAATCCACCTTCAAAAAGCTGCCAATGGTGTTATTAATAGCTTCAAAGCAAGAATCCTCCCAAAACTAGAGTGGGAGATTCAATAGACGAACCCAAATAGGTCTAATGTTCAGAGGCTCCGTAGGAGGATTGAAAGAGTGATACCAAGGCCGAATGAACAATGAATGAGCACCCCACATCCACACCCTATCCAACACTCTATCATGATCCTACGAGCAAGAAAAAGATATCAAAAAACCTCTAGCATTGGATAGAGCTCAATCTGTCTTGAAACAATAGGATTCCAGGAACCAGAAACCCATTCATGGAGATCAAGAAGGGAGGGCCACAAGTCGTTAAACTTGAAGACCACACCCTACCACACATAATACTCAGACCCATTCTCAACAACCCTAGGCCCATAGACCACAACAAGAGAGGCCCTGGCACAAGGAAAAGGACAAACCCTAGCCGAAGCAGGAGGAAGCTGGGCACGAGTAGCATAAATTTTTTTTTACGTTTGTAGGCAACTACAACAGGGGGAGGGTGCCCACTCCCAACCCACACAACACCTGCAAAAGAAGTAACAGGAGGAGGGGGAGGGCCTCTACCCACACAAGCCTACACCTCACATACCATTAGATCAAACATGGGAGACACGTCGTCGCTGCCTAGAGGGAAATCCACACAGGGAAGCACACCCGACAGAGGGAACCCAGTAGAAAGGCACCCGCTACCAACGGATCACCCCAGCAACTTGCAGAACCATCACCATGCCCAAGCCTTGCTCACCGGTGCCATTTGAAAGTAAATTGAGTCACTTTCTCCCACTCGTCGCCATTCGAGCCGTTAGGTAAAGTTTTTTCAATTAATGTTAATGCTTCTAAATTGCATATTTGAACTTAGCATATTATTTATTTATTTTGTTAAAAAAGCATCATAGCATGAAATTAAATTTAAAAAACATATTTATATGATTTGAGTGATTACATTTGATGGGAAAATAGATTTATCTCACTTTTTTATGAAGATGACATAAAATCGATAATAAATTGTTTGTACCAAATGTAGTCTACAGTCTTGTTGAAAAGAAAAAATGAAATACATTTCTAAGATTCAAAAGAGATTCAAACATACATTTAGGTTTTAACATGGTTAACATTACCAATGATTTTTCCTTTTAACAATTTCTAAAATTAAAAGAAAAGCCCAAATAGAATTTTATTTCTCCATGTACATGTTTAGTTAATAGAAACTCTTGAATACTAAAAGTTGTTTTCACCATTTCTTATGAGGGTATTTATATTATCTAAAATTTGATATTAAAATGTAATCATATTACCCATCTTTGTCTCTATAGACTTTATATTTCTCTTACAAAGAATATTAATACATATTTTTGTTTACACATATTTCAAGATCACATAATAGTGAAGCAATGCAAATGGAGAAAAAATTCTAGTTGAAAGTTTGTATCTCTTTCAACCAACCTTATTGCATCATCAAGCAATGAAAGGCTCTAGCCAACCCCCAATCCAAGAGAATCAACTAGAACTCTTGGAAAATTCATTTACATAGATATGAACATGCACATAGTCAAGCTTCTTCATACATCCACACAAAAGTAACAATCCCATTACTTTGTCATAATAATTGAAGAAAGGAAAACCAACACAACAAGATAGGTTTTTAATAATTCTAATAAAACATTACATGCTAAGATAAAACCAAAGAATTATCAAGCAACACAAACAAAATTTCACACACTCATCACATGATTTACTCAAATAAAATATGAAGCAATACCAAGAAAATTTATAAATAAAAGAGCCTACCTCTCAAAATGGATAAAGAAGACATGAAAATGATAAATCAATTGTCTCCTTTCTTCGTTCTTCTTTCTCCATTTATCCCATTCCTCTCACCATCATCTTCCAAAAAAAATATTTCCCCAACAAGAATGAATATATTTCTTTTCAATAACCTCTTGAAGTATACTCCGAAAAATACTTAAACCACATCTGACACCCTTACTCAAATTCCCTAACCCTAGGTACTTTGGTTGGGGTCTCAAAAATGACCTAATAGCACAATTTTTTTCCTTTTTACACTAATAGAATTGGCTTAACAACTTACATATGTGCTAAATTTTACCCACATTTCTATGACATAAGATAACACAATTAAAGATTTTCACCTTGAGTTAAAATCACATTTACAATTTCAATACTCAAAAACATTTGGTTTGCACAACAAAAATCACATTACTTCACAATGTGAAGAGAGACATCTAGGGTCTTGATGATTTTCTCATCCTCCCATTGACTATTATACATACCTACACATTTTTTACAAATGTCAATCACCATGTTATAAATAGTGGAAGTGTTAAAAATTAAGATCTTAGGATACTATTCATTATAAATGGAATATAAAATAAAATAATATGTGAACCATGCAAGCATAGATTTTACACAATGTGAACCATGCAAGCATAGATTTTACACAATACATAAGCTATGTACATGGAGAAAACCCTTTTGGGTTAAAAAATCCCATAAAACATCCTTTTATTAAAACACTTACAAAAATATTCTATTAAAAATACATTGAACTTGGGGACACTCCTCTACATACTTCCACATGACCAATAATGCCTCTTTTGCATAGTAATGTAATTCACTATAAATCTCCAAAAATCACACACTTTCAAATAAGAGGGACCTCCTTAGATATAAAAGAAAGGGTGGAAAAATACCTAAAGGAGTATTAATCATAACTATTCAATAACCATCATTCATAAATAATTAATAATGTAATAGTTATTAGATTGTAATTATTTTAAATGAGATATGATTAATAAAGAATATAATATATAAGGTTTATTAATCTTATATTAGAACAATATAAATGTTATAAGGGTATGACCTCTAATGACATTATTTTCTAACATTCCCACTTAATGTTAATAGTGGGCATCACTTGTCAATTTTCATAAAAGAAAAAATGAAGTACCTTAATAACAAAAGCTTTTTTTGACATTGATAAATAAAGACACTAATATTTGTCAAAAATGAAGATATTTTGAATTGCATGAAAGTCATTTTCTCACAGTTTATAATATCAATGTCTTAAAAAGATGTATATGAGTTCTTATAAAGAAAATTATTGGAGCCCGCGTCTCCCCAAATTAACCTTACTTTAGATTCATTATATAGTTCTTGTAGGACTAATATAATACAATGCTTTTACAAGTAAAATATTTACGAAAAAAGAGTAATTTAAAATATGCTAGTAGGACTTAAAGATTCCCAAAGGACTCACTAATGCCTAAAAGTCTTATTTTATTCATATATATTTGTGTTGACACAATTAATATGTTTCATATTATTTTTACATCATAATAGTTAGCTGAGATAAGATGTCAATTTTCAAAGTAGGGTTGTCAACACTTGACCAATGGAACTAGAGAATCCACCATCCCACTATTGAAAATTCTTACAAAACATATTGAGAAAGATAAATGATTTCTTGACTATCATTCTAGAGTGAGGTGACTAGCTAAGTATCAAGGACACAACGAACATCTCACAAGAAATTCACAATCGGTTGGTCCATCTAACACATCTCAATATTGTGGTTACAAATGCAGGGTTGATTGGTTTTAGGACTATCCATGAGGTAATGTTGCTAGGTCCTCTTTGTTGAACCCATAGCACTTGCAAAACCATTTCAATTCTCACACACACCCATCACCACAAGGTTTTAGTAACCCGGATAGTCAAAATTTTGACTTGAATATAAATATAACCATGTCATAGAATAAAACAAAACTGGTTAATTCCTAACTTTTAAGTGCTTGACAAATGTAACAATTAATGGTTGAAGTACTAAATCTAAAGCATTAATCGTTAAATCCCTACAATCATTATAAATATCAAGCACAATTACAATTTCAATGTTAGGATTTCTATTTTAGTTCAAATTCCATCAAGGTGTAGGCAATTAATGCCAAAAATATATATAGAATTTGTGGGGATTTGACTGATTACTATCTTGCATATTAAATCTGTACAATATAATATCAAATGACATTTATTTATAATTAAATAAAAATAAATATGTAAATGATTTAATCAATATTTATAAATATATTTTCAGTTAATAAATAGTAGAACAAACACAGCTAGCACATATATACAAAATATATAATTATTAAAAATATTACTTTTGACTTCTTATCTATTAAATCTTCTCTTAATTTAAAATATTATTTATCAAAATATTTAAATTAAAAAAATTACTAAACTTGAATACTTAAAAATGAGACTTTATACAACTAAATATGAAATACATATATTTTCCTAATATAATAAATGAAATCCTATTTTATAAATTAAATTATCTTCATTTTACAAAATTACATAATAATCAATAAATAACATTAATTCTCCATATAAAACCAATTTATAGAGAATATAACTTATCAACAATTGTAAGTAACACTTTTTTGCAGTCTTCATCATTCTTCACCTCTATCCGAAACCCCTTCTTCATTATTCCATGCATCCTTAATATCTCCTCAATTGGCCTGTGATACCAGTTGAAATTCCAGCTATCATATGATACCATTGTGATTATCCATTCTCCTTCACGCACCGTCATGCGAACGTGATGGTTAACGTTATAGTCTGTGTACGATGAAAGTGATCTATTTATGCCCTCCACTGAAGTAGATCCATCGACTACAACCAGAAGGCATATAATAACTACCCCCAATTTGAACCGATTGGGATAATAAGTTCCATCAAGAGTACCAATTTCAATCACTCCATCAACGTCAATATTAGCATCACAAAACAGATTTTTGTTTAAACTTGACACCGCTCCATCCACTGCTCTTCCAATCATATCCATTCTCCTGGGCACACTCTGAAATAAAGACAAAATATTCTCACTTCATCCAGAGTAAGTTATTTTTCATTTACAGATCACTTAAAACAGCTTATGCTAATATAGACTATTTGACAAAACAAAGTAGTTGTTCAATAATGGGCATCAGGTCAATAATAAGGCCTTAAAAATTCTTTATAGAAGATTAGAGCGATAATTTAGAAATTGTCTCCATATTAAAACTCAATTATAAAAAATTATATTAAATGTTCATTTCAAATTAAAATTAAAATTTTTATAATAAAAATTGCATGCCTTAACCAATTCAATTCAATAACAAAATTAAATAGCACTTCTGTTAAAAATGATATTTACGATTGCCTATTTAAAAGGAGTATTGAAATCATTACCTTCGACTTATGAATGGAATTCCGTATTACTGCATTGCTGCAATAAAAAAGTTTGATAGATTGTGATGCATGCAACTCTGGTATGTTCTGCAGCTTCTCACAAAAGTTAATGACAACACGATTCAAGCAGCTCTCTCTGCAAAGACTGGGAAACTCCTCAAGCTCAGGACAGTCTTCAATAATGAGCTGTGTAAGTATTGTAAGATCACCCGTAGCTGTTACTCTTTGCAAACCTCTGCATCTTCGTACAGACAGACTGGTGAGTGTTGTTGGCAATGTAATGTTCTTTAACTTCTCCGAGGAGTCAATCTCAATTTCCTCCATGCAGCTCACTTTGCAAAGACTCGGCAACTCCTCCAAGACAGGACATTCATGAATAATCAACCGTGTAAGCTTTGTCAGGTCACCGGTCACTGCTACTCTTTGCAAACCTCTGCATCTTCGTACAGACAGACTGGTGAGTGTTGTTGGCAATGTAATGTTCTTTAACTTCTCCCAGGAGTCAATCTCAATTTCCTCCAGCAGCTCACTTTGCAAAGACTCGGCAACTCCTCCAAGACAGGACATTCATGAATAATCAACCGTGTAAGCTTTGTCAGGTCACCGGTCACTGCTACTCTTTGCAAACCTCTGCATCTTCGTACAGACAGACTGGTGAGTGTTGTTGGCAATGTAATGTTCTTTAACTTCTCCGAGGAGTCAATCTCAATTTCCTTCATGCAGCTCACTTTGCAAAGACTCGGCAACTCCTCCAAGACAGGACATTCATGAATAATCAACCGTGTAAGCTTTGTCAGGTCACCGGTCACTGCTACTCTTTGCAAACCTCTGCATCTTCGTACAGACAGACTGGTGAGTGTTGTTGGCAATGTAATGTTCTTTAACTTCTCCGAGGAGTCAATCTCAATTTCCTTCATGCAGCTCACTTTGCAAAGACTCGGCAACTCCTCCAAGACAGGACATTCATGAATAATCAACCGTGTAAGCTTTGTCAGGTCACCGGTCACTGCTACTCTTTGCAAACCTCTGCATCTTCGTACAGACAGACTGGTGAGTGTTGTTGGCAATGTAATGTTCTTTAACTTCTCCGAGGAGTCAATCTCAACTCGCTTCAAGCTGCTCACTCTGCAAAGACTCGGCAACTCCTCCAAGACAGGACATTCATGAATAATCAGCCGTGTAAGCTTTGTCAGGTCACCGGTCACTGCTACTCTTTGCAAACCTCTGCATCTGTGTACAGACAGACTGGTGAGTGTTGTTGGCAATGTAATGTTCTTTAACTTCTCGCAGGAGTCAATCTGAATTTCCTCCAGGCAGCTCACTTTGCAAAGACTCGGCAACTTCTCCAAGACAGGACATTCATGAATAATCAACCGTGTAAGCTTTGTCAGGTCACCGGTCACTGCTACTCTTTGCAAACCTCTGCATCTTCGTACAGACAGACTGGTGAGTGTTGTTGGCAATGTAATGTTCTTTAACTTCTTCCAGGAGTCAATCTCAACTCGCTCCAAGCAGCTCACTCTGCAAAGACTCGGCAACTCCTCGAATTCAGGACATTCTTTAATGCACAACCGTGTTAGTTTTGTAGCATTGGGTATTCCTAACACTCTCTCCAAATTTGTACACTCCTCAATTTTCAATTCTATAAGATTGGAAAGATCAGGTGTCAGTGACAATCTTTTTAAATTTTTACAGTCGGTAATCTCAAGAAATCTCAATGTCTCTGATTTTCCTGACAAATCTGGAAACTCTTTCAGAGAGGTTCCACAAATTTTCAGCTCTTTTAAATGGGAGGGTGCCTGATAATCAAAATAAATTTGTTTTTAACATTTGTTGTACCCACCAGCCAAGAAACTATCATAACATAATGCACATCTAAGTATACCATTAATGAAGACTTAATTTTCGATGGGGAAGGACAAAATACCTGCACTTCACTCTGCCACAATATTTGGAAACACCCACCGTTGATTCTTAAACACTGCAAGTTTTGAAGAGGAATCCATGAAGGAATGCTTGGGTTTATAGTTGAATTCGAGTCAAGCTGAGGTCGTCTCGGGTAGACAAGCTGAGGTCGTCTCGGGTAGTCAAGCTGAAGCCATAGCAGAGAGTTATCAGAACAATCTTCCGGCTCCCCTATAAAGTATGTAATTTGACAACCCATGGATTCATCCCAAATGGAATGGAAACACCTGCCTTTGGTTTGAGCTAGAATGTTTTGGAATCCCTTTAATTCCTGCATTCACAGAATGCAACTTACATTTGTTACTGCTAGAATTTTGAAATTTAAATATCAATGAGAAATGGAAATTTGGAGGAGGGCCAGGCATACCAAAGATTTCAGATGTCGGGGATGCCACACACGAGGAGGATGGCGAGGAGGATGGCTCAGTTCATTTGCCATTTCTCTTCCTAAGTCCCGCAGGTGGTCATGCATTCTGAAAGCAAACTTTTCCTGCATCGATTTCGAATCCAGGAAATGCCAATGCGGTATTTCAACTTCCTCCAGAAGACATTTATCTTTCAGTTTTTCCAAAGCATGGTGAGAGTTCCATCCAGACCTCTCCCATATGTTCATGGCCGTGGTCTTTGACTTGTCGATGAAAAAGCATGCTACATCCATGAAAATCTGTTGCTCTTCATGATCTAATGAATCAAAGCTTATCCTCAGTCTCTTCTTTACATCTTCGGGCAGCGTCTTACTGACTTTTTTCAATTCTTCGCTCCAATATCGCGGATCTTTATGAACAACATGTCGACCCAGAACTATAAGAGACAGAGGCAAGCCTCCAGACGTGTTTACGAATTTCTCTACTAGATCTTCGTATCCGCTACATGGATGGGATTGACCGAAGGCATGCCAACAAAACAGCTCTTTTCCATATTCTCTATCCAATCCTTTCATTTGATAACCAATCTCAATGCTTGCAGCTACGAGGACCCCTACATCACGGGTTGTAATAATTACCAGATTATTACCATACTTATTTAATACATCCATGGGTATTAGAGTATGTAACTGTTCCACATGATCGATGTCATCTAAAACAATTAGGAAACTCGAAGAGCCGCTCCTTTCCAAATGATACCTCAAACAGTTTGTCCCATCCTCGAGACTTTGAAATCTGCGATCTTCACAGAAGAGATCTTTGAGCAGCATACTTTGCAAACTAGGTAGTTCAGCCCTGGCAGCGGCTTCCCGAACGTCGAACAGAAAACTTGCCCTTGTGTATTGTGATCTCTTTTGGTTAAACAACTCTTTGGAAAGAGTTGTCTTACCAACCCCACCCATACCGAAAATGCCAACGACATTAGATTTCTCTTTTCCTGCTTTGTTCATTCTGCACTGGTTCTCGAAATCTTGAACAAGATCGTGGAGGCACTGCCTTTCAAAATCTGTTACAAGCTTATGAAGGCCTACTGGATGTTCGGCAACATGTAAAGGTTTTGTCCTTTGTACTTCTTTCGGCAACATGTAAAGGTTTTATGAGTATGAAGTTTTTAATTAAACTGTATTGCAAGATTAAAAAAATATTAGAAATAGATTTGCCAAGTAAATTGAAAATAGGCACAAAACTTTCTCTGAATCTTTGAACACGTAGCCTGCGGTGAATGAAACTGATTGAAGGGCTTCCTTCCACTCCTTGATCTTTTCTATATATCTGCCTTTCTGTTCATAATTACAAAATGCACCAGCATATACTCCCTTTTTGTTTTCGGTATAGCGGAGTTCCCATGGTTCTACTTTATAAAACAGGGGAATAATCTTAGCCTTAGTCTGTAACATGAGAACCAGCTCGGCCAAACACCAAGCTGACTCTGCATATCTTTTGGAAAAGATGGCAATGTGTACCGAAGCAGAGCGGATGGCAGTCTCAATAGTAGAAGAAAAGGAAGTTCCAAGTTCTTTCTCTTCGTAATCAAGAAATACCCGTATTCCCCGCTGCTCAAGGGAGTTGTAAAGCTGAGTAGCGAGGGTATGTTTGACATCGGGGCCTCTGTGGTTGATGAACACATCAAATAGTCTGGAAGATTCTTCAACTTTTCTCCTTTTGTTGGGAGGTTCAATTCCAGAGAAAGCATTTTGTTGGTGAGATGAGGATGTAGAAGCCATAAATGCAAAGATGGGGCTGAAACAAAAAAGCTAAGCAAATTTCGGAAACGATGGATATGTTTTGAAGAAGAATGGAGTGAATGGGACCAGATCAGGGCCTGCATGTAAATAGATGCCACTACAGCCTCCTTCTAGGAAAGGATGGGGAAATGAAGCATGCCGTTCTCTGTTTGTTTCTTACTGCAGATAGGAAGGAAAAGCGAAAGAGAGATGCCACTGCAGCCTCCTTCCAGGAAAGAAAGGAAAAGTGAAGGATGCCGCTGCCTGTTTTTGTCTTAGTGCAAAATAGAATGAAAATGTTGAGAGACGAAAGACACTTTGTTAAAAAGTAAAAGAGAGGTTTGATCCACCGTCCTTCCTCGAAAGGACGAGGAAAGAGACTGTAACTTTTTAGCTCCTTCCTCAAATATAAATAAATACAAAAAGGACGAAATTTTTATTTTAAAACACACCAGGCGTATGACGACAGGACGTTGTCGAAAATCAATGCCAAAATAAAGCGTCCGCTTCAGCTCTGCTCCTCTCATTTTAAATAATTAGAACTTGAATCGTATGGGATATGATGGTTATGTTAATAGTAAACTACATTTTAAGTGTTATATATAATTTTATTTATATAAAATAACATTTAATATTAGTAAATTGAAATTAAAATATTTGTTTTGTTGATAAAAAAAAAAGGGTGAAATATATTATACAAGTTATAATTTTGTTATATAAAGAATATAGTTTTTGAATAGATGAATTAGATGTATAATATATTCATATTATATATGAGTAGTCATTTAAAAGATTATTTTGTAATATCATTAGATTTGTTTGAATTTGAATACCATTGATCTATATTACTTTTATTTAATCTTGGGCTTTTACTAGACAAATCTAGCATGCATTATTGCTTTGTAATTTTTTTTATTCCTATACATTAGCGTATGATGTCATTCAACTAAAATTATAAATTTGTAGTTTATTTTTTATATAAACTTATGTAATGTGAACAATGACAAGTTATTTTACCATAAATAAAAATAATTAAATATAGAAAATATAATTTAGATGAGGACAAATAATCTCTTTCTATGTTGGTTTGTAATTAACAAGTATGCACCATACACTAGAAAGATGATGTAGGAGCATCCAAGTGCATAGACAATCTTGCACACCCTCAATATTTTTATCTTGATTTTTGTTTTGGTTGTGTTGTGTAGACATGATTTTTCTCTTTAATTCGTTTTCCTCTCAACCTCTCAAAGTTGGAGTCATTTTAATGAAATTTGAATTTAGTTCAAATTGGAATATGGAGGTGCTGGAATTTATTTTGTTTATTGAATTTTGAGAATTTCTCAAATCCCACGCTCAAGCAAGTGGAGACCATTCTTGACATATTGTCACTCCACATTGAATTTTTAATTTGGCATTAAATTGAATGTGGAAGAATTTGGGCACTTGGTAATGGAGTGAGCTAGTGGAGGTGAAAGTTAGAAAAATTATAATTAATCTACATGGCAAACTTAATGAGAGGAACATGCCCACACCTAGGAAGGATTAGAGGATGGAATGCAACTGATTTTGTAGGTGTGTGGAAACGCTCAAGTTGGAAAAAATGAAATAAAGAAGAAACTCTTGAAAAATCAGGAGTTAAAAGGTAGAATGGTGAATGAGACTTGACAGGGACCTTCAAGATTGAGGTACCAGAGATTTATAGCTTCATTTGTTGTTAGTTGTAGCTATTTTGAAGGAATTTGAGTTTGATTTTAGTGGTTAAATGTTAATCTTTCTTGTAATAGTATTTTTTGAGGTGTTTAGTTATCTTTGTAGCTGGTTGTTGTAGAGAATGTAAGATTGAATTTAATGAAAAGTTGAATTCTCTCTCAAAATTGGTATTATGTGTGATGCTTATTTCTTTGGAATGCACTCCCAGTAGTTTGAATTCATAATTTTAAAACAAAATTCCTTGGATGAGTGATTTTGGTGTCCTTGCAACTATCTTACGTTTCCTGAAGCTAGTTGTTGAAAGTGGGTATTTATGGGTTTTCTTATTTTTTAGTTATGAATTTAGAAGTGTATCGTTGGGGTAAAAATGTTGATCTACTTATTTTTTGAAGATGAATGTGGGGGATTTCATTATCTAAATTTTTAGTTGGAAAGGAAATTTTGATGGTTCTAAATATTTTTCGAAAGGAGGTCTACCAAGAGTCATGGGTGCAGTTTTAGAGCTATACAAACTTTACTTTTTGGGGTTACAATATCCACACTAATTCTTTAGAGTCTTGAGTTTTTTCTTACATTAGAATGGTATCAAATCCATAAGATCTTGAGAGTGTAGAGTATGCACCACAACATGCAGGTGAGGAGTGGTGAAGAGTGAAGCGGTGAAGCTGTAAGAGAGAGAGTTGTGAGAAATTTTATTTGTTGCAGGCATGAAAGAGGGTATGTGACCACTATCCTCTAGTAGAGATAAAGTTTGGTAGAAGGTTAGAGTTCCTCCACTGAGAGAGAGTTGGTAGATGAAACATCTTCCAAAGTCTTTGTTGGGTAGAGGGTAGTGTGTTGTGAGAAATTATTTTATAGAATATGTAATGTATTGTAGTAGTGAACAAGATGGGTATACTCATGAGGAAGAAGCTCGTGATATGTGAAGGTTGGAGAAAATATCAAGAGGATCTCCTAGATGATTATGGATATAAACACAAGGTTGGACATATTGGAATTACTGCAACCTAGAAGGATAGCCGAGAGCAATGAGAAGCAAGAATGTGTGGAAAAAGCTTACTAGATAATGGAAGAATAAAGAATGAAGATGAAGAAGATGTAGAAGCAGACATATCAAAGTTTGAAGGCCTTGGATTTGACAAGCAAGTGGGTGAAGAAGAGAATGAACTCCTATGGAAAGAGGAGATGGAGAAAATAAACCAAATGCTAGAATAAGATAAGATAAAAGACCATGAAGAGATGAATGGTGTAGCAGAAAATGAAGGACAAGCAATTGGAACAAAAAAAAGAAATGAGGTACAATTTGATAATTTTGAGTTAGATTTTCTTGAAATGATGAGTATAATAGAGGATAAAGGACAAGAAGCAGGTAGATGCATGGAGGTTTTAAATTTCCATGAGAATGCTATAGATTTTGTTGTTGAAGATGTTATAGTTGGGACATGAAGATGATGGTGAAAGTAGATGGGGTAGGTGAAAACCTCATAGTGAAGGATGAGATGAATGCTGCAGTTGAATATGACACCAAAAATATTGCAGCAAAGAAAGAGGAGGTACAAATTTATTTGTATTTTGTGATGATATCATTTTTTCTTCATGATGAAGGTTGAGAAGTATGGAGAAGAACAAATGGAAGCTATTGATTTACATGAAGTTGAAGGGGCATATTTGTGTGTCTATGTTGTAGGTGTTGATGTGCATGATGAAGGAATTTAGTGGAGATGGAAAAAATTTGGTGGGTTGGATAAATAGAGGAGGTTAGGAAAGGAGAGAATCATTGGAGGAGGAGGATGGTTCATGGTCGATACAAATCCATGAGAGGAAAGAAGAATGGTGAGTAGAGATGTTGGAAGAAGAGGAAGAATAAGTTTCAAGAAAATAAAGAAAAATGATGGATCAAAAATAAACATATGGTTGTCAAATGTTCATGAACTTCATTCATGAAGCATTTCTTCTACTCAAGTTGTTTGGTGCAGGAGCATCCAGATGCATAGGTAACCCTACACAACCTTAAATATTTTTCTCTTGATTTTATTTTGGTTGTGTTGTGTGGGCATGATTTTTCTCATTAATTCATTTTCCTCTCAACCCCTCAAAGTTGGAGTCATTTTAATGAAATTTGAATTTGGTTCAAAATAGAAAATGGATGTGTTCAAATTTATTTTTTTTATTGAATTTTGGGAATTTCTCAAATCCCACACCAGAATAAGTGGGGGCCATTCTTAGCATATTGTAACTCTGCATTGAATTTAGAATTTGACATCAAATTGAATGTGGAAGAATTTGGATGCCTGGTGCGAGAGGTAATGGAGTGAGATAGTGGAGGTGAAAATTGGGAAAATTGCAATTAATCTGCCTAGAAAACTTAATGAGAGGAACATACCAACACTAAATAAGGATTAGAGGATGCAATGCAGTTGATTTGGCAGGTGTGTGGCAATGCCCAAGTTGGAGAATATGAAAGAAAGAAGAAAATCTTGAAAATTTGGGAGTAAGAAGGTAGAATTTGGTGGGTGAGACTTGACAAGGACCTTCAAAATTGAGGCACCAAGATTTGTAGCTTCATTTTCTACTATTTGTAACTGGTTTGAAGGAATTTGAGTCTAATTTTAGTGGTTGAATGTTAATATTTCCTATTTAACAATATTTTTGGAGGTGCCTAGTTATCTTTGTAGCTTGTTATTGCAGAGCATGTAAGCTTGAATATAATGAAAATTTAACTTCTCTATCAAAATTTATATTATTTGTGATGCTTATTTCTTTGGAATGCACTCCCAATATTTTTAACTCATAATTTTAAAACAAAATTTCTTGATTGAGTGATTTCCAGTTGTTGTTGCATCTTCCTTATGTTGCTTGAAGCTAGTTGTTGAAGGTGGGGATTTATGGGTTTTTTGAGTTTTCAAATATGAATTTAGAAGGGTATTGTTGGGGTAAAAATATTGATAGATAATTACTTTCCTGAAGATGAATGTGTGGGATTTCATTATCCAAGTTTTGAGTTGAAAAGGAAAACTATTGATGGTTCAAAATAATTTTCGAAAGGAAGTTCAACATGAGTTTTGGGCATAGTTTCAGAGCTATGTGAATATTATTTTTGGGGGTTACAATATTTATACTGAATTTTTGGATTCTTGAGTTTTTTTCTTGCATCAAAAGATTTAAATGAGCTAGTTGACAATGGATGTTTTGCAAGTCATATATTACAGAGAGGGTGATCCTACAATGGTGGTTTACAATTTTTGGCCAAATTGGACACTGAAATATTTTTTTAACTAAATCTTCACTTTCAGACACCTATAGCTGCTAAACCGTGAGGAATTTGAAGATGATGCAAACTATAGTTTCGTGACATTTTGTCTGTAGATTCTAAATATATTTTTTTCAAAATTTTTGGATTCAAATTGCATTTCTTTTTCCATCTCCCTCAAAAACTAGTTTCTATCAGAAAACAACATTTTTAAAAACTGACGCTCACCGTATAATGCATAACTTTTTTCCATGAAGGATGAAATTCTAATTCTTTCAAATTTAGATTTGTAACTCTGATATCTAGTGCTTTCACTTGGTTAGATAGTTTTTTTATTGAATATTCTTCCTTTAATCAAGTTTCAAAGTCAAACCAATTATAATTCAGGCATAGTGTGACCATATAAAGCGTAAATATTTTTATATGTATCGAAATTCAATTTTTTTTGTTGGATCAAGGACTTCAATATTTGATG
Source organism: Sequoia sempervirens (assembly GCA_007258455.2). NCBI lineage: Eukaryota > Viridiplantae > Streptophyta > Pinopsida > Cupressales > Cupressaceae > Sequoia > Sequoia sempervirens. Next base: position 435,603,177 of record VDFB02193867.1, read on the forward strand.
CACTAACTTTTTTTATGTTTTTTTTTGATAATCTTCTATTTTTCCACATGCAGAGAGCTTCATATTTGGTGAAAAACCTATGTTTAATAAAACTAAAAAAACAAATAGATAATAAAACAAAAAAATATTAAAATTATATTCGTTAGATAGCTCGTTCCAAGGACTACTTGATTCTAGTTGGGTTTGTGAAGTCTCTTCCATTTTCATCTACAACCGGAGCTCTGAAGTGCAAAAAAAATGATTTTTTTGGTCACAAAGAGTAGGAATCATGAAAATAGGGGGTCACTCGAACCAAGGGGGGTTCAATTGAACCCCCTTCCAAAAAGGGAGTTTCATGTATTTTTTGTCCGTAGAAGCATTAAAATGGTTTGCTCGAACCATGGTTCAAGCGAACCCTATTTTGGTTTGTTTGAACCAACAAGTTCACTCAAACCCCCAAAATGATTTTTTTTGGCATGGGGTCATTTTTTATGAGATTTCCTTCCTCATTCAAATTGTAAACCACTTTTGTGGGTTTAAATAGAGAATGAAAACATTAAATTCAAAGGTTATTTGGAAGAGAATGGATTGACATTACCATTGGATAATTTTTTATAGTGAGATTAATTATATACAAGCCTTCTCTTTTGAATGGATTATTTTGTATTTTATAGTAGCAATCAAATGAGAATGTCAATTTAATTCAAAGATCATTTATTGATTTCACTCGAGATGTAGCTATAAATGTTAGGACAAGTCTTTACATTTTACCAATATTAATTATTGTCTTATCTAATGTTAAGACTTGGGATTTATATATAATTATTTCCCATGCCATGGATAATTGGTATTTTTTTATGGTGACCAAGTAGTATAGGTAGTATAGGTATAGAATTTAGACAATTTTGTATCCACGGTGGCTCATTATAGTAGGCATATGATGTAGAACAAATATTGTAAGCACATATCTATCACATCTCCAAGAGATCCATTACAAACTTGTTCCTCTTGAAACCATAAGTTTGATCATAGTATAGTTAATTTTCCTTTTCTATAGCAAGAATTCTTGCGAAAGTTGGTCATACATTAGAATCATAGTTTGATTTGTATTAATGCGCTTATTGTATTTGTTAACTTGTGTATACACCTAAAATCTGTCATCACATTTAATTAGTTAAATACTAGCTATTTAACTAATATTTCAACTACGTATATTTTTCACCATTCTCTAATTCTTTAAATCTAAAATCATATTCTTCTAAATTAATTAAATAAACAAAGTTCCATTAGCTTTTTTTATTTAATTAATCTTCACTAATCTCGATTAGGAATTAAAGCACATGTCTACAACTTTTTGCGCCACTTGACCTAGATCACATGAAAATAAATAATTCTAATTTTTAATTAGAATTATCCTCAACCAATTTTGAAAAGCACATGGCTTATTCCTCACACTCTTCCACCAATTTTGGAGCACATGGTCTTTTCTTCACACACTTGAGTATCCCATCCATTTGGCATGTTGTCTATTGGTTAAGAGATTCTTCCATCCAAATGGCATGTTTTCTTTGGTCAAGGGGACAATATCTTGATTCTCTCCATCTCCACCGTCCATCCTTCTTATTTGAATATGGACTGTTGATCTTTGCCAACTCACAAGATGCTTGAAAAATCCTATAAATACACCCCTTTTCCATTACATTGATCATCCACATTTTGAATAATTTTATCATGCGAGAATATCATTGGAGCTTTGAAGCATTTTAGAGCCTTATAGTTACATCTAACTTCATATTTTACTTTGCATTTACATCTTAGCTTTAATTCTTGCTTCATAGGTGCATTTTATGTATCATCTTGCATCATAGTTGCATTTTAGATTATTTCATTTCTAGTTTGCATTTGAGCATATGCAGAAACATATATAGATCATTTTAGTTCAATACCATAGCATCCACCTCCACCTGTTCATTTATCACACTCTCCATTATCATTTTCATCACATATTTTCATATATGAAATGCTTTAGTTTGCATATTAAATATTAAATATCATTTCCTAAGTTGTCATTTTAACAACCATTGTACACATAGAAATATAAGGGCCAAATGGTTTAATAAATCCTTAGGAATAGAGGACAATGAGATGTTCTCAAAATATTTATTTAAATTGAAAAATAGAGAAGTTTACTTGTTGTAAATCTTTGATATAAATCGTTTCATTAAGGTTTGTGTTGATACTAACTTTCCACATTTAACACACACACAAAATGGCACCCACCATGGGAACTACCCTGATTTGTGGGCTTATCAAACCAGTATCCACTTTGTTATCATGTAGGAATATCATTGGAGCTTTGAATCATTTTGGAGTCTTATAGTTGCATCTAACTTTATGTTTTACCTTGCATTTAAACATCTTAGCTTTAATTCTTGCTTCATATTTGCATTTTATGTATCATCTTGCATCATAATTGCATTTTACTTATACACATTTTGAATAATGTTATCATGTAGGAATATCGTTGGAGCTTTGGAGCATTTTGGAGTCTTATAGTTGCATCTAACTTCATGTTTTACTTTGCATTTACATCTTAGCTTTAATTCTTGCTTCATAGTTGCATTTTATGTATCATCTTGCATCATAGTTGCATTTTAAATTAGTTCATTTCTAGTTTGTATTTGCGCATATGCAAAATCATATATAGATCATTTTAGTTCAGTACCATAGCATCCACCTCCACTTGTTCATTTATCACACTCTCCATTATCATTTCCATCACATATTTTCATATAGGAAATGCATTAGTTTGCATATTAAATATCAAATCTTGTTTCCTAAGTTGCCATTTTAACAACCATTGTGCACATAGAAATCTGAGGGCCAAATGGTTTAATAAATCCTTAGGAATAGAGGACAATGAGATGTTCTCAAAAGATTTGTTTAAATTGCAAAATAGTGTAGTTTACTTGTTGCATATCTTTGATATAAATTATTCCATTAAGGTTTGTGTTGATACTAACTTTCCACATTTAAAACACACACAACTTGCAATTAGAAGAATTAGTAGTTTTAACAAAAAAAAAGTATTGTATAGTCTCACTAGGCCATTTATATGGAAAATGTATTAATTTATTGAAATTTTTCTATTTCAGTTGTTCTCAGTAATATGCTTGTGTGTGTCATTAATGGTTTCCAATCATGTTATATTAATGTTACATTATATATATTTTTTAATGTTTTAAACTAAACTGGATTAGATTTGGAGTGTCACCTTTTAAAAAAAAAAAACTATTTTTAATGTGAAAACTATAAAAATACCATAGAATTTTAACATTTGAGTATGATGCATGGATGAATTTTTCCATGAAAATTGGTAGTTGAGATAGGTCAATTACTAGTACTATAGATATTCCACCTAAGTATAGTTTATTTAGTGAAAATACTTCATGTAGTCTATTGTGTATCTTTAGTTGTATTTTTTATTCTATCAAGCTCGTATTATCAATGTAGATGTGTTTTATGTCTTTCATGTATTCTTGCAATGTTGTTTTAGTGATTATCATTACAATGGTTATATTTATTTATTAGAATGTTAAGGACTAAATGCATAGTTGAGGCATGTTTTGGGCCCCATATTCTTAATAACTATTTGCAACTTACTTCTAGTGGTAGATATTAGCAACACACAAGTATAGAAGTAGATCAAATGATTGCACCTATAAAGTTTTCATAGCCTAGTATATCTCTAAGGTGGTGACCTTGCATGCGGGGTAGTGAAAATGAACTAGATAGCATCAATAAATATAGATTAAATGGAATCCTTGTTTGGTAGAATCATTCAACCAAGTAATCCAAATTACTCATGCATCAGATGTAACTCTAAGTTCCAAACACATTAAATATGTGGTAACATAGTTGTGTGGGAGAGCAACAATTTGTTTAGAAAAAAACCAAGACTATATGTCCATTTTTTACTAAGCTATTATTCAATGCAAAACTATACTAGAAAGTGGTCTAAAAAAGATAATATCTAACAAAAGCTTTGTTGGAAAGGAAAACTAGTTGAAAAAATAGAAGAAAGACTAAGCTAACAAAATGGCTCTATAAGATTAGTCTAATCCCACAAAAAAATTGGAGAATTCCAAGTAGATCTTAAGGATTTGGGCTTGAGATTGAGGTCATTTGTGTCATGCCCATGAGGAATGTAAGATGTAAGGTTTGGTTCTACATTGGGATATGAATGAGTTTTGAGTTGGAGCATGGAAATGGTTTTGATTACTAGTTGTTCTTTAGAAGAGGCTTAAACCTAAGTTGCACTAGACCTTGCATTAAACTTTTCAAAGTGGGATGGTATGGGTTCTTGTGGGAAAAAGGTTGAGTTCTTGGAGAGAGTTGAGCATGAGGGATTGTTTGAGTCCATATTTGTGGATGAGCTAGATTCTTGACATGTTGCAAGAATGTTATTTTCATGGATAGAGAACTTCTTAGTGGTGAGACAATCTATAATGGAGTGAGCACCGAATGTAAGAACAATAACTATACATCATTTGAATGGGGTTCATGAGGTTCTAAAATGGCTTGAAGGAAGCATTCTAGCCAAGGATTGAAGACTTATTTATGGAGATTCATTGGGTTCCTTTAGGGGTAATGTTATCATTTTTGTAAGTATCTTAGGCATTATCAATTGTTCCCAACCTGGGTAGATGAAGTATGAGCTAAGATATAGTAAGTTTGAGGATGTGGATGTGATTATCCATTTGAATGAATCAAGTTAGTTGTAATATCCCAAGTATGTTGGGTACTATGTGATATTATTGTATGCAAATTTGTGGAATTATAGAGTGATGGTTTTGGGTTTGTTGTATAATGTAGTGAGTATGTTAGAGAACTTGATTTCATAATGGAAAAATTGGTCTTAAGGAGGAGGTGTAGTCTGGGTTTTGATTAAAAAATCATCCTCATTTGGTATGATAATGGTGGGAGTCAAGTTTGGGATTCGAAGACCCATTTTTCGGCACACATAGTACTAGGCATCTCTTTTTCTAGGTGTCTATCTTATAGGAAAAGTACCACAATTATCATAGGTCATATAAATCATATTAAAATTCTTGCACATAATCATTTGAGGCATAAACATTACTAACTACAAAGGAATGATTATTAATGTTGCAAATGTACCCAACATTTGATGGGGGAAGTCACATCCTTAGTTAACTAAGTGTTGAAGCCATGTAGGAGAGAGAAATGACAACTCTATTATGACATGCCTCATGATTATTATATAAAAAATGGCTAGCAAACTATATAACAAGTCATACAATAGAAAACAAAGGCCTAGAAATATTAACTTCTTGCAAATAGAGAATGTGTAGACCTTAAAATCTTTGTGAAGTGTTATGCATGGAATACTTCCTTGGGATTTTTATCAAACCTCAAATACTCCATGATATAAAATGTATAAGTGGGTTTTGAGGGTCACATCTTCAATATTTAGATCACTGAGAGTTAAATGGTTATTTTACTCAAAATTATTCCTTTGAATTGAAATTTTATATACGAATGGAAGCCTGGGTAGGATGTCATTTCTTTGGCACATAGTCACCTTCTAAATTTTTAGGTGGGCTACATGACCTCTATTGGACCACATGGGATGGTGAAGGGGTGTATACAATGGTCTCCATTTAAGAAGATAAAATTGACATTTCTAGTGGTGTTTTAAGGAATTTTAGTTTATTTTCCTCTACAAACATCTCCCCATGGGAATAAACAATAGACTCTCCTAGATATCCAACTTTTGATAATGTACATCCCTAAGTTTTGTTGACTAGCTACCATGTTAGTTGAAGACTTAGGTTGGATATATGTGGATATTACTAGTCTTTTTCAAAAGGTGAGTTTGGCATGGGGATAAACTAGAGGTTCTCCTAGATCTTGTGCTTCAAAGACTAACAATATTAGAAAATATTAGATAGGTTCATATAGAGAACATGTTAGGTGTGTCTCATTTTTCAAATTGTTTGACTACTATCTACTTCAAATCCTCAAAGAGGTTGATTTCAATATTGACCCTCTTCTAAGGTTGAGGTGAAAATAACTTGTTTAATTCAACATAAATTGTGTTTCCTAGGGAGGAGGTTATCTTGGCTAGGAATTTGTAGTTTGGTAAAGACAACCCAAGAAACTTCATCTAGATAGGGATATGTAGAGTCTTCTCATTAGAAATCACAAATTCTCTAATCTACGATGTAGAAACACCTAGTACAGGGGAGAGAACATACTAGGGACCATTCTTGAGAATATAGCTTTTGGATAGCTAGCTTCAACAAAAAAAACCTTAGTGAAATTTTACATAAGATTAAGACAAATTCCACGTCAAACTCAACCCTTGGTCACACTTTATTTGAGCATGCTTTTAAGGGGTATACTCCCCACAAAATCCCTATTAAAGAGTAATTTTTAAACTAACAATATGCATTCTCAAACTTTAGAATGGGAAGAACCACATGTATAAGTGTTTCAATGGATGAATCTCTTGGAACTTCCTGGGGAAATTTTTTTAGGTGCAATTGAACAAAGGAACCATTGTCATGTGCCATCAAATTTTAAATTTTGTAGTGATTGTGGAGTTCCAAAAGGTCGAGTCCATTTAAAATGGGTACAATATACTAATAGATGTGGCAGCCTAGAAAACAAGCTACAATGAATGTAGAAAAGTCATGTCAAATTCTACTTTAGAAGGAAACAATATGTAAAAAATCATTAATAAAATATAATTATCAATAGTGAACTTATATTATTTGGAGAGTTTTGCCATGCTAGTAGTGGCATAGTATGATGGTTAAGTTGTTGTGGTGTTGTTCTTGCCATCAAGGTTCAAATCCCATTGGGGTATAAGTGTTGAATATTTAAATTGGGGATGAGGTCCTTGTCTTTCACCTCGCCGGTTCATAGCTCTGGATCAAAAGTGTTTACCCCTTAAAATAATATTATTTGAAGATTATAAATTTTTCCATTGATATAGATAACTTCTCTGACATTAATTTTCATACATATACAAAATAAATTACTAAGAAAAAATAAAATATTTTTATGAATAAATATTATACATATATAAAAAAAAATCATAAAACATATTGAATTGAATTTAATATATATTTAAGAAAAGTCATAAAAGAAGACATGATATCTTCTATAAGATTGAGTTATATATATATGTGAGAAAAGTTGCAAGAAAGACCATGACATTTATACAGTCCATTAGGAAGAGTACGACTGCTTTGGTAAAAATAAGTGTTGTGGACACGCCACACACCAGTAATTTCTTTTACCAGAAAAACTATAAAAAAAATTATCCGAGTAGATTTTTTCGAAGGCATCTCATTCTATATCACTTCTCATGCTCTTTAGCCTTGCTAGGCCACCGACCTAGGTATTCTGAATTTCTGTCTAATTTCCATCCTGCAGCGTCTAAGTTCGTACGTTTTGGCCTGCTATTCCACGCAATTTCCAATTTGGAGTGCTACCTAAAATAAGCAGAATAGAATACAATGTGAACACTAATGATGGCTCGTAACATTTCAACTTGATGCAGACAAGTCACATGCATTTTGGCGTAATATTCATAATATTCCAAGTGTTACAGACTTGGTATGTACGCATCATCTTTTGGCGCGTTACAGGGGAAACTCCTTTCCTTACATTTCTTTCCTTTTATCTAGTGGATGCTTCATCTTTTTACTGTTTAATAATTGGGTGTCATTTTCATGTGATATAGCGTAGAAGAGACGCAAAAGCCCTGTAAATGAAAGTACTGGAAGATGTGTGTCAAGACACCCAATTTTCTGCCGTGATGTGTCAGCCCTAACGCTTAGGATTTGCAGCCCTGGTGCTTTTCACTTTTCTACCTTCTATTCCACGCAATTTCCATTGGGGAGATTCCTTACATTTTCTTCGGAGGCTGTTTTCTTTGAAAATATTATCAATATCGCTTTCCAAGGGTAAGGCCCACCATGCTTCTACCTTACTAGAGTTGGTACATGGTGATTTTAGTCAAAAATATGAAATCGAACAAAAACAAAATGGGATCCCATGGCAAGATCCCAAACCAAAAATATGAAATCGAACAAAACAAAACCAAGGATCATGTTATTTAAGAAATGGGATCTTGATTCAAAAAATATTTATTTTTTAGAAAAATGCCTACGAGCTCATTTTTACCAGCAGCCAGAGCAAAATCAGAACAAACACCTGAATAAAAGCAACATTTCCAACCACCAAACAATCTAGGTAAGTTTATCTTTCCATTTTTTTTCTTTTTTCTTTTTCTTTTTTTCTATTTTCTTATTTGTATTTACATTTGTTTTTTGTATTTTGTAATTTAGGTATTTAGATTTTGTTTGAATCATCTAGCCATGCATATGAAACCTAAATTCAACTGAAACAAACATATTTACCCTACAAAAAAAAATATGAACCAAAAGTTGAATTGAAACAAAAAATTTACCCTACACAAAAAAATATGAACCCTAAATTGAGATGATCACACCTACAAATCCCTGTTGAGTCATCGGAAAACAATTTTTTGTTACCATTTAATGATAATCCGACTACCATTTAATAGTAAAAGCAAAAAAAAAAAAAGTAATTCTTTATGTTTTAAATTTGTGCAAATATTTCAAAATTGGATAATACTTAATTTCTTTAAGAAAAAAATCTAGATTCTTTTAAGTTTATTCCATTCCTCTATTTAGCACTTATTAATAATTGTTTGCAATGTAGGAAAATGGGTGACACTAAATTGGAATGGGGGTAATGCACCTATTTCCCTACTTTCATTAGGAAAAAGAGATCCCCTAGGGAAAGATTGACTTTAAACCCTTAGGTGAGTCAATCTTGATGGAAATCTTGTTGTTTTCCTTATGACCGAGGATGGGGTAAATCGAGTTTGAATTGCACTTTTGGGAGAAAAACTAAAAATAATAAACAAACCCAATTATGTAATGTAACACTTGAAACATCAATTTAAAACCTTAATCTAGCAAAATCCAGAAAGTTTAAGCAAATCTGAAAAGGTTAAGAATTTTTGCACTTGTCACCAAAAGTGGTTGTTGAGTGTCCTCCTAAGACATATTTTCCCTAGGGTGAATGGGTCTTGCTTCTGGGGTTCAAAATCTACTTTTATAGTCCTCAGATCCCAGATCTAGGCTTCTGATTTCTCTAGGTTTCTTGATCAAAAATTCAGAATTAAATTCTAAAAGTGAGTTTTTGTGGTTTGACGACAATGTTGACAACTTTTTGCAACATTGACAAATTTTGCAATTTGTCACTTTTGATGAATCTTCAATCATTTTTCAACCTAAATCTACAACACATATAAGAGGGGAAAATTGTTTGTTTTTGGTGAATGGGGGTTTTCCTTGGTCAAACCCCATTTTGGTAATTAAACCTTGAAATGAAACAATGAAACATGAAAGGAATGATGAATGAACACTTGCTATGTTGTAACTCACCAAACCCTTGAATGGAGATCATTGAAGGATTGAAACTTAACACATCTCTCCAAGGCCTTAATCTTGCATAAAATGTCTTAATTGGATGTTGATCTTGATGCTTGAATGCTTGAAACCTACATCACAATGTTAGCTCCAAAAACATGCATAAATGAAGATAACTTTTACATGATGCTTGAGATCTTAAATGCTGCAACAAATGACTGAGAAATCAGCTCTTGAACACGTTTGACAATAATCTTAGCTCTTGAAATTGATCTCTTAAAAATCTAGCTTGCTTCTAGGATTTGAAATGATAAAAAAACCTTATATTTATAAGTAATTTTCTAATTTCTCAAAAATTAAACATTATAAGTTGACATTTGAAATTTTAATTTGGATCATAAAAAGGCCACCAAAAACATATTAAAATTTTGAATTTGGTAACTAAGGGGGGCCCATTCGCCCAAGGGCACAAATGGGTCTTGACCTAAATTGCTATGACCCATTCATTTTGATGTGTTAAAAATGATAATTACATTAATTAAATACCAATTCCTTTTTTTGGAAATACAATTAATTAGGCTTGTAGATGAAAAATTGGGCCAATTAGAGGCTTAATTAAGTCCAATTTATTAGGGGACCCAAACATAGTGTGAAAACGTAAAGGAGTACATTTTTTGACACTATATTATTTAATCTAGCCACATACAACTAGAATTTGTGGCACATGGCATCCATATGTACCCATGCACAAAAACATACTCTCTAACATATTAACATACATATAGTTTTCTATCGGTGTAATCTGTGAACCTCCTTTAGGTGCAAGTTCTAGTATATATATATATATATATATAATTCTAATCCCTATGAGGTTGAACTAGATATGTTGAATTACAAACAAGATAGAAATTAGTCAAACCTATAGACTAATTACTTAGTTTCACATTAAAATATAAATTACAATAGAATATTTATTTATTAGCTTTGGTAAATCTTTTAATTAGATTACGTGTATTCATAGTTATCTTCCTCTACTATCACAAATAGATGTAAACCTTCATTATTTTTATGACTATCCTTGGTTAAATCTTGAGTAGGACTATCATTCAACCTTCTCTATTGGTATCTTCTAGCATTAGCATTTTTGACATCTTTCTTTAATTGTCACTATGTACCCTTCCTAAGCTTCTATATTTTGTGAACCTCAAAGGCAATTCCCTATAAAAAAAATCACACTTCATCACTATTTATAATTATTTATTCATGAAATTACATATCATATTTAGAGCTCTCAAGCATGCACACTCTGAGAGGACAACAAGAAGTGTGGATGCACCTTCTTCACCACCATGGTCTTTTTGAAATATCCACATCTTTTTTAAAACACTATTGATAAGTACTTCATCATGGTCTTAAATGATCTTCCCTTTTGTCATAGGACCATCAATTACTTCCACATGTGCACCAATATCTTCCATAGATATCAAACTATCTTCCCATTGTACACATCTCCATTTATCATCATGTGGGAAACTACTAATTACTATAATAGATCCCCCCCATATTTGGTGTAATGCCTAACGTCAACAATGTAACAACCATGCATTGTCATAATCTTTGGTTGTTCATTGAGCTTATCCTCGTCGACCTCATCCAAATCTAAAGTCACTTTCAAATAGAGGATTATCTCTACACAAATAAGGATTGGAATTTATGTTACCTAGTGAGTTTGTAGGTCATCATAAAGGATATTCGCCTTATTTTATCCTTGCCACAAATATTTCTACCTCCTTATCACAAAAATATATCTTCATTAGGCTTAACATACTCAAAATTATTGTTACAATGATTTGAAGAGAATAGGGATAGAATTTGATTATCTCTTACACCATCAAAAAATGACATCTTTGAATGTTGGTTTAGAGAAATAATCCATAATTTTTTAATATTCTAACAAAATAATATCTTTGCTAGCATCGCATCATCACACTCTTCACATGAGGAAGAAAAATCCAAATTATTTTTATAGGACAAATTAGAGCTAGTAGATATGTAATCAAATTCATAGTATTCATAATGAGGGAAGCAAGTAAACTCATCATGCATGTAATTATATTCAAGTTTCTTGAACTAAGTATTCGCATGTATATCCTTTTAATTTTGCTTGATTCATGGAATTTACATCAAGTGGATCTTTGTATATTTCAACATAAAAATATATTCTTCAAGAGATCTTATATATTGGTTTATGGAATTATGTCAAGGATGAACTATTTTAAGACTAATATTTTAGGACTAATAACAAGTAAATTGAATTAAGAAAATTCAATATATTTCAAAACTAGGAAAATTACAAAAAGTTATTTAAAGTAGGAATACATAAATACCTAAAAATAAAACATACTAAGATCATACTTGGATTCAAATGTGTGTTAATATATGAATATTTAAATAATATAAAGGGAATAAAGGATGTCTAGATGAAATTGAAAATATCATAATCCTCACGTAGGTAAACCTACACAAGAAGATTTAAGCCATTTGGATACAAACATGTTTGGATATTAATACTCTCTCATTTATAAAATAATTTCAATCAATTATGCAACATTATTTTAGATATTTTCTAAGATATTTATCTTACTTGATACTTATTATTCAATTCATAGATGCTCGATGCAATACCAAGGGTGAGAATCAAAGATTATTGTAAGCACATCACATGATTAATCTATTAATTAATTTTAAATTCTTGTTTTCATTTCAACATAAATAGACACTATAGACACTTGAAAACATTTTGAATTATACCACACACTCAAATCTAATATACTAACACCGTTTCATCCTAAAATCCATCCTCTTTTCACATATATATATTTAAGAAAATTCATAAAATAAGACATGGTATCTTCTATAAGATTGAGTTATTTACGCTAAAGGTGTATCCAATTTGAGAAGAGCCAACTTTTTTTTGGCTATCAACAATTGAAACTTCTCGGGAGAAAATAAAAGTTATTTCACCTGTCCAATTTTTTTCATACATTTTTATCATTTATATTTTTTATGTCAGTTCTATTTTTGCTTTTTCGTTGGTATTGATGCTTTCACGTACATGTTTTAATAGATTTCCATTGCAACCCAAACATGTTCGTACAAACAAATCTAGCAACATTATTTCCACCAACATTTTTTCTCCATTTGGAGGGCATGTAAATATTTTTCCTCCGCCACGTCTGAATTCTACCAAAAACTCTCCAATTTCTACAAATTCAGTTGGTCTTGTTGGTTTCTTTTTACACTGTAACCAGGTTTGTCTCCTAATCTACCTATGGAATTGCCAATCCCAATCAAGGGCAACTCAAAGGATCTGGACCAACTGACGAGGACTTTAAGAAACCTCCTACACTTTGGGCTTTGTAAGACCTGGTAGGGTGATCCCTTAATGTGTTTACAATCTCTGCAACATTTTTATAAACAACATTAACAATAAGAGATGATCTCACCTATTTGCTCAAAAAAATAGGATAATACTAAAATAAATTAGTTGTTTATTAGTAATATCAACTACTTGGAGCATGAGATAACTACAACACAATATAGTATAAAATAGTCATTGATTTTGTAGTTTGGAGCAAGCTCTAGGAAAAGACAAATAACTACTGAATCATATGGGTAATCACAAATTAGACCAGTGCCATATATCTATTGGGCAAGAGTCAAATTTATAAGCATCTAAAGACATGTAATAGATTTAACACATAACATATGGATTCCTTGATGATATTGCATTACAATTTCATCAATACATATTCTACCTCAATACTACTTACCAAATCCTTATATAGTACATATCCTCCTATAATCCCCTCCAAGCATTTTAATTAATTCTTTGAATTAAAGCCAAAAAAAGGATCATACACACCACAATAGTGAGATGGATAAAATAACCCTTGGTTATCTTATTCAAGGTTCAAATATGCAAGTACAACGGAGAGACATGAGCTTGAATTTTTCACTTAAAATCAAATGCTAGTACCGTTATACAACATTAAACCTCCATGAACTCGAAACCTATTACAAAATGATTCAAAACCTAAGTTTCACTTCTTCTTGAAACTGTCAGACTTTACAAATTGCTCTACAATTTCACCTAGACTTGACAAAATTTGTTTAACTTCCTCCTCCGTACCTCTGACCTTGAAATCCTTCTTATAGAGAACGAAGAAGCAAACAAGCATCAAGCCAAAGAGTACACATGTCACCAGCCAATTGGAACACCTGGAAAATTTGATGCAGCAATAAAGACCAAAAATCCACACTGAGATTGTCATTAAAGTAGAACTGGAAACCGTTGCAACCGCAACATCTGACATATTTATTTAAACGTGCTAGTAAGTGTCCTTCCCGCCATTAAAACTCACCGACTTTCCTGCACAAACAGCTCCATCCATACTTTGACTCAGACTTTAAACTCTAGTTGTCGATCCTTCAGTTGAATCAAATCATTGAACGATTACCTTCAAAAACTAGCTGACACAATCGCCAATGTAGCAGACAAGGGCCCATCACACCATACGCTATGAAGGAAATCCACGTGGTGGTTGCCTGTGATATCGCAAGATCCTTCAACTTCTGATCGCATGATGGTGGGCGACCATTGATCTTGAGCATCAATGATCTCGTCCCTTCAAAGTAGTCACCGACCTTATCCATAACTATTGAGCAACATTTCTACCAAGATTAAAACATCTTCGTCGATTTTCAGCATGTGCATCCCGCAAGTGCTTTAGTAACCCATCCTTTTACTCCATCGGCTTCATCGGATGGGACACATGGCAGTCGCCTATGATATCGCCATCTCATAGTTTTGGATCACGAGATGGCAGGGAACGACTGAGATGCAGCCATATTTAGCTTTTAATTGCCACCATAGATCTTCTTTGACTTGACCTATTGCCCTAATTTCTTCGTCCTTACGCATTTAATGAATTTCCACAACCTTATCAAATATATTATTTTAAATTTTTTCTATGGAAGCAATAAAACATTTAAAATACATCGCTCAAATTTTCCTCGGGCCCCACCTTGTACATGTGGCAACATCTCACTGCTTTGCGATAGATAAAAAGTGAGCACCTTTCGATTGCAAAATAGTGGGCAAGTCATTTGATCAAAAGGAAATTGATCATCGGTGGCACAAGTTTGATCCCCCAGGAAGAGACACGTGGCACCCGCCTGTGATATCGTGATCCTCCAATTCTCGATCACAGGATGGCAGGAAACCATTGATCCTTGAAGGAAAATGATCAATGGTAGCACGAACACCATCCTTCTACAAAATAAAGCACATGATAAAAAGACCAAGGGACATTACTTGGCTGACGGAAAACAACAACATAAGTTGTTTTAAAATAATTCAACATGAGGCTAGCCTAGACCTAGGAAATTAAAACCCGCGAAGGAAATAAAACATTAAGACCAAAGGGGCCAGGCCTAGATAGAACAATGGGGCATAATTTGTTTTAAGAGCCTTCAAAAAGTAACAGCAAAATAGAATCCAACCAAGGCATAAAACAAATATTAGGGTTTTACATGAAAAGAAAGTTAAAACCCCAACCCTAGGATTTTCCAAACACCAAGGAAGACCAGAAGACACCAGGCAAGGTAGAAATGGAACACACAGAGCAAAAATTTGAAGTTCCAACAATGGTTCCAGTTGGGGACGTTCATTCCACTAGAATGAAGTGAGGATTCAGAATCTCAGGTGGAGTAGACCAAAAGGCAGAGACAACCAAAAAGGGATTGCTTGAACAAAACAACCCAAACTATGCACAAAATATACAAAACCTAAACTACTGTTCATGGAAAGGAATACTTCAAGTGAAGTATAACTTCAAGAACTGTCCATGAACTAACAGTTCAAGAATATCCCCTATCATATCTTGGAGGAAGTAAGAATCTTCACCCCACTTACTATTAATCAAAAATGGACCCAGCTAGATTGCATCAAATTTCCCATGTTTCCCTTTATCTTCTAATCTGGCATTCCACATTAAAACCAAATCTCCATTTTTGAAACTCCATGCAGCTGCCCTCTTGTCATACAAATTATTTATTTGCATCTACAACTTGGCATTTCTCTTTTGTGCCTCCCTCCTGGTTTCATTCAATTCTATAAGAGCTTCCACTCTCAATTGCATCTCATCGTCAATTTCATTGTCATGCATCTAGACAAACTTATACATTTCCATTAAATTATTTTGGGGCAACCTAGCATTGATCCCATAAACCAAGTCAAATGGGGCACAACCTATGGCCTTTTTCACAGTTACTCTATCTTCCCAAACTGCTAATCTTAGCTTAGAATCCCAAGCCCTTTTATTCTGATCTAGGATTCATTTAATGATCTTCATCAAGCTTTTATTTCTTGATTCTGCCTAGCCATTTCCCTATGGGTGATATGGTGATGAATAAGAAATTTGGATGCCATGCTTTTCACAAAATCTTATGTACTCTTCAGATCTAAAACACATTGCATTATCTGATACAATTCTTTCTGGACACCCAAATCTAGTCAATATATTGCTCATCAGGAAGTAAATTACAACTTTACTAGTAGCTTGCTTTGTTGGAATTTCTTCCACCCACTTGGTAAAATAATTAGTAGCCACCAATATCCATGAGTGGCCTCCACTAGATTTACATGCTCTCTCCTACACAATCAATACCCCACTACTGGAATGGAGCTTGTACTACAACTGGTTTAAGAGGCAAGTTACCAGAAAACTTTAACTTACTAGAGAAACATTAACAAGCGTCACATGTCTTCACTAGTTGGTGTGCATCCTTAAAAACTGTAGGCCACCAAAATCCAACCCTCATTATCTTATGTGTAGTTGTTTTAGCCATATAGTGCCTAGTGCCCTCCACAAAATCCACCATGCATCTCACTCAGAAGTTTTTTTGCTTGATCTTTGTCAACACACTTCAACATGACACCTTCTCCATTTCTCCACTAGAGCTTTCCATCTACAATAACATATTTGATAGCATGTAACTTCAATGTCCTTTTCTCATTTTCATTTAAATTATTAGGACATTTCATTCTTTGCAAATAATATATCACATCTTTGTACCACTTAGAATGCTCCATATCCAATATGTGTGATCTATTCTCTTCTTCTAGTAGATTTATCTTATTTACTCCCATATTACTTTGGGCCATAAGCTTTGCCAATCCTTTTCCTCTTACTAGCTTAGTAATCTGGACCTCAATATTGAATTCTTGGATCCTATTTATCCATCTACATCTTCTTCCTAACACTTCTTATTGTGTGAAGATGTCCTTAACAGTAGCATTAAGGCCTAAAAGCCTTTATTTCTTTCACCAGTGCATACAACTATTTTTCATTTATATCATACTTAAGTTCTACAGTTGGCAAAGATTTGTTGAAAAAGGTTGCAGGCTGTTCAAAACCTTTTGCATTCTTTTGTAACAACACAACTGCAATTGTGTGGAATGAAGCAAATGAGAAAATCTTTAAAGGTTTGGAAAAATCAGGGGTTCTTAATACAAGAGCCTCCTTTATTGCTTGTTTAATTTCCTAGAAAGCTTGTATAGACTCCTCATCCCATTCAACTTTTGCTCCTTTCTTGAGCATTTTTGAAATAGGGTGAACTATCTCAGCAAAATTTGTCACAAACCTCCTTAAGAAGTTTATTTTCCCAAAGAAAGATTGTATCCCTTTGACATTTGGGGGTTGTGGAACTTTATCAATTGCAATTACCCTCTCTAGATCAATTTTTACTCTGTCCTTGGAAACAATATGTCCCAATAATTTTCCCTCTGGTACTCTGAACACACATTTCTTTAGATTTAAAGAAATACCATATTCCAAGGCTCTAATGAATATCCTCTCCAGATGCTCACAATGATCCCCTTCCCTTTTAGAATATGTTGTCAAGTCATCTTGATAGATCACCAAAAATAGGTTAATGAAATCTAAGAATGCCACATCCATTGCTCTCTGAAAAGTAGCTCCTACATTTGTTAGACCAAATAGCATTCTTACATAGACATATGTTCCCCACGGTGTGGTGAAATTTTTCTTAAACTACTCAGAATCCTTGACCATAATCTGGTTATAATCAGAAAAACCATCCATCATAGACATTAATTCACAACCTGTCACCCTTTGCAACATGGCTTCCATATTGGGTAATGGATAGTTGTCTTTTAATGAAAACACATTCAAATTTCTAAAATCTACATATAATCTGATGTCTCCATTTTTCTTCCTTACAGGTACCAAGTTTTATACCCAAGATGAATGTCTGATTGGCTTGATGATTCCTGCATCCCTTAATTTCATCATTTCTTCTTGCATTTTGGGAGCTAACATGGGATTAATAGGCCTCTGCTTTTGTCTGAATGACTTGGCATCATCATGCAAAGGAATCTCATGTTGGAAAAGATCTTCCCTGTACGCCTTAAGGCCATCATAGGATCATGCAAACACATGCCTAAACTTCCTTAATAAATCAATTAGCATCTTTTTCACCTTTGGTGACATTTTCTTTCCAATATATACACCTTCTTTGGGGATGCTTTTGTTCCAAGATTTATCTCCTCCAAGTCATCAGGACGGGAGGCAATGTGACTAGCCTTTGTCTTGTCCTAATTATCAAAAACTCTTTCTAGTACAACTAGACCCTTGGGAATTGTGTTTTTCTTTAACTGAATGACCTCATTTCCAAATATGGTATCCTTACCATCAACATTCTCAATAAAAGCTCCAAAGTCAATTTCTTGATTTTCATACTCTCCCACACAATTCAAGAATCTTAACACATCATCATCATTATCAAAGACTTGCCAATTTTTTATGTTATCAAGGACTGATGGCCTAGTTTGCACCTAAACCCTTGAAATTCCAGCATAAGATAAGTCATCTGGTTTTAATGCAATACTAGCTAGTAGGTCTACCACCTTATTTTGACCTCTCTCCATCCATGTTATGCCAAATGCATCAAAGCTCTCCAATTCATCACAAACAACATTCCTATACTATTTCAACCTCTTTTTCTTTGATACATACTTGGATCTAAATTGGGAAACCACAAGCTCAGAATCCCCAATTTCCTTGAGCTTCTTAATCCCATGTTTTGCAGCCAATCTCAACAATAATAACAAAGCTTCATACTCTGCCAGATTATTTGTACATTCAAATAATAGAGTGAAAGAGAACCTGAATGTCTTTCCACTTGGTGATCATAACAAGACACTTGTACCAGAGCCTTCCTTTGAACTTGCACCATCAAAATACATAACCCACAAGTTATCGGATTCTAACAATTGTTTTATTTTTGCGATAATCAATGCAATAGGCTTGCCACAATTTTTAGGGAATTCCTCAACCCTAAACTCATCTATACCACTGTCAATAAAACATGTCATGTTTTTAGTTGGTCCATGCTCAATCATATGCGGTACTTTTTATTCCCTTTCAATTTTGACATCCTTACCATCAATGGAGAAAGTGGAAAATGACAAATCACATTGCATGTTACCCCCCATTGATGCACTCCATTTTCTTGACAAAAGCATCCCAAAATGAGGTGGGATGTCTGTGACTAATACTGTCATGACTAAATCCTTGTTAGGGTACTGAGTCAATTTGTAGGGCAATGCTTTGATAGTTCCAATAACTGGAACTTCCCTTGAGTCCATAGCATAGCATCTACCTTGAGCAGTATCTACTGTCAAGCCCAATGCTTCCATTATTTTGACTGGCATAACATTATTTGATGCCCCTAAATCTATCATACAATTCCTTAAGGTTTTTGTTAGAAATGTGTGCCTCAATCCCACAGGTTGAAACCTCTAAAAGGGAAAAGTCAGTGTGACATTTTTTTTGTCTGGCCAATAGCTAGCAGTTGAAACCTTGTTGAAATTATTCAGGTCGTTGTGACCTTGCTTTAGTCTCACCGAAGGAGCCTATTGTTGTGACATTTTGTTCAATATAACCTCTCACTGCCCATGGAGATCTCTGGCCGACAGGCCATTCTATCGTATATCGAGGAGACCCTTGACCAAAAGGCTTAGTTCGGGGTGAAGTCCCAGTGATAGCTAAAGTCTCGCCGACAATGTTTTATGTTGGAGCCTTCGGTGAAAGTCTTGGGTGTTCAATAAGAAGTCTTACCAATAGGAATGTCTCACTGAAAGTATTCACTTAGGGTAACCCAAAGGTCTTGAGGAGAAGTCTTAGTGAGAATGGAATGTCACGTCGACGGGGATACAACTGAAGTCATTGGAGTAGCTCAAGGCGATTGGTATGAAGTCTTGGCGACTCGTGGGGTCTTGCCGATAGTAGTATGGCTTCAGAGTAACATAAGAGAGCTCGGTGAAATGTCTTGGCGAAAGATGAATGTCTTGCCGACCATTCGGTGCTCGATGTAACTTAAAGCCTTCAGAGTAAAGTCTCAACGATGGACGTGTGTCTCAGCGATGAAGAATTCTTTTGTCGATATGACTTTAGAACTTGGTATGAACTCTCTACGAATGTGATAAGTCTTGTCGACTATTATTTGGCACTCGGTATGACTTGAGACTTCGGTGGGATGTCCTGGAAAAAGCGATAGTCTCACCGATATGCAAGCTGAGTTCAATACAAGTTGTAAGCTCGGTGGAACCTCTTGCCGATGGAAATGCCTCTTGGCAACATTGATGATTAAGTCTTGTGGCATCGGGGAGACACAATTAGTGTCTCACCGACATGCCAACACAAGTTGATCGCTTTGACCAAAAGAAGACCATCCTACGTGGTGTCTCATGGACCAATCAGAGAAGCCGAATGGGAACCGTTGGAAGACAGTTCATTGTGGTAGTTCTGAGAGGAAGCTCGACAGACAGGGGTGACATGGTTATACTCTGTGATTGCAGATTGTGACTAGTTAGATGAATCGACGGATTGTTGTGTGGTTGTATGATCAGTGGATGAATTCTATTCTATAAAGACTATAATGTGAATGTTCTATAACAAGGTTGTTCATGCTGAATGCTGTTGTAAACTAACATCAGAAAGATAAGTCAAAACTCTGTTTGTAATCTTTATTACTGTAATACAAAGTGACTTCTCTTGGTGGGGTGGGTTTTTCTCCCGTAAGGGTTTTCCCATGTAAATATGGTGTCCATATGTGTGTGTCAAATACTTTGTTTCTGTTATCTCTTTCATGTGCATCTTAATTGGACTATAATTGTAAAATTTAAAAGGTATCGCTGCATTCTTCCTTGAGTTTTTGAAATTAGGAGAGTTGCTTCCGCATCTAGCTTTCCTTACAAGTGGTATTAGAGCCTGGCCAGTTGTGTTATCCTTGTGGGTACATTAGGTTTTTTGTGTCATTTCTATTTAGTGGGAGTCTTGTATAAGTTTTTCAATTTCTAATTATAGATTGAGATGGAAAGCACATCAGGAAAGATTGAAATAGAGAAATTCAATGGCAACAATTTTGAGTTGTGGAAACTCAAAATGGAGGATCTCTTAGTGGATCATGATCTTTGGATTGTTGTGTCTAGAGTGAAGCCTACAGGCATGAAGCAAGAATATTGGGACCTTGCAGATAGAAAGTCTAAGGGGCTGATAAGGCTTTGTTTGGCAGACTTCATTCTTCTCAATGTGCATGAAGAGAAGACTGCATCTTCCTTGTGGAAGAGACTGGCATCTATTTATCAGGGGAAGTCTTTGGTGAATAAACTATTCCCAAGGAAGAAGTTGTACACTTTGAGAATGTAGGAAGGAGGGTCCGTTAATGAACATTTGAATGCATTCAACATGCTAATTGCACAGTTAACATTTGTTGGTGTGAAGATTGATGAAGAGGATCGTTGTATGCTGATATTGTGTTCTCTTCCAAATTCATGGGATCACCTTGTGGTGGCTATTGGGAGTACAACATCTAGTTTCAAGATGGAAGATGTTGTTGCTTCTTTGTTATTAGAAGAGATGAGAAGCAAATCTTCTGAGATGACAAAGGAGGCCCTTGTTGTTAGAGGAAGGTCGAAAGAGAGAGGGAAGAAGAAGGACAAGAAGTCCAAATCAAAATCAAAGGGGAGATCAAAGTCTCCTAGCAAGAAGTCCAAGGTGAAGTGTTGGAACTGTGAGAAACTTGGTCATGTCCAAAAGGATTGCAAAGAGGAGAAAAAGATGAAGAAGAAGGGATCTTCCGATAATGATTCTTCTCAGAGTGATGCAGACGCCTTCATTGTTGCCTTAGCTACACAGGCATCAGATGATGTTTGGCTGATTGATTCAGGAGCATCTTTCCACATGACATCTCATAGAGATTGGTTCACGAAGTATGAGAAATACGATGGTGGAAAGGTGTACTTGGCAAGTGATTCAACTTTAGAGATTGTTGGCCATGGAAGCGTCAGAATCTAATTCCCCGATGGTAGAGTGAAGGGAATCAATGATGTTATGCATATACCAGGTTTGGCTTGAAATCTATTGTCTTTCAGTAAGTTGAATGATATTGGAGTGCAAGTCATGTTCTCTGGAAATGGCTGCAAGATGACTAGAGGCTCAATGGTGCTAGAAAGGGGTGCCTGTATTGGTACCTTGTACAAGCTGGTTGCACCTGCTGTTCAATGTAACAGTGTCTCTGTAAAGTCATAGAAAGCTAGTCATGGAGGTAAAGAGGGAAATATTCCTAATTGTGTAAACTCTATGGAAGTTAAAATTCCAATAGAAAAGACTATGCTCTGGCATCATAGGATAGGCCACATAGGAGAAAAAGGTTTAAAAACCTTGAAGAATAAAAACCTGGTTGAGGGGCTTGATGATTGTAACCTTGAATTTGAATTCTGTGAACATTGTATATATGGAAAACAACACCGTGTTTCATTTTATTCCAGTCCTCATAAATCTTTTGGTTTGCTAGATTATATTCATTTTGATTTATTTGGTCTAGTGAATGTTCCTTCTTTGTCTAAGTCAAGGTACTATGTATCGTTTATTGATGATTATTCAAGAAGAGCATTTGTTTATTTTCTGAAAAGTAAATCAGAAGTATTTAGTCAATTTAAGGAATTTAAGAACCTTGTAGAAAATCAGACATGAAGGAAAATAAAATACTTAAGGACTGATAATGGCGGTGAATTTTATTTTGATGATTTCGAGAGGTATTGTAAAGACCATGGGATTAAAAGACATAAGACTACACCTTATATTCCACAACAAAATGGAGTTGCAAAAAGGTTCAATAGGACAATAATGGAGAGAGCACGAAGTATGCTGAGTAGTGCTGGCTTGGAGGAGAAGTTCTAGGCTGAGGCTGTTGCTACTACATGTTACTTGATTAATTGTTCTCCAAATTTTTCTTTTGTTGAGAAAACACCTTTGGAAGCATGGTCTGGTAAGAAGCCCTCTTTAAGACATATTCATGTTTTTGGCTGTGAGGCATATGCTCATGTGCCGAATGAGAAAAGATCTAAATTGGAGAACAAGGCTATCAAATGTATTTTTATTGGCTATAGCGCTGGCATAAAAGGATACAAGCTTTGGAATCCTAATATAGAGAAGGTTGTATATAGTAGAAGTGTAATCTTTTGTGAGCTAAATCCTTCTACCTTGGATCTACAGTCAGAGACAAAGTCAAAAAATAATAAGGATGTAGTTGAAATTCCTCCTACACTAGAGAAAGAGGAATTGAAAATTCAAAATGTACTTGAAACTAAGGAGAGCTCAAGCAATTTTGAAAGTTATGTAGAAGAAGAAGAACCTCAGCCTCAGCAAGTGAGGAGGTCAACTCATGAAAGAAAGCAACCTGATAGGTATGGGTTTTCTTTGATAGATTCTACTTGTGCCTATGCTTTAATTTCTAGCATTGATGAGCCTAGGACTATGAAAGAGGCATTTAAAATGTCTGATTCAGACTCTTAGTTGGAAGCTATGAATGAAGAAATGGCATCATTAGAAAAGAATGACACTTGGAGTTTGGTGCCCTTGCCTAAAGGCATAAAAGTTGTTGGTTGCAAATGGGTATTTAAAAAGAAGATTGGTCTGGATGGCAATGTGGAAAAATATAAGGTGAGGTTGGTTGTGAAGGGTTATTCCCAGGTAGAGGGAATTGATTATGGGGAAATTTGTTCTCCTGTAGCTAACCTGACATCTATCAGATTTCTTTTGTCACTTGCAGCAGCGTATGACTTAGAGGTCAAACAGATGGATATGAAGACAACATTTCTTCATGGTGATCTTGAAGAAGAGATTTACATGTCCCAGCCTAAGCACTTTGTTGAAAAAGGTAAAGAGAAACTAGTTTGCAAGTTGAAAAAGTCTCTATATGGGTTAAAGTAGTCACCTAGAATGTGGTACTAGAAATTTGATACTTTTATATTATCTTTGGGATTTTTGAGATTAAAATCTGATCATTGTGCTTATTATAAAGTTGAAAGTGATCAAGTTTTTATTATTGCTCTCTACGTTGATGATATGTTGTTCATAGGCAATAGTAAGTTGATGATTTCTGATCTTAAGTCTCAGTTGTCTGCTAAGTTTGAAATGAAAGATCTTGGTGCAGCAAGGTATATTTTGGGGATGGAGATAACCAGGGACAAGAATAGTAGAAAAATTTGGCTTAGTTAGAGTAAGTATATCAAGATTGTTCTAGAGAGATTTTTCATGAATGATTGCAAGCAACTAGTTGTTCCAGTCTTGCGGGGAATGAAGCTATCTGTTGAAGACTATCCAAAATCTCCTACTGAGATGGAGGACATGACCAGTGTACCCTATGCTAGTGCAGTTGGCAGTCTTATGTATGCAATGGTCTGTACTAGGCCAGACATTGCCCAAGTAGTGGGAGTTAGTCGGTTTATGGCTAATCCTGGAAGGACACATTGGGATGCTATGAAAAGAGTTTTCAGATATTTGAAGGGCACTTCGGATTTTTATTTCTGTTACCATGGGAACTTGGTTGAATCACAGAGGTCTCTTAGTATTCAAGGCTATGTGGATTCTGATTGGGCAGGGGACATTGACAGCAGGAGGTCCACCAGTGGATATATTTTCATGTTGAATGATGGTGCAGTGAGTTGGATGAGTAAGTGGCAGGCTGTAGTCGTTTTGTCCACTACAAAGGCTGAATACATGGTAGCTACTCATGCTTGTAAAGAAGTAGTTTGGTTAAAATGTTTGTGTTCTAATTAACATTGGTTTTGATGTAGGGAAAATAACTATTTTTTGTGACAGTCAGAGTGCAATTTGTCTGGAAAAGAATCCTACTTTCCATGCTAGGACGAAACATATAGATGTATAGTACCACTTTGTATGAGATATGGTGGAGGATGGAAAGGTATATTTGGAAAAAGTTGATACTCTGGAAAATGTTGTAGATGCATTGACGAAGTCAGTGAGCACAAAAAAGTTTAGGTGGTGTGCCAGTTCAATGGGCCTTAGTGCCCATGATTTTCAGTAGGTTTGTTGTGCTTTGGAGGTGCTTGTGTGATCTTCATCAAGTGGGAGATTGTTAGAAATGTGTACCTCAATCCCACAGGCTGAAACCTCTAAAAGGGAAAAGTTGGTGTGACATCTTTTATGTCTAGTCAACTAGTAGTTGAAACCTTGTTGAAATTATTTAGGTCGTTGTGACCTTGCTTCAGTCTCACCGAAGGAGCCTATTGCTGTGACATTTCATTTGGTATAACCTCTCACCACCCATGGAGATCTTTGGTCGATAGGCCATTCTATCATATATCGGGGAAACCCTTGGCCAAAAGGCTTAGTTTAGGGCGAAGTCCCAACGATAGCTAAAGTCTCGCCGACAGTGTTTTATGTTGGGCCTTTGGGGAAAGTCTTGGGTGTTTGCTAAGAAGTCTTATCGATAGGAATGTCTCACTGAAAATATTCACTCGAGGTAACCCAAAGGTCTCGGGGAGAAGTCTCAGCGAGAATGGAATGTCACATCGATGGGGATATAACTAAAGTCATCAAAGTAGCTCAAGGTGATTGGTATGAATTCTTGGTGACTCGTGGGCTCTTGCCGATAGTAGTATGGCTTCAGAGTAACATAAGAGAGCTCAATGAAACCTCTTGGTGAAAGACGAATGTCTTGCCGACCGTTCGGTGCTCGATGTAACTTAAAGCCTTCAGAGTAAAGTCTCAACGATGGACGTGTGTCTCAACGATGAAGAAGTCTATTTTCAGCATGACTTGAGAACTCTGTATGAACTCTTTGCGAATGTGATAAGTCTTGCCGACTATTATTTGGTGCTCGGTATGACTTGAGAATTTGGTGGGATGTCCTGGAAAAAGCCATAGTCTCACCGATATGCATGCTGAGGTCGATACAATTTGTAAGCTTGGTGGAACCTCTTGCCGATGGAAACGAATCTTGGCGACATCGATGATTGAGTCTTGTGGCATCGGGGAGACACGATTAGTGTCTCACCAACATGCCAACACAGGTTGATCACTTTGAACGAAAGAAGACCATCCTACGTGGTGTCTCATGGACCAATCAAAGAAGGTGAATGGGAACTGTTGGAAGACAATTCATTGTGGCAGTTCTACAAGGAAGCTTGAAAAATAGGGGCAACATGGTTATACTATGTGATTGCAGATTGTGACTGGTTAGATGAATCGACGGATTGTTGTGTGGTTGTATGATCAGTGGATGAATTCTATTCTGTAAAGACTATAACTTGAATGTTCTATAACAAGGTTGTTCATGGTGAATGTTGCTGTTAACTGACATCAGAAAGATAAGTTAGAACTCTGTTTGTAATCTTTATTACTGTAATACAAAGTGACTTCTCTTGGTGTGGTGGGTTTTTCTCCTGTAAGGGTTTTCCCACGTAAATCTGGTGTCCATATGTGTGTGTCAAATACTCTGTTTCTGTTATCTCTTTCATGTGCATCTTAATTGGACTATAATTGTAAAATTAAATTGTATCTCTGCATTCTTCCTTGAGTTTTTGACGTTAGGAGAGTTTCTTCCACATCTAGCTTTCCTTATAGTTTTCCCATTTATATCTACACTTAAGAAAAAGGGAGTTATATTTTCAAGGCACATGTTAATAGAAATTTCTAAATATACAGGAGGAGTTTGTGACACAATTCCCTCCACTTCCTTTTCTTCTTTCCTAGTTTCGTGTTCAATTTTATTACCAGCAACATCTGTGATCAAGGCTATTGTTTTTTCTATGTGTTCATGTATTCTCATCATTTCTAACAAAGTTATAGTTACTTTAACCTAAGAAAGCACATGAAACATATCTACAGTTGTATACTTAGGCATATTAGATATCATAACTTCATCATTCTCCTTTTTCTCTTGTTGATTACCTCTTCCTGGCTTCTTTTTCTTCTTATCCTCTGCAACAGGTTCAACTACCTTTGTGATCACCTTGGTCTTCACCAGCGACGAAGTCACATCTTCTTGAGGCTTTGGGCCTTCATTCTTTTGTGTCCAAACCTTATCATTCTTAACCTCTTTGAATTTCACATCTTTTTTGTTGTCAACATTAACACCTCTGTTTTTATCCTTTTGTTCTTTAATAAACAAGCCAACAAGTTTACCTTGTTCACCACCCACAGTTCTATTTCTCAATTGAAGTGAATTTCTCATTTGGGCAGCCATTTCCTTAGTTAATCTTGCAATCTCTTCTTTTGATGATCTCCTTAAGGACACTGAATCTTCAACCGGTTCCATATTGCAAACATTATGATCAAAATAACCTTCCTCACTAGAAAAGATCTGTTGATGATACATCTCACTTCTCTACCTTTGATTGTCCATATCATCTTCCTGTACCTTGTCGTTAGAAGAACAATCCGCCTCATCAACATATGATCTAGTCATACAAACATCTACATCATCCCGCTCATATTCTAATGTTTGATTATGGACATCCTCTCCCCCTTCTTCAACAACAAGCAACTGAGCAATACCACAATAATTTTGATCATGAGGGTGTTCACACACTTCACACCATGGTCTATCTACTACTAGATTCACTAAATGTTTCTGCAAGGGATCTAGCGTATGCTGGTCAGTTTTATGCCTTTGGCTAGGCAAGATTGGTTTCCCATCTTTCCAATTTGTATTATAAGGATAGTTTTGCAATCTAAGTGGCCTATCATTCTTATTATAGGGTTGAATTTCATGTCCTATACCCTTCTCTTGCTTAGCAATAATTTTCTTTGTCTTTCAGACTATTATAAACCTTTTCCCACTTTTCATCATCCTTAGGCTTTGTAGCCAGAATCTTCTCAATCTTATTCTTAGGATTTTTTAAAAGTGCAGGTTCTTCTCTCCTACCACACTTCCCAAAAGCTCTTCTATTATTGTCAATATTTATAGCCGCCTTAAATGTATCCCTCATAGTCCAAGGTCCTTATCTTTGAGAAGATATGCCATTTTAGCATCAAAGGCATTGAAGTATGTAGTTAAGCAAACATTTTCATCAAACTTTAAAACCTAAAGTAATTTATACATTGCTTTTTGAAATCTTAAATTAAACTCTATCACAGGCTCATTCAATGACTTCTTGATGTTATTAAATTCATTCAACATAAAAATAGCATTAGTTTTATCACCATACTGCTCCTTAAAACATTTTCAAACTCATCCCATGAACCAATACTAGCATTAGATAGACCTCTATACCAATCCCTCACATCTTCTACTAGAGATTGTACAAACAATTTCATTACAACATCTTCATGTTCTACCTCATAATCATTCAACATATCTATAAAAGCTTTCAAGTGTTCCTCTGCTATTACAAAATTATTGCTAGCAAACTTATTCATCTTTTCTCTCAAGTCAGCAGAGATGGAATTTGGATAACCAAGGATACCATCAAAGAATAATGGCCTATACCTTTCTAACTATATAGGTCGTCATTGAAACAATCCCTCATTCTTTTGAGGATCAACACCAAACCCTAAATCTTGTATTTTAGAACCATCCTGATTTGGATTTATAGATCTATTTGCATGAGTCTTCATGCTAGAGTTCTTTATGGTAGGGTCTTGGTGACTCGATGAGGTGGTAGCTTGTGCAGCCTCATCCATGTTTAACATCTTTAGGAAACTTAGTTTCCTCTTCATTTTTGTATTCGCGGCCTCAATTTCTGCTCTCTCCAACTCTTTTGTTAGGGCTTCATTCTCCCTTTTAGCCTTTTCTAAGGAATATTTTGTTTGCAATGACACATGTGGTTGAAGATCTTGTTGAGTGGAATGAGGAATTACTTTCTCATTTATTTTAACCCCTTCAACCTTTTTCTTTCCCTTATCTAAGATAAACTTACTCAGTTGAGACTTAGCATGATTTGAGGGTTTTGGGTTAGCAGGTTTAGGCTGGACATCAATGTGGCCTATTGGGTTTTCTTCAAACACAGGCTTTGTTCCTCTATTAGCAATACTCTATACAGTTGGACCCTTGACACTTGGTTTAGGTTCTTGTTGGTTCAGGAACTTCATGCTTTTCAACTACCTCATCAACCTATCCCTCTCTATCACAACATTTCGTAACTCTGCCTCTCTCTCCTCCTCTCTTTTCCTCCTGAGCTCAACTTGCTTTTGGATTTCCCTTCTCAAGGAGTTAATGTCTCCAAAAACATCATTAGGGTCAGGAAAAGTCACATTAGAACTTGATGTATCACTTAGGTCTATTAAATTGACCTCTTCCAATACATGTTTAGACAATAAAGGGTTTACATCATTTTTACCAGGTGGAGGAGGCACATCACTAATGCATTCTCTATGATGGCTTCGACTTCTACTCCTGCCTTTTCTCTTTTCAACATATTTAACACTAACAACCCCTTTATTTTGACATGTCACATCTTCTTGAACCGGTGTATTAAATAATGCATCAAAAAATCCACATCTATCTTAATATGAACTTCTAGACGTTGAACTTCTAGACACCTTTTCAAGATTTTCAAAGATGGGGCGTAAAAACTTACTTGTACCTTGGTGTATAGGGTTCTGTGACAGGGGAGTAGCATTACTAGATTATGGTCTCTTCTTTATCTAAACCTTCTTCATTTTGGTAAGTCCACCTTCCAATTTATGTTCTGGGTGATTCTTCATGAATGACCTAGTGTTC
Organism: Sequoia sempervirens; assembly: GCA_007258455.2. Taxonomy (NCBI): domain Eukaryota; kingdom Viridiplantae; phylum Streptophyta; class Pinopsida; order Cupressales; family Cupressaceae; genus Sequoia; species Sequoia sempervirens. The sequence continues at coordinate 435,632,771 of VDFB02193867.1, forward strand.
TTCATTCTTCATACTTGTCCAAAAGTCCTCTTTACTTATAATAAACTTCTTACAATAAAAAGAACACTAGTGCAGAGACTTCAAAGTCGCCACCCAAACAGCTTGGGAATACCAAATACCTAAAGGAATGTGGTGGAGAGTGAAAACCTTTGGAACCTCGTACTGTCAACACACAAAAGTGCTTTATAGAAGAAGTGTACAGACTTAACATAGGATTTTAGGCTTAACCTTCAAGTCACAAAAATACTATGACAAATCCATGCAAAATGGACAACTGACACACTAGCAAGAAATATTAAAGCTAGTTACCCAGTGGAGTCATCATCTTGTTGGTTTCTTTTTACACTGTAACTAGGTTTGTCTCCTAATCTACCTATGGAACTGCTAATCCCAATCAAGGGCAGCTCGAAGGACCTAGACCAACTGACAAGGACTTTAAGAAACCTCCAACACTTTGGGCTCTGCAAGACCCAGGAGGGTGATTCCTTAATGTGTTTACAACCTCTGCACTGTTGTTATAAACAACATTAACAATAATAGATGATCTCACCTAATAGCTCAATACAATAGGATAATGCTAAAATAAATTGGTTGTTTATTAGTAATATCAACTACTTGGAGCATGAGATAACTACAACACAAGCTAGTATAAAATAGTCATTGATTTTGTAGTTTGGAGCAAGCTCCAGGCAAAGACAAACAACTACTGAATCATATGGGTAATCACAATTTAGACTAGTGGCATATATCTATTGGGCAGGAGTCAAATTTATAAGCATCTAAAGACATATAATAGATTTAACACATAACATATGGAATCCTTGATGATATTGCATTACAATTTTGTCAATATATATTCTACCTCAATACTACTTACCAAATCCTTATACAATACATATCCTCCTATAATCCCCTTCAATCATTTTAATTAATTCTTTGAATTAAAGCTAAAATAAGGATCATACACACCACAACAGTGAGATGGATAAAACAACCCTTGGTTATCTTATTCAAGGTTCAAATATGCAAGTACAATGGAGGGACATGAGCTTGAATTTTTCACTTAAAATCAATTGCTAGTACTATTATACAACATTAAACCTCCATGAACTCAAAACCTGTGATAGACTGACTCAAAACCTAAGTTGCACTTCTTCCTGAAACCATCAGACTTTACAAATTGCTCTGCAACTTCACCTAGACTCGAAAAAAATTGTCTAACTTCCTCCTTCATACCTCTGGCCTTGAAATCCTTCTTGTAGAGAATGAAGGAGCAACCAAGCATCGGGTCAAAGAGTACACATGTCACCAGCCAATTGGAACACCTGGAAAAGTTGATGCAGCAATAAAGACCACCAAAAATCCACACCAAGATCACCATTAAAGCATAACTAGAAACCACTGCAACCACAACATCTGACATATTTATTTAAACATGCCAGTTAGTGTCCTTCCCGCTATTAAAACTCACCTGCTTGCCTGCACAAATGGCTCCAACCATACTTTGACTCAATTTAAACTCCAGTTGTCAATCCTTCAATTGAATAAAATCATTGAATGACCACCTTCAAAAACTAGCTGACACAATCACCAGTGTAGCAATCAAGGGCCCATCACACCATATGCTATGAAGGAAATCCATGTGGTGGTTGCCTGCAATATCACAAGATCCTTCAACTTATGATCACGTGATGGTGGGCAACCATTAATCTTGAGCATCAACGATCTTGTCCCTTCAAAACAGTCACCGACCTTATCCATAACTATTGAGCAACATTTCTGCCAAGATTAAAACATCTCCATCAATTTTCAGCACATGCATCCTGCAAGCGCTTTAGTAACCCGTCCTTTTACTCCTTTGGATTCATCGGATGGGACACATGGCAGTCACCTGTGATATCACCATCTCGCAATTTTGGATCATGGGATGGTGGAGAACAGCTAAGATGTGGCTAGATTTAGATTTTAATCGCCACCGTAGATCTTCTTTGACTTGACCTGTTGCCCTAATTTATCTGTCCTTATGTATTTAATGAATTTCCACGGCCTTAACAAATATATTATTTTAAATGTTTTGCTATGGAAGCAATAAAACATTTAAAATACATCGCTCAAATTTTCCTCAGGCCCCACCTTGTACACGTGGCAACATCTCGCTGCTTTGCGATAGATAAAAAGTGAGCACCTTTCAATTGCAAAATAGCAGGCAAGCCGTTTGATCAAAAGGTAGTTGATCATCGGTGGCACAAGTTTGATCCCCCAGGAAGAGACATGTGGTGCCCGCCCGCGATATCATGATCCTCCAATTCTCGATCATGGGATGGCGGGCAACCGTTGATCCTTGAAGGTAGATGATCAATGGTAGTATGAACACCATCCTTCTACAAAATAAAGCACATGATAAAAAGACCAGGGGAAATTACTTGGCTGATAGAAAATGACAACATAAGTTGTTTTAAAATAACTCAACATGAGGGTAGCCTAGACCTAGGAAATTAAAACCCACAGAGGAAATAAAACATTAAGACCAAAGGGGCCAGGCCTAGATAGAATAATGGGGCATAAGTTATTTTAAGAGCCTTCAAAAAGTAACAGAAAAATAGAATCCAACGAAGGCGTAAAATAAACATTAGGGTTTTACATGAAAAGAAAGTTAAAACCCCAACCCTAGGATTTTCCAAACACCAAGGAAGACTAGAAGACACTAGGCAGGGTAGAAATGGAACACACAAAGCAAAAATTTGAAGTTCCAACATGGTCTTTCTACCAAAAATGCCTCAGTTTCTCCAAATTTATTGAGATTGTGTGACAAAGAAAGCTGCAATGTCAAAATAAATCATGCTGCATTTGTGATTACGACTCCCACTAGGGGCATTTTCACAAGTAGATCTAAAACTAGGCTCATTTTTGAGGAATCCCAAAATTTTCCCCTTGAATCCTCAGAATTTTTAAATTTTAACCTCAAGAAGATGAAAGATCAAAATAAATAGTCAAATGAAACATCGAAGAATTTCCTTGGGCTAATATAAGCCCTTGGAAGCTTGAAGATCAAAATAAATGCTCATTTCAGAAGATTTCACAAGAAACATGGGTAAATTTGTCTGAGAACTCTAGTAAGCCTGAAGACAAGAATTCATGGTCATTTCAGGAAATTTCACAAGAGACATCACTAGATTTTTTGAGGCTAAGGTCAAACCCTAGGAAGTTTGAAGATCTAAATTCAGATTCATTTGAGGAATTTCCAAAAGAAACAACTCCATATTTTCCCAGGCTAAGTTTAAACCTAAGGAGGCTTGAAGAACACAATTACACATTTATTTCAAGAAAGTTTCTTTCCCAAAAGTGGAAATTTGGTGCCAAATTTGAAAAAATGGCCCAAGGAAGCTTTGAAACCTTCAAAAATAACATTAAGGAAGCTAGATCGAAAGGAATCTACTAGTTATTGAGAGACTTTGGATTTTCTTAAAAATGCCGCTAGAAATGATACAGGGACTTTGAATGTGAATAAAGCTATCGATTTAGAAGGAGAAGTCAAGGTTATTGCTAAATCACATGGAAGATCACCAACATTTTTCTCCTCTAAGGCATCATTAAGTGGAATTAAGAACACTCCTACGTCAAAGTTGTACAAAGCACATAAGTTTTTTTTTGCCCGCTAATCGTCATCATGTTGAAGCAGCATCCCGACTGAAGGCCATGGAAAATGAGAAAATTCAAGTTTCATAACTGGCACAGGCAAGAGAAGATCTTTGGATGGATAAATAGGAAAAAGCTTATTCTGCTTGGTTGAATTTTGTGCTCATACAGCCAAGTCAAATACTTCAAGTTCCTCAATGGTAGGAAAACGCTTATTCTGCCTTTTTGAATTTTGTGCTCAAGCATCCAATGAATTCAAATACTTCAAGTTCCTCAATGGCATAAAATATAACTTCCATCACTTTTGAGAGCACTTTGAACATAAACAAAGGTAAATGGGACAACTTATTTAAGAAAATTGGTGGATTAGAGAATGAGACCTCATGGCATACACCAAGGCATACAGGTCTCAAATTCCCAAGGGGAGTGCCAATTGATGGATCCAAGAGTTTAGAAAAATTTAGGGTTCAATCATTCCAAGAAATATCAGAAGCTTGCCTCTAGGATGTATGCCTTGTTTCTGATTTGCGACAAAGAATGGAGATTTATCTCGACTCTACTATTGTGGAGGATGTGATCTTTGTAATGTTAAGAGTTGCCAAGGTGAGCTTCAAGAAGCTATTAATTACTAAAGTGCATTTTTGTACTAGATATACTTTCACATTATGATAATAAATGGTTGAACAATTAGATAGGCATCAATTATCTATTATATTTTTACTCTATTTTTTTATCCTTAATTGAGTCACCACCTGTTATTGGATGCTAGGTTGTTATTCCTAACTACATGATTAAGTTCAATTGATCTACCATTTGTCACTCATAGACATTAGCATAATTTAAATTTTCTATTGGGGTAGCATATATTTAAAGGTCTATTTCATGGGCTCAGGAAGGAGTCATTGAACATTGTGTAATGTGGTCGGTAGAAACAATGCTTTGACATGTGTTGTTTTCTTTTTAAAATTATTATAGTATGTTGAAGATGGAAGGCTGAAGATGGAAGAAGAATGTGTAATAATAATAGACATTGTTCTAAAGGAGAGGGTAGTTCAAGTTCTCATGAATCGTAATCCTACATGGTTGCGAATTGGATTGTACATTATCCTTGGACACAATGTCCTTGTGCAAAAGAAAAAACCTAGTTTTCCACTGCATGTGACAAAAGAATAAGTGAAGATTTTGTGAAGGATTAATAATAATTCACCTTGATTAGATCTAGCCAAAGCTTCCAGATTTTTTATAATAAAACTATGTAAATAGTCTCTAGTCTTGTTTGGTTAAACACCTACACTTCTTAAGGAAATCCTACATGTATTCAAGTAGATTTGGTTAAACAATTACACAAATTGGTATTCAAGTCGACCAACTGATTCATCTGATCCATATGATTGTTTTTTCTCATTCAACATTCATTATGCCTTAACACCTCTCAAGTCCCTCCTTCCATCGTTGAGGAGGAAAAACTAGCACAACACGTCAATAATCTCTAAACTCCTAGACTATTTGATATTAATGAAAACATTACTTACTACTAAAAAAAACCTCTAGAAGATCCAAATTAAGTACCTATGCAATGCCTATCACATCCAAACCTTGTGAGGCCACATTTGTAGCAACCTAGAAATTTTAATAACAAAGAAAATGCAACCATTAGAACTACTTGTATTAAGAAATCCATTTTCATCCAGGTTAAATTTTAGGAAGCTTCCCTCTTCTCTTTCCTCAAATTGATCTAGAAAACACCCATATATTTTCCCAACTTGATTGTGGTCCTTAATCCTCCTATCCCACTTCATTCCTTTTTGTACTGTATGCACACCCTCCCTCACATTCAACTGATTACCCATTTCATCCTCCATGTGTAAGCTAATTCACTTATTTGCAACTTCACGCTCCCTTCATCACCATTAGAAAGCCTACAATTCACTATAATATTACATGAAACCAACTCCAAGTGAAAAGAATTATGAGCTAGTAGAATGCTTCCAAATCCTAGTATTGTGAAATCATCTTCACGACCGCAATAATTCATCCATTCTATCAGAGGTCTCCAACTTGAAAGATTCACATGTTTTGTTCTTGTGTTTATTAAGATCCAACTTAGCCTCATCATGTTCAAAAATAATTCCTTGCTCTCAACTTCTTTCTCTCTCTTGGTTGTAATTGGAGATAGGGTGTCATAACAATTTGGAATCATAGAAAAGGCACGTGAACTATTTGCCAAAATGCCTCAAATAGAGGTTATCTCATGGAATTGATTGATTTATTTTAATAACATCCATGTGACCAACCAATCTATGGGACCCACGAAATGAAACTGAAAGACCACTTTAGCCAAAACAACAAAAACAATAGCTGACCCCACTAAACTACTTCATGTTGTTTTCCAACTCTTTGTTGATTCTATTTCTTCTGCTATGAATTTTGATCAGGTAACTTGTTTTATTGATCTTTTCTTCTTCAAACAAGGCCGCTAAAGACTTGACTTTTAACAATTTTGAGTAGAAATATCAAATGTCCTCGTAAGCCTTACATTCCATAATGTAGTGCCACTCTGTCTCCACTAAACTCGAAGAGAAGAAACAACAAATCCTATCCTCCCACACCTCTTTGGGTATTTTCCACCTTCCTATTTCACATCTCAAACGGTGATAGCTAGTTCTTAACTAGGCTATTAGCACTTTAGCCTTCCACTTTATATCTGCCCCCATGTAAAAAAAATCTCATGATCACAAGTAGGGTTAAAAAGCAAAACATAGTGTTCTCTTTTCCTACCAAGCTGTTTCGACCACATGATATTTTTGAATTTCTCTTTTACATACTTTTTCATTTCAACTTTTGTGTTTGGACACTCTTGCATGTTGATCCCCCATTTTCCCATCCACTTGACATTTTGCTTCATCCACGTGCTCTTCCTTCTAGTTAATGTTTCTTCCACCACAATTTTGGGCCATCGGTGTTCTCCCATTATCTCTATCCTCTGTAAATAGCCTAATAGATGAATTATCGTTGCATTTCTATTGGGAAGACACCCGCTTTAGCCAAAACAATCTCATACGGGACTATAGTTTTTATTTTGAAATTGCTTGTGATTAAGTTCTTTTGGAGTCTTTCTATTTGTTTCCATTTCATAGCTGACGTGCTACAACCCCAAACTTCATAGCCATATTGTAGATGTCTAAATTTGGACACTTAATTTATCCAAGTTTATCCCCTTTAAGTAACATCCTTAAGTTCTTCTAATCCCTAATGTATTTAATCAATAGTACATTATCTCTTTAATCCTCCTTTCATCAAATGAATTAAATAAATATCACATTTATTTAATTCCTCCTCATGTCACATCCTCCATCATTTTTATCTTATCTTAATCCTTCTTCTAATCTCATCATTAGGATGTGCACATGCCTAATCTTTGATTAGGAGGTGTCACATCCTCCAACTTTTGCAAGTTGGCCTCTAATCTCTCTTAGCCACCTAACCCTCCTCTAATCCTTCATTACTCTTCCCCATGTGATATTTGACTTGTCACATCAAGTCACATGTGAATTCTAACTCTCTTCTAATCTTCATTAATCAGTCTAATCAAGTACTTGCACAATCCTAATCACTTAATTGAGTCAACCCTATTAAATGCTTTTCTTTTTGACAAGGCATCTCCCTTCCCTATGTGAATTTTTAATTCACCTTTTAATCCCCCAATGCATTTAAGGAATTTTAAATTTCTTATTTCATCCCCATGAGACTATTTGAGGAATTTTTAATTCCTCACATGTCCTCTCACCCACATGGGGACAAGTACCTCCTTTATGAGGAGATCTTGTCCAATCCCAAGGTACTTTGTACCCCCTCCATGTCATGTCCTTCTCACTCCACCTCATGTCCACTTCACCTTTTAGGGCTTCATCACATGCCACATGTCAAGATGTGAGGGCTTGTGAGTTATCAACTCACCATAGCCCTACATCTTAATGTTTGGTGGCTCAATCTTGACCCTTCATTTCCCCTAGGAATTCTCAAAAATCCTATAAATACCCCCTCTTTTCTCTCATTTTGTGGAGATTCATTTTGCTAGTCAAACTATTGCAATTTTGTTTCTCAATTCATACTTAGCCATTTTCTTGTTTTCATCCACTTGCACTCATCCTCACAACATCATTTATCTTGCATCTTGTTCCATCCAAGGAGCATACACATCAAAGATCGAAGGGCCAACCAAGGGATCGACTCAACGCAAGGTATAGAGTTCCATTTTTTTGCTTTTATCTTGCATTATTTCCAACTTAGGCTAATCTTGAGGTGTAGGTTGTTTTGGTGTTTATTTGCACTCTTTTACTTGTTGCTTGATTTCTAACGCTCACATTCGACCTATCACACATATAAAACCACAGGTGTAACAAGCAACCCAAATAACTTCTTTGTTTTCCAATCCCATAACTTAGCTGATCTACATCTATTTTGGAGCAAGTAAAGAGATTTCCACCCCCCTTGAATTCTTTTTGTCCTAAAAATCTCCCATTTGAGATTTTTTCAAAAATTGAGACCCAAATATTTGTATTCACTGACCACCTACAAAGTGTTTCCCTCAAACTCAAAATATATTTGCTTCCTAGCCCTTTTCAACATAAAAATCATGACCTTGGTTTTGTTGATGTTGACATGCATTCCCACATCTTGACAAAAAAGTTCCAAAGAATTTAGATGATCTTGAAGAATATTTTCATAATTTTCCATTAAAGTAAGGTCATCCACATATAGTAGTAACTTGACCACAAAAGTGGCCAAAAGAACACCATCACCTCCCTGCTTGTCCAACCACTCTTCTAATTTGTCTATGTACAACCCAAAAAAAGTGGGGGATAGAGGGAATCCCTGCTTGACACCAATGTCACTCTTGAAGCACTCAGAAAACCTGCCCTTGTTCTGATTTTGGCCCTCACTTGATCATAAAGTCTATGGACAACAACCCTATATTTATCCAAAATTCCAAGTTGTTCCATTCTGTCCCAAAGTTTGTTTCTAGGTACCATGTCAAAAGCCTTTTTGAAGTCAAAAAAACAACAAAAGACCTCACTACCCTATTTATCCCAAAAAAATTCAACCATGTGCCTGAGAGTAATGCAATGGTCAATAGTAGAATGCTTTGGTCTAAAACCAGCTTGCCCTTTCACCCTCTTATCCTCCTTCTCAGCCCAACGACTAATTCTTTGCTCCACCATGCTCCCAACGAGCTTCTCAAAGAGAGGATTAATCATTATAGTGTGATAGTTTGACAGGTTGTTGACATCCCCACTCTTGTGGAGAGGGATAACAACGCTCATGGTCCAATTTGCAAGGAAACCATCTTGAATGACCCTATTGAAAATCTTTTTGACATGCAGTGCCAAGAGCTCTAAACCCCACTTCAAATATTCCACTTGCAACCCATCAATGTCCCAAGCCTTGCCTACTTCCAAAGCTTTAATACCACTCTTGATATCCATTGTGGAGAAAAGTTTATCATTAGAATTAATTGCTAGAGGGTATGTTTTGTCTTGGTCTCTTTCATACAATATTTTTGCAAATTCTAACCATTGGATGTCCGCGATGTTATTCTCAGTAGAACCTCTAGCTTATTGCAATTCTCTCCAAAAACCTCTTGGATTGTGCTTTCCAAGAGAAATTAACTCCCTCCTTACAATCATGTATTCCTATTTTTTTGATCTTACTAATTTTTCATACAGTTTTTTATTTGCTTGCTTGCTTCCCGATATTTTCAAACTCCTTTTAGCCATCTTACACTCTTTGTCATACCATGGATTTGCAGGAAAGTTGTTTTTGGGATCCCTTTTACCCTTGGCTCTTTTGCAAGCTAAGAGAGCCTTGTGAATGATTTCCATCAACTTCTTGTTGTTTATTATGCTTTGATTTATAGTGGGGCTGCCAACATTTTTTATTCCCTTTAACTATTTTTCAAGCATTCTTTTATATATGTCCCGATTCTCGTCAGTTAGGAGAATTTTGTCTTGAAGGCCACTCCCTTTGCATGGTTGTAGACTAGCTCTTTGCTGGATAGTTTCTCTCATACCAAGCTTGATGTAAATAGGGTTATGATCAGATTTCAGTTCTATAGGGCAGCTCCCTATTTCCAACTCTATTATCCTTGGAATAATTCTTTGAGAACCAATCACATAGTCTACCACACTCTGACCATTGTGGGTATGACATGTGAAAGCTCCCGTGCTTGGAAAAGTACTTAGACTGTTACAAATGATTAAATTGTGGAGGCAGCACAAACCCAACAAATTTACACCAAAAGATGAAATACCACCTTTTGAGTCTTGAGATACCCTTTGCCAACTTTGTTTTTCCTCTTCCTCTAACCATAGAAGATTGCTATTTTTCCCCTCTTCCTTACCAAAACAAAGAGCTTTGTTATTTATTGTTCTTGCATTAAAGTCCCCAAGTAGGATAATCTTTCCTGAATCACAATATTTTGCTACGTCAATTTTTAGTGCTTTGTATGGGTCATCTCTATCTAGATTCATTTTCTTGTATGCTTTAGAGCCATAAGGGGTGAAATAACAAACTGCAAACCAAATCAAAGATTTACCATCTATTATCTTCACCCATATGTATTAGTTATTTGGGTCTTTCTTTTCTATCTTTATGATTCTCTCACATTCTTTCCTAACCAAGATTGTTACTCCCCCATGCCCCTTTCTGCTCTTTGTTAGCTTATTCCACACTGAAAATTTATTATAACCTTCAAAATCAGGTATCTTACAACCTTCATGCTCATGTGTTTCCATGAGAGTGATGATATCCTTGCCTTCAGCTATGGGCCCCAACCCAGGCCCCTTCCTCCAAGGGTAGCCTCTACAGTTCCAGCTTACCATTGACAGGTGATCTTGGGGGGCCTCGCCTTCCTATTTATTATGGTTTGTGTTGTCCCTGAATTGAGATTTCCCCCTATATAACCATGCATCTTTTCCTACTTTTCTTGCTATTATAAATTTCTCCCATTCTTTCCTTTTTTCTTCTAGTTGTGTTGGAGTTAAATCCTCATCTATATAAAATGTCGTTCCTTGGATGAACCTTTTGTTTCTTAAAATTTTGTTCCTATTTTCACCACTTTTCAAGGTTACTCTTATATTCGTGCTCTTTCCTCCTCCCATGGTTTTACCAATTCTATTTTCTTGGAGGATATGTCCTCCCCACTGAAGCTTACTTAATATAAAACCCCTTACTACTCTGCTAGTGACTTCTCCATCACCATGCTCCTTCAACCCTTTAATTATTATGTTTGCTGCCCTACTTTGTTTGTCCTTTTCTTCCCACATTTGCTCCTTGATTTTCTTCCTTATGTCATGCCTTTGCCCTGTTGTTGCCTCTTTTGCCACGTGGGCCCATGTTTTGACCTCTTTGACATTCCCATTTGCATGTTTTTCTTGACCCATGCAATGTAATGATTGTAGGATATGCACAAAAATGATTGCAGGATATGCAAATCTTTATTGTTTGCCAAAAGACATGGAGAATTTCAATACATTAAAACCAAAATCTGATATTACTTGGGTACATTTGGTTAGGTGATCCTTAATAATTTAAATCTCTACTTCTCTTATTTAATTATTTAAATATATGGATAAAAATTATTTACAGGGTATAAAATTATATCAAAGGATAAAGGACAGTTGAATTTTGTGGAGATAATATGCAATGAAAACTTCCATCTATACTCCTAATATAACAGTTGGCTATGACTTGCAATGTCTCAATGAGTCACATGCATTTTGCGCTCCAAGTGAGAACTGTGATGTGAACGCTCATGAGTAATGTCATAATATTCCAAGTGTGTGAAGAGTAATAAGGTTGCAGACTTGGTATGTACGCATCATATTTTGGCGTGTTATAGGGGAGGCTCCTTTCCTTACTATTTAGGCTAATAAGTGGGTGTCATTTTTGTGTGATATAGCGTAGAAGAGATGCAAAAGCCCTATAAATGAAAGTAGGTACTGGAAGATGTGTGTAAAGACACCCAATTTTCTGTCATGATGTGTCAGCCCTAACGTTTAGGATTTGCAGCCCTGGTGCTTTTCACTTTTCTTCCTTCTATTCCACACAATTTCCATTGGGGAAATTCCTTACATTTTCTTAAAGGCTATATTCTTTGAAAATATTATCAAGATCGCTTTCCCAAGGGTAAGGACCACTATGCTTCTACCTTACTAGACTTGGTACATAGTGATCTTATATTATTTCCCGCTGCTTCATTTTCAACAGTCAAATTTGTTCTTATCTTCATTTATGATTACTCTCATCATACATGGGCATACTTTATTTTAAGGAGGGTTAAAAGCAAGAAGATAAGTCTACTTTTGTGAAAGTTTTGGGTTTAGTAAAAATTGAGATGTTGGGCAAAACTAAATGGGATCCTCTTATTTAGGAAATAGGCTCTCTAGCGAGATTTCAAACCAAGGATCATGAAACGAGATCCCATTTACTACAAAATGGGTTCTTAGTTTTTGATAAATGTGATCTTGTTTCGAAAAGTATTTATTTTTTAGAAAAACACCTACGAGTTCATTTTTACCAGCAGTCAGAGCAAAATCAGAACAAGATCTCAAGTAGAAGCATCATTTCCAACCACCAAACAATCTAGGTAGGTTTATCTTTCCATTTTTTGTATTTTTTGTATTTGTATTTTGTAATTTAGGTATTTAGATTTTGTTTCAATCATCCAACCATGCATATGAACCCTAAATTCAATTGAAACAATAACATTTACCCTACAAACAAAAATATGAAGCAAAAACAAAATTGAAACAAAAAAAATACCCCACAAAAAATATGAACCCTAAACTCAGATGATTACGCCTACAAACCCTTGTTGAGTTATCAAAAAGCAAGTTTTAGTTACTGTTTAATGGTAAACCAACTACCATTTAATAGTAAAACCAAAAAAAAAGTTGTAATTCTTTATGTTTTAGACCTATATGCAAATATTTCAAAATTGGATAGTACTTAATTTCTTTAAGAAAAAAATCTGGACTTTTCTAAGTTTATTTCAATCCTTTATTTAGCACCTATTAGTAATTGTTTAATCTAGCCACATACAACTATACTTTGTAGCACATGTCATCCATATGTACCCATGCACAAACACGCACTCTCTAGCATGTTAACATACATATAGTTTTTCTATTGGCGTAATCTTTGAACCTCCTTTAGGTGCAAGTTCTAGTATATATATTTTTATATAATTGTAATCCCTATGAGGTTGAACTAGATATGTTAAATTATGAATAAGATAGAAATTAGTCAAACCTATAGACTAATTACTTAGTTTCACATTAAAATATAAATTACAATAGAATATTTATTTATTAGCTTTGGTAAAACCTTGATTAGGACTATCATTCAACCTTCTCAATTGATATCTTCTAGCATTAGCATTTTTGACATCTTCCTTTAATTGTCACTATGTACCCTTCCTAAGCTTCCATATTTTGTAAACCTCAAAGGAAATTATCAATAAAAAATCACACTTCATCACTATTTCTAATTATTTATTCATGAAATTCCATATCATATTTAGAGCTCTCAAGCATGCACACTTTGGGAGGACAACAAGAAGTGTGTATGCACCTTTTCACCACCATGGTCTTTTTGATCTATCCACATGTTTTTGAAAAAACTATTGATAAGTGCCTCATCATGGTCTTAAATGATCTTCCAATTTGTCATAGGACCATCAATGATTTCCACATGTGCACCAATATCTTCCATAAGTATCAAACTATCATCCCATTGTACACATCTTCATTTATCATCATGTGGGAAACTACTAATTACTATAATAGATCCCCCCCATATTTGGTGTAATGCCTAACCCCAACAATGTAACAACCATGCATTGTCATAATCTTATCATTTCCTACATATACCTAGTCCATACTATTAGGATCACACATTAAATCCATGATAGAAGAATAAAATTGATAGAAACTATGATCCTAGAATATTTGTTAGTATGATCATATTGAAAATGGAGCATCTAATACTCCCTCCTCAAATATGATTGTTCATTGAGCTTATCCTCCTTAGCATCATCCAAATCTAGAAATCACTTTTAAAGAGAGGATTATCTCTACACTAATAAAGATTAGAATTTATGTTACCTACTGAGTTTGTAGGTCATCATAAAGGATATTCACCTTATGTTATCCTTGCCACAAATTTTTCTACCTCCTCATCACAAAAACATATCTTCTTTAGGTTTAACACACTCAAAATTATCAAGTTACAATGATTTGAAGAGAATAGAGATAGAATTTGATTATCATTTACACCATAAAAAAATGACATCTTTGAACGTTGGTTTTGAGAAATCATCCATATTTTTTTTTAATTTTCTCTAAAAAAATTATATCTTTGCTAGCATTCACATCATCACACTCTTCACATGAAGAAAAATTCAAATTATATTTATATGACAAATTAGAGCTAGTAGATATGTAATCAAATTCATAGTATTCATAATGAGGGAAGCAAGTAAACTCATCATGCATGTAATTATATTCAAGTTTCTCAAACTAAGTGTTTACATGTATATATCCTTTTCCTTGCTTCATGGAATTTACATCAAGTGGTTTTTTGCATATTTCAACATAAAAATATGCTCTTCAAGAGAACTTATATATTGGTTTATAAAATTATGTTGAAAGGATGAACTATTTTAGGACTAATAATGAGTAAATTGAATTAAGAAAATTTGATATATTTCAAATCTAGGAAAAGTATAGAAAGATATTTAAAATAGGAAAACATAAATACATAAAAATAAAACATACTAAGGTCATACTTGCATTCAAATGTATGTGCTAATAAATGAATATTTAAATAATGGAAAGGGAACAAAGAATGATTTATTGAAAATATCATAATCCTCACATAGGTAAACCTACACAAGAAGGTTTAAGCCATTTGGATATAAACATGTTTGGATACTAATACACTCTCAATTATAAAATAATTTCAACCAATTATGTAACATTAGTTTAGATATTTTTCTATGATATTTTATCTTACTTGATAATTATTATTCAATTCATTGATGCTTAGTGCATTACCAAGGTTGAGAATCAAAGATTATTGTAAACACATCACATGATTAATCTATTAATAAATTTTAAAGTCTTGTTTTCATTTCAACATAAATAGACACAATAAAATTACAATTTATTTAGTCATAGTTTTATCATTCAATTCACATTGTGAAGATGGTTGAGGGGTGTTAAATTTTACACTAACATTAATGATGAAGTGTAAAATAAATAATATATAACTTTGACATTTTCCCCTTACCCATGGATCCATATAGTTATGGCCAAATCTCTAAAACTAAACATGATACATTACATAAATTGATCAAATGTGAATGATCAATTTGACTATTATTAGTGGCTTAAGGAGATTAATGACTAGATTTCTATGGCATGTAGAGGTTACATTTATATCTATATTTTATAAAACTTTAAAACCAAGGTCATATTGTTTATGAAGTAGTCGAAAAAAGGATAAAAATTTAACATTATCTCACTAAAATATAATCCACTATAAAAAAACACTAGAATTATCAATTGATAGGTTATGAATAATTCTAGTGTTTTTTTTATAGTGGATTATATTTTATTGAGATAATGTTATAGTTTTACCCTTGTTTTGACTATGTCATAAAAAATATGACGTTGGTTTTAAATTTTTATAATATATAGATATAAATGTAGCTTCTACATGTCATACAAATCTAGTCATTAATCCCCTTAAGCCACTAATAATAGTCAAATTGATCATTCACATTTGATCAATTTATATAATGTTAGCTACTTGAAGTTTTTACAAATTTATTAAAGATCTATATATATTAAACTTGAATTAGGATAAAATTATTCCATTAGCATTGTTTATGGACCTAAGAAAGATGACATGTGGATTAAGGAAAATTTTAAGTAAAAGGCTTAAGAGGATTACATTTACCTATAAATTTACCTTTTTGTGTACCTTTTAAGTTTACTTTTTAGTGGGTACATGTATTAAAATCACATATTAGTTATATCTTAAATTTTTAAATTTGTATGTATGCTCAAGTTGAATGATGTATGCATGTGTATGCATCCTAATTTTTCTTTTAAACAGTCATGTACGTTTAATTTAAATATTTCTTGTAATTTCTCAACATACATATAATATCTAGGTTTTAATATGTTTATTTATAATTTATATATAGATTCTTGAAAGTTAATTCTACAAACTTGTTTATATATTTATATATATGCAGGTTGACCTCTATAGCATTAATAACTTTGATATTGAGGATTTTCTTAAACCCCCACCTCTGCCCCCTCCACCTCAACACCCTCCACCCCCTCCACCTCAAAACCCCCCACCTCCACCACCAAGATTCGAAGAGGCTTGCTTGCAAGCTCAGATTAATGAAAACATAAGATCCACATAAGAAAAAAATAATGCAATTTGAAATGAACAATTCATGCCACCACACATAATGTATTTTATATCTTCAATGTAAAATGTTGTAGATGTTGTCATTTCCAATCATGTAGACTTAGACAATTATCGTGTATGGAGAGAGGATAAGAGATGTTTTTATTCAGATGGACGCTCCTATAGGGACATCCTTGACCTTAAAATTATCAAAAGCCTATTTATCTCTATATTTTATCAACCCCATCACCAATCAACCAATTCCAACAAACAAAAAAATAATATCAATTAGGTGTTGTAGACATCCACAAATGGTTACCAATTTTTGGGATCAGTGGTGGATGGTATCTGATCATCCACCACATGCTAATTGTGAGGTTCATCTCTATTTTTTGAGAAAATTATATGAAAAGTTTGTGTTGGGTTTGAAACCCAACTAAATATTTTGATTTTTGATCTTTCGAGGATGTTGGTGGTGGTATACCGCAACATAGGTTAGGGGAAAAAGTTGATCCCCAATGACCCATGCTTTCTCAACCTCTTATTGATCCTTCTTCTATTGCCATTCTTGCACCCATCTAGTATCGTGCAGTGGTTTTTGTAGTAGGGGAATTGAGTGTGCTCTTGACTAACCTTAATGAGAAAACTATTGAGATGGAAGGTGGTATTAGTGGGTGAGACCATGGATGAGCATTAGGTGGAGCTATTCCTAGTACCACTCTATGTGCATCGATGCCTCTTTTTTGTATGAATTGTAGTTGATTATGTTATGGACCTGATCAAGTTGCATCCACTTCAGCTGCACACAAAACATTTGTTGATATCATTTCATATGTAGATTATCTATGTGTTGATGATCATCCTATATATCATCCTACTACAAAGGTATATATATACGTTCATGTTAAATTTATAACAATTTTAAGCCCATTTTTTTAATGAACATATATAAAAAATGTAATATTTTAACAATAAAATTATTTGGTGTAGATGATGGCCACATGGACATCAACTACTTTATTTGATTGATTTTGTTTTACGTCAACACCTATGCAACTCGACACACCATTTGGGCTATTTTGATTGATTTTTTAAATATATTAAATAATTTTAACTTGATTTTAATTTGTAAATCACTCTTGAACATGTGTTAAATATTTATGCAGATTTAGGGAAGTCATCAAAATTCCATGTTGGATCCACTAGAGGGTGTGGCGAGGGCTCCTCAATTGTCAGACATCTTGAATGAGCCACTTGTCTATATGTTGTTTAAAAAAATTATATTTAGAAATTTATATTTTAAATTCACTATATCAAATGTGCATTTACTTATATTAAAAATATATGTCTATGTAGGTTGAAACAACCATCAAGATGGGTATTGCACACCCAATTGATCCAAGATAATTTCAAGAGTCAACTACATTTCAGGTTGTTCTAAAAAAATTCTATGTGTGCATAATTTGTAGGTCTTTTAAATAGATTAAAACAAAAATTGATACACTTGAATATATATGTTTTAACCTAATTTGTACACATGTGCTTTATTTGACCTTGTAGGACCTTTTCAGTGATACTTTCCATCTTGATGATGCCATACCACCTATACCAACATATGTAGAGTAGGAGGTCAAAGGAGATGAGTAGCCACATATAGTAATTTAAAATTTTGATTATATTTAAAGTCATTTAAATTATACATCAAGTGAAAGACTTAAAGTAAATTTTAATTGAATATATGTTCATGTGTTAAATTCTTTTTCTTCTATAGCATAAGAGGTGTCCTATAGTAGAGCATGTAGAGCAGGAAGCCAGAGGAGATGAGTAGTCTCTTACGGTATTTTTATGATTTAATAAATTAAATTGAATTAATCATTTTTTATCATTTTAAATCAGATTTCAAGTTTTTCTCTTGTATATAGAATGATTCAGATCATTCTAGTCCACATGGATTGGAGAAGTCTCTTGATTTTAGGAAGGATAGGAGTTATATATATATATATATATATATATATATATATATATATATATATATATATATATATATATATGTTTTAGTACATTCCACACATGGACTATATCTTTATATGTTTCAACACATTTTATGGACATTATATACATGTTTGAGAATTTTGGTATTTCATGGACTAGATCTATATATATTTCAGTATTTCATGAACTCTATATACATGTTTTAGGATTTCAGTATTTCATGGACTAGATCTATATATGTTTCAGTATTTTCATGAGCTTTATATATTGTTTCATGGACTTTATTAGTTTCAATATTTTATGGACTATTATTGTTTTAGTAATTTACACATGTACATTTATGCATTTTAACTTGAACAAATTAGTTAGATATAATTTATGTCCATTAAAAATCATAACTTGAATCATATGATGAATGTGATCATTTAGTATGTCTCGTGTTCTATCACATTAGATAGATATAATTAGGATATATAAATTAAGGGGTAGTAATAGGATGGCTTAAGGGAATCAAAGAATTAAAAATTTGCATTGGACATGTCAAATTTATTTTGATGCACTAATAAAATTAATTATAATTTATTTAATGAAACAAAATTTAAACTATGTATTTTAACTTGAGGGGATCAAAGAATTTGAAATTTGGTTAATGGGATCAAATAATTCAAATTACATCTTATGTTAACTCACATTAGATAGATACAATTAGGATATATGAAATAAGGGATCCTAGGAAAAATGATGGCTTAAGGGGTCCTCATAGGATGGCTTAAGGGGTCCTAATAGGATGTCTTAAGGGATTAAATAATTCAAAGTATATCTCATGTTCAATCACATTAGATAGATATAATTAGGATATATGAATTAAGGGTTCCTAGGAAAAATGATGGCTTAAGGGGTTGTCGTAGGATGGCTTAATGGGTCCTAATAGGATGTCTTAAGGGGATGAAAGAATTCAAAATTTTCTTAAGGGGATCAAAGAATTAAAAGTATGTCTCATTTTCAATCACATTAGATAGATATAATTAGGATCTAAAAATTAAGGTCCTAGGAAAAATGATGGCTTAAGGGGATCAAAGAATCGAATGTCTCATGTCCAATCACATTAGATAGATATAATTAGGACCTATGAATTAAGGTCCTAGGAAAAGTGATTTTAATTTGTAAATCACTCTTGAACATGTGTTAAATATTTATGAAGGTTTAGGGAAGTCATCTAAACTCCATGTTGGATCCACCAAAGGGTGTTGTGAGGGCTCCTCCATTATCAGACATCTTGCATGAGCCACTTGTCTATATGTTGTTTTAAAAAATTATATTTAAACATTTGTATTTTAAATTCACTATATCAAATGTGTATGTACTTATATTAAAAATACATGTCTATGTAGGTTGAAACGACCATCAGGATGGTTATTGCACACCAATTGATCCAAGATAATTTCAAGATTCAACTGCATTTTAGGTTGTTTAAAAAAAATTCTATGTGTGCATAATTTGCAGGTCTTTTAAATAGATTAAAACAAAAATTGGTACACTTGAATATATATGTTTTAACCTAATTTGTACACATGTTCTTTATTTGACCTTGTAGGACCTTTTTAGTGATACTTTTCATCTTGATGATGCCATACCACCTATACTAGCACATGCAAAGTAGGAAGTCAGAGGAGATGAGCAGCCACATGCAATAATTTAAAATTTTGA
This sequence comes from Sequoia sempervirens, assembly GCA_007258455.2. Lineage (NCBI taxonomy): Eukaryota > Viridiplantae > Streptophyta > Pinopsida > Cupressales > Cupressaceae > Sequoia > Sequoia sempervirens. The sequence continues at coordinate 435,652,595 of VDFB02193867.1, forward strand.
TTATATTTAAAGTCATTTATATTATACATCAAGTGAAAGATTTAAAGAAAATTCCAATTGAATATATGTTCATATGTTAAATTCTTTTTCTTCTATAGCATAAGATATGTACTATAGTAGAGCATACAAAGCAGGAAGACAAAGGAGATGGGCAGTCTCTTACAATATTTTTATGATTTTATAAATTAAATTGAATTAATCATTTTTAATCATATTAAATCCAATTTCAAGTTGGCTTTCTCTTGTATAGACTGATTCAAATCACTCTAGTCCACATGGATTGAAGAAGTCTCTTGATTTTAGGAATGATAGGAGTCAGATATATATATATATATATATATATATATATGTTTTAGTACATTCCACACATGGACTATATCTTTATGTGTTTCAACACATTTTATGGATATTATATACATGTTTGAGAATTTTAGTATTTCATTGACTAGATCTATATATATTTCAGTATTTCATGAACTCTATATACATGTTTTAGGATTTTAGTATTTCATGGACTAGATCTATATATGTTTAAGTATTTTCATGGACTTTATATATTGTTTCCAAGACTTTATTAATTTTAATATTTTATGGACTATTATTGTTTTAGTAATTTACACATGTACATTTATGCATTTTAACTTGAACAAATTAGTTAGATATAATTTATGTCCATTAAGAATCATAACTTGAATCATATGATGAATGTGATCATTTAGTATGTCTCATGTTCAATCACATTAGATAGATATAATTAGGATATATGAATTAAGGGGTCATAATAGGATGGCTTAAGGGGATCAAAGAATTAAAAATTTACATTGGACATGTTAAATTTATTTTGATACACTAATCAAATTAGTTATAATTTATTTAATGAAACAAAATTTCATTTATGCATTTTAACTTGAGGGGATCAAAGAATTTGAAATTTGGTTAAGGGGATCAAATAATTCAAAGTACGTCTTATGTTCACTCACATTAGATAGATACAATTAGGATATATGAATTAAGGGATCCTAGGAAAAATGATGGCTTAAGGGGTCCTCATAGGATGGCTTAAGGGGTCCTAATAGGATGTCTTAATGGGATCAAAGAATTCAAAGTATATCTCATGTTCAATCACATTAGATAGATATAATTAGGATATATGAATTAAGGGGTCCTAGGAAAAATGATGGCTTAATGGGTCCTTGTAGGATGGCTTAATGGGTCCTAATAGGATGTCTTAAGGGGACCAAAGAATTCAAAGTATGTCTCATGTTTAATCACATTAGATACATATAATTAGGATCTACAAATTAAGGTCCTAGGAAAAATGATGGCTTAAGGGGTCCTTGTAGGATGGTTTAAGGGGTTTTAATAGGATGGCTTAAGGGGATTGTACTATAGAAAAATGGACCTCTTGCTTGACATGAGAATAATTCATGATAAATTGGACTTAATGAGGCCTTGATTCATGGGTTGTGAGGCATTTTATTCATCCACACTAGGTCTTGGACCTTTGCAAACTGAATAACATACTTTTATTGATGTCTTGTAAAGGTGTTGTAAAGTCTTGTAAAGGACTTTCATGATTTTATAGACTTAATAAACCTATTTATACCTAATTCAACATTATAAAATGTATTTAAATACATCTTCACATCAATTTAGAAGGCTTTTGAATTAAACTTAATGCTAAACTAGTGTTGTAATGTGTCTTGCACATTCACATTGGTTCTTGTGCCTTTCTAGGCTATATGGACCTCATTTTAGTGTTGTAAAGTGTATTTAATTACACTTTCACATTGAATTTTGTGTCCCAATCCCCAAGTGACTTTTATATCATCATTAATAGGCCCTTATGACCCCATATTGTGCATCTCGAGGCATAATTTGATCAAATAATTGACATAGTCACCATATAAACTTGATTTTCTTATTTCTCAGTATTCCAGCTAGCAAAAATGGCCCCTATGGGACCCATTCACTATTAGTGGCAAATTATTCCCATCCAAGCGGGACCCATTCACCATTAGTGGTGAATGAGTCCCATTCGAGCCATCTTTGGGGTTTGAGAGGGAAAAATTAGGTTCTAGGTTTAATTTTTCTCCATGTTGGGCTTAGGGATCTAATTAACAGGTAATTTATGAGGATTTCCTATAAATATAAGTCTTTAAACCCTAATTAATCATAAATAAACTTCATTCATCATTTATCTTCTTTCTCTTGTCAAGCAAGCTGGGGTTTTATCATTCTAAGTCATCAAGACAACACTTTTTAGAAATTTAAGGGAAAATTCTTCATCCATTGCTGCAAAAAATCAAGATTGATCATCATGGAAAGGTAAAAAATCCATTATTTCATTCTTCATTATATTCTTTCATCATTTTGGTTTAATTACCTAAAAGGGGTTTGACCAAGGCAAACCCCCATGTCCTAACAATCAACATTTTCTCTCTCTTCCTTTGTGTGTTTGCAGATTTAGGTGCTTAGATGGCTGGGAAATGATTGAATATTATGTTGAATTTTTTTTGAAGTCATGTCCACTTTTTCAAAGCCAAAATTTACACAAAAAGTCACTTACAGGCTTGAATTTGGCAATTTCAGAACGAGACACTTGGAGGTGCAGATTGAGCAAACCGGGAGCTTCGGATTCCATTTTGAGTTTTCAGAAAATCCAAAGTGGACTAATTCACCATTAGTGGTGAATTATTTTGACTATACATGTATTCTGAAGATTTTTGTAGATTTGGACACCCATTTGGCTAAAACGGGCTCCAGTACAGTCATCCAGAACTTGGATTGATTCACCCAGAATGGAAAATGAGTCCCACCAGGCCTAAAATATAGCATCAGTAGCATTTAAAATTTCATTTACAATCCTCAACAAGATCTTAGGTGCACACTTTCAGTTTCATGTATTTCTTTTACATTTGTTATTCATTTCTAGGTGTTTTTGCATTACACAATGTGTTTTCAAAAACTCTTAATTTCCCTAGTTTCCATTCAATAATCAATCAATTTTATCAATTATCTGCATCTAGATCATTTCATTTATTCATAATTACATCATACATTCCTTAGTTTGAGTGAACCACTTGGATTTTGAGTGTGGGATCTATCTCTTTCCATTAGGTGAAAGACCCTAATTGAGCAAAAGAGACAAAACATTCATAACCCCTAAAATCTATGGTTTAGGAATCAAAGAATGCAAAATTTTCTTAAGGGGATCAAATAATTCAATGTCTCATGTCCAATCACATTAGATAGATATAATTAGGATCTATGAATTAAGGTCCTAGGAAAAATGATGGCTTCAAGGGATCAAATTTGGTGAAGTTGCCCAAGGCAACCAAATTTAACAATAGTATACATGATAAAGTGATTATAAATTCAAATTTTAAGTTTCAAAGTAGAAAAACATGTACATAACAAACAAAATATATCGAATATCAATTTTTATATATAAGTGTAGAGTAATTGTGTATGTATATATACAAATTTGGCATATATGCCAACTCAAAACAATATTTACAAAATGTGGCATATGCCATCTCAAGGTCTATATACAATGATCTACATCTCAAATATCTATGAGATGTCAAGAAAATCCAAAAATTTTGGCAGATCAAAATGTAGCCTCTTCATGCCACCTGATATCAAAATGACAATAAATCAATTTTAACTATATATATAAGCAATATTAATATACCATCAAAACATGTATTTAAATTTATATAGAACTATATATATATTTACCTGTATTTACATGTATTCCATGTTGTAGGTTGAATCAACATTCTCTCTTTTTTTCTTAATGAATGTATGATGGATTAAGGATACAAAATGATAATAAATGAATTTTAACTATGTATATAAGAAATATCAATTTATCATCAAACATGTATGCATATATATATATATATATATAAGGATATAAAATGAAAATAAATCTTATATATATTGAAACATAGAAAATATGGTTCACCACAATGGAGTGATGAATAATGGACCTATTTCTCACTAGTTTCATTCAAAATGCAAGCTATAGAGGATAGATCTAGAAACTAATAGAACTAACTATCAAAATACTGATCTAGAAAGGTGATAATGATGTGTACCTATCACCAAAGATGCTTTTTCAGACCTCACTGAGGACTTATTTTCCATATGGTGAATTAGTCTTGGCTAGGGCTCCTAGAAAATGCTTTCGAGGTTCTCTTATGCTAGGTCTGGACTCCCAAATTCCAAGTATTCAATGTCAAAAATTTGGAAATAAAATCTATAGATCAGTTTCTATGATTTGACAAACTTTCTTGCAACTTTGACAACTTACACACACACACACCCCTCTATTTACAAGTATTCCATGTTGTAGGTTGAATTTGCATCGTCTTTTTTTTGTCTCAAAGTACGTGATGAATGTGATGGTGGATTAAATATACAAAGTTACAATAAATCAATTTTAATTATGTATATAAGCAATATCAATATATCATCAAAATATGTATTTAAATATATTAAACTATATATATATACTTACCTGTATTTACAAGTATTCCATCTTGTAGGTTGAATTTGCATACTTTCTTTTTTGTCTCAAAGTATGTGATGAATGTGATGATGGATTGAGGATGCATAATGAAAATAAATCAACTTAAGTATGTATATTAGCAATATCAATATATAATCAAAACATGTATTTAAATATATAAAACTATATATATACTTACCTATATTTACAAACTTATTCCATGTTGTAGGTTGAATCCACATCCTCTTTTTTTTTTTTTCTCAAAGTATGTGATGAATGTGATGATGGCTTAAGGATACAAAATGACAATAAATAAATTTTAAACTATATATATAAGAAATATCAATATATCATCAAAACACGTATTTAAATATATAAAACTATATATATACATACCTTTATTTACTTAATCCATTGTACCATTTACATCCTCCTTTTTGCAATGCATCTATTATTGTCTCATGATATTCCATAGAATTTGTCCATAATTCTTTCTGGGTAGATCTTCCACAATACCTCACTAGTTTTATATTTATTTTCACCACCAAATGCGAGTAGTACATAATATTCTTATGTGTTTCATAATCTTTGAATGCATGATAACCACTCTCCCTTGTTACATATTTTTGTAGCCAAGTGCCAACAACCACCATTGAACTTGTTGGATAATGGCAACCATCATCATCTTCTCAAGGTTTAATTAACTTATGTTTAGTCTCCACACATTGAGCCAACCAATATTTTTTTTCCTCTTCATTCTCCTTATGTGCAACAACAACATACACATGTCTTGCAAACAAAATTTAATTCAATAAATTGTGTGGCATATAACTTGACCAATCTACATACATGAATTCATATATAATTAATATATTAGAAAATAATGATATAGTGAAATAAAATGAAATAAATTGAATTAAATTACCTTCTTTTACAAGGTTTGAAACATGGTCATAGTCATCTGATGCAAACACTTGATAATTGTCTAATTATTTTTTCATATTAATCATGTGTTTTTGTAGGTGTCAATTATATTTGCTTCCATTCTTCAACCCATTCTATATTCTCACATTCTTCCCAATCTCTTGAAATACAAAAAATGACAAAAAAATGCAAGCTCCTATTTCCAAATAGTCCATTTTCTTCCATTTAAACTCTTAAATAAATTCCATTAGTAGATCCATTAATTGTCTCACAATCAAGTCTAGGTAGAATGTTCTCTTCTTCACCCAACCAAAATATTCATCAAACTATAGAGTACTTGCTTGATCCTATAGATAATTTTGTATTACACCAATCGACAATTGCACATGCATCTTTAAATTTTACTACATCCTCTAATTTCAATTCCTCTCTAGGAAGAATTCTTTTAACACATGCACTGGCTCTGTCATGTTCTCCTTTACCATGCCTAGCTCAAAAAACTCCACATATGTTGGGAATTATTTTCCTTGTGAACCCTACTTAACCAATAAAATATTCGAGCATTCTTGAATTGTCTCATACAATTATCTAACCATATGAGATGTTTTGTCATCTAGATTCCTCTTTCTCTTACAGTTGTATAAAATATATTGAAACAATATTGAATAAACTTTGGTGAGTGTAATCGGTTTTTGCTCAAATAGAATGATACTAAAAAAATTTCCATCATCCTCTATACTATAATATGCAAGTTTGTATATAATATGAACAACCATAGCCACTTGAATTGAATTGTAATATTGTGATAGGATTTTCTCTTGTGGAGAAAGAGTATAGTTTTCTACAAAATCAACCACTGATAGTATAGTTCCAATTGGAAATGTGTTTCTACATGTTTTAAATTATCCATCAAGCTATTGGGAATGTTCCGACTATTTGACATATTTTTGTACAATCTTACTCTTAAATTCTGATATGAATGCATGTACACTAATTTCTTCTATGAATAAATCACAACACTTTTCATTTTTTCCATCCTCTAAAGAATAATCAAAATTCTTAAATCTTTTAGCATCCACTAATTGTTGTCCAAAATCATTTTCAACACTTTCATGCATATAAATTCCTAAGAATAAAAGATTGCCACAACTAGTGCATTGCCCAAAAATACATGAACTTAAATAAAATAATTGCCCATTAGATCTTTCACAACATTAACCTACTGTAACTATGGAAAAATTTGGGTTAAAAGATTATCAATTAATTAAACCAAAACCCAAAGTAATGAATTACATAGGAGAGAACATGAAAAACAAGGAAATATATTACCATTGGCCTTCAATCTCCATGATTCATCCCCATTACACCTTCTAGCTTGCTGCAAATGAGTAGTTGCAAGCCCTCATATTTTGAGTTCAAGCAATGTGTGACAAGGACTAGCCCTAATCAAGTGTTGAAGGATTTTCTTTAAATGACCTCAAAAATGCACAAAATAACTCTATAGTATGCAAAAAGTAGCTTAGATAACAATAGCACAAGATGACAAGATACTAGAATGAGGTGACAAAATGAGAACAAAATTGTCATTTTATAGAAAATGCAATTTTGTATGAATGGCCAAGATTAAAAGTTGACAAGTGCTCTAGAATCAATGTAAAAGATTCAATTTGATACCTACAATTAGGGTTAGGACAACATTAGGGAAAACTCAAAATGAGTGGACAAGATTGATTTTTAGAAAATCAAATCAAGGGTTGACAATGCATGTGACAAGAATAAGGTTGGCATAGAAAAAAAGATGACTGAGAAATCAAATAATAAATATCCATTACTTGATTTTTAGAAGAAAAAAGACTATTTTTAATTAAAAATTAATTTAATTCAAAAGAGGGAAGTCATGTGACAACAAATAATTAATGCCAGTTATTTACTAAAAAGAGGGAAATTAGAAGTGGGGCCATTTTAAATAAATAATTTTATTTAAAATGAGAGAAGTGAGAAGGTGGCAATAATTAAATAAATTAAAGAATTTATTTAATTATAAGAATACTTTTAAGAATTAGTGATGTATTTAAATAAATAAATAAGATTTATTTATTTAAATAATCAAGAGGAATTAATGGACAAAAATAATTAAATAAATTAATAAATTAATTTAATCATGGAGAGACTTTAGACAATTAATGACGTATTTAAATAAATAAATAAAATTTATTTATTTAAATAATTAGGAAGAATAAAAAGGACATGAATTAATTAAATAATTGGAAATTATTTAATTAATAGTTGAAAATGGACCAAATGACATAATTAAATATTTTAATTATGCTAGGACGAAAGTGGTGAACATAGAACTTGTAGGCCTAGGTCATTTTTAGGTGTCCACATTTTTCCCCCTTTTGTCATAATGCATCCTATCACATTGTGACAAAGAAAATAAGTCAATGTCATGCCCCAACGAAGGTACAAAGTATCTATGCTCCCTCAAGAACATTTTCAAATTTTGGCCCGGTGACACAAAAATTTGGAAATTGTCCCAACAAATTAATTTGATGACCAGAAAATCAACAACACGAACGGTTTCAAATTTAGACATGTTTAAGGCGGTCAAAAGGGTCATCAAAGGTGGTAAAAAAAGAGCCTTCAGTAATAAAAAGTTTGAAAAATCCCACTTTGACCTTATAAATAGGTTGAAAATGGGGTAAAAGTCAATTCATTTTCACAGTTTGAATAGTAAATTTGGAGAGCTCAGAGCAAGGAGAGTAGGTGCAAAGATGGTGATTCTAGTCACAAAGCACTGCAACTACATCGTCAAAACCTTTAGATGGCTAGAGGATGTGGTCCCGATAGTAAGTACCTTGAACCCACTTTGTTGTTTTATTGTTTTATGTACATTTTTATGGTTTTTAGGGTAGGAAACAATTACGATGCGATACATGCGTTCATGTAAGTCACATTTTCCATCGCGTTAGATGCATTTGATGCATTGCAACGCAAGTGTAAACGGTCTATTAGGTCTACATTAGGGTGCAACGCAATCACCAGAAATTGAGACACATTTGTCATCTTGAGGCACATTTGACATGTGAAACGATGCATATGTGGTTTTGCAATGCATTCGCTGAGTGAAGTGATGCATGTGATTTAACAATGACACATTTGACTAAGATGCCACATTTTATTTAAAGATGACACATTTGTGGTGTAAAATGACACAAGTGCCATAATGCGATGCAAGTGATGTACGAAACAACACAAATGCTATACCACAACACAAATGAAGTCAACGCGATGCATTTGACTTTGACCAAAGTTGATCAGAGTTGAATTGGCTTTAGACTAAATTTGTTGCTCATGTTTAGCTAAATGAATGATAACATTGATTAAGGATACTCTGCTAACTCATGTTTCTGCATGTGTAGAAATGACTACCGCCTATTTACTTGTGAGAGTTTCGACCAGCTACTTATGCCTTCTGGGACTAGTTGAAAGATTGGGAAGTCAGACAAATGATGTGATTGGGGCTGTAATACGTCACCTATATGCCCATTGTTCATGCTAATAGGGGACTTCTAACAACATTGGCCAAGCGATGGCACTTAGAGACTTGCTCATTTCATTTATCGACGAGAGAGCCCACCATCACCTTGGAGGATGTTTATCGCATTCTACATATTCCTATCAAAGGAGAGAAGGTCGTATATGATCCTCAGTGAGGAGTGCAGACCATGATGGAGATATACGAGGCCGATGATGTTGTAGGTCTTGGTGTGACTGGATACAAGACTCTATGGGAGTACCTCATAGAGCATTACCGACGATGGGACACAATCTTATGCACTTTGATTGTCAGGGTCTTGATACCAGATCATCAAGGACACAGATTCCTGATCAGATGAGGGGATGTTGTGCAGATGCGGCAGGACAAGACATTTTTTGCATGGGGACCTTGTCTTCTAGGTATGCTATATCATCAGCTACGTGAGGTTTCTTATAGGGGTGAGCAACATTAGCTGTGGGACAATGTTACCAATGATCTGGGCATGGGAGCATATTTTTGTTTTCCATCCACTTATTCAGAAGACTTAGTTGGTAGAGGGGATGCCATATGTTTATTTATACATTGGAGCGCTGCAACAGATGAGAGTTGGTGAGACCGACTAGTGGAGGCATAGGATTGACACTATGACAACCTTCATGTGGATACCTTACAGAGACTATGGGGCATGGGCTAATGAGGGAGATCATTTTCCATTTTGTAGACAATTTAGGTACTTGATTGGGCAGATAGTGCAGTCACAACTAATTATTGAGATGTATCTGCTGCAATGTGTACTCCATCAGTTTGGTGAGTCGTAGGGTGTACCGATGGGTATATTAGAGTATGCATAGACATCCCGAGAACCTACATGTGGTCCTTCTATTTTAGTGCCCTTTTCCCAATAGTGGATTGACAACTTGGTAGCATAGGCATGGGGATGGAGAGGAGTGGAAAATCTTGAGACGATTGCAGACTTTGACTTGTGGTGGCAGACCCATAGGCTTATTCCACTGACAAATCTAGATGGGCCACCACCTGTGGACAAGAGGTTAGTGATTCTGAGAGTGCAGTAGGGAGGTCAACGTGGTAGGGGTAGGGGAAGAGATGGAGGCCAAGGAGATGGAAATAGAGGAGATGGTGGTGAGGGAGATGGTGGCAAGGGTGGTAGGGATAATGGGGGAGACAATCACGGTAGGTCAGAAAACATGTGGAGAGGGTTGCATTAGATGCTATCCCCAAGGTACTAGAGGAGGAGGAGAGAGAGGAGGAGGGACTGAGCCCAAAGAAGGAGGCCCAAGTAGTAATGGAGGGAGTGGTTGGAGGTGAGGAGGAGAGGCAGCCAAAGGCAGAGGTTAGAGTAGAGGCAGAGGTTAGAGAAAAGGACCGGCAAGAGGAGGAGAGACCAAGATAGGAGGAGGAGGCTCTAGAGATTGGTGGTGGAGAGGAGGGATTGATCAGAGGAGAGGATGATATAGGTGATGAGGAGGATGGGGAGATGGATGAGGTGGATCAGTAGCTCCAAGAGTGGATGATTGATGGTGGTCTCAAGATAGCCAGTGTGCCATTACTACCATGAGATACTATTGTTGATCAGAGATTGGAAGACATGCAACAGAGATTGGATGTAGCCACTATGGAGATCAGTGCTTTACAATCCAACCTAGAGGTGACTCAGGTGGAGAGGGATCAGGCAAAGATCCAACAACAAGAGACAAACAGGTGGTGTGTGGAGTTTTCTCAGCTATGCTCAGGGTTGGTTGGAGATATTGCATGAGAGTTAGCTAGAGTGAGTGCCAACAAAGGTTAGTATAAGATGTTATATGAGCGCGTAGTGCCAGTTGACCAAAGGGATCCTAGATTGAGTAGGTCATCTAGCATGACAGGGAGTAGCCATATCCATAACAGCTATAGTCAGAGCAATGTGGGCAGCTCTACCTCGTTAGGTCATACATAAGGGCACATATCTCATCATAGAAACTCATCCAACCACACGTCAGGGTATTCACATAGTTCATTGGGTTCAGGACACAAATCTATGTAGAGAAAACTTGCAAATCCATTAGTTTCATAGATGCATGCTACAATGTCATTGCAACCTCATGTCACTGTAGTGATGATGCCATCTAGGTCAGTTCCATCGATCACAGAGACACATGCCACCATGATTCCACCAGCTACTTCAGTGCCAGTCGTAAATCCTCAGTCACCACACTCCTCTCCACGAGGAGATGAGGAGAGTACCTCCTAGGGACATGCTTATTTTATTAGAATTATGTTTTAGACTTTTATGTTATGACACTTTATATATTGACTATCGAGCCTGCAAGCTCTACTTTTGGGATATCTCATGACTCTATCCTGTGACATCATATTTTTGAGATTATATATATGCGATATAGTTTTGTTGTGGCTTATATGATCTATGTTATGTGATGATGCATTATGTGCTGATTATGCATTATGATATATGCTTATTAGATGATGATTATGATGATGCCGATGACTATGTGATGTGATTTATGTATTATATGATTCTTGTGACTATGTTGTTTATATGTCTATGCCATGTATGCATTTATGACGATTATTTATTATGAGATGCAATGATTTATGTATGATTAATTGCCATGATATTGCTATGGATGATACTAACATGATGATGATGATGATAATGATATGCTTCTATGTTTGGATTCTAATAAATGCCATGTCTATAATTATGGATGCATTAATGTATGATAGTGTTGTGTATGGATAATATGGCATGTGATGCGTTATGCCATGATATGTCTAAATGCCTTTATATGATATGAAAATGTATGAATGTGACTATATGTTAATGAATGCCAGTGAATGTCATGACCTAATGCAAATGTGTAGTGGCTCTAATGCAATGCTTATATGATTATGTATGCAAATATGTTTTTTTATGTCACAGGATATCATTAGGAGACAAAAGAAAAGGAAGACAACAAGAGAGAAGGAGACGCATGTTAGTGATGAAAAATACTTCAACACATTGCCATAGGACTACAATTATTGCTCTTAGTCATCATTGGGAAGATTATTGTAATGGCCAACAAACATTGGGATATGACATATATCAAGGTGTGCAAGGTCCTACCATCACATGAAAACAAACAATCGTAGACAAGGATGATCATGACTCATACTAAAGTGCAATTGCCCAGTCTTTTTATCACAATCAACCACAAGAAATAGAGACAATCAAGGAAGATAATTAAATGTCATTTCTCCTGTAAATCCTATTGTTAGGACATCCTTGAGTAACTAGCAACATGAATACCAAGAAGATAAAATAAAAGAAAACAATCATCATAATACATCACTGCTCCTCTAAATCCTGTTGTCAGGACATTCTTGAGGAACTAGTAGCATGATGAAAAATTCAAATGCCAAGTGTTTGCCAAGTGTCTGGATATCAAAGTGTCAAGTTTGTCAAATGTGTCTAAATGTCAAGTGTTTTGATGTCCAGATGTCAGGGTTGACGATGTCGATATGCCAAATTGATGTCAAGTTCAGGAAAGTCACATCCTAAATGATGTTGATGCCAAGATGCCAAATTCAGGAAGGACACATCTTGAATGATGTTGATGTCGAGATGTCAAATTGATGTCAAGTTCAAGAAGGACACATCTTGAATAATTTCAATGTCAAGATGCCAAATTCAGGAAGGACACATCCTAAATGATGTCGATTTCAAGAGGAATAGATCTCACATGTCGCGAGAATCCTCAAAATGTCAAATGACTATGATGATGCCTAAGAAGGACACATCTTAGGACATAAATAAGTGACAAGGGTTGTTCTTTAGAAGGACACCTCTGAAGAATAACCAACATTTGACTATTTTTCCGGTTTGATAGAGTTTGACTAAATTTGACCAGGTTTGACTGAGTTTGACTAAGTTTGACTATGTTTGACTAATTAGACTAAGTTTGAATGTATGCCAATTGTTGACATGCTAGGATGATTGTTAGGTTTGATTGAAGATTTTTCAAAGTTTGCTCATAGGAATTATTTGTCTAAAGATTGATAAAGAGTTTGGTTGATTTGAAACCGTTTGACATGTATGCTAGTGTAGTGCAATGAACCCTAATGGACTGACCTAGTGTAGTCTTAGGGGCTCATCGGTGGATGGCCTTGCCTATGTCATACACTTAGAGAACTCTTAGTTTGACACGACCAATGACTATCTTGTTGACCAAAGATTGAGTCATGATTTTATTGTGACAAACCTAAAAGGACTGACCTAATGTCTCGAGGGCTTGAAGATGAGCATTGCCTACGTAGCAAATGTGTAGAGACCACGTAGTTTGACAATGACAAAGACTCAACATGACTTTTACTAACTTGATTGACTCGATTGAGATGACTTTGTTTTTGGGATTTTGATGTTATTAGAATGTTTTTGTGTTTTCTTTAGGACATTTTTCAAATTTTAGGTCTTTTTTAGGACATTTTATGGTTTTTATGATTTTTTTAGGAATTTTTATGATTTTTATGATTTTTTTTGGACTTTTTATGATTTTTATGATTTTTTCAAGACTCTTATGATTGTGAGGACCATGTGTGATACCCACTACAGGTGCATGATAAATTTTTTCCCCTAATCAAGTTGAGAATGAGCCAAGTAGTGTGGGATGAAAAGAACATGATTAATATAGATGATGGATGGTATCAAAGACTTGATGTCAACAATTATCAGCCATGAATGGAAATATCTTTATTTTAGGGTGGAGTGTTATGAAAAGTGTTAGAAAGTGAATTTTTATTAAGGAATAAGGCAAATAGAGTGATATTAGATGGGACATCAAGGACCGACTACACATGGCACCCGTTTGCCAGGTTTTCACCATGGTACTTATCCAAAGTGCCTGTTACTAGGTTTTCATTGTTGGACGAATTATTTCTCTTTATTTTTGTCATTTTATCATTTTTTTGGTGTCACCAAGATGCCTATTTTCCAAGTTTTCATCAAGGTGATGATTTTTTTAAAAAAATTTGTTGTATTTTTAATGGTTATTGGCCAAACTTTCTGATGCTATGCATAGAATTTGCGTAAATGTAAGTTGTTGATTGGATTTGTCAATTGTTTATTGTCTGGAGTAGCCAACTGATATGTGCCAGAACCAAATGATGTGATGATGATGTAAGGACCTAGCCAATTAGGCTCAAACTTGTTGGGATTTTCCTTATTGGATTGATTCTTGGGGTTTTGCATTAGGACTAGGTCGCAATGTTAAATTTTTGAGTCATTACTCTCTTGTTGTAGCTTCTACAAAGATGATTTTGATATGCTTGTAAATGATTTAAGGCATTATGTCTATGCTCATCCAACATTTCTAATTCATGCAATCATGACTGTCTATATTCTTCATCATTAATTAGACCCTTCATAGAGACTCGTAAAGATGGAATTTTGACCTCTATGGGAAAGATGGCTTTGGCGCCAAAGAAAAGGGAAAAAGGAGTGGCTTCGGTGGGGGTCTGAATGCTAGTGTGGTATTCCCACAAAGTAGGATTAATTTGTATGTGCTAGTCATGACCAACATCATTGGCATTTTTCTTAAGAAGTTTGATTGTTTTATTGGACACCTCAGCTTGACTGTTTCCTTGTAGGTAGTAAGGTGTGGAAAAGTGGTATTGGATATGGAATCATTCACAGAGTTCATGGACATCCTGATTCTTGAAGGGACAACCATTATCTGTGATGATGGATTATGGAATTCCATATCAACAAATAATATAATTAAGGATAAACTTGGAAATTTGTTTGTCAGTGATGTAAGTGAGGGGAATAACTTCGTTCCACTTAGTAAAATGCTCAGTGGTGGTGATGATGAACTTGTGACCATTGGAGGATGTAGGATGAATCTTTCCCACAAGGTTGAGTCCCCATTGTGTAAAGGGCCAAGGAGAAGTGATTGGTATCAATTCTTGTGCTAGTGCATGAATTAAATCACTATGAATCTGACATTGGTGACACATTCTCACAAACTCTAGTGCATCCTTTTCCATTGTTAGCCAATAATACCCAATTCTCATAATATTTTTGGCTAAGGTTGGACCACTCAAATGGGACCCACATATACCCTCATCTACTTCTCATTAGGTCATTTTTGCTTCTTTAGTATCGAGACAATGAAGAAGAGTGTTGTCAAAGCTACAACGATAAAGGGTATCATTGATGATGGTGTAACATGCAACTTTGAGAATGAAAGACTTCCTTTGGTTATTGGACAAGTTTGGGGGAAGGGTGTGGGAGTGAAGGTAGGTAAAAATGTCCTGATACCACGGGGAGTTGGGACCAAGGATTTTGCATACCATTTCTTATTTAGGGACATCATATGTAGGGACCAACAATTGTTCCACCAAAAAAATGAATTGTGGAATGTTACTAGGAATGTCAATAAGAGATCCAATTGTTGCCATTGCATCAAAAACCTTGTTTTGTGCTCTTGGGATCTATTCAAAACTAAGCATGTAAAATTTTGTCAGGAAACTATCAACCATGCATTTATAAGGCATTAGCTTTTCATCCTTGGTGTTGTACTCGTCATTGACTTGATTTATAACTAGTTGGGTGTCACTGAAGACTTGAAGGTTCCTAATTTTCCACTTTATGACCATTCAAAGTCCTGTAATGAGTACCTCATATTCCGTTATGTTGTTTGTGCATGGGAATGTAATGCATAATCACTTGGGGATGGAATATCCTTATGGGGTGATGAAAAATAATTTTGCTCCTAAGCCATGATTGGTATGAGACCCATCAAAGTACAATTTCCAAGGTATCTTGGGTTCTGTTGATGGGTTTTTTACACACTTTCTCAACACAGGTAATGAGTATGTGCACTACCTCTCTTGAAAGGAGATCTCCAACTGCGAGTTGCTAAAAATCTCCCCAAGGTCTCTCGGGTGTCAGGTCATGACTTGCATGGAACTTCTCAGTTGATCTTTGATGTGATTTTGTTGGTAATCATAGGGTGGAATTACATAGCTGGATGCTAGGTGGGTCTTCAAATCCAAAGTTTCTAAGATAGGAATTAAAGTGTACTTTGTTGTAGGTTTGAACAACAATCTAAAAATTTAATGTTTTCTTCATGTTTGGCTTTACAATGTGCAATGAGCCTTAGCACAGGCTATTTCTTAAAAAAAGGGGAAAATAGCAGGGAAGAGGGAAGGTTCCTAGATCTACAACTAACTATGAATAGTGATCATGGAGGTTCTGCTATGGACAACTCCCTTCAAATAGAGTTCCACTTAACCAAGAAATCTATAGTATTGTGAAATCTATGCTATCTTCAAAGTTCTACAAATATTTTACCATTCATCCACCAGTTACATGCATGAATAAAGATAAAGAATTAAAGAGAAGCTTCAAATTTCATCCCAGGCTAACTTTGCAAGGCCATTTACCAACAACAAACATCAAAAAGTATGGGCAGGAAGGCATCAACACAGCAGAAATTTCTATAACCACAGAACAACATGACTAAAATATATCAAAGCAAGGAAATAGCTAACTAAAACAACAATGTGAATCTAACTAAAGTATTTAACAATGAAGATTGAACCATGCAACATGTGGAGAAATCAGAAAATACACCAAGTCAATATATTTTCATTATAAATTTCAGCAGCATGCCTGCACAACAACTCAACTCTCTTTGCAAATGAGAGGAGACCCTTATTTATAGTGCCCCAAAAACCAAATGAATGGCCAAGATTTATTTTCATTGTGTGGCCAATATTCATTACGAAATAGGCTTTCACCTACCCCCAAATATATTTACAATTTAAAATTACTTTTTGTCCCTTTCCCTATTTTGTCCTTTAGGGGACAACACTGTAGCATTTTGTCTTTTGCTGACTGCTCTTTTGTTGTAGCTATCCTTTAGAAGCTCTTCATAAATAATAGGGCTGCCCCCTACCTCTTCAAAGCTGCATATTCCATGAATTTCAGAATAACTGGTTGGAGCTTGTCCATCTCAATGATCTTATACCGCAACATCTGGTAACTCCATTCTTTTGCATTATCCTCAAGCTTCTTCTAGTCTTCATCATACTTCACACCTTGATGCCTGGAAAACTCCAACTGGGCAAAGGCATGGGTGGAAAAACTCATGAATTCCATTGTTATCTCATTGGACATCCCGTCCTCCATCTTCTTCTGAAAATAAGGCCTAATTTTCTCTAGATCCATCTGTACTGCAGGCATGTCATAGTGCGTCATCAACTTTAGATGTTGGGCATATTCCACCCTAACTTCCTTGACCCATTCAATGTCTAGATCCACCTTATCTATTATTTGTTCCAACCTTTCCTTCCTGTTATCGAAATCCTACCTCCACACTTCCATCAGCCAGTGGTCATCGCTTTTGAATGCGAGCTCCTTTTTCCATGTGGCCTTTGGCAACCAGAGGATGGCCTCAATCTTTGGATAGGTGGAATCATATGTCATAGGGAAGTTAGTGCTGAGCCTCTTCGTGCTCTCTAGAGATTGCTGCAAATCCAAGAACTTGTTGGCCATCTAAATAGCGTAGCTGATACACATGTTTCCAACATATAGGACCTATTGGGATCAGCCCTTTGTAGTCTTGTCCAAGTTCTTTCTCTTTTCTAATTTTTCAATTTTCTCTTTGGACAATAGTTGGGGTGGAGTCATGGATGTGGTAGGCATGTCATCCACTAGAGACCATTGTTGGATGTAATCCGTTAAGGTGGCCACCTATTCTTTAAGTTCGTGTTTTGAGACCTTGTCCTATTTTATCAGGTACACCACTGCAGCTATTGATTCTTCAAGATGCCACACCTTCTGCTCTCTAGTATCAATCCCTAAGTTGATGGTGGAAATGTTATAGCTTACCTCAGCCTGGCCTACCACGGGTGTTGCTATGTGTGCGGTTCGGGACCCAAAAGCATCCATTGTTATCTTGGATCTAATTTTAAGATTTTTCTCTTTTCTAGTTGAGCTTTGTGCTTGGGCTAGGATAGCCTCTAGCCTCACCCTCAGATCCTTAGGAGTGGGAGTCTCCTTCTCAAGCTATCTCTCCAACCACTTGGGCATGGCAGACTCTTCCTTTGATGGCTCTTGATCACCTTCGCCTTGCCCCGTTTGGGAACCTTTCATTTTGGTGTTGTCTCCCTCCTCCTCATTAGAGTCTTGGATGAAAGTGAGGCATTTGATGAGAGGTTCAGTAATCAACTGCCCTCAGGGACTTTCTTCTACTTCCCTTTCCTTTTCCTTCATTTCTTCAATCTGTTCGCCCTTGTGCATGTATTCCTTGGGCTGGTCCTCTTCTCTGTCTTCTTCTTCTGTAAGAGGAGGTGGCACAATATCCAGTTGTTTTACCTCTGTAGCGGTTTCTACATTTTTTTCTATTATGTTTCCCTCCTGTTCCTTCCCAGGAGGTGACCCTTTTGCCTCTTCTTCATCGTGTTTTAGCTACCGGTCCATCTCTTCTTCAAGATCATCATCGAAGGTTATTACGATGACCCTACCACCAACATCCTCCTCCTCATCTCCATTTTCGAAAGAGCCTATCCCCTCCTTTTCATAGGCCACCCTATCAATTTTTTGATGTACGTACTCAGGGTGTTCATGATATTCATTGGCCTCCTCTTCAATTGTCTTTGAGGCTTCTTGTACTTATCTCTCCCACTCCTCAGAAATTAAGATTGTGGCTTCCATCGTTGGTGGTCTTGTTGGAGGTTGTGAAGGTCTCGTAGTAGTGAGGACCTATGCTAAGGTAGCCTGAAGGGTGAGGTCCATAAGGATTTGGGAGAGCTTGGAAGGGAGATTTTGCATGTGTCTTGAGAAAGCCTCAAGCAATGTGGGGGTAGGCATTGGTGCCATCACTATGGCTAATGGGAGTGATACAGTAGGTGACATGGTGGTTGAGGAAGGAGGAGTAGTTGCGGAAGAGGAGGAGTTAATCACTATGATAGGATTGCTCAGAGGTGAAGGGGCAAGATGGACTGATATATCTACTACCGGTGGGGACATGGCAACCATGGCCAGGGAGATAAACAATAGGGTAGTTGAGACAAGGGGAGCTGGAAGAAGCTCTAGCTGATCTATCCTTTCTTCCTCAGCCTCTTGGATTATGGGCTACTCCATGGTGCCCCCTGTTCACTTGGGCTTCTTGAAAGGTGAGCCTCCTAGATATTTCCTTGTGTATACCTTGGGATCTAGAGACTGCTCTATTTCTGGTTCTTTCCTCTTCTTTAATCTTATGATCGGAGGAGATTTGGACGTCTCACCCGTTGAAATGGTAGCAGTGACATCCTTAGTGGCACTGTGCTCGCTTTTGAGCCCTTCATATGTTAGGACCACTCCTTGTTGCTTTAGCTAGGCCACGATGGGTTTGGTTACGATGTCAAGGTCATCGACCTCCTGCTCATCCCAATCAATTGCGGTTAGTGGAAAGTTGGTGATTGCATTATATTAGGGATCCATGATGGTACCTTCATCTTCTTCAACTTGATCTAATATGGGAAATAGTTGCACCCTTCTTATGAAGTATGTCGTCATCCTCATGTAGTGCCTAGCCCAAACCTCTTTGTCATCTTGGAAATTTTCCAAGAAATCCTCAACATGAGGTAAATGGGCGTATTCTAATCCCAACTCTTTTCTCACGTGCCCATATGGGTCCATCTGTGGGCGAGTAGAGTGTAGTTGGAAGTCGTATTCTACTAGTTCCTTTTCTGAGTTCCCAACACACTGGGAAGTTTGTAATTTATACATGCCTCACTGAAGGTCAAGGGATAAGAGATCCCTACCAAATGCTTGTTGTTGAAGATGGTGTGCACATGCTGTAGTTGCCAAGAGAGTTCCAGTAGTATAGTCTAGTCATTGGGGTACCGGGGCAGCTTGTTTGGCCTTTTAGTGAAACCCTGGGTGCGAATGTAGGTGAATTTGGGAAATTTCAAGAACAGGAAAGCATAATTTTTTAGGAACACATGTACACTATGAGATACTCTCCTCTCAAAATCCTCTCCAAGTAATTGGATGATGTGACCAATGAAAACATCATTGACCCTACAGTATTGCTTCTTAAAATTTATGAATTGGAGCTGGGGATTTCTATCATAGACTTTCAATCTTCACCATAGCTCCTCATTGGGTGTCACAAAAAATCCACTATACTACCTTTGTTCCACCAAGGAATAGATCAGATAGGAGGTCATGTAAAATTTGCAGCTCTTCTTTATGTTCATGAACTTCTCATGGAAGCAGTCGCTTATCATACCTCCCTAGTAGAATGAGGATTTTGTGGTGACATCCTTGTTCCCATGGAGGATCTTCTCGAAAAAGTATACCATCCATTCTTGAAAGAATGCAACAGTGGGAAGGCCCATTACCCGGCTCAACATGGTGACTAGGTCATGGTAGTCTTCATGGAAATCATTATGCAAGAGTTCTTGGGGAACCTTCCTAGCGTTGCCCTTTTTTTCCTTGAGCCAATGTTAATTTATTAATCTCTTGTAGCCCATTGGGGTGTCATCCCATGCCACTTTGCATTCCTCTATGGTTGGTGTTTCCATTTATTCAAAGGTAGGAATGTGGAAGGTCTTTGTAATTCCTTCTACTGACATGTCAGCTGAAATATTACCATCTCTATCAATGATGGTCCTTGTCTCGGGTTGGTAGGCCTACCAATAGGCCGTTACTAGGTTAGGGGCAATGAGAGATGGGGGGAAGCCTGTAGCCTTCATGATTCCACTCTGCTTGATTGATCTAGCATTGTTAGTCTTCGGGTGAATTTTGACCCTTTGCGTGAACTCATCAATATCGACATGGCCGATATTGGTATCTATGATTTCCTTCCAGTCTGTGGTGGTTTTTGATCGTAAAGGTTCACCATGGAACTAGAACTTCATTTGGTCTTTATTCTCCTTCCGATGAGGACTCTTTCCCAATTTCTTTCCTTTGTCTTTCTCTGTAGTTCCCCCTGAGGGTCCTGCATGTGATTCCATATATCCTGCAAGCATGGACACAATGAGTACAACATTTTAAAACATTATCATTAGCCCAAAATTTTGTGAGCTAAATCAAAGTAGACATCATATGACTAAAATAGTTAGATCTTTTCCTTTTAGATTCCATTAATCACTTTCTAAGGGATTTCAGATAGTCCAGGCCCAGGGAGGCAAAATTCCCTTCTAGGAATGCTATTTCAAAAGGGGAAAATAGGCCAGGGCAATCCAGGTGATTTCTCCCATCTTCAAATTTGATGGTTCAAGGGGCTCATGCTAAAGAGAAAAAAATTTGAGCACGTGGGTCGAGGTTAGTTTTCAAATTTGAGGTCATTATGGTCACTTTTAGGGCTCATGGAGGTTCAGGCTCAGAAGCTATTAGGGATTTGTTGTTTGAAACAACTTGCCAAAAACGGAGTTCCAGGGATGGACCTCCGGAGTTCAAGACTAGAAGGCTGAAGGATGACAAGTAGTTCGGGGCCCAAGGGCTGGAAAGGTTTTGAGGTTTCGCTGCTTTGGAACAGAAATTCAGAAATGGAAACTCGGAGGGAGTAGCCCAGTGAACTGAATCTGACATCAAACTTGGATGTCAGATTTTCTTCATGAAGTTTTAGTTTGGAAAAAAGGGGGGTGGGGCCCGAGGCTTGGAAAGGCGGGCACATTTCTCCCTCTTTTGAACCGGTGAAGGCGAGACGAAATCCCAGATGCTGGAGCCTGGCGAGGGCGAGGAAGTTTAAAGTTCAATGATTAGTCCTTCATGACAAACGAGGGCTTGAGGCTCAGGAGGAAAAAGGACATCGCAAGATGGCAGTTACAAAAGGGTGAAGTTGCCACAAAAGTCTATGAATAGAAGTCCATGGACCGGGACTTGGGTTCATGACGAAAGGACGATTTCTGAGAGATTAACGTTGGATGATGAGATGCAAGGCAGGCTTCGGGGGTGAGGTGGATGAGACCATTTCACCGTTTGGGAATGATGAAAGCTTCATAGAATTCTAAACACAGAAGTCTAGGGCTTTGGGCCTAGGAAGGAAAAATGGAGGCCGAGTTCCGAAGTTGCAAATCTTTAATGCCAATAGCGACCAAATGACGAAGTTCTGGGGGTTTAGACCCAAAAGGGGAATTTTCCGTTTTGAAAAAGATGTTTGTTTTCATAAGTTTTTTAGTGGCGAAAGGGCCTGGAGGGAATGACCGCCCTTGTATGAAGAATGACGACGGTGAAGGAAAGTTCTGGATCTATTTAGGAGGTCAATTTGGAGGTTTATCAAGATTTCAAGATATGGGTTTTGTGTGTTTTATCTAGTTTTAGCAAATTAAAGCATTTTTAACCCATGTTATTCATCATTTTAGGTGCAAAATTATGAAAAAATCCTCGGGAGGGTGGACGAAAAAGCCTACTTGGGGAGCCTGATGAAGTAGATTGTGAAATCCACTAAGGATCGGCGGATGAAGGTGACAGGCACAAGGATGACAATCGACGAAATTAGTGAACTGCTAAGGAAAGCACTCTGACATCCTTTGTAATCCTAACAAGTGAAAATGATAGGTTGGGGCCTGATATTTATACCCCCTTTGCCATTAATGGCTTCATTTAATGCCCATACAACTGACCCATTGGTGAATTTGAAAATATCAGATAGTAGGGGGAGGTCTAGGGTTTGAGGTCCAGAAGGATGTGTCGAAATGGCCTCTTAGAGACAACCTTTAAGATTGGTGGCAAGAAGGGGCTCATAATCTAGAGGGAAAAGTGTTAGTGAGGTTTTGCTGCAAGAAAATGGCAAAATGTGAAAGGAGTTCTAGGAAAGACGACCTGGCAGATTGGATTCGAAGGACACGAATGCAGTTCAGGACTTCGCACAAATTGAAACTCGAGGCAGCTGACGATCTGGGGTCTAGGGTTCAAGAAGGTGGTATCCTTCCACCGTTCGGGGAATGGTGAACCCCCAAGGGAAACCTAACGATGAAAAATTGGGGGTTCAGGTCCAACAAGGCCTAGAGCCATTGGCAGAATGCAACTACCTGAAAAGCCTCAGGGCTTAACCAAAGATGAGTGGGTAAACACGGTCACTTTAAGATGGGCCTATGGGGTGGCTAACCACTTGGGATACCAAAATGGGGGCATGCAAAATAAGGTGGTGACAAAAATAACCCAACAAGGCTAAAGAAAAGAGGGTCCCCGTTTTGAACGGGGCGTGTGCTGAAGGCACAATAGGTTCTACAAGAAATATGGACTCATCGAGAAAATCAGCCACAAGGGGATGATTTCCTAGTATAGGTGCGTCTACCAATTGGGCTTCTATCACTTTTCCTTTTATGACTTTCTATTCCACATACTATATGTCATATTTGATCAATATCATGACCTATTTTGCTAAATGATCTGTCAATGTTGCTCGAATCAAGAGGTATTGCAAAGGATCAATTTTTGCCACCAAATGTGTCTTATGATTTTGCATATAATTTCTTATTTTTTGTGCTGCAAAAAAAATTGCTAGGCAAGCACGTTCAATAGGCATATAATTTAGCTCATATCCAACCAATGTATGACTAATGTAATATATGGCTCGCTCCTTTTCCTCATAGTCATTTTGTCCTGGCAATGCCCCTAGTGTTGAAGTGGTTGCATTAATATATAAAATCAATGGATTTCCTTGAATGGGAGGCATGAGGACTGGAGGTGACACGAGATATTAATTTATTTTTTCAAATGTTGTCTGACACTTATCTGTCCAGGCAAAGGGAATACCCTTGCACAGGAGATACTAGAACGGTTGGAATTTTTCTACGAACTAAGCAATGAAATGTCAAATGGATTGAAGTCTGCCTTGTAATGTTCTTAGGTCACTTATTCCTTTGGGAGGAGGCATGCCTAATATGGCTTTCACTTTGGTGGGGTCTACTTCAATGCCTTTGTAGGAAACTATGTAGCCCAATAGTTTTCCTGACGTTACACCAAAGACACATTTCTTTGGATTCAAACAAACCTTGTAGTGTTCTAGCCTTTTGAAGATTTTTTCTAACACCTTGAGATGGTCTTTCTATGTCAATGATTTTTCCAAAAGGTCATCCAAACAATCTTCCATTAATGTGTGCATCATATCATGAAATATTGTCATCATGGCTCTTTGATATGTGGGATTTGCATTCTTAACACCAAACGACATGACATTTTAGCAATAAGTACCCCAAGGACATGTGAATATAGTTTTGTGTTGATCTTCAGGGGCAATACAAATCTGATTATAGCTAGACAAACCATCCATAAGAGACATCATCTCATAACCTGTTGTCAAGTCAACAATGATGCCTATATTTGGTAGCAAGAAGTCATCTTTTGAGCATGCTTTGTTGAGATCATGAAAATCTATGCAGATGCAAATTTGACCCATGGGTTTTGTGATAGGGATGAGGTTGGATATCCATTCTACATAGTCAATTGATCTAACAAAACCCACATCTAACAATTTCTTGAGTTTCGCTTTGACAAGTAAGGTGACTTGTGGGTGCATCTTTCTTAGCTTTTGCTTGACCGAATCTGTGTCTTGTAGTAACAGGAGATGATGCAATACTAACTCTGGATCTAGTCCTGGCATATCAACATAGGACCATGTGAAGTTAATTTTTCATTTTGAGAAAAACTATTGAAATTTTGGTTTTTCCTCTTCTATTAGTGATGCGGCAAGGAAAACCATTTTGGGGTCTTCTATAGTGGCTATGTTAACTTCCATGGTGTGTTTGATGGGCCTTGCTGATTTTTCTCTATCTACGGGGAGAAATACTAGTCCTCCATCCTTGGGTGCCTCAGTGAGGTTTTCACCCTTGGATACATCCTTTATTTTTACTATTTTATTGTCAGAAGGTTCCTTTCAGTTTTCACCTAAAGATGTGTCATTTTTTGTTTTGTTTTTATTTTTCCTTTTGTGATTAGAGGACAACGTAGTCTCCTCAAAGTAAGTGGCACAATCCAGGTCAATGGTGAATCCATCCTTGTGGTCCCCACTCAGTATACCTTCACATAGTCCTAGGAACTCTACGACGACCTCATCATTCTGAAAAGTGTCCATTACGAGTAGGCCTTGTTGGTCCCAGTCAATTAATTTTAGGTAGACTATGGAAGTCCCATCATCAGTGTTAGTGAATGAAGGGGAGGATGCAGAAAGAATGCAGATGGATTCAAAGACGTTAAAGATGAATTTTTCATAATCTAACTCCACATCATACTCTATCTGGTATTCTCCTTCATTTATTTCATACTCATCAACAAAGTAAGGAATGAAGGGAGTGGATTTAGGGTCAATAGTGTCATGTGGTAATTTGAATGAATCCAAATGATGGTCATTAGGTTGTGATAGTTGGGCAGGTATGTCAGAGTTATGGTCAATGGGAATAGAAGATGATCCAGACTCTGCATTATTTGGTGTCGTGTCTAATTTGAACATTTTCTAGAATCTCTCTTCAAATGTAGGCTCTCTAGGTTCAAGGAATAAGTCATCAAGACAACAGTCACTTAAGGATCGTTCAAAGCCAAATTCCCATTCTTGGGAGTTAGTTTCAAAAAAGGGTTCTTCACTTGTCTCGACACATTTTGAAGCATTAGCTCCCTCACTAGAAGGCACATTGGTACTATGATCACCAAATTCTTGTGGTCCTAACCCTAGCCCAAGATGTTTCGGTCTTCCTTTTGGTGCTAGAGGCTCTCATATTCCTATCTTATTTTTTCCAAGGCCACTAATTCCATTGTATCCTTTTTCCTTTATCATGTCATATACTTTACCATATATCTTGACTGGAAATGGAATTGGATCTTCTAGGTCCCTATAAATCCAGGATAGTACATCTTCAGTGTCTTCCTGACTCATTTCACCCCACTTTATGAAGACTATTTTTGGAGGGACTCTAAAGATTTATTTTGATTCCAACATGAAACAAGGTTTTCCATAGGCTCATGAAGACTTGGGAATTTTAGTTATGTAGTAGGCCGTATTGAGCTTATACTCGCCACATCTTTGGTCTTGGATTTGGATGCTTGGATTAGCCTTTGTGGTGGTGGTGGATGATGTGGTAGATGCCATAGTGGTGGATGAGTTTATTGAAGAATTTGATGTGGAAGCGGTGGATGTGGACGTAGAAGGTTTAACAAGTGTAGATGGCTCAATGAATTTGGAGGATGAAGATGTTGAAGCTTCATGATTGATAGGCACTTGGCACTCCTAGAATCTTCTTAAATTGGTACAATATTGAAATGGATTGGGGTCTCCATAGATGGTAATCTTGTTGCCTTCAAATGGAAACTTCAGAAATTGGTGGTACATGGAAGGGATAACTTTCAGGGCGTGAATCCAAGGTCGACCAAGTAAAATGTTGTATGGGAGGTCTAGATACAAAACTTGAAAAGTGGTATCCACAATGACTAGTCCAATTCAAATTGGGAGTGTGATTATGCCTTGGGAGGAGCACTCTTCATCATCATATGCCTTGATAACAATACTCCTCATAGCATCTACACATGCATCATAAAAGCCTAGTGCCTTAACTTGTTTTAAAGAGCATATATTTGGTCTTGCTTCGCCATCTACTAAGACTCATCCGACCTTATGCTTATGAATAAAGACTTGAATGTGGAGGGCATCATTCTAATTGGATTTGGAAGATGAGTAGTCTTGGTTTGAGAAAGTTATATGGTGAGGAGTGGTGAGGTATCCCACCCTGGCCTCAAATTGATTGGCATCAATGTCTTGGGGTATGCAAGACACTTGCAATGTTTTTTCAAGGATAACCTTATGTGCTAGGGAAATGTGTAGCAACTCAAGTTCAAAAATTTGTGCAGGTGTCTTCCCAAGCTGGTAAATGAGGTTAAATTGTACTTTAGATTGGGATTGTTTTGTTGGTGGGTGGGACTACAACTATTGGGTGGATGGGACAACTATAGTTATTCTTGGCTATCTAGAGGGAGGAGGGCCGGCTATGGTGGTCTTTCCCCTATGAGTAGTAACATTACATTCAAGGGATTTTATGATAGTAGTTGTGTTAACATGTTCATTAGTTGTTCTAATATGATTTATGATAGGTCCGCTAGAATAATCATATGCAATTCGGGCATGGTTGGCTTGATTATTATTATTGGCTTTTGATGTGGAAGGGTTACTAGAACCATGGTCCTGTAGTGGGTTTTTGTGTATGGTATGATCTGAATTAGAAGAAAATTATGGTCCACTGACTTCAATGGTATGATTTTCGATGAGGTCTTGTACAATATTTTTTAGTTGTTGATAGGGAGAGGTTTTATGTCCTTTTTCCCAATTATAATCATAAAATGAATTTTCATCCCACCAAGATGGCTTAAACTTCCCTGGGTCATATGGCTTATGGTCTTCAAGTGTGATGATGCCATCCTAGAGGATTTTCTTGAGGACCTCCTCAATTGGCTCACCTAATGGGGTGTATGTATGACTCTTGGGGAACTGTCTGAATTATCGATGATGCCTTTGATTTTGGTTATTCTAATTGCCTTAGTTGTTTTGATTTGTTTGTATAGCATTAGCAGCATAGGTCTGACTGGTCATTTGCGTATTTTGTGGTTGAGCCCCTTTAAGGGTAAGTACATGACCCATTGCATTAACAACCTTAGCATCTACCACACCATCATTGGTGACATGTTTGTTCTTAACCCAATATTTTTTTTTGTCAATGGGTGGACTTGCATTTGTGTTCTTAGGACCATATTTTAATTTTCCCTCAGCAATAAGGGCATTTTCAACTTGGACACCTCATTCGACTAGGTCTACAAAGGTTGTACAGTAGTGAACTTGCAAGCCATGTTTTAAGGGTCCTAAAAGTGTTTGTACAAACATGTCAACTTTCTCTTTTTCAGGTATGCCTATGTGGTAGCAACTTGCTAGGCTTGTCCATCTTTGGAAGAATGGGATGAAGGTCTCTCCCACTTCTTCTTGCGTGAGTGTGCATAGATTGGTGATGGAGGTGTTTGTGTCAATATTATAATATAATTTCACATGAATTTTTCTACAAGTTTATTCCATGACTTTATTCCTTTTTGCAAAGAGTAAAACCATTCTAATGCAGGACTTGCAAGACTCTTCGAGAATAGTCTCTTTAAGTATGTGTGTTTGTAGGAAATATCCACACAACTTGTTGTAAATTCTCATATATTCTCAAGTGGATTTGTCTTACCCTTATATTTAGTGAAGTTTGGTGCCACATACCCAGGAGGAAAGGGTGGCATGTATAGACTTGTATCATATGGGTATGGACATAGGTCATATGAAATCCATGGCTTTGTGTTGGATGTTTGCATGTTTTCTATCTATTTTTGGAGGTCTTCCACTCGAGCTGTCAAGACGTCTATTATGGGGTTATTTGTCACATCACACATGGGCGTGACAGTTATCCCATGAGTCCCCATTGGTTGTGATAGAATGTTTGTGTTTGGTTGCAACATGTTTTGTTATGAAATGTATGGTATGTTTTGGTTTGAAAATTGTTGGTATTGCCAATTTTGATGAGGAATGTCTTGTTGTGTATGAATTTGTGATGAATATGTGGGGATATGCGACCCAACCATATTTGTCGATATTTGAGGAATTTGTTGTCCTTGACTAATTTGTTACCTAAAGGTATCCATGTGTCATGTCATTTGATTGCCTTGCCCATGTTGGGAGAATTTTCCATGTGGAATTTTGGTATTTTGTTCTTGGGAGGCATTGATTTTCAATTGTGATGATGTGTTAACATTTCATTGGGGACCTTGAATAAGAATGCATTGCTTGTTTCCTCCAAAGGGGTTGAATGAAGTTCCAATATAAGGATTTGACGATGATGTCACCATGGCCATAGATGAAGCTCTGAATAGGGGGTTTGAGGAACTTGCCCCCATTGATGTAGATCCAAAGATAGCTCCAACCATTTGTGAAGATGTCATTGACATTGTGGGCATGTACTATGATATTGCTTGTGACATAGTGGGTGTTCCTCTAATAGTTGTTGCATTGACTTGAGGTCTCTCTAGAGGTAGCATTAATTGTGCTTGTAGAAATTTGTGTAGTGACAAAAATGTTGTTGTTAGAGGCATTGTTCATGTTTTGTTGAGGTATCGAGTTTTGTGTCGTATTGTCTAGAGAGGTAGGTCTTATGGTGTTGATGTCAAGGCCTCTTGGTAATCTTTCCCCTTGGTCTAAAAGCATAGCAAGGTATCTGTTAGCATCATTCAAGAATAATTCCTCTATGAAAGAAGCTACCTTTGGATTTTGGGCTATAGCCTCTAGGTTCTCAGCGTACACTTGTCCATTTTGGTATCTTTGTATGGATTTTTCAAGTGGGTTTCGAGATTATGTTGGTATGTTCATGGAAGATTGTATGTTTATGTTGGTAAATGGGTGGTCAAAAGTCTAGTCCTGGTTCATGTCGCTAGTGTTGGTGTTGAAGCCTTGTCCAAAGTTTTCCATTTGTCATCTTTTTTGCTGAAGCCTAGTTTCCACCATAAAAGGAAATTGCTCAAATGAGGGAAATGAAAATGGTGATGCTAGTCTATATTTTTGTCTTTTTGTGATAAAGAGTGACAATGCAAAGTGTTAATGATGTTTTCCTAAGGATATGATTAATGCAATTCAAAATCCAAGGTAACAATGATGACTAGGATGATAATATTGACCAAGGAGATGACTAATGCAAATTTTGGGTGCAAAATGAGGACTAAGATGACAATATTTTTGGATTTTTGGAATAAAGTATGCAAAATTAAGACTAAGATGAATGAAATTTGGAGAAAGGTTTTCCTAACCACTCTAAGCTTGATCTATGTCTCAATTTTGATTATCAAAGGACTTGTTAAGAATGACTTAAATGACAAGGTCAAAATGACTAGTGAGTTTTTCCTAACTAGACTGTTGAGTTGGAAATTATCACAAAAGGGCAATGACTATAAGGAGAAATGATGAATAAGTCCCAAGATAACCTACTCTTGAAGGAAATGATTTTGCAAATTATGGTGAGTTGGCCTAATCCAAAGTTTGCAAATATGAAAACCTAAGGTCAAGTTTATGCTGAAAATGATGATTATGAAACATAGGGTATGCAACTAAAATTTGGAAAATTAAACCTATGGTCAAAATACAAGCTAGTGGATGCAAAGGATGAATGTTTTGAGCAATTTCAGTTCTATTTTTTTGACAAAGACTTTTGGAATTTTTTTTGACAGTAGGCAAAAAGTGTCTGGACTCAAATTCTGATCCATGATAGGGTTTTTTTTTTTTGCCAAGCGAATACATTGTTTTAGGTATCAAATGCATTTTAGTTTATCAGATGCGTTACAGTTTCAACAAATGTGGCTCTACAGATAGCAAATGCAACTTAGTAATGTGAATGCGGTTTTATGAATGGAAAATGTGGTGCAAGACAGGCAGATACATTGTAGAAAGTAGTGAATGCAGTTTATCAGAGAAAATGCATTGCAAAGAATGTCAAATGCGGCATTGGATAGTGAATGTGTTTTACCAGATGCATTGCAAAATACAAAAAGTCTAGTTTTTCTGATGTTTTGGTAAAAAATCTGAGTTGTTTGAAGTTTTTGTTTCCAGATTTGTGAATGTCATTTTTTTTGTTTCAATATCCAGAAAAAACTTGGAAAACATGATATTTTGAGTGTGTAACAAGCACAATAAAGACAAGCCCGATCCTATGGCTAGGCTAGGACAATACCCGCTAGACTCCATATGGGTTTTCCCAACTGCATATCCTTAGCATGTGAATCCAGAAGCTTGGCTACACAAGATCCCCCTTATAGTGTACTCTCTTCTTATGCCAACCAAGCTTCCATCCCCCATAAAAATCCCATGGCAGGTTGATCACCTCTACTAAAGATTGCGAGGATGTGAATGCCTTCACAACGATTGTTACTGTGCTAGCAGATAGAGGGTTTTTGGATTCTACAAAAAGGTATTTAGTAAGGGCATCCATTTGAGTGGCCACACATGAGGCAAAGATTAATATCCATTTAGGAGGAACTCTATCCTAAAGAGGTTATGCTCAATAGAGTTTTGAGGAGTACTACTTTGTCTGTGTGACACATCTGCACTCGTGGTACTTGAAATTTCCTCAAACACCCATTTTGTATCCTGACTAGAAGTAGCTTGGCTTTAGCCTATTACTGATCGGGTCACCCCTTAAGGTGAGTACTTTTTACCTTAAGGTAGACCCACTTCTAGAGACAATAACCATTTCTTTTACACCTAAGATCGCACAAGTGCACAAGGGGAGAAGATACTTCAATTATTGAATCGTAAGATTTACACAAGATAGGGTGGCTCTAGTTTTTTTATCACCGAGTTTGCACAAGGTGGGAGCATAGTCATGTACCACCTTCAAGCACAATCAAACAAAATCAAACACATGTTCATTCTAGTGCACCAATTGCAGTGTTTTCTAATCTAGAAAAAAAACAAACACAATGTTTCAAATTAAAATCTTGGACTATTGAAGTTGCAAAACAACAAGTTATTAGTTTCAAAAAAGTGTCTCAGACCCATGAATTCCTTAATGCCACATGCTGCAACAACCCATTAGTAACTAGAAAACCCTAGTCTACCAGCTTGCAAAAGAAATAAAAAATTACAATAGAAAATATGAAAATTCTGTCAAAAAATCGAATGCAAGAATTTACTAGGTGGATACGTTGTAATAGAGTGAATGCATTGTTCTGTT
Organism: Sequoia sempervirens; assembly: GCA_007258455.2. NCBI lineage: Eukaryota > Viridiplantae > Streptophyta > Pinopsida > Cupressales > Cupressaceae > Sequoia > Sequoia sempervirens. The sequence goes on from VDFB02193867.1 coordinate 435,684,298, forward strand.
AGTTGAATGCGTCATGAGTCTATCTATCAAAAATTGTTAGTCGAATGCGTCAACCTACAAAATAGATGCATTTTGTGTAACTTGCAAATACATCATACTAGGTGTTTAATGTGTCTTGGTGTCAACGAATATGTCTCTAGAGATGTTGAATATGGCTTAGCCCAACAAGTACATCATTCTACTCATCAAATACACTGTGACATGGAATTTGTAGTTCAAGAAATTGTAATTACATCGTTCCGTACCTGTACCTGCAAAACAGAATAAAATGTTGTATAGAAAAACAACAAAAAAAAGTCCACAAGCATTCGGTTCACCAATGTAACTATGGGAAAATTCAAGTTAAAAGATTAGCAAATAATTAAACCAAAACCCAAAGTAATGAAGTACATAGGAGAGAACATGAAAAAAAAGGAAAGATATTACCATTGGTCTTCAATCTCCATGATTCATCTCCATTACACCTTCTAGCTTGCTGCAAATGAGTAGTTTTCCCTCAAATTTTGAGGGAGCAATGTGTGACAAGGACTAGCCCTAAGCAAGTGTTGAAGGATTTGCTTTAAATGACCTCACAAATGCACAAAATAACTCTACAGTATGGAAAAATTAGCCTAGATAACAATAGCACAAGATGACAAGATACTAGCATGAGGTGACAAAATGAGAACAAAATTGCCATTTTATGGAAAATGCAATTTTGTATGAATGGCCATGATTAAAAGTTGACAAGTGCCCTAGAATCAATGGACAAGATTCAATTTGACACCCACAATTAGGGTTAGGGCAACATTAGGGAAAACTCAAAATGAGTGGACAAGATTGATTTTTAGAAAATCAAATCAAGGGTTGACAATGCATGTGACAAGAAATAAGGTTGGAATAGAAAAAGAGATGACTGGGAAATCAAATAATAAATATTACTTACTTTATTTTTAGAAGAAAAATGACTATTTTTAATTAAAAATTAATTTAATTCAAAAGAGGGAAGTCATGTGACAACAAATAATTAATGTCAATTATTTATTAAAAAGAGGGAAATTAGAAGCGGGACCATTTTAAATAAATAATTTTATTTAAAATGAGAGAAATGACAACGTGGCAATAATTAAATAAATTAAAGAATTTATTTAATTATAAGAAGATTTTTAAGAATTAGTGACATATTTAAGATTTATTTATTTAAATAATCAAGAGGAATTAATGGAAAAAAATAAATAAATAAATTAATAAACTTATTTAATCATGGAGAGACTTTAGACAATTAATGACGTATTTAAATAAATAAATAAAATTTATTTATTTAAATAATCAAGAAGAATAAAAAGGACATGAATTAATTAAATAATTAGAAATTATTTAATTAATAGTTGAAAGTGGACCAAATGACATAATTAAATATTTTAATTATACTAGGACGAAAGTGGTGAAAATAGAACTTGCAAACCTAGGTCTTTTTTAGGTGTCTACGCTTGCTATAAACTCCTTGATTTTTTTAGGTGGAATATTAATACCTCATTCCTACATGTAATCATGTTAGTGTGTAAAGTACAATGGATATATTGAAAAACACCATAGTAATAACAAAATTGCACATGAATTTTACAACAACAAGAGTTTCATTGTTTATTAATTTTGACATACCAATGTTTACATTTTTCAAATGACCTTTGACTTATGCAAGTGTTTCTTGGAAACATTGAATCATCTTTTTTTTTATATATAAAATTTAGTTTGAATTGTGTCTAATAGGTTTTTTGGATGAGGATTGCAAATTTTGAAATTGAAAACATCTCTAGCATTAGATGATGCCCTACTATTATCACACCAATATTTTTCAACCACAAATTTGATATAAATATTCAACTTCATTTCAAGCCTTGGGAGTCGACCACTAAAACTCACAAAAATTCAAACACTACATGTTTTCTCATCAAATCAAGCTCATCGCCAAGATAGACCCCCTAAATTATTTTCTCTCTAAAGTAACACTCACAAGATGAATGGCTAAGTGGGTCATGATCTTGACAGAATACTATATTAAATGTGGAATAGAAATCCATCAAAGGAAAAGTAATCGCAAATCAATTAGCGGAGGAACATATGTATTCTGAGAATGCACTAGTGTCAGAATTTCTAGATGAGTCCATTTTCAACCTTAGTGCAATAGACAACTAGAAGGTATGTTTTGATAGATCATATACACAACATGGGTCAAAAGCAAGATTCTTTTTCATCACACCATAAGGAGATTGCATCCTAAATTCATATAGGCTATCTTTCCCTTAAACCAATAACATTGCAGAGTACAAGGCTCTTGTCATAGGGCTTCATATTACAATACAATGGAAAATAATGGCACTCAAGGTCTATGGGGACTCACAATTGATTATCAACCAAGTCAAAGAAGAATACCAAACTAAGGATGACAAGGTTACCCCATACATAAAGCTAGTGGAGGATCTCAAGGAGTTCTTCATTGACAAAACATTTGAGAAGATACCATGGGTAAAAAATAGAGTGGTTGATGCCATGGCTACAATCGAATCATTATTAGATATCTTGTAAAATGTCCCTAAACATGAATTCTTGGTAGAGTAGCTTATCGTACCAGCTTTTAAGGTACAAAAATTTGAGTTTGTGCATGAAATCGTTGGTTCAGGCAATCCTTGGTAACATGACATATTCACCTACCTGAAAATAGGAGTCCTCCCCGCTGCTATCACCCAAAATCTCAAAAGAACCTTTATTAAGAAGTCATCTCATTTCGTCATCTTCGGAGACACCCTTTACCATGGGGGTATCAAAGGAACCCTCTTGTGGTGCCTTAACCCTGAGGAAGCTTTGATTGCTTTATTAGAGGTACATGATGGCATTTATGGTTCATAGTCTAGTGGTATGACCTTGGCCAAGAAATTGCTAAGGACGGGGTACTACTAGCCTATGATGGAGAAAGAAGCTCATGACTACATCCAAAATTGTATGCAATGTCAATAGCATGGGGACCCCATCCATGCACTAGCTCAATAGCTCTAGCTGGTTATAACACCATGGCCCTTTTCACAATGGGGGCTTGATCTCATTGGAAAAATCACTCCCACTTCATCTAATGGACACAAGTTCATTATCACCGCAACAAAGTACTTTACAAAGTGGGTAGAGGCCATCCTCATGACCTATATCATAGGGAAATAGATCTTTAAATTCATCCTAAACTACCTCATTTTCTGCTATGGTGTTCCACAAGCCCTTATCTTAGATAATGGAATACCCTTAAAAAAACCCAGATGTCTGTGAGCTATGCCAAAAATTCAATATCCAACATCACTTCTCTACACCATATTACCCCTAGTGTAATCACTAGGTTGAGGCTTCTAACCAGACCATACTAAAAATTCTCAAGAAAATAGTCAATGAAGCTAGTCATTACTTGCACCTACAGTTAAACCTTTCCCTATGGGCCTACCAAATGAGTATTTGCACACCTATGGTGTAACCCCCTTCTCCCTGGTCAATGGATCATAATCCATCCTTCCCATTGAGATCGAGCTCCCATCCCTAAGAATATCATTGCACAATTTGATTATTGATGAAGAATATCAGGTGTCATGGTTGAACGAACTGGAACTATTGGATGAATGGTGCATGGATGCTTTGAACCACCTAGAGGTTTATTAGAAACATCTTAAAAGGAGCTATAATAAGGAGATCAAGGGTTGGTCCTTCCAAGTCAGAGAGCTTGTGTTGAAGGAAAATTAGAAAAAAGTGTCAAATCTAGATAGCAAAGGAAAGTTTGAACCTAATTGGTTGGGACCCTTTAGCATCATTGCAAGTTATAAATTAGGAGCATATCATCTATCCACACTAGAAGGTGAACCTCTATGTGAGCTCATTAATAGCTCCCATCTCAAAAAAAAATTATGCCTAAGCTTGCAAGGTATAAATCCAAAAATACAAAAATACAAAAAAAAATATAAAAATCCAAAAAAATTAGAAGAAAAGATTGAAAACAATAAAGAAAAAAATTGTCCTCTAGTGTAAACCACTTGGGTGGCACTTTGGGAAAGTACCTTAGTGAAAACTTGGAAATCAAGTGCCTTGTGTAAATAAGCACTATCCTTCCATCATGAATCCTTTAGCTTGTTTCACATTGCTTTCGATCACATTCACCCATCACATCCCATTGATTATTTCCATCATGCAACACATTCCATATCTCCTTCCATTACACATCTGTGTTCGTATCATAGCTTGATCCTATGTTGGTATCATGTTCCATCCTAGAACTACTTGGAACATTACTAAGGTCAATTTGTCCTACCTATATCAAAGTAGTCTATCACATCACATTGGTGGCATATCTTTATACCTACATCAGATCGACTTCATGTATATTCTTGAAATCTTCCTTAATCTTCAAAAAATCTAAAAAAATTCTTAAAGTTGAGAAAATTCAAAAACCATCCAAAACATGTCAAAAATCCAAAAATAGGCTCTAAACAAAAAATTCAAAAGCATAGTCATCATGTTGAACTAGATCATCTCTGAGTTTGAACTTAGGCAAGGATAATCTTTGATTGGCCCTCAAGGCATTAGGTCAATCCTTTAGGCATCCATCATAATAAAATGACAATCCATATATGTTCATATTGTCATCAATAAACGAGTATGTGTCAGTTGAACTACATGGTCTCTGCATGTATAACGTAGGCAAGCCTAATCTTTGATCAACCCTCAAGGCCCCTAGGATAGGTCCTTAGGTTAGGTTCTTGGTCAAGATCTTAGAAAGCATCAAAACATTTGTAAAACATCTCAAAAAGATAAAAAACAACCTAAAAACATTTCAAAAATACCAAAAACATTCAAAAAATCTAAAATCATCCATCTCATTCTACTTTCACCCACTCACAATAAATGATCGTTATCTCCAACCTTTGGAAAAACAATCAGAAATAAGTCTAGCAGATTAAAAGTGTAAACTCAAGCGTTAGTGTCATAAGTCTAGGTCAGTAAGAAAACAAGTTGGTCAACTCTTGGTATAAATAGCCTATCATCTAGTCAATCCCAAAATCATCTGATATCATCATGTCCTAGGATGCATCCTTCCTGCAATGAACATCAACATCAAGCATCACCGTATTTTAGTCTTGGCTAGAGGTATGATGAACATTAGCTTGTTTGTTTACTTGATCTTTTCTTTTGATTTATCTTATTGTGCTATTTCCAATGACCTCTTGATAATTTCTATCAAAATTATTTAGAGAGAAAGGAATGGGGCATTGATCATTATCTTTTTCCTTTTTTGCTTGTTGGATATTCTTGTGATATAACCTTGGTCATGATAATATTGTTTTTTGTGTAGGGAATATGTTCTAGATATCTTGTTGACTATTATATTAAGAGGCTTTTTCTCTTTGTGTTTTGGTCCAAGATATTTGCAATATTTTAATTACACTATAACAAGGTTTCCTATGCTAGGTGTGAACAAGGATACTCCTATTTGATTGTCGAGTCAAAGTCCATCTCACTAGGTACAATGACATCCTAGTTATCCATACCTTGATGAATTGTATCTATGTCTATTATCAAACATAAGAAAAGTAATGCTCTTTACGTCCCCAATCCCTGATAAGCAACGAATCATTCTCACTCATCACTAATCTAATAAAGTCTCAATGCATCATAGACTTGTTGGAATTCTACATCTTCTCAGACTCAAGGGTTGATCCCTCTTTCTTCTATCTCCACATACTAATTTTTGGATTTTATGGTGAACTCCTCAAACACCCCAAAATCACCTGCAATACAAAATAACTTCCACAAGAGAGAAATGGCAGAAATATTATGCTATCATTAAGATGCAAGAAGGCCAAATTGAATATGGAAAAGTACATATGAAGCCTTGCTTATATAGGAAAGGTGGTGAAAATACATCCAAGGGGTGCATTAACTCCTACTACCCATAAACTACTCAGGTAAATACAAAATAGTGATTAAGAGAGGTGGCACAACAACCCAAAAGAGGATGTGTAACTCAACTACCCATGTGTGGGAGAGAGTGACACATGTAGCTATTGTATTTTTCCACATGTCCTCGTATTAACGACTCTAAATAAACCTAAGCAAGCTTAAATAATATGTGTAGGAAAAATAAATACCCCCTAACATAAGGAAAAAATTAAAAACCTACACTAGCACCCCCCTTAAGCATAGCTTAGGTGGGTGAAAAGACACAAAGATGCAAATATGGGTCCCAAATACTAGGCCATGTTAGGTACCCATGTACAAATGTAATCTCTCACAACCAGAGAAAAGGAGAAAACCCAGTGGGATAAAACTCCTCCCCAAAAGAGAGATGAAATACAATAATGATATCCATCACAAATCCAATCAATCTCTATCCATACAAAGGATGATAAGAGATATCATATTGTAGACATCTAAATTTAACCACTTCCATATGGTCAAAGTCGTCTCCTTAATCATCCCTTTGCTCATTTATTTCATCCCTTTTGCTAGTATTAATTAAATCACTCATTTAATTAATATTTCATGTCTTCCATAAGGTTTCCAAAGTATTTAATTTAATAAATACTTTTTCCCTCTTTCCTCTCTAAATTAGATAAATGTATCACTTTATTTAATTTAGTCATATTATCTTTTGGAATTTTAAATTTATTTTTAAATTCCTCACTTTCTCTCTCATTGTCACATCCTCCAACTTTTGCAAGTTGGTTTCTAATCCGTCTTAACAATCTAACCCTCTTTCTTAGTCATAATTAATTTATGATTAAGATGTGCACACCCCTAATCATCATTAGGGTCCCATCCTCCATAATTTCCCACTTGCCTTTAATATGTCATTAATTAGTATAATCAAGTACTTTCATAACCTTAATCACTTAGTTAGGTCAACTTAATCCTCATATCATTTATAGAATGTGTCCTAAGTCAACTTCATTAAAACATTTCTCCTTTTGGATAAGACACTCCATTCCCCATGTGAATTTTTAATTCACATTTAATCCCCCAATGCATTCCTTGGAATTTAAAATTCTTTCTCTCATCCCTATGAGGATATTTGAGGAATTTTTAATTCCCCACATGTCCCCTCACCCACATGGGGATAAGGAGATCCTTTATGAAGAGATCTTGTCCAATCCTAGGGTACTATGCACCACCTCCATGTCATGTACTATCCTTCCACCGCATGTACACATCATCTCTTACAAACCACTTCACATGCCACATGCCAAGATGTGAGGGCTTGTGAGTACTCAACTTACCTTAGCCCTACATATTAATCTTGGTGGCTCAATCTTGACCATCCATTTCCCTAGAGAATGCAAAATTCTCTATTAATACCCCATTTTTTCTCTCATTTTGAGAGAGATCATTCATGCTAGCCAAACTCTTGCAAAAATTTCCTTGAGCCATACTTAGCAAAATTTCCACATTTGCATCCATTTTCACTCATCTCTCCATCCTCATCCCATCTTTAGTTTGCATCTCTTGCCATCTAGGGATCATACAACATTGAAGATCAAAGGGCCAACCAAAGGGGAACTCAACAAGGTGAAATCATCCATTTTTCTTTAGTTAATCTTTAGGCTAATCTTGAGGTGTAGGGTGTTATAGTTGTTGTTTGCACTTCTTTTGTTTGTTGCTCATATTCTAGCAAGTAAATTCTCCTTATCACCTTTCTCGCACACCTGGTGGGACCCAAAAATGGGTATCTTCTTTCATGTTCACTATTTTTTTATTACTTTTTGTAGGTTCAGGTTACAAAGGGGTGAATACGACCTACAAACAAGCATACTTGACCTTATTGGGGCGGACCCGACCTATAGGGGAAGACTTGACTTGACAGACAGGCAGACCTGTTGTCCACAGGCGGACCCGACCTTACGTAGGGGAAAACCTACCCTCCATAGACTCCAAAAATTGTTTTTGGAAAATTATTCATAGAGGGGCAAACCTGACCTACAGACAGGCAAACCTACCCTCTAGATAAGTGGATTTTCCCTAGACAGCTTTTTCCAGAAGGTAAAATTTCACTTTTTAGCAATCTTTTTGGTTGTTTTAAGGGAATTTAACCCCTAACTAGGCACATAGTTTAACTAGAAGTGTTAATTAACCTTGTTTGTCATATTTTTTGGTGAGTTATTTGACGTATCCAATCCCCTTGCACCATTCGGCGATTCAGGGTGACTAGAAATCGTAGCTTACCAAGTCCTTCGAGTCATCCTTTTTTATTTTTCTTAGCAATATCTACTTGGGGATTTCATCACACCAAGGGATGATTCCAACCATGCATACCAATGGGGTATATAAAGGAGGGAGAGAAAAAGCTATACCTCAATCCAACCACGTTGTAATTGGTGAAGTGTCGGGATGACGTGAAGAGTTGGTCCAAGCCTTTAAGGTTCTCAACTCACACTTGTAACGGGTTGGTGTTCATGGTTTGAGCCTCACATCTTGGGTGTATATCGAGGACTCCCTAGTAACCATGTTCATCCTAGAATAGAAGACTTTGTTAGCCATACCCTCTCTACTAGACTTAGGTTTGTGTTGTTTGAATTGTCTTCTTTGTGCGAAACAAGTGATTGTTTGATTCATTTCACTCAATCATATGCTTTTCCTTGATGATTGATGTGTTTTGAGTCCTTTTCCTTAGTCATTTTGTCAAAATTCATGTTTAAACCTGTCTAGGGGAAAACTTGACCTCTGAACAGGTGAACCTAACCTCTAAACAAGTGAACTTGATCTTGAACCAACCTTTTCCAGCCTTTTTCAACCAATTTTGATCAACTTTTTCTCCATAGGTGGACCTGCCCTCCTGACAGGTAGACCTACCCCCTAGGGGTGGACCTGACCCATCCAGGGGGGGACCTGACCTATACACTAGTCCTTTGGAGCCTGTTTTAGCCATTTTTGACTAAATTTTTCTTCATAGGTGGACATGCCCTCCTGACAGGAGAACCTTCCCTTTGGATAGGTGAAATTTCCCTCCACATGTGGACCTAACCCATATAGGGGCAAACCTGACCTTTGATCCACCCCTTTCAGGCCTGTTTTGACAAAGTTTGACCATTTTTTGTTCCTTCAGTGGACCTTCCCTTCACAGGGGCGGACTTGACCCTTGGTCAATCTGATTTTTCATCCACTTTGTCATTTCGGACCTTTGTTTCACCGTCTCAATCTCTTATCTCCCCATTCTAAACATCCATACACCCATCTCGAGAATCTATTCTCCCTCCTAAATGTTCATCCCCCCAGTTTGTGCATCCATTCATCTATTTAGAGTACTCATTTACCCATCTCAAATCCATGTTTTGATTATCGTTTCCCCATTTTGGATCACCATTATTCCACTAAAACCTCATTAAAGCGATTATTAAAATTTACCTAGGTGTTCATCTCTAATTGTCATCCATCAAAACCAACTTAGGATTGTCATCCATCCCAAGTCGGTCATCCTTGTTGGCCCAATCAATCCACTTCTATCTCAAGTTGGATTAAGTGTCATTATCATACATCCATCCTTTAGTTGATTAATCAACACCTAGCATTACCAAAGGTCACCCTTGAACTTGGTATGAGATTCTGATCATTACCGTTCATCCTAATCGATCATCAATCCAAATCTGTTAGAATTGGCTATGGCTACCAAGATCTATGGACCAAATCGAAAGCACAAAAGAGAGAATAGAATATGACAAGAATAGATTGTATTCAATGTCAATGATATGAGATGATTGTTCATGTACAATGAGAGAGAACCCTTGGTTATATAGCCAAGGTGAGAACATAGAAGGGAATAATATTATGAAAAGTGTTGTAATCTTATGACATAAGACAACTATGAAAAGCTATCACTCCACCTAAGATGGAAAAGTGATAATTTGATAATCACCACAAAAGGTGGATCACCCACAAAAGGTGGAGATGATAAAGTAATGACATGTCAAGTCCACCAAAAGTGGAAAATATCCAACAACCTCCTATGTGGTCCCTAAGTAAACTTAACTAAGGTGTAATTATGACCTAGGACAAGCTACAACACTTTTAATTACACCAACAAAATAAAATCATCACATCATCCAATTCAGGTTGACCAATTGTCTACCAATCAACCCAATTTGATCTCATCAAACAAATCCACCTCAGTTAAATCAAATCAATCCTATCAAGCCACGTCCTCATCAGCGAATCAATCATCAAATCAAATCAATCCTTTCATCACCAAGGTCATCCTAGCATCATAGTCCATCATATCATCTTGCATGCCCATTTAAACCTGCTCACAAGCAAGGAAAATGGCTAAGCAACAATCCCAACCAAACATCCCTCAAGATCCAAACAACGTAGCTAATGCCTCACAAGACCCCCATAACAGTGCAAACATACCTCAGGATCCGCACAATGGCACATCATCACAATCCAACATCAACGGTCAAAACACATCACCCCTCGGGGATGAAAAAATGGTCATTCAACCCAAACTTACATTTGAGGAACACTTTAGTAACCTAGTCAATGTGTAAATGATAGATCACCTTCTCGAAAAACATGGGGAAGAAATCTTGGCTCACTTAATTGAAAAAGGTTTCAAGCTGCCATCAGATATCGACCTATCCAAGTAGAATGGTTCCATGCCTAACATACCCCAAGGTTCACAAAATGCCCTAGGAAGTTCATACATCCCCAATGTTCCTCTCGTAGAAGGTTGGCATCATAAAAAATTCAGCAATGTTGTCCTGTATCCCATTAGCAATCCTCGACATCCTGCAATCTTAGTAATAGGGGCTCCTCAAACAACTGATCCCAATGATCCTTTTTATTTTGGCATGCCACAAAATGTTTAGCAACTTCCGCCACTAATGCTAACAACACCACCCCTTTCAAATCCACTTATCAATACTGGGGGTAGCACATTTACTGCATTGCCACATCCTCCCCAATCTAACCTACCACCTCCATTATTGCCACAAGTTACAGCCCAACCAAGTGCCCCCTTTGGTACCCAACAACCTCTATTGCAAAGCACCTCTACGTTATCTCATCCGCCCCAACAACAACAACCACTACATAACCCACCAATGTCTGCACAACAACTACCATACTAGTCATAAAGCAATCCATCTCGACCTCCCACTCAAACCATATCCTCGTTCCTCACATCCATCCTACATCTGTGAGCTCAAACACAATACAACATCCTGTCTCGGTCTTGCAACATTTCACATCACATCAACAACCACCACAACATCATTATTATTATAACCAACAACAGTCCCAACAACAACCACCTTATGTGACCTCCCAACAGTCACAACAATACCCTTAGTATCAATAGGTCAATCCGCAACATCAAATCCAAGCTCCTTAATAGCTTACCTCACATTTTTATCAAATGAATCCGTACTATAACTCACAACAACAACCCTCGTATCAACAAAATCCCCCCGCATAGCGACAAGGAATGTCATCATCCCACTATTAAAATCCATACCTTAACAATCCCACACTCTCTCAGTAGGATCCTTTATCATCCTGCCATCCATATCCATCCCACCCACCACTAGTCAACTTGGATCTATTGGAAATCAAAGCCACTCTTAAATATCTTCAAGTTGGGACTGGCAAACAGTTGTTCAAGTTTGAAGACATATGCCCATATCCATTTGATCCCTCCATCTCATTGATCCCCTTCCCTAAACATTTCAAAATACCAAAATTTGATAGATACAGGGGGAACAAAGATCCTAAGGCCTACTTGTAAGAGTTCTAATCCCAGTGTCAAGAAGTTATGCACAACGACAATTATCTCTTGCGCCTCTTTTCACGAAGCCTAACATACATTTCCCTAGAGTGGTTCATGATCCTCAAATGAGGGTCCATAAAATCTTTTGTGGACCTGTCAAAAAAATTTGTCTCTTATTTATCCTTCAACTTGGAGAAAGACACTGACACTCTAGATCTCCTCAAAGAGAAACAACGTGAGGGGGAAACCTTTGATAGCTATCTTCAAAGGTGGCATGCACTAGCAAGCCTAATAAAAACCCCTCTAAAAGAGGACATGGTCACCCTCTTCATGGAGAAATCTCATCCCGAGTTGGCTCATAATTTAGGTTACATTGTGTGACCACTTTCACGGAGCTAGTGGAAAAGGGACCTATCCTTGAACATGCCCTTGTTGCCAAAGGGCACATCAAAATACATAACCATGATAAAAAAAGGTCATTTGGTGATAAGCCACATTTTTGGAACAAGAAAAAGAACACAATGAATGATGGTGTTACTGATACTAAACATGTCCAAGTGGCTAATACATCCCAGAGACAACAACCATTCGTACCTAATGTCATATCCGTACCCCAGGGGTACCTCGTCCTCCTCAACAGCCAAACCAGAACAATCAGGGTAATGTTAAACATCAATATACTCAATTAGGATAACCCTTGAGTGTTGTCTTTAATAAGTTGTTACAGATCAACTATCTGATCACCTACACTATCACCAAACCACTTGACGAATCCAAACCTAAACCTACATGGTTTAGGGAAAATGAATATTGTGAATTCCATAAAATCAAAGAGCACACTTTGAACAAGTGTCAAGGTCTCAAAAACTTTGTCCAAGATATTATTGATCAAGGAGATATCAAATTCGACACTAGTCAAGATCTTTCATCTAATCCTCAATTATAGATATATCAAAATGCCTTTCCAAACCATAATCAAGGTGCGAGCACCTGCAATAGCAATCCCCAAGACAACAACACAAATAACGTAAGTTATAAGAATGTACCCCTTAATTACGAGGGTATTATTTATTACATTGAGTAGGTAGAATCCCATGTATCTATGATATATATCAAGGCCAAAGACCCTCAATGTGTTGTTACTACATGACGGGTCTACATCACTGTCCCTATGGCCTCCACACCCGCCCAGCCAAGTCCTGTAAACTCTAAGTACAAAATTATGGATCACTTAGGGAAGACCTAAGCTCAGATCTCAATCTTGGACCTGCTTAATTCTTCTCCAATACATCAACAAATCTTGAACAGATCCTTACATGAAACCCATGTACCTAATGACATCGATGCTACGCGATTCCAAGCTTTGGTAGGACACCTAGCTTTATCTTATTAGCTGCACTTTAGCTAGAATGATATGCCAAATATTGATGCCAATCATAATCGCCCCTTGCATATTGAAGTCTCGGTTGCCCGTCATAAAGTAAAAAGGGTCTTGGTAGATAATGGCTCCACCCTCAATCTATGTACTCTGAAATTCATAAAATAGGTGGGGTATACTCAAGTAGATTTATGTAATCAAATCATCATGATCAAGGCCTATGATGATGCATAAAGAAATTCTAAAGGAATTATCAGTCTTCCTATTTAGGTTGGACCTGTCATTCAGTATACTACTTGTCATGTCCTTGATCTGGACTTGCCATATAATCTCCTCCTTGGTTGTCCATGGCTCCATGCTATGCAAGCCATTCCCTCCATGTAGCATCAGTGCCTCAAATTCCCGGTCAATAGACAAGAGGTCACCATTTATGTTGACCCCCAACCATTTGAATACTGTTGCGCTTTAGAAGCATCATTTCCCCATTTACATTATTGTCCTGGGGTTGAAATGGGGGCATCTAAGTCATCATCCATCAATCCACCCTCCACCATGACAAGCACTCCATCCTCGACCACAAATCCTATGGTCACAAAAGTCCAGATCAATGATAAGGGGTGTGGTGACTATGAAATGCATACTGCTCTTAATGTGGCAACCATGCCATTGTTACCACACGAGTATGGTCAACCTTCACATGCTACTCCAAAGGAAGACAAGACTATCACCTTCAGTGCAAAAAACATTCCTACTACCTGTGAACCCTAATCCAAATACCTGCAAAACACAACAAATGAATACATTAGGAGATCAAATGCAAGCAAGAATAAGGATTCCTCAAGAAATTAATTTGCATAGCAAAAGAGATAGAAAATGAAAGGAAGAACACAATGAAACTTGATAGCATATCAAAATCTATTCTAAAGCCAACAAACTCCTAATCTCTTGATTTATTTAACTAAAGAGGGATGATGTTGGATAAAGATTGATTTAATTTAATAAAATGACTTAGAGATTTAATTAAATAAAATGTATTATTTAATTAACAAGAGATGATGACTTAATTAGATAAATGACTATTTATTTAATTAAGGGATGAATAGTGATGATAAGCTGAAGAGGTGATTCAAGACGAAACAATGTGAGTTAATCAGATCAAGTGCACAATATCAATCAATATATTTTGCATGTCTACATTTTGCCCCTCTTTGAAGCAATGTACTTGTTGCATTGTTTCAAAGAATAAACTGTCTTGATCAAAATTCAAAAATTCTTTTATTTTTTCAGATGCCCCATTTCTGCCCCAATGAATGAAGAATTATGCCAGTATATTGCCCCCTCGAGAGATCGAGTGAAAAGATTTGATTTGAGGGTCGATCTCTCGATAAAGAGGTTCAAGGTTAGTTCAACTCGAATATTTGATGTAGACCATCATCGGGCATGGGTAGCCTCATGCCTACTTTGATATTTTACACCCACTTGATCCTGATTTGTACCATGATAGTGACATTATTGATGATGAGATGATTATGATGTTTATATGTGATGGATGATATGGATGCACATGATATGATATAATGATGCTTGGGTGATTATGAAAATAGATGATAAATGTATGCTTTATGAGATGTTTAGAATAACCAATCTATATGATGCAATGATGGGGATGAATGCATGTGGTTTGATTAATGTTTTCTATATGATATGATATTCATTATGCAGTATGCTTATGGTTTTTTGGATGGAAGATAGATGAAATGGTGATGATTGTGATTAACTATCATGGTACCATGTTAGCACAAAAAGGAGATAGAAGAAAATAAGAGATTCCAACAAGACATGAGATGATGATGATGATGATTACTTGCCAAGGAGTTGGGATTTTCAAAGGGCCAATTACCTTATGTTTGATAATGCACGTGGTACAATGCATCAAGGTATAGAAAACCAAGATGGTGTGGTACTTAGTGTGATGGAATTTGACACAACAATCAGATAGGAGTATTCTTGTTCACACCTGACATACGAAAACCTTGCTAGGATGTACTTCAAAAGTTTCAAACACCTTGGACCAAAACATGAAAAGGTAAACCTATCCTGCAATAGTCAACAAGTTGCCCTAGACCTCTTCCATACATACCTGACAAAGCAAGTATTCGCTAAGTTATATTGCAAGAACGTCCAATAAACATAGCATACAAAAGATAATGATCATTGCCCCATTCCTATTTCTCTAAATCCGTTGTTTTGGGATATCATCGAGACATCCTTGGAATGAGGGAAAAATAAGAAAAGTCCAAAAGACCAAGTAAACAAACAAACTAATGCTCTTCAATACCGCTAACGAGAAAAGGATGCGTTTTCTAAGATGATAACCGAAACTTATTGCCAAAAGATAATGCACATTGTAGGAAGGATTCATCCTAGGACATGTTAGTGGATGGCAGCACGACATTTCGTTTATAAGGGATGATTGATATGGGACCATTTCAGATGATATGTTATCGATACAAAGAGATGACCAACTTGCTTACGCACTTGACTTAGACTTAAGACTTAACGCTTTTGAGTTTTCACTTTTAACCTGCTAGACTTGTTTCTGATTGTTTTACCAAAGGTTGAGGATGACGATCAGTTTATTATAAGTGGTGCTTATCACGGGTGCAAGCGAGACGAGGTAGATGGATTTTTTCAAATATTTGGATGTTTTTGATGTTTTTGAAATGTTTTGAGGCTGTTTTTGGTATTTTTTGAGGTTTTACAAATGTTTTTAATGTTTTTGGGATTTTCTAAGATTTTGACCAAGAGACCGACCTAAAGACCTATCCTAGGGGCCTCGAGGGCCGATTGATAGATTAGCCTTACCTACATTATACATGCAGAGACCACGTAGTTTGACTGATGAGTTGACTGACGAGTTGATCGATTTACAGATGATGATATACATGATTAGATGTCAGCTTATTATGAAAGACTCCTATAGGACTGACCTAAATCTTTTGGGGGGTGATCAAAGATCAACCTTGCCTACATTCAAGCTCAGAGACGACGTAGTTTGATTGACGACTCTGTTTTTTACTTTTTGAATGAATTTTTGACTTGTTTTTGGATTTTGATATGTTTTGGTGTTTTTGGATTTTGTGCTTTTCTGATGTTTTTGGATTTTCTGATTTTTTGATATTTTTGGATTTTCTAATTTTCTAATTTTTTTGGATTTTCTAATTTTTTTATGTTTTTGGATTTTCTGATTTGAGGACTTTTAAGATCATTCACGAATCCGATCCGATGAGAACATGCCCCCAACATGATGTAATAGACTACCCCGATAAAGGCAGGACAAACTGACCTTGAGGATGGGCCGAGTAGTACTAGGAGGGATCATGATACAAAAATAGGACCAAGCTATGGTGCGGATGCGAGTGGATGTGTGATAGATGGAGACCTGAATGTGATGAATGATGGAAGTGAAATGGATGGATGATGCCGAACAAGTCATAACATCCTGGTTGATGGAAAGTGATTATTTACGCAAGGCGCCTATTTTCCAGGTTTTCACCGAGGTACTTGCCTAAAGTGCCACCAAAGTGGTTTTCACTATAGGACGATTTTGTTTTTTCTTTTTATCCATTTTCTAATTTTTTTTTTTGGATTTTTCTGGTTCTATACCTTGATAGAATTAGGCATAAATTTTTTTGAGATGGGAGCTATTCATGGGCTCTTGCAGAGGTTCCCCTTCGGGTGTTGAGAGCTGGTATGCCCCTGACTTATAACTTGTTGTAATGATGAAAGGTCCTAACCAATTAGATTTGAACTTTCCTTTACTGCTGAGGTTTGGGACATTCTTCTAATTTTCTTTTAAGACCAGTTCTCTGACTTGGAAAGTCCTGCTTTTGATCTTCTTATTGTAGCTTCATTTGAGTCTATTCTAATAGACTTGCAAATGATTTAAAGCATCTATGCGTCTCTCATCTAGTAACTCTAGTTCATTTAGTCTTGATACTCTGTATTCTTCATCCGTGATGAGGTTTTGCAGTGATATTATGAGGGATGGGAGCTCGATCTCAATGGGGAGTATGGCTTCTGATCCGTAGACCAAGGAGAATGGGGTGGAACCAATGGGTGTGCGGATGCTGGTTCGATAAGCCCAGAGGGCAGGATTAAGTTGCAGATGCCAGTCACAACCTGCATCATTGACTATTTTCTTGAGGATTTTAAGGATCGTTTTGTTTGTTGCTTCTGCTTGACCATAGCCTTGGGGATAGTATAGGGTGGAGAAGCGATGTTGGATTTTGAATTTTTCACATAAGTCACGAACTTCCTAATTTTTGAATGGTGTCCCATTATCTGAGATAATGGCTTGGGGGACACCATAATGACAGATGAGATAGTTCAGGATAAATTTTGAGATCTACTTTTCAGTGATATACATCATGGGTATGGCTTCCACTCAATTTGTGAAGTACTCAGTTATAGTTATGATGAATTTGTGGCCATTGGATGAGGTGGGTGTGATTTTTCCAATGAGATCGAGTCCCCACTGCGAAAAGGGCCATGGTGTGACGATCGGATGAAGCTCTTGAGCTAGAGCATGGATGAGGTCTCCATGCTACTGACATTGTATACACCTCTTAGCATGATCATCTGCTTCTCTTTCCATTGTGGGCCAATAATACACCATCCTCAACAGTTTCTTGGCAATGGTCATTCTAGTCAAGTGTGAGCCACATATGCTATTATGAACTTCAGTTAGAGTGGTTAATGCCTCCTTAGCATTTAGGCAGCGCAGTAAGGTACCTTCTATGCTTCTACAGTATAAGGTATCACCTAGGATCACAAATTTGGATGCTTTTTTGATAAAGGTTCATTTTAGGCTTGATGGTAGGTTAGCAGGTATGACTCCTATTCGAAGATATGTATAGATATCATGATACCAAGGATCCCCAAGACCAATGATTACACACACATATTTTGATTCTGGTACCTCAAATTTAGGAATGAGAAGCTGCTCAATCAGAAATTCATATTTTGGCATGTTGTGAGGGATGTCTAATAGTGACCCAATTGTAACCATGGTGTCAGCTGCTCCATTGTTGGTTCTAGGAATCTACTCAAATGTTATGTCAATGAAGGATTCCTTTAAAGTCTCCACCAGTTTCTTGTATGGAGTGAGCTTGTCATCCTTAGTCTGATATTCATTATTGACTTGATTTATGATCAACTGAGAGTCTCCATACACCTTGAGAGCTATGATGTTCCATTACACTGCTATCTTGAGACCTATAGTCAAAGCCTCATAATCCGCTATGTTGTTGGTGAAAGGAAATGCCAATTTGTATGACTTTGGTATGCAATCCCCTTGTGGGGTGATGAAGAAGACACCAGATCCTGATCCATGTTGTGTGTATCAACCATTGAAGTATAGTTTCCAATGGTCAGTTATGTTGAGGTTAAAAATGGACTCATTTGGGAATTCTGAGACAAGAGGATTCTCAAAGTAAATAGGTACTTCTGCTAGTTGATCCGTAATAACCTATCCCTTGATTGCTTTCCTCTTTACATACTCGATGTCATACTCTTATAGTATCATTACCCATTTTTCCATTCTACTTGTGAGCATTTCCTTTGATAGTAGATACTTGAGGGGATCAATTTTCACGATGAGCTTTATCTTATGTGCCAACATGTAATGTCTGAATTTTTGGGATGCAAACACTACTGTGATTCAAGCTTTCTTGATGAATGAGTAGTTTAACTCATGACCAACCATTGTCCTGCTGATATAGTAGATAGCCCTTTCTGTTCCATTTTCATCATGCTGAACGAAGAGAGCTCCAAGGGCTACTGCTGTTGCTGACACATATAAGATCAATGGCTTTCTCAGGATAGGTGGCATTAAAAATGGTGCTGTCAGTAGATATTTCTTTATTTTATTGAATGCCTCTTCGCATTTTGTATCCCATTTGTATGCTATCCCCTTGTGGAGTAGGTGAGAATATGGGTTTTGCTTATCTGCCAGTTGTGCTATGAACCTTCTAATGGATTGGAGCCTACCTTGGAGACCTCTTAGTTGTTTCAATGTCTTTGGTACTTCCATCTCAAGGATTACTTTTACTTTTGTAGGATCCACCTCGATACCCCTCATGGAGACTATGTATCCTAGTAATTTTCCTGATTGTACGCCGAAGATGCACTTCTTGGGATTTAGTCTGACTTTGTATTCCTCTAATCTATCAAAGATAGCACTTAGGGTTGCTATATGATCTTTTCTCTTTCTTGAATTAGCTAGGATGTCGTCGACATAGTCTTCAACTGTTTTGTGAATCATGTCATGGAAGATCAATGTCATGGCTCGTTGATATGTTGCTCCTACGTTCTTTAGGCCGAATGGCATCATGTTCCAGCAGTAGGTCCCCCATGGACAAGTAAAAGTTGTCTTATGTTGGTCTTCTTTTTGCTATCATAATCTGGTTGTATCCTGAAAATGCGTCCGTTAGTGATAGCATCTCATGCCCTGCTATCATGTCCACTATCATATCAATATTGGCAAGTGGAAAGTCATCCTTGGAACATGCTTTGTTCAAATCTCTAAAATCCATATAGATTATAATGGCTCTGTAAGGTTTTGAAATAGGTACCAAATTGGACACCCATTCTGGGTAATCAATTGGTCAGATAAATCCTGCATCTAGCAACTTTTTGAGCTCCATTTTAACCAACAAGGAAATTTGAGGATGCATTTTTTGAAGCTTTTGTTTGACTGGTTTTGCTTCTGGATACACTACTAAATGATGAACCACAGTTTCTGGATCTAGCCCTGGCATGTCAGCATAACTCCATGCAAAATTTATTTGTCTTTCTTTTAGGAATGCTGCTAGGAGTTCTTGTTCTTTTGATAATAGTGATTTCGCATAGAATGTGATATGCGAGGCCTCCTTTGTTCCTATGTTGACCGGATTGCACTTTTCAGCTAAGATTGTTGACTTCTCCTTATGAATAGCTCTCAAAGGAAGATTGAATCCTTCATCCTCGGGTACCTCAGAGAGGTTTTCACCATTGGATACGTCCTTTATTTTTACTATTTTCTTGTCAGAGAGTGCCAAAGTGTGGTTTTCACTCAAGGACTTGGATATGATTCTTAATTTCTCACTTTTGCGACTGAAGGATTCAATCGTTTCCCCATAATAAGAATTTGTGTCTAATTCCATTATAAATCCTACCTTATGATCCCCATCTAGAATGTTATCCCTCAGTCCCATGAATTCTGAGATTGCCTTGTCATTTTTGAATGTATCGAGAACTGGTGGTCCTCGTTGGTCATAGTCGATCAGTTGGGGGTAGACTAGGCGGATCTCATGATTTTGATGATCAGATTTGAATGATAAGGTACTAGTCATGCAAAGGGTGGTGTCCTCGAATAACCTAGGGAGATTGGATATATTATCTTCGTCATCGCTACTAATATAGGGCTCAGTTATGAAGTTATGTGTGTTGCTACTTGTGACTATTGGTGAGTGTACTTGTACTAACATTGGCTAAAGAGAGACATTAGTGGCTCTAACTGGAGGACTTCAGCCACGTATGGTTATTCTTGGAGGGGTACATCCAAGGCCAAGATTTGTTATGGGTCGTGTCTCTAGCATGATGGGTATTGTAAGGCCATTATCATTCTGTCCCAATCTTTGATTTCTTTCATAACCCATTGCAAGCATCATTTGTAGGACCTTTCTTATCTCATCCATTGGTAATTTAGGTGTTGGTATTTCATCTTGATACAACATGTGAGATGGATCTGCTTCAATAACTTCCCGGCCAAGGTCTCCCCAACTTGTGAATTTAGGATAACTTTTAGGATACATTTGTGATGTAGAAGCTTGGTTTTCTTGTGGGCATCCCCGTGATCTAGGAGATTGTGGTAACTCTCCTATCACAAAAGAATTGTTAGGGAGCTTGTAAGCTTCCACAACCGTCCTCCTGAATGATGAGCTTGATGTTGGAGATGGTAGGAATAGTGGGGATGGAGGGTGTCTCTGTCACAGAAGTGGATGCGAGAGTGGCAGGGTCAATGTATGGTGTGAATGGGCCCTCATCATTCTTTGGCACTTGGGGGATTTTGTAGTACTTGGCCTCAAGATTTTTGCAATATGAAAATGGTTCGAGATCTCCATGAATGGTAAGTTCTTGTCCATTATGTGTAAATTTCACACATTGGTGGAAGGTTGATGCTACGGATTTCATTGCATGGATCCATGGGTGTCCAAGGAGGATATTATATGGCAAGTCAAGGTCCAAGACCTAATAGGTGGTTTCCATGATGGTAGGCCCTACTTGAATAGGGAGTTTAATCATGCCCTGAGACACTCTTTCTTGGTCATCATATGCTCTTATCATGATGCCTTTACCTTTGTCAATGGAATCTTCTGCTATTTTCAACTGCTTAATGAGGCTAAGAGAGCAGATGTTCAAACCTGCACCTCCATCCACCAAGACCCTTTTGATTTTCACAATGGCTTCCAAGTGAAGTGCATGGTTGTGAGATGGTTGGGTGGGGAAATCTTGGTTAGAGAATGTAATGAGATTAGGTATTATGATATTTTTGACTATAGCTTGGAATTGTTCTGCATCAAGATCTGCGGGGACAGTTGATGAGGCTAATGCTTCCTCAAGGATCTTTTTATGGGCCACTGATATTTTTAGTAACTCCATGATGGATATTTTCTCTAGTGTCCTCTTGAGTTGGTCTAGCACATTGTAACCATTAGGAGTAGATCTAAATGCAGGGGTTTTGTTTGGCTGGGATGAGCCTGCGCTAGTTACTTTTTTGCCTCTTGTGGTGACTCCACAATCTTCAGCAGCCTTTGATAGTGATGACCATGCAGTCTTCATTTAGGGAGGCAATGACCGATTCAGAAACATGATTTACACTGCCCTTCCCTTTATAATTTTTATTTCCTTTGTTGCCATTATTCGGCATCAGATTCATGTATATCTTAAGGTCCTGATTTCTCGTAGGTTGTTCCACGTTTATGATTTTTTGATCGATGAGATCTTGGACAATGTTTTTGAGTCTCATACAACTATTTTTGGTGTGACCTTTTATTTTATGGAACTCACAAAGTTGATTCTCATTATACCAAGGAGGTTTGATGTCGGGTTCTTGGTAATTCTCAAATGTAGGTGCTTTGATGAGTTTTTCATTGATGAGATTTTTCATGATGTCTTCAAGTGGTTCCCCCAAAGTAGTGTATTTTCATTTTGTATAACTCTTGCGTTGGGGTGGTCCTCTTTGGTCATTGAGATTATTGATGGTTGGATTGTTGTTTGGTTGATATGGTATATGATGGGTGTTTTGGTGTCGTCGTTGGATTTGTGGTGTGATTGTATTTTGGCGAGGACCACTAATGACCACCTTAGCATCGACGACACCATCATTAGTAACATTTTTGTTTCTTTCCCACGTGTGAGGTTTATCATTGTAATTTGATGGTGGGTGGTTATTTTTCTATTCATGATAAGATGTTGATTCGGTGGGTTGAGTCACAAGGGCTTTTTCGATGCTAAGTGCTTTGGGGATCAATTGATCATATGTGGTGATACCCTGAACCTTGAGATGAAATACCAAGCATCCTTCAGGGTTGGCTATGATGGTGCAAAATTTTTGTTCTTCTGGCATGGTCCACTTGCTTCGATTGGCCTTGGATCGCCATCATTGTAGGAATGAGGCGAATGACTCACCCTTTCCTTGTTTTAGAGCTGAAAGTTCTTCTAGACTAACATCCATTGTGATGTTGCATGCATAGTTCTTAATGAATGCGTCTATAATTTCTTGAAATTTTTTAATGCCTGAAGGTAGATGAGAGAACCATTCCATAGCGTGGCCTGCCAAGCTCCTAGGAAATAGCCGCATTAGATAAGTATCGTCATATGCTACCTCCATGTAATGAACCTGGAATTCCTTGATGTGATCTTTAGGGTTTCCCATCCCTCGATATTTGTGAAATTTTGGGATTTCAAATCCCTCAGGGAATGGTTTCATTACCAAGCTCCTATCAAATGGATAGGGACACAAGTTGCTTGGTGTTTTAGTTGTTCGCCCTGATTGAAGATCGAGCACTTGTTGCAAGATTAATTTGATTTGTGTTGTTACATAATTTTGTGTATTAGGGGGTGGGATGAAGGTGTTTTGGGGTGTTTGAATCATGGGTTGGATGAGTGGGTTGATCGGTGTGTTGTTTGATGGTATTTGTATGTTCTATCAAGTGAGGTAGGCTTCCACCTACTTTTGTATGAATAGTGCCTGTTGTTGATCTTGTTGTTGTTGCACTAAGATTTGTGCTTGTTTTTGTTCTAACAACGCTTGTTGTTGTGCTTGTTGTTGTTCCAACAACACTTGTTTTTGGGCTACCAATTCTACTGCTTCTTGTTGCTCTTGATATTGCTTTAATGCTTGTTGATATGCTTGCAATTGCGTTGCTTGTCTTTGTTCCAGGAGTTGTGCTTGATATTGGGCTTGTTGTGCCTGATATTGAGCTTGTGCTTGTGCTGCTTGTTGCAATAAAAGTTGTGCTTGAGCGACCTTTTGTGCTTGTAATGCTTGCACGGCTTGTTGTTGTTGTTGTTGCAATAAAGCTTGAGCTTGTTGCGCTTGTAATGCAAATTGTGTAGCTTGGGCAACTTGCACAACTTGAGTAGCTTGCTGAGCAGCTAAGTGTATGGATTTTTGTTTCTACACTTGTTGGTATCCTCATTGGAAAGAAGCTTGCAATGCCACATCATATTGGCTTGATGTTGTGGAAATTGGTGGTGGTGGGGGTGGTGGTGGATTTGGGATGGTATTTGTAAAGGTGGTGTTCATGATGGATGGTGTTGTTGATATGGTTGGTCCTTGAGAGATCATGTTTTGCAATGCTAAGGGAGTGTTTGATGATGTTGCGATTGCTTGTGTGCTTGTCGTTTGTTGTTGTGATATCAACGACAAAAGTTTGAGCATTTGGTACGATGCTTTGATTGATAGTTGGGATAGTGGTTTGATTGATATTCAATAGAGTGGGAAGCCCTAAACCAAGGAGTGATGTGGATGATGATGGTAATGGTGGAAGAGGTGGGAATGTGTTCGGTGCAAGTTCTTGTGAAAATGTTGTGGTGTCAAAGATGCCCCCGGATGTGAACATGTACCCTTGCTCTTGTGAATTTGTGAGGAGAGGAGTTTGAGGCATTGCGCGAAAGTATGATGATGATGGATCATGATGGAAGGTGAGAGGAACATTATTATGTAATGGGTTTTCAAGTATGTTTTGTTTCAAGGTGGTGTTTGCATCTAGGTTTTGATTATTAACAAGGGGGTGTGCTTGTAGAGCATTGAGAAATGCATTTCCCTTTTTAACGTTGGGTTGGGTTGGAGCAAAAGATGTCACGATTTGCAGAATATTTTGTGTGATGTTTTGGGATAGGGGTCTAGATGAGATGGGAATGGTGGATGAGATTGGAGGAAAAGATGTCTCAACTATAGTACTCACATCAAAATCTGAAGGTAATTTGGCCCCTTGTTTTGCTAGCTTAAGCATGTATAACAAAGGGTTGAGCCTTATCATGATGTTGATGATTCTATGATTATCTGGATTTTGGAGCATCTCAGTCATTTCCTCACGAGACATTCCAAAGGTAAGATCTTCTCCTTGGTTTTCTTCCTATGGATTTTGTGATGATGAGAGGATCAAAGGATTACTTGATTCGACAGGATTTATTTATGCATTTGTTTGGCTAAGATCACTTGATGTGGGTGTTTCTTTGTTGGCTTCCATACTCTTCTTGTATTGAGATCTAGTTAGAACCATAAAACAAGGATCAATTTTTGAGAATATGGGAGATGAATCTCTTAATTCTTTTGATCGATCTTTACTTTATGCCCAAAGTAAAAAGTTCTAAGATGCCTTGAGGATCAAAGATGATGATGTGGTGATGATGTGAGGGATGGATAATGTGGATGTTATGATATTTTGATCAATCTTGATGTGAGATGCTAGGCTTTTCAGACTTTTAGATATGTTTCAGATTTTTTATTTTGATTTTTCCTTTTGATTTTGTCCTTGATCTTGATTGGTTTTGATTGTTTTGATTTTGAACAAGAAGACCCTAAGATGTTGGATGATGATCTAAGGGATAGATTTGTTCAAGAGATGATAATTTGAATATGTGTGGTGAGAAGGACGAATCTACCCATACCTATCCAAACAAGATGATAGTTTCATTAAGCACATGAAGAAGGATTCATCCACATATACTAAGCTAAACAAGATGATTTTGATGACTTTGACTAAGCATATGCAAAAGGATGCATCTACACATATTTAGCCAAAGGTGATTTTGATGATGTTTTCAAGGATTTTGATCTCAAAGATTTTGATGATTTTGATGATCTAGATTTTTGTCCAAAAGCCTAGTAGCAAGGATGATTTCAAATTTTCCCAAATGGTGAGTTGTGAGATGATGTTTGTTTTGATACTTTTGGAGGATGGATGAAAAATATTTTGATATTTTTTGATCCTAAGATGAACCTAAAAAAGACACTCTGTTTTCCTAGACCTAGGTATTGAAGAACATGCAAATGCTTCCTAAAGACCTTTATAACCAAAGAATGATTTCTTTTGAACAAACATTTTTGGATTTCCAACCAATGATTTTTTATTTTTTTGTTTTGTTTTGGGGTTGTAAGTTTTCAATCACATATGAAAGTTTATTTTGTTTTGCTTTGCTTAATGTCTTTATTTTACCAAAAACACTTTCTTCAATTAGGTTTTCAAACTAAGATGTCCAATGTCTTAATTTCGTCAAACCCCACAAGATATGTTATGTGGAAATTTAATGAACTTAAGGCAAGGGTTTTCCTATTGTTGACTTAAGAAAACAAATTGAGATATAATCCAATGCTTAGAAACCTCTAAGGACATGAATCCCAAGGGAAAACAATAACATATGGATTGAGCCAATTGTATTTGTTTCCAAAAGGGTTTGAAATTTGGATAATGTTAAGTGTTTGTTTCCATGATGTTTTCGATCAAGCAATGCATTTTGTAACCCAAGAATAAGTACAATCCTATGGATGTGTAAGACAATATTTGTTGGATTCTCACTTGGACAAGTCCAGCTACGCTTATCTCTAGCGAATGGTTAGATGCTTGACCCCACTGGCTCCCCTCCATGACACTCACTTATAGAGGGAAGCCAAGCATCAACACCCATGAAACTCCCATGGCATGCTTTCCATTTCTACTAGAAGACCGTAAAAGTGTGGGGAGGCTTCAGAACAATCGTTCTTGCACCAACAAATAGATTAAAGGATTTGGAAAATTCTAACACATGGGTTTTAGTAAGGACTTTTCTATTTGTAGGAGTTGATCCATACGACAAGAGTCCCCTTTCGGATCCATCTTGTCAGAATCAACCGCATGATATTGGTGTTTACTCCAATATCCACATTTATATACTGGTTGGAAAATACTCTTGGCTTTAGAGTGTTACTGGTTGAGTCATTCCCTTGGGTGAGTACTTTTCCCCCAAGGCAGGCCCTATAGGATAAACAAAAGTAAGCAAAGACAAAATCCGTAACTCGATCAATCTTTGACAGCACAAAGAGAGAGAAAATACGCGATGATGCTCTACTCACACTCGCACAAGATTTTTTTCAATTTTAAACTCAAATTGAAGTGTGTAGGTGATTTCTTTGTCTCACCCTAAAGTCATGAAAAATGCCTTTTGATTCTCAAGATCGCTATAAAGCACAAGAGAAGCGCATAAGTGCTTTTTCAATGCCCTTAGTTTAAGTAAGCTCTCACAACAAACAAAGTTTCACTTGTTCTTTTTAAATCCTCAAAGCAATATGTGAGTTCTTTTTAGAGCACCAAATCACAAGTGAAAGACATTTGTTCAATTTGTTAATCCAAGAAACAAAATCTAGTAAGTTGTAGTTCTAATGTTTGTTTTAAGCCTTTTGCATTGTTCTTTTTAGAGCCAAAATTGAAATCTATTGAGTCCTAAAAGCTTGAAGTGATACAATCCTTTAAAATTGAAATTATAATTGCTTCCAAGAGTGTCTAAAGACACTTGATACAATAGAGAAATGATGTAATAAGAAGCTTTGCTTCTTTTTTTTCTTTTTCCCCTCCACTTTTTGATTTCCTAACCTAAAAAAGTGATAAAAATGTTATATGCAATCAAGAAACAAAATAATATAGTGGTTAGATGAATCATTAACCAAAACACCCTAAAACTTAGGCCAAGTTATCATGTGTTTTGACTTTAGATGAAAATTTGAAACTTTTAACTCATTAATAGTTAATAAAAACCTACAAAATTAGATATCTTATAAAATTATACCCCATTTCAAAAAAAAAAGTATCAAAAAAGACCTCTGTATGACCAAGATATGGTCATTTTAAAACTGACTCTAAAAGCGCTAAAACAGTGATCATATGTGCTAAAAAATGGGGATTAATGAATAGTACTGTCAAAAAATAGCGAAATTTTATTAAAAAAACGTGTTATATTTGTAATTATTGCCCTCCTTCTAGCACCAAAATGTGAACCCTAATCCAAATACCTGCAAAACACAACAAATGAATACATTAGGAGATCAAATGCAAGCAAGAATAAGGATTCCTCAAGAAATTAATTTGAATAGCAAAGGAGATAGAAAATGAAAGGAAGAACACAATGAAACTTGAAAGCATATAAAAATCTATTCTAAAGCCAACAAACTCCTAATCTCTTGAGGGAATTGGTGCCAATTTCATGTGAAAATTGGCCCTTTCCCAACTCCAATGATGCAAAGTTGATATGTGATGAAGAGTGATCCACATTGTTGATGCTTGATGTATGATCCAAGATGAAAACCTGCATAAAACCTAACTATTCTTGGATGAAATTGATGATAAATTGCTATGGATTTGAGTAGAGTAAGTTTACTCAAATTTTGGATGATGAAATGAGAAGATGGATGAATGTTCAAAATAGAGCAATGTCAGATTAATTTTCAACAAATGAGAAGAAGCCACATGTCATCATGTGAATGGTTGAGGAATGAGCACATTTTGAAGAATGTGGAAAGAGGGGGGAGATTCAAATTCAAAATATGGCTTGAAGAATGAGCACATGCACATGGCTCAAGAAAAGGACATGTGAGATTTTTAAAATGCTTTGTTGAAAAGGACGAGTCCTTTTTTTGGGGGAGATTTCAAATTTGAGGAATATTCCCACTTGGATTCCTTTTTGAATGAAAATAGATGATTTATAAATCAATTAAATTGATTTTCATGTGCAAGTTGCAAAATCTAGAGGATTTGAGTGATTAGGATTAAATTAATCAGGATTTGATTAATTTAAAGGAGATTAGCTGATTTTGACTTTTGACTTAGATTTTTGGATTAATTTAAATAAAAAAAGAGGAATAATGATTTAGATTTAATTAAATAAATATTTTTATTTATTTAACTAAAGAGGGATGATGTTGGATAAAGATTGATTTAATTTAATAAAATGACTTAGACATTTAATTAAATAAATGTATTATTTAATTAAAAGGGGGATTACAAAATTAATTAAATAAAATTGATTTATTTAATTAACAAGAGATTATGACTTAATTAGATAAATGATTATTTATTTAATTAAGGTATGAATAGTGATGAAAAGTTGAAGAGGTGATTCAGGATGAAACAATGTTAGTTAATCAGATCAAGTGCACAATGTCAATCAGTATATTTTGCATGTCTACACTACCACTTTCAGGTCCCCTAGTATCAAGATAGATTCACCAGAAGAGGATATAAGTCAATGGGTATACTGAGAAGAACCCCAACTAGATCCTCCTCTAAAGGAATACTTTCAAGAAGCATATCCTTGGTCAACTAAGTTTTCAAAAAAGTATAACTACCAAGGTAGGGGCCTAGGTAAAGAAGAACAAGGGTGGTTGCAACCTATTGATACATCAAAGTTTCCAAAGAACATAGGCATCAAATATGACAAAAAGTAGAAAGGCCCTGCAATGTCATCTAATACTTCCAAGAGTGTTTCCATGGACGATGGCTCATTGGAAGACATACCCGAGGAAGAATCCATCATACACGCATACAATGATGTCGATCACACAGACCTGTCATCCATGTTCGAATTCCTATCCTTCTGTACCATTAGCCTATCCCTTCGTCATCCTGAGCTTATTAATTGGGACCTACAGGAAAGCACACCTATCAATATGTCTATGGGTACATATGTCAACCTCATGGGATTGGGGGAGGATGAACACTCTTGTCGCAAAAATAAGAATAAGAAAAATAAAAAAATGGTCATCTAGTGAAAACCTCCCCAAGGCACATCCTGACCTTGAAAAATTAAAAATAAAGGACACATCTGATGGCGAAAACCTTGAGGAGGTGCTAGAGGATGGAGATGTTCATCTTCCCCTCGTGGGAACTTAGTTATCTACACAATCGTCCATCCTAATTAAAGAGACTCGAGAAGTTAATCTAGGTACTGCTGAAACTCCTAAGATCACATATGTGGGAAAATCACTCTCAAATCTAAAATATGCAGTCATTGTTTAGTTACTCCAAGAGGGTATTGTCAACTTTTCTTGGTCATATTTAGACATGCCAAGCTTGGACCCCGCTTTAGTGTTTCATCATCTAGACATTCGCCTTGATGCCAAGCCTGTCAAATAGAATCTCTGCAAGATGCACCCACATGTATCATTATTAGTCGAGAAGGAATTGGAGAAGTTACTAGATGTTGGTTTTATCATACCAATCGACTACTCTGATTGGATCTCCAATATAGTACTAGTTTCCAAACCAAATGGAGACATTCAGATCTGCACAAACTTCAGGGATCTTAACAAGGCCTTCCCAAAGGATGATTTCCCTCTGCCTAATATTGACATGTTGTACGACCTCACAATAGAACATAAGATGTTATCCCTTATGGATAGTTTCTCTGGCTATAATT
The DNA here is from genome assembly GCA_007258455.2 of Sequoia sempervirens. NCBI lineage: Eukaryota > Viridiplantae > Streptophyta > Pinopsida > Cupressales > Cupressaceae > Sequoia > Sequoia sempervirens. The sequence goes on from VDFB02193867.1 coordinate 435,714,435, forward strand.
AGATCTGAATTGTGCCTGAGGACCAACACAAGACCACTTTCACAACACCTTGGGGTACTTTCTGTTACAATGTTATGCCCTTTGGTCTCAAAAATGCGGGGGTGAAATATCAGAGGGAAATGATGGTCATCTTCCATGACCTCATCCATATCATCATTGACAACTTTTTAGGAAAATCCAGAACCCGAGCAGAGCATCCTACCATCCTAAAAAAGATCTTTGAACGGTTGGAACATTACAAGTTATGACTAAATCCAAAAAAATGTGTCTTTGGTGTTACGTCAAGAAAATTGTTGGGTTTCATAGTCTCTCAAAGGGGTATTGAGGTTGATCCCACCAAGGTGAAGGCTATTCTGGAAATGCCACCCCTGCACAATTTGAAATAGTTAAGAAGTCTCCAAGGGAAGATGCAGTCCATCTGTCGGTTCATAGCCCAACTTGCAGATAAGTGTCAACCATTCACCCATCTTCTAAAGAAAGACTCCATTTTTTGATGGAACCAACAATGTTAGATAGGTTTCGATAAGATCAAAGAATACTTAGCTCATCCATTGATCTTGGTGTTGGAAAATATGCCTCAATCTCATAGGCTAAAACCTCTGAGAAAGCATAGTCACTATGACATTCCTGTTGTCTGGCCAATTGGCAGTTTACCTCGTATTTTGCTCATGTCGCCAAGACAATGCTTTTGTCTTGTTGAAGGAGCCTATCGCTGTGACTTATGGCCTTCGTTGTAACTTCTACCAAGTGGAATGTCTTGGCAATAGAAGGGTTTGTTATCGGGCTTCGGGGAGACTCATGGAAACTTAGAGTCTTCGGGATAACAAAAGGATTCGGCAAGAAGTCATGGCGATGGGGAGAAGTCTCACCGATAAGAAAGTTTGAGGTGACTTGAACTCTTGGGAAGATCTCTTGGCAACTGAGGAATGTCTCACCGACAGTATTCACTTGGGCTAACTCAAGGGTCTCGGTAAGAAGTCTCGGCGATAATAGGAAGTCTTGCCGATATCGACATGACATTCGATCTATCTAGTCGATGAAGAAATCGGTATGACTTGTTCCTATTGGCATGAAGTCCTGGCGAACATGGATGTCTGGTCGACAGGTTTGACTCAGGGTAACTTGGAACTTGCAGGGTGAAGTCTTAGCGATGGGTGTTGGTCTTGCCGACGGAAGCACATTTTGATATGACTTTGGAACCTCAGTATGATCTCCTAGCGAAAGTGATGAGTCTCGCCGACTAGTGTATGCACTTGGTATAACATGACGCTCGGTGAGAGGTCTTCGGGAAGAGAAATAGTCTTGCTGATGGAATCCTGACTTTGGTGTAACTCTTGGTGACTGTTGTTCAGAGATTAGTATAACATGAAGCTTGGTGTGAGGTCTCAGTGAAAGATGACAGTCTTGCCGATGAGAACATTCATGTCTATGTGACTTGAAGACCTCGATGAAACCTCTTGGCGAGAGTTGAATGTCTTAGCAATAGCGTTGGTGGATGAGTTCAACTAAAGGTTGGTGAGTGGTCTTGCTGATCATGCTGATGAAGTGACTCTTGCCAATAGATGGATGCTAATAGGAATACAATGGGTTTTGATATGACTTGATGACTTCGATGTGATCTCCTGGCGATAGCGATAGTCTCACCGATGAGCATGCTGCTGAGGTTAAAGCAACTTGTAAGCTCAGTGGAACCTCTTGCCGATGGAGACAACTCTTGGTGACAACGTGTACCTGTTGTGGCATCCGGGAGACACTTCTTGTGTCTCACCGACATGCGACACAAGTTGATCACTGTTGATCGAGTGAAGACTGTCTGACATGGTGCAATGTGGACCAACCCAAGAAGGCAGAATGTGAACCATTGCAACTGTTTCTATTTGGAAGGAAAAATCTACACCAAAGTGAAAACATCTTCATTACGATGATGATGCTAAGTTGGTGATTATTTTTTGACTGTGGAGAACGAATGCATATATGTATGCATTGGACGTTCTAGATGGTGTAAGAGAGAAGGAAGCTGATAAGCCAGAAAGCTAAAGATCCAAGAGCCAAAGAGAAAACTATAGAGTAAGGACCTTGTGGCTAGATGAAAGGCTAAAGCCCTAAGGTCGAAGCAAAGGATTGAGAGGAAAAGTCAAGCTATTGAATCTCTCATGATCCTAATTGCTTTGGTTGATCTCTCAGGAATAGTTTGCTATCAGTTGTATCTAGAATGAACAAGGTGTAATCTCTGAAAGGCTAAGAGCCTGAAACTGTATTATAACTTTCTATTGCTGAATAATACAATGGCTCAAACTTTGGAGAGTGGGGATTTTTATCTGAGAGGATTTTCCCCATGTAAATATTTGTGTTTTGATTTTTGTCTTATCTTTCATTTGTATTGGTTCTATTAGAGAATCTGTTAATGCATGTTGTTGAATTTACATGTGTTTCTCTCAGAAGGATCAATGTGGGAAATAAACTATGTCTGTTTCCACTTTAGGACATAGTTGTACGTGTCTTTGAGGCAACCTAATCGAAATGAAAGTTACCGAAGGCACTACTATTTGGAGTTATCATTAGATGTGCTCCATTGATTTCCTTACACTTGATGCCACCTATTCCAAGGAAACCCCTCCTACTTTATATCTCTACCACTTCAGTCGCACTGGGGGCATTGTTGGCACAACATGATGAATCATCGAAAGAGAGGGCGATCTACTACATCAGTCAAAAATTGGTCAGCCATGAATTAAAATACTCTCCCATGGAAAAATCATGTCTCATAGTAGTCTTCAGCACATAGAAAATATGACATTACATGCTCAGCCATCCCATCAAATTAATTGCTAAGATTGATCCACTAAAGTATCTATTATCTAGAACCAATCTAACTGGCCGCATGGACAAGTGGGTCATGCTCCTAAGTGAATTTGACATAGAGTATGTGGAGTGAAAAGCTATAAAGGGACAAGTCATAGCTAATCAGTTGGCTAAGGCTCCATTAGTAGATGCTTACCCTTTGGACACTAAATTTCTAGATGAAGAAGTTTACACAGTTATAGAAGCACCAACTTGGACACTGTATTTTAATGGCTCATATAGTCATATGGATCAGGTGTAGGAATTCTATTGTTACCCCTCAAGGTGACTACATTCCAAAATCATTTAGGATAACATTCTCGTGTACCAACAACATGGCAGAGTATGAAGCCCTCCTCAAAAACCTCTGAATTACAAAACAATGGCATATAACTCACTTGAAGGTCTTTGGTGATTCATTGTTAGTCATCAAGAAAGTTAATGATGAATTATTAACAAAATATGATAAGTTGTTGCCCTATAAATGTATGGTGGATGATTTCAAGAAACATTTCACCTTCATACAATTTCACCAAATTCCTAGGATACAGAATAAAGTAGATGATGCAATGGTCACTATTGGATCCCTGATTGACATGCCTAAAGATAAGACATAATGTGAGTTCCTTTTAGAACAACTTTTAATCCTAGCATATGATATTCTTGAGACTTACATGGTGTGTGATATTGTGGGTCCTGCTTCCCCCTAGTACCAGGACATATATACCTATCTCCATGATAATATTCTACCCCTACACCTCACATGAAACCAACAAAAATCCTTTATTCAACGTTCAACCTGATACATTATCATCAGTGATACACTTTATCGTCACGAGCATGATGGGATCCTCCTTAGATGTCTGAATGAGACCAAAGCCCGCATGACACTAACAGAGGTACATAGTGGTCTCTGTGGTGCTCATTCAAATAGTATGGCCTTGGACAAAAGGATTCTCTGAGCTAGATATTATTGGCCTACATTAGAGCATGATGCTTGTGAATTTGTGAGGAAGTGCCTTCCCTACCAAAAACATGCAGATTTGATTCATGCTCTAGCACAAGATTTACCCACCATCCTTCGATGACCATACATTCATAATTGTTGCCATTGAATACTTCACTAAGTGAGTGGAAGCAATGCCACTCTCATAGATCACCAATATTCATATCTCAAAATTTATTCTTTACCATATTCTCTACAGATATGGTATCCCATCCACCATCCTTTCCGATAATGGAAAACCTTTCAAAAATCAAGCCATGAAATACCTCTATGAAACCTTCCATATCCACCATCATTGGTCAATTTCTTATTACCCCCAGGGTAATGGTCAGACAAAAGCAACCAACAAGACCCTTATCCACGTCCTCAAGAAGGTTTTCAATAACACTGGTTGAGATTGGCACCTCCGTATTCATCCCACCCTCTGGGCATATCACACCTCCATCCACACCCCTATAGGTGCCACTCCCTATTCTTTAGCCTATGGCACCAAAGCCATCTTTCCAATTGAAGTCGAGATCCCATCACTGAGAATTTCCCTAAAAAATCTTATCAGTGAGGAGGATGATTGTGTTGCATGATTTGCACAACTGGAGTTACTTGATGAAAGAAGAATCAAAGCCTATGATCATCTGCAAGCATATCAGAACCACCTCAAGTGTAACTACAATAAGAAGGTTCATCCTCGACAGTTCTAGGTTGGTGATCTCATTCTTAAAGAGAACCAGTGTACCTAGTAGGACTGAGACAAGAAAGAAAAAATTGAGGCAAACTGGTTGGGGCCTTATATCATAGGCGCTAAATATGGATCTAGGGCATATAGATTGATTACTCTTGAAGCAGAGCCCCTCAAAGAACCCATCAATATCATGCATCTAAAGAGGTTCTACACCTAAGTCCGATTGGTAACCTCACCTAAAAATACAAAAAAAAAAAAAAAATCCAAAAAAAGTAAAGAGAAATAAATCCATCCTATGGTGAAAACCACCTTTTGGTGGCACCTTGGATAAGTACAGGTGGAAAAAACTTGGTAATAGGCATCATTCGTAGAGGGCTTAATCATTATCTACCTGGCATCTTAATTATTTTATGCTTTCATCCACACTATCATCCTCACCCATCCCATCCTTGGCTGCTTGGTATATTTTGATTGAACATTGGATGATCCATTTAGGCTATCCCTCATCCTAAGCTTTTTGTATCCCAATTTGAGCTTGTGTCATTCATTTGCTCGTCGATCAATTTGTGTCATCACTTAGCCCCCATCATGTCGGTCTCCATCTAGACCTCATCCTATCACATCCTTAGTCGAACTATGTTGCCCTTGTGCTATCACGTAGGAAAGGTTGATCATTTCATCTACCCCCAGGGTATTTTGACCATCTTGTGTTGGTCATTCATCATCTTCCTTCATCATCCTCTTTCCACTTTATCCATGGTCTTTTCTTGAACTATGAGGGCTCTGTGCTTTCACGTAGGCAAAACTAATCTCTGATCAGCCCCTAAGCCCCTAGGACTGTAGGGTGTGTTAGTTTGTGTCCTTGTCTAGCTCATGCTTCACAAAACAAAATCCCCTAGTTTCAAGACATCTAGTTAATGAAAAAAATCTTGCATCAACTGAGGCATTTTAGTTTAGCATCCATCATCGGTTTCAACAGGATACATCCTTCCTAGCAGATCACATCAATCCTATCCATCCTCTTGATCCTATGGAAAAGGATGTTTTGAAAATGATTGCAATTTTTTTTTATGCTTTTGGACTCTATTTATCATTTGAGCTCACTGAAAACACTTTTCGTGGTTGCCTTGATCCATCATGTCATGGTATGCTTTCACTGGTCAACATAGGGACTTATCTTGCTCTTTTCTTATTTGTTGTCTTCTCAGTTGTCCCATGTAGTACCCACCAAGATCCCCAAGTTCTTGTGTTACACTGGGGCATCCTTGTGTGTTTGTGGTTATCCCAATACCTCGCTCGACGAAGGTCATCTTGACCTTGTGGTATCAGGATAGCCTTTTGTTTGTTTCATGCATTGGATGCCAACTCACCTTGGTCTTACATATCAAGGTATTCGGTATCTTATGCTATAGAAAAAATCAATGTTCCAAAGATAGAAAATTGTCCCATTGATTGCATTTCATTTCAGTAAATACACTCTTCATTCAACCTCCTTCATAACCTAGGACTTGTGATTTAGGTTGTGCAAAAGTCTTGACTCTTTTCCCTCTTGATCCTTCTCTCAGGATACTAATGGTTTTTTGACAGGTACAATATCACACCCATGGTACACCTATCACCTATCACCTATCCACAATCCCATGCAAGTCCTTACTGACACTTAGGAACTGATTTTTCATTCATATTTCATGTTACATTATAGATTTAATATATTTCATAGTTCATAGGCTGATTAGATTAAGCATCATAGTTTCATTTAACCCATACACGTCCATATTGCCATTTACATAATACATGCATTATCACCCACCAAAACATATTATTGACTATGTCCTATTACATTTCATACCAAATATTCATATCATCTTGCATTATCAACATTAATATATGCATAATCGTTCATCCACATATCAATAAAATATCATAAACGTGTGCATACATAAACCAAATCATCCATTCTCATATACATGTGCATAAATAAATCAAATCATACATCCACATAGGCATGAAGTATCATATACATGTGAATAAATAAATTAGATCATCCATCCACATAAGTATGAAATATCATATACATTTGCATACATAAACTGAATCATCCATCACAAAGAACATAATTCATAGTGTCAATTAGGAATATCCCATATCATAGTCAAAATAATACAATGTACATCTCATCACAAAGTCTCAAGCATAATCTACCACATATCCATCATACATCATCAAATAAGGTACAAAATCTAGAGATGTAGAGCACCTCTAATCTCTGCTAATAAGTACTAAACACTCCACCTTATGTCTATCAAAAAATTGGTATCTTGTCATCTGCTCTCTAGTTGCTCTACTATGAACTACCCACATCTGATCTCTGAGGAGAATCCAATGCTGGTCCTCTATGCATGGGGGTCCCTTGATACTCGTGGGTGGGAGTCCCCCGGTAACCATCAAGAGGAGAAGGGGTTTGTTGATAGTCACTGTAACTCTGGTATGTGTCCCTAATGACTGGGATAGTGCTAGCATTAGAGGTACTTGTATGATGTAGTGCGTCGTGTGCTAAACTAGATCCGGAACAACATGCTTATACGCACACTTCCAGTAACTCACCTCTTGCATATAGTCATCCCGATGAGCAGCTTGATGCCTAATAACATTCCGCTCAAGTCTATACCTATCCTAATCTCTGCTAATAGATCTCTACTCCTGTACCTAGGCCTCATGTGCCACTGTCAGCTTTTGTACTTGCACTATAGCCCTATCTCTCTTAGCCTCTGTAGCCTGTAACTGTGCCTGCAACCCTTGTACCTCTACCCCTAGCTCACCCCCCACACCATGCACTTCCCGCAGCTGAGCTTGTGTTGTGTCTCACTCTGCAATGTCTACATCCATACCTCTACGACATCTCTGTCCTTATGCACGGCCTGTGCCTGAGCCTCTGCTGCATCCCTGTCCCTCTAAAGTGGTGCGATGTCATGCACATCGGAATCAATGACCATCTCCCATGGCTCATACCCCTCACTCTCTGTCGATGCCTCCATCTCATCCACATCAATCACCGAGGGGGCTCCCCCACTCCCTGTCATCCTCTCCTACACTCTGCTAGCCTCGCCCTCCTCCTATCTCTGTCATTGCTATCCTCCTATGACTATGTCTACCTCTTGTCTCTCCCACACTCTGCTGGCCTCAACCTCCTCCTCTCTCTCCCCCTGCTACCCACCTGGGGATGCGCATGCCTCCTAACTCCTCTCTCTCTGGACTGCTGGCCCCCTATCTTGCTATGTCGTAGCACTGACCTCATCCTCTCCATCCTCTACTCCATCTTCTCCTTGGGCTCTGCGTCATTGTATCCTCCTCTAACCCACCCTCATTGGCTCCTTAGCTGCTCTACCCACCTCTTGTCCCTCCCCTTGCTGTCCTCTCGCCTGCCCTCCTCTCTGCTACCCTTGGGGTACCGAACTCACCACCCTCAGTTGTTTCTCATCCTCTGACTCAATTCTTAGGGCCCCCTCAATCGACATTACTGGGGTAATTCATGGAGGTGGATATGGCCTGAACCTCTACTAATATCCATCTGTCACCCCTACATCTCTCTCCCCTCCTACCTGTCTAGGTATGGCACAAACTGTAGTGCCTCTAGCTCCTCCCAAACTACATCCAAATCTAGCTCAGCCCCCCATGGCCACTCTCATGCCAATGGCCAGAACATCACCTGCCCTGCAGGAATATCTTGCCTCATTCCAAACTATCGTGTCACCTGATCAGGTTTGTGGAGATCCACCACAAGTGAACCTCTCCCAATAATATAACAACAGGTGAAGAAGTAACTATTATGTGCCTCCTCATCATCCCTCCAACCTCTGAAGTGTTGTAACATATACGAACGCCATACTATCATCTCTGCCTACACATCATCTAGTCATCTCCTCCATATATCTACATCTCTAGCATCTCGATACTGCAGTATCACTCCCACCTTCACCCCCATCCCTAGGCCATGGCCTCTTTGTCATCCTACTCTCCTACTCTGTGTATAATCGACCTAGTCATGCTGATGTGCTCCCAAGCCCAAACTTGTAGTAGTGTGACATGTGTCACACTCAGTGCGCTCTGATAGCATACTCTATGCATATCTCGGTATAGTTGTGCTAGAATGCAATTTCCCCATGCAAACTGACCCTCTCAGCCTTCGATGATATGACAAATCACCTTGATGAACCTGAGATGCAAAAATTGACCACTCTAGTCTAGCATCAGGATCCTGCTAATCAGTCCCGCTAGGTACAAAGATAATGCCAGTACCTTGCAAGAGAGGCATCTATCCACATCCAGCTACTACCACTGAATCAGTAGATCGTCATTACTATATACATGTATGGACTCGTCCAGTGCCTTGCTTGCTACCCAACACTTGCTAATTGGAAGCCCTACTATGGGGAGCCTCAAAATACACCAAAAATCCTCTAGAGTCATAGTCATCTCACCAATCAGTAGATGGAACGTCGATGTTGTCGAGTCCTAGTGCTCTATTAGAGCTGTCAGGATGGCCTTGTGGGCCTTAATCGTCAGGAATGATAGCATGTGAACTAGTTCTTCCTTTGCTAGTCTCTGGCACTCTGTGCCCATCATCGCTGCCATGCATCTCATTAGTGCCTCAGATCATCTCTCTCGCATCCGCAAACTCTCAACATTTTGTATGCTTAACAACAACACTTTGTCAGTTTCTCTTGGCTTCATTTTGTCCCCATTTTATTATCCTACTTCTTCCTGCACTAGGATTTCTCTTCTTTATCCCACCATTTCTCTATCTCACACTTACCCCCCTTTTTCCCCTTCCTTTTGCTATTTTTGGTCATCCCGGCTGCACCCCGACCCCTGTGCAAACCCGCTCTGAACTCAGGCAAACTTGCCCAAGCTCCTGCCTAAGCCTGCCAGAGCTCAGGCAAACTCGCCCAGGCTCGATTGGCTCCCCCCCAACGTATCAAGCTTCCCCCCCACCCTAGGCATAACCCATCCCCCCTCCAAAAAAAATTTTTCTTCCTTTTAACCTAGTTTTCCTCTCGAGCCACCTAACTAATCAATCATTTTTTTTGAAAAAATTTAACAAAATTGACCAAAATCACAAAGTGGGATTTCAGACTCACTTGACATGGCACGACACACTCGCTAAAGAATTGTCATCTCTCATCCACTCGGTGAATAATGTTAGTGTCGTACTCCGACATTGTGTCCCCTCCCTCTTGCCCTTTCCTCTTCTCCTCACTTGACAGTTGTTCAAATGAGGAGAGGTAATTCCTAGAATTACCTTTTATAGATTCCCCCCCCCCTTTTTTTCCTTTTTAAAATAAAATGGCATTTTCCCCTTTATTTAGCTTTTTTTAACCTCAACTAATTCACTCACCCCCTATCTTCTCGTGGCCTCCATTTGCACATTGTATACCCATTTTCCTCCATTCAAGTGTCAATCTTCTCAATTTTTGGTGCTCTTTCCAACAACATATACCAGTTTATACTTTCGAGAAGTTTCTTAGGGCCCCTTTTTCTTCCCCGTCTGCCTTCTTGAGGGGGCATACCCTACCATTCTCTCCCAATCCCCCATCATAAATCTTCCCTTTCGGGACTAGGGCATCCTCTTTATTTCTCCTCCGTTCGGGTAGTTCATGCAAACTCTCTCATGCTAGGGCATCTCTTTTCCGATTGTTTTTTCGATAGGGTAGTCTCTATTTTATTTTTCTTTGAAACCCTATTATCCTAATAGTAATTCAAAGAGGGGAAAAATGTAGACATCTAAATTTAACCACTTCCATATGGTCAAAGTCTTCTCCTTAATCATCCCTTTACTCATTTATTTCATCCCTTTTTCCAGTATTAATTAAATCACTCATTTAATTAATATTTCATGTCTTCTATAAAGTTTCCAAAGTATTTAATTTAATAAATAGTTTTCCCCTCTTTCCTTTCTAAATTAAATAAATGTATCACTTTATTTAATTTAGTCATATTATCTTTTAGAATTTTAAATTAATTTTTAAATTCCTCACTTTCTCTCTCATTGTCACACCTTCCAACTTTTGCAAGTTGGTCTCTAATCCTTCTTAACAATCTAATCCTCTTTCTTAGTCATAATTAATTTATGATTAAGATGTACACACCTTTAATCATTATTAGGGTCCCATCCTCCATAATTTCCCACTTGCCTCTAATGTGTCATTAATTAGTCTAATCAAGTACTTGCACAACCTTAATCACTTAGTTAGGTCAACCTAATCCTCATATCATTTATGGAATGTGTCCTAAGTCAACTTCATTAAAGACTTTCTCCTTTTGGAGAAGACACTCCATTCCCCATGTGAATTTTTAATTCACATTTAATCTCCCAATGCATTCCTTGGAATTTAAAATTCTTTCTCTCATCCCCATGAGGATATTTGAGGAATTTTTAATTCCCCACATGTCCCCTCACCCACATGGGGACAAGGAGCTCCTTTATGAGGATATCTTATCCAATCCCAAGGTACTATGTACCACCTCCATGTCATGTACTATCCTTCCACCTCATGTACACATCATCTCTTACAAACCACTTCACATGTCACATGCCAAGATGTGAGGGCTCGTGAGTTCTCAACTCACCTTAGCCCTACATCTTGATCTTGGTGGCTCAATCTTGACCATCCATTTCCCTAGAGAATAAAAAATTCTCAATAAATACCCCATTTTTTCTCTCATTTTGAGAGAGATCATTCATGCTAGCTAAACTCTTGCAAAAAATTTCCTTGAGCCATACTTAGCCAAATTTCCATATTTGCATCCATTTTCACTCATCTCTCCATCCTCATCCCATTTTTAGCTTGCATCTCTTGCCATCCAGGGAGCATACAACATCGAAGATCGAAGGGCCAACCAAAGGGGAACTCAACAAGGTGAGATCGTCTAGTTTGCTTTGCTTAATTAATCTTTAGGCTAATATTGAGGTGTAGGGTGTTTTAGTTGTTCTTTACACTTCTTTTGTTTATTGCTCATATTCTAGCAAGTAAATTTGCCTTATCACACATACAACCCCCCCATGAGAGATAACTTGCTACAAGAAGAAGCACTGGAAGTACACTGTGGATTAACACTAGAATCCTGAATGTGGAAAGAAAGGAAAGATACTTATGTTTGCTACTAAAACCATATGAGAGTAATTCAAGGACTCAAGTTGGAATCATGAAAAGAAACAACAGACCCAATGCCAAGGAACACTAGAAAACTCACAAAGTGGCACATCTCTAGAATCTATGAAGCAAAATTTGATTGAAAGATGATCTAGAACCTAACTGAAGTGCAAAGACCAAATAATGCAAACCTAATGCACATAGAAAAGGAAATAATGCATGCATTGATTAATGTTCACATTTTCCTCCATGATGAAAAATAACTTCAAATTTGTGTACATGAAAAAATATGAAAAAATGATCTACACCACGGTGAAGTGCTTGAAACTAGCTTTCCATCAATATCTTGTTTTCCAAAAATAGACACCATGGTCAAAAGTTGTGATTTTTTTTTTAAAGCTAAATTTAGCCTGCAGGAAACTAGATTTATAGCAAAAATAATTATTTGTGATTTGATTTCTAAAAAATCTATTCACAATGAGTAGACAAAAACCAAAATCCAAAAATATTTTGAAGCTAAGAACAAAACCCATAATTTTTTTTTTGTACAAATGAGTGGAAGCTATATTTCTGAAGCAAAAATAAAAATGACTCCAATAAAAACAAATGCTAATGCCTTGGATTCAATGGAAAGGTTCTCCAGACACCAATTTTCACCCAAAAAATCACCTGTAAACAAAATAACTTCCGTAAAAGAGAAATGGAAAAAATATTATGCTATCATTAAGATGCAAGAAGGCCAAATTGAATATGGAAAAGTACATATGAAGCCTTGCTTATATAGGTAAGGTGGTGAAATACATCCAAGCGGTGCATTAACTCCTACTACCCATAAACTACTCAAGTAAATACAAAATAGTGGTTATGAGAGGTGGTACAACAAGCTAAAAGAGGATGTGTAACTCAAATATCCATGTGTGGGAGAGAGTGACACATGTAGTTGTATTTTTCCACATGTCCTCATATTAACAACTCTAAATAAACCTAAGCAAGCTTAAATAATATGTGTAGGAAAAATGAATACCCCCTAAAATAAGGAAAAAATTAAAAACCTACACTAACACTAACATGGTATCGTGACATTCAAATAAAACCTATTTGTGTCCATCATGCATCCACAAACCATCAACATACTGCATACCACACATATCATCATAATAGAGAACACCATCCATCATACATTGCACATCATTTAGGGTGTTTAGCATAATATTTATCTATTAGTCTAAGCATCACATAAACAAAACATTTACATTATCATCCATCACATAACCATATTAGTATCCTAAAAATCATCGTGTTTTGCATCATGCATTTTGTGAGATGAGGAAATGTTGGTGAGGTTCAATTAAGTTTGACTCATGATGAATCAAAGCATAACTTCACCAAACGAACCATCTACAAATGAGATCATTCAAATTGGAAAATTAAACTAAGCATTTAATTGAAAATAAAAGC
>VDFB02193867.1:435727669-435912267 GCA_007258455.2 Sequoia sempervirens
TGAATTCCTATCCTTTTGTACCATTAGCCTATCCCTTCCTCATCTTGAGCTTATTGATTGGGACCTACAGGAAAGCACACCTATCAATATGTCTATGGATACATATGTCAACCTCATAGGATTGGGGGAGGATGAACACTCTTGTCGCAAAAATAAGAATAAGAAAAATAAAAAATGGTTATCTAGTGAAAACCTTCCCGAGGCACTTCCTGACCTTGAAAAAGTAAAAATAAATGACACATTTGATGGCAAAAACTTTGAAGAGGTGCTAGAGGATGGAGATGTTCATCTTCCCCTTGTGGGAACTCAATTATCTACACAATCGTCCATCCTAATTAAAAAGGCTCGAGAAGTTAATCTAGGTACTACCGAAACTCCTAAGATCACATATGTGGCCAAATCACTCTCAAATCTAAAATATGCAGCCATTGTTTAGTTACTCCAAGAGGGTATTGTCAACTTTGCTTGATCATATTTAGACATGCCAAGCTTGGACCCCGCTTTAGTGTTTCATCATCTAGACGTTTGCCCTGATGCCAAGCTTGTCAAACAGAAGCTCTGTAAGATGCACCCACATGTATCATTATTAGTCGAGAAGGAACTGGAGAATTTACTAGATGCTAGTTTTATCATACCAATTGACTACTATGATTGGATCTCCAATATAGTACTAGTTTCCAAACCAAATGGAGACATTCAGATCTGCACAAACTTCAGGGATCTTAACAAGGCCTTCCCAAGGGATGATTTCCCTCTACCTAATATTGACATGTTGGTCAACCTCACAAAAAAACATAAGATGTTATCCCTTATGGATAGTTTCTCTGGCTATAATCAGATCTGAATTGTGCCTGAGGACCAACACAAGACCACTTTCACAACACCTTGAGGTACTTTCTATTACAATGTTATGCCCTTTGGTCTCAAAAATGCGGGGGTGACATATTAGAGGGAAATGATGGTCATCTTCCATGAACTCATCCATATCATCATTGACAACTTTTTAGGAAAATCTGGAACCCGAGCAGAACATCCTACCATCCTGAAAAAGATCTTTAAACGGTTGGAACATTACAAGTTATGACTAAATCCAAAAAAATGTGTCTTCGGTGTTACGTAAGGAAAATTGTTGGGTTTCATTGTCTCTCAAAGGGGTATTGAAGTTGATCCCACCAAGGTGAGGGCTATTCTGGACATGCAACCCCTGCACAATCTAAAATAGTTAAGAAGTCTCCAAGGGAAGATGCAATCCATCTGTCGATTCATAGCCCAACTTGCAGATAAGTGTCAACCATTCACCCATCTTCTGAAGAAAGACTCCACTTTCTGATGGAACCAACAATGTTAGATAGGTTTCAATAAGATCAAATAATACTTAACTCATCCACCGATCTTGATGTTGGAAAATATGCCTCAATCTCATAGGCTAAAACCTCTGAGAAAGCATAGTCGCTGTGACATTCCTATTGTTTGGCCAACTAGAAGTTTACCTTGTGTTTTGCTCATGTTGCCAAGACAATGGTTTTGTCTTACCAAAGGAGCCTATCACTGTGACTTATGGCCTTCGTTGTAACTTCTACCAAGTGGAATGTCTTGGCGATAGAAGGGTTTGTTATCGGGCTTCGGGGAGACTCATGGTGACCTAGAGTCTTCGAGATAACAAAAGGATTTGGTAGGAAGTCATGGTGACCTGGAGAAGTCTCACTAATAAGTAGGTTCAGGGTTACTTGAACTCTCGAGAAGATCTCTTGGTGACTGAGGAATGTCTCACCAACAGTATACACTTGGGCTAACTCAAGGGTCTTAGTAAGAAGCCTCAATGATAATAGGAAGTCTTGCCGATATCAACATGACATTCAGTCTATCTGGCCGATGAAGAAATCAGTATGAATTGTTCCTATTGGCATGAAGTCTTGGTAAACGTGGATGTCTAGCTGACAAGATTGACTCAGGGTAACTTGGAACTTGTAGGGTGAAGTCTTAGTGATGAGTGTTGGTTTTGTTGATGGAAGCACATTTTGATATGACTTTGGAACCTCAGTATGATCTCCTGGTGAAAGTGATGAGTCTTGCTGACTGGTGTATGCACTTGGTATAAAATGACGCTCGGTGAGAGGTCTTGGGGAAGAGCAATAGTCTTGCCGATGGAATCCTAACTTTGGTGTAACTCTTGGTGACTGTTGTTTAGAGATTGGTATAACATGAAGCTTGTTGTGAGGTCTCAGCAAAAGATGATAGTCTTGCCGATGAGAACATTCACATCTACTTGACTTGAAGATCTCGGTGAAACCTCTTGGTGAGAGTTGAATCTCTTAGTGATAGCATTGGCGGATGAGTTCAACTGAAGGTCGGTGAGTGGTCTTGCCGATCATGCCGATGAAGTGAATCTTTCCGATAGATGGATGCTAATAGGAATACAATGGGTTTCGATATGAATTGATGACTTTGATGTGATCTCCTAGCAATAGAAATATTCTCACTGATGAGCATGTTGAGGTTGAAGCAACTTGTAAGCTTAGTGGAACCTCTTGTTGATGGAGACAACTCTTGGCGACAGTAATGGCAGTCTTGGCATTAAGGGGACACATCTTGTGTCTCACTTAGACATGTATTTCTCAGTTGATCGTTGATTGAGTGAAATGCGTGGTGCAATGTGGATATTGGCAAAGTGACGTGAACGTGCAACCATTTACGTGTGGAAGGAAAATCTACGCAGTGGAAACATCTTCATTCACGATGATGATGTAAGTCGATTGATTGCTACATTGTGAGAATGAATGCATATATGTATGCATTGGACATTACAGATGGTGTAAGAAACGAAGTTGATAAACCCGAGAAAGTTGAAGGCGGAGAGAGAACTATAGAGTAAGGACCAAGTGTCTGGCCGAAAGGCCAAAGCCATGAGGTCGAAGCAGAGGATTGAGAGGCAGAGTCAAGCTATTGGAATCTCTCATGATCCTAATTGCTTTGGTTGATCTCTCAGGAATAGTTTGCTATCGGTTATTATCGGAATGAATGAGGTGTAATCTACACGAGAAGGCTAGAGCACGAAACTATGTATAACTTTACATTTAATGAATAATACAATGAAATAAGGCTTTGGAGAGTAGGGTTTTATCCCAGAGGATTTTCCCATGTAAATCTTTGTGTTACGATTTTTGTCTTATCTTCATCGTATTGGTTCTGATGGGGAATCTGTTAATGCATGTTTTTGAATTTACATGCGTTTCTCTCAGAAGGATCAATGTGGGAAATAAACTGTCTGTTTTCACTTTAGGACATAGTTGTATATGTCTTTGAGGTAACCTAATCAAAATGAAAGTTACCGAAGGCACTACTAGTTGGAATTATCATTAGATGTGCTTCATTGATTTCCTTACACTTGATGCCACCTATTCCAAGGAAACCCCTCCTGCTTTATATCTCTACCACTTCAGTCACACTAGGGGCATTGTTGGCACAACATGATGAATCATCGAAAGAGAGGGTGATCTACTACATCAATCAGACATTGGTTGGCTATGAATTAAAATACTCTTCCATGGAAAAAGCATGTCTTGCAGTAGTCTTCAGCACATAGAAACTCTGACATTACATGCTCAGCCATCCCATCTAATTAATTGCTAAGATTGATCAACTAAAGTATATATTATCTAGAACCACTCTAACTGGCTGCATGGACAAATGGGTCATGCTCCTAAGTGAATTTGACATAGAGTATGTGGAGTGAAAAGCTATAAAGGGACAATTCATAGCTGATCAGTTGGATGAGGTGCCATTAGTAGATGCTTAGCCTTTGGACACTAAATTTCCAGATGAAGAAGTTTACACAATTACAGAAGAACCAACTTGGCCACTATATTTTAATGGCTCATGTAGTCATAATGGATCAGGTGTACGAATTCTATTGGTTACCCCTCAAGGTGACTACATTCCAAAATCATTTAGGATAGCATTCTCATGTACCAACAACATGGCAGAGTATGAAGTCCTCCTCACTAGCCTTTGAATTGCAAAACAATGGCATATAACTCACTTGAAGGTCTTCGGTGATTCATTGTTAGGCATCAAGAAAGATAATGATGAATTATTAACAAAATATGATAAGTTGTTGCCCTATAAATGTATGGTGGATGATTTCAAGAAACATTTCACCTTCATACAATTTCACCAAATTCCTAGGGTACAGAATAAAGTAGATGATGCAAAGGTCACTATTGGCTCCCTGATTGACATGCCTAAAGATTAGACGGAATGTGAGTTCCTTGTAGAACAACTTTTAATCCCAGCATATGATATTCCTGAGACTTACATGGTGTGTGATATCGTGGGTCCTGCTTCCCCTGGTACTAGGACATATATACCTATCTCCATGATAATATTCTACCCCTAGACCTCACATGAAACCAACAAAAATCCTTTATTCAACATTCAACCTGATACATTATCATCGGTGATACACTTTATCGTTGCGGGTATGATGGGATCCTCCTTATATGTCTGAATGAGACCAAAGCCTGCACGACACTAATAGAGGTACATAGTGGTGTCTGTGGAGCTCATTCAAATGGTATAGCCTTGGACAAAAGGATTCTCTAAGCTAGATATTATTGGCCTACATTAGAGCATGATGCTTGTGAATTTGTGAGGAAGTGCCTTCCCTGCCAAAAACATGCAAATTTGATTCATGCTCTAGCACAAGATCTTCAACCCCTCCTAACACCGTGGCCCTTCTCTCAATGGGGTTTTGACTTGATTGACAAGATTTACCCACCATCCTCCAACGACCATAAATTCATAATTACTACCACTGAATACTTCACTAAGTGAGTGGAAGAAATTCCACTCTCATAGATCATCAATATTCATATCTCAAAATTCATTCTTTACCATATTCTCTGCAGATATGGTATCCCATCCACCATCCTTTCCGATAATGGAAAACCTTTCAAAAATCAAGCCATGAAATACCTCTGCGAAACCTTCCATATCCACCATTGTTGGTCAATGCCTTATTACCCCCACGATAATGGTCAGACAAAAGCAACCAACAAGACCCTAATCCATGTCCTCAAGAAGGTTTTCAATAACACTGGCCGAGATTGACACCTCCATATTCATCCCACCCTCTAGACATATCGCACCTCCATCCACACCCCTATAGGTGCCACTCCCTATTCTTTAGCCTATGGCACCAAATCCATCTTTCTAATTGAAGTTGAGATCCCATCACTGAGCATTTTCCCTAAAAAATCTTAT
Organism: Sequoia sempervirens; assembly: GCA_007258455.2. Lineage (NCBI taxonomy): Eukaryota > Viridiplantae > Streptophyta > Pinopsida > Cupressales > Cupressaceae > Sequoia > Sequoia sempervirens. Next base: position 435,732,932 of record VDFB02193867.1, read on the forward strand.
CAGTGGGGAGGATGATTGTGTTGCACGACTTGCACAATTGAGTTACTTGATGAAAGAAGAATCAAAGCCTACGATCATCTGCAAGCATATCAGAACCACCTCAAGTGTAACTACAATAAGAAGGTTCATCCTCGATAGTTCTAGGTTGGTGATCTCGTTTTAAAGAGAACCAGCGTACCTAGTAGGACCAGACAAGAAAGAAAATTTGAGGCAAACTTGGTTGGGGCCTTATATCATAGCGCTAAATATGGATCTGGGGCATATAGATTGACTACTCTTGAAGGAGAGCCTCGAAGAACCCATCAATATCATGCATCTAAAGAGGTTCTACACCTAAGTCCGCTTGGTAACCCTACCTAAAATAGAAAAAATCAAAAATTAAAAATTAAAAGAATAGAAAAATTAAAAAATCCAAAAAAAGTAAAGAGAAATAAATCCATCCTATGGTGAAAACCACCTTTTGGTGGCACCTTGGATAAGTACAGGTGGAAAAAACTTGGTAATAGGCATCATTCGTAGAGGGCTTAATCATTATCTACCTGGCATCTTAATTATTTTATGCTTTCATCCACACTATCATCCTCACCCATCCCATCCTTGGCTGCTTGGTATATTTTGATTGAACATTGGATGATCCATTTAGGCTATCCCTCATCCTAAGCTTTTTGTATCCCAATTTGAGCTTGTGTCATTCATTTGCTCGTCGATCAATTTGTGTCATCACTTAGCCCCCATCATGTCGGTCTCCATCTAGACCTCATCCTATCACATCCTTAGTCGAACTATGTTGCCCTTGTGCTATCACGTAGGAAAGGTTGATCATTTCATCTACCCCCAGGGTATTTTGACCATCTTGTGTTGGTCATTCATCATCTTCCTTCATCATCCTCTTTCCACTTTATCCATGGTCTTTTCTTGAACTATGAGGGCTCTGTGCTTTCACGTAGGCAAAACTAATCTCTGATCAGCCCCTAAGCCCCTAGGACTGTAGGGTGTGTTAGTTTGTGTCCTTGTCTAGCTCATGCTTCACAAAACAAAATCCCCTAGTTTCAAGACATCTAGTTAATGAAAAAAATCTTGCATCAACTGAGGCATTTTAGTTTAGCATCCATCATCGGTTTCAACAGGATACATCCTTCCTAGCAGATCACATCAATCCTATCCATCCTCTTGATCCTATGGAAAAGGATGTTTTGAAAATGATTGCAATTTTTTTTTATGCTTTTGGACTCTATTTATCATTTGAGCTCACTGAAAACACTTTTCGTGGTTGCCTTGATCCATCATGTCATGGTATGCTTTCACTGGTCAACATAGGGACTTATCTTGCTCTTTTCTTATTTGTTGTCTTCTCAGTTGTCCCATGTAGTACCCACCAAGATCCCCAAGTTCTTGTGTTACACTGGGGCATCCTTGTGTGTTTGTGGTTATCCCAATACCTCGCTCGACGAAGGTCATCTTGACCTTGTGGTATCAGGATAGCCTTTTGTTTGTTTCATGCATTGGATGCCAACTCACCTTGGTCTTACATATCAAGGTATTCGGTATCTTATGCTATAGAAAAAATCAATGTTCCAAAGATAGAAAATTGTCCCATTGATTGCATTTCATTTCAGTAAATACACTCTTCATTCAACCTCCTTCATAACCTAGGACTTGTGATTTAGGTTGTGCAAAAGTCTTGACTCTTTTCCCTCTTGATCCTTCTCTCAGGATACTAATGGTTTTTTGACAGGTACAATATCACACCCATGGTACACCTATCACCTATCACCTATCCACAATCCCATGCAAGTCCTTACTGACACTTAGGAACTGATTTTTCATTCATATTTCATGTTACATTATAGATTTAATATATTTCATAGTTCATAGGCTGATTAGATTAAGCATCATAGTTTCATTTAACCCATACACGTCCATATTGCCATTTACATAATACATGCATTATCACCCACCAAAACATATTATTGACTATGTCCTATTACATTTCATACCAAATATTCATATCATCTTGCATTATCAACATTAATATATGCATAATCGTTCATCCACATATCAATAAAATATCATAAACGTGTGCATACATAAACCAAATCATCCATTCTCATATACATGTGCATAAATAAATCAAATCATACATCCACATAGGCATGAAGTATCATATACATGTGAATAAATAAATTAGATCATCCATCCACATAAGTATGAAATATCATATACATTTGCATACATAAACTGAATCATCCATCACAAAGAACATAATTCATAGTGTCAATTAGGAATATCCCATATCATAGTCAAAATAATACAATGTACATCTCATCACAAAGTCTCAAGCATAATCTACCACATATCCATCATACATCATCAAATAAGGTACAAAATCTAGAGATGTAGAGCACCTCTAATCTCTGCTAATAAGTACTAAACACTCCACCTTATGTCTATCAAAAAATTGGTATCTTGTCATCTGCTCTCTAGTTGCTCTACTATGAACTACCCACATCTGATCTCTGAGGAGAATCCAATGCTGGTCCTCTATGCATGGGGGTCCCTTGATACTCGTGGGTGGGAGTCCCCCGGTAACCATCAAGAGGAGAAGGGGTTTGTTGATAGTCACTGTAACTCTGGTATGTGTCCCTAATGACTGGGATAGTGCTAGCATTAGAGGTACTTGTATGATGTAGTGCGTCGTGTGCTAAACTAGATCCGGAACAACATGCTTATACGCACACTTCCAGTAACTCACCTCTTGCATATAGTCATCCCGATGAGCAGCTTGATGCCTAATAACATTCCGCTCAAGTCTATACCTATCCTAATCTCTGCTAATAGATCTCTACTCCTGTACCTAGGCCTCATGTGCCACTGTCAGCTTTTGTACTTGCACTATAGCCCTATCTCTCTTAGCCTCTGTAGCCTGTAACTGTGCCTGCAACCCTTGTACCTCTACCCCTAGCTCACCCCCCACACCATGCACTTCCCGCAGCTGAGCTTGTGTTGTGTCTCACTCTGCAATGTCTACATCCATACCTCTACGACATCTCTGTCCTTATGCACGGCCTGTGCCTGAGCCTCTGCTGCATCCCTGTCCCTCTAAAGTGGTGCGATGTCATGCACATCGGAATCAATGACCATCTCCCATGGCTCATACCCCTCACTCTCTGTCGATGCCTCCATCTCATCCACATCAATCACCGAGGGGGCTCCCCCACTCCCTGTCATCCTCTCCTACACTCTGCTAGCCTCGCCCTCCTCCTATCTCTGTCATTGCTATCCTCCTATGACTATGTCTACCTCTTGTCTCTCCCACACTCTGCTGGCCTCAACCTCCTCCTCTCTCTCCCCCTGCTACCCACCTGGGGATGCGCATGCCTCCTAACTCCTCTCTCTCTGGACTGCTGGCCCCCTATCTTGCTATGTCGTAGCACTGACCTCATCCTCTCCATCCTCTACTCCATCTTCTCCTTGGGCTCTGCGTCATTGTATCCTCCTCTAACCCACCCTCATTGGCTCCTTAGCTGCTCTACCCACCTCTTGTCCCTCCCCTTGCTGTCCTCTCGCCTGCCCTCCTCTCTGCTACCCTTGGGGTACCGAACTCACCACCCTCAGTTGTTTCTCATCCTCTGACTCAATTCTTAGGGCCCCCTCAATCGACATTACTGGGGTAATTCATGGAGGTGGATATGGCCTGAACCTCTACTAATATCCATCTGTCACCCCTACATCTCTCTCCCCTCCTACCTGTCTAGGTATGGCACAAACTGTAGTGCCTCTAGCTCCTCCCAAACTACATCCAAATCTAGCTCAGCCCCCCATGGCCACTCTCATGCCAATGGCCAGAACATCACCTGCCCTGCAGGAATATCTTGCCTCATTCCAAACTATCGTGTCACCTGATCAGGTTTGTGGAGATCCACCACAAGTGAACCTCTCCCAATAATATAACAACAGGTGAAGAAGTAACTATTATGTGCCTCCTCATCATCCCTCCAACCTCTGAAGTGTTGTAACATATACGAACGCCATACTATCATCTCTGCCTACACATCATCTAGTCATCTCCTCCATATATCTACATCTCTAGCATCTCGATACTGCAGTATCACTCCCACCTTCACCCCCATCCCTAGGCCATGGCCTCTTTGTCATCCTACTCTCCTACTCTGTGTATAATCGACCTAGTCATGCTGATGTGCTCCCAAGCCCAAACTTGTAGTAGTGTGACATGTGTCACACTCAGTGCGCTCTGATAGCATACTCTATGCATATCTCGGTATAGTTGTGCTAGAATGCAATTTCCCCATGCAAACTGACCCTCTCAGCCTTCGATGATATGACAAATCACCTTGATGAACCTGAGATGCAAAAATTGACCACTCTAGTCTAGCATCAGGATCCTGCTAATCAGTCCCGCTAGGTACAAAGATAATGCCAGTACCTTGCAAGAGAGGCATCTATCCACATCCAGCTACTACCACTGAATCAGTAGATCGTCATTACTATATACATGTATGGACTCGTCCAGTGCCTTGCTTGCTACCCAACACTTGCTAATTGGAAGCCCTACTATGGGGAGCCTCAAAATACACCAAAAATCCTCTAGAGTCATAGTCATCTCACCAATCAGTAGATGGAACGTCGATGTTGTCGAGTCCTAGTGCTCTATTAGAGCTGTCAGGATGGCCTTGTGGGCCTTAATCGTCAGGAATGATAGCATGTGAACTAGTTCTTCCTTTGCTAGTCTCTGGCACTCTGTGCCCATCATCGCTGCCATGCATCTCATTAGTGCCTCAGATCATCTCTCTCGCATCCGCAAACTCTCAACATTTTGTATGCTTAACAACAACACTTTGTCAGTTTCTCTTGGCTTCATTTTGTCCCCATTTTATTATCCTACTTCTTCCTGCACTAGGATTTCTCTTCTTTATCCCACCATTTCTCTATCTCACACTTACCCCCCTTTTTCCCCTTCCTTTTGCTATTTTTGGTCATCCCGGCTGCACCCCGACCCCTGTGCAAACCCGCTCTGAACTCAGGCAAACTTGCCCAAGCTCCTGCCTAAGCCTGCCAGAGCTCAGGCAAACTCGCCCAGGCTCGATTGGCTCCCCCCCAACGTATCAAGCTTCCCCCCCACCCTAGGCATAACCCATCCCCCCTCCAAAAAAAATTTTTCTTCCTTTTAACCTAGTTTTCCTCTCGAGCCACCTAACTAATCAATCATTTTTTTTGAAAAAATTTAACAAAATTGACCAAAATCACAAAGTGGGATTTCAGACTCACTTGACATGGCACGACACACTCGCTAAAGAATTGTCATCTCTCATCCACTCGGTGAATAATGTTAGTGTCGTACTCCGACATTGTGTCCCCTCCCTCTTGCCCTTTCCTCTTCTCCTCACTTGACAGTTGTTCAAATGAGGAGAGGTAATTCCTAGAATTACCTTTTATAGATTCCCCCCCCCCTTTTTTTCCTTTTTAAAATAAAATGGCATTTTCCCCTTTATTTAGCTTTTTTTAACCTCAACTAATTCACTCACCCCCTATCTTCTCGTGGCCTCCATTTGCACATTGTATACCCATTTTCCTCCATTCAAGTGTCAATCTTCTCAATTTTTGGTGCTCTTTCCAACAACATATACCAGTTTATACTTTCGAGAAGTTTCTTAGGGCCCCTTTTTCTTCCCCGTCTGCCTTCTTGAGGGGGCATACCCTACCATTCTCTCCCAATCCCCCATCATAAATCTTCCCTTTCGGGACTAGGGCATCCTCTTTATTTCTCCTCCGTTCGGGTAGTTCATGCAAACTCTCTCATGCTAGGGCATCTCTTTTCCGATTGTTTTTTCGATAGGGTAGTCTCTATTTTATTTTTCTTTGAAACCCTATTATCCTAATAGTAATTCAAAGAGGGGAAAAATGTAGACATCTAAATTTAACCACTTCCATATGGTCAAAGTCTTCTCCTTAATCATCCCTTTACTCATTTATTTCATCCCTTTTTCCAGTATTAATTAAATCACTCATTTAATTAATATTTCATGTCTTCTATAAAGTTTCCAAAGTATTTAATTTAATAAATAGTTTTCCCCTCTTTCCTTTCTAAATTAAATAAATGTATCACTTTATTTAATTTAGTCATATTATCTTTTAGAATTTTAAATTAATTTTTAAATTCCTCACTTTCTCTCTCATTGTCACACCTTCCAACTTTTGCAAGTTGGTCTCTAATCCTTCTTAACAATCTAATCCTCTTTCTTAGTCATAATTAATTTATGATTAAGATGTACACACCTTTAATCATTATTAGGGTCCCATCCTCCATAATTTCCCACTTGCCTCTAATGTGTCATTAATTAGTCTAATCAAGTACTTGCACAACCTTAATCACTTAGTTAGGTCAACCTAATCCTCATATCATTTATGGAATGTGTCCTAAGTCAACTTCATTAAAGACTTTCTCCTTTTGGAGAAGACACTCCATTCCCCATGTGAATTTTTAATTCACATTTAATCTCCCAATGCATTCCTTGGAATTTAAAATTCTTTCTCTCATCCCCATGAGGATATTTGAGGAATTTTTAATTCCCCACATGTCCCCTCACCCACATGGGGACAAGGAGCTCCTTTATGAGGATATCTTATCCAATCCCAAGGTACTATGTACCACCTCCATGTCATGTACTATCCTTCCACCTCATGTACACATCATCTCTTACAAACCACTTCACATGTCACATGCCAAGATGTGAGGGCTCGTGAGTTCTCAACTCACCTTAGCCCTACATCTTGATCTTGGTGGCTCAATCTTGACCATCCATTTCCCTAGAGAATAAAAAATTCTCAATAAATACCCCATTTTTTCTCTCATTTTGAGAGAGATCATTCATGCTAGCTAAACTCTTGCAAAAAATTTCCTTGAGCCATACTTAGCCAAATTTCCATATTTGCATCCATTTTCACTCATCTCTCCATCCTCATCCCATTTTTAGCTTGCATCTCTTGCCATCCAGGGAGCATACAACATCGAAGATCGAAGGGCCAACCAAAGGGGAACTCAACAAGGTGAGATCGTCTAGTTTGCTTTGCTTAATTAATCTTTAGGCTAATATTGAGGTGTAGGGTGTTTTAGTTGTTCTTTACACTTCTTTTGTTTATTGCTCATATTCTAGCAAGTAAATTTGCCTTATCACACATACAACCCCCCCATGAGAGATAACTTGCTACAAGAAGAAGCACTGGAAGTACACTGTGGATTAACACTAGAATCCTGAATGTGGAAAGAAAGGAAAGATACTTATGTTTGCTACTAAAACCATATGAGAGTAATTCAAGGACTCAAGTTGGAATCATGAAAAGAAACAACAGACCCAATGCCAAGGAACACTAGAAAACTCACAAAGTGGCACATCTCTAGAATCTATGAAGCAAAATTTGATTGAAAGATGATCTAGAACCTAACTGAAGTGCAAAGACCAAATAATGCAAACCTAATGCACATAGAAAAGGAAATAATGCATGCATTGATTAATGTTCACATTTTCCTCCATGATGAAAAATAACTTCAAATTTGTGTACATGAAAAAATATGAAAAAATGATCTACACCACGGTGAAGTGCTTGAAACTAGCTTTCCATCAATATCTTGTTTTCCAAAAATAGACACCATGGTCAAAAGTTGTGATTTTTTTTTTAAAGCTAAATTTAGCCTGCAGGAAACTAGATTTATAGCAAAAATAATTATTTGTGATTTGATTTCTAAAAAATCTATTCACAATGAGTAGACAAAAACCAAAATCCAAAAATATTTTGAAGCTAAGAACAAAACCCATAATTTTTTTTTTGTACAAATGAGTGGAAGCTATATTTCTGAAGCAAAAATAAAAATGACTCCAATAAAAACAAATGCTAATGCCTTGGATTCAATGGAAAGGTTCTCCAGACACCAATTTTCACCCAAAAAATCACCTGTAAACAAAATAACTTCCGTAAAAGAGAAATGGAAAAAATATTATGCTATCATTAAGATGCAAGAAGGCCAAATTGAATATGGAAAAGTACATATGAAGCCTTGCTTATATAGGTAAGGTGGTGAAATACATCCAAGCGGTGCATTAACTCCTACTACCCATAAACTACTCAAGTAAATACAAAATAGTGGTTATGAGAGGTGGTACAACAAGCTAAAAGAGGATGTGTAACTCAAATATCCATGTGTGGGAGAGAGTGACACATGTAGTTGTATTTTTCCACATGTCCTCATATTAACAACTCTAAATAAACCTAAGCAAGCTTAAATAATATGTGTAGGAAAAATGAATACCCCCTAAAATAAGGAAAAAATTAAAAACCTACACTAACACTAACATGGTATCGTGACATTCAAATAAAACCTATTTGTGTCCATCATGCATCCACAAACCATCAACATACTGCATACCACACATATCATCATAATAGAGAACACCATCCATCATACATTGCACATCATTTAGGGTGTTTAGCATAATATTTATCTATTAGTCTAAGCATCACATAAACAAAACATTTACATTATCATCCATCACATAACCATATTAGTATCCTAAAAATCATCGTGTTTTGCATCATGCATTTTGTGAGATGAGGAAATGTTGGTGAGGTTCAATTAAGTTTGACTCATGATGAATCAAAGCATAACTTCACCAAACGAACCATCTACAAATGAGATCATTCAAATTGGAAAATTAAACTAAGCATTTAATTGAAAATAAAAGCTACAAACTACACAAAAATAGTTAAATTCTTAATCTAACCAATTGGAAACTTATCCTGTTTTGGAATTGGTGTTATGTTAATGTGAAACGATGACCCTTTCCAAATTGCATGATTAGTGATCATGTTTCAATCGATTCTATGGAAGAGAATCAATGAAGCCATTGTGATTGAAGTATGAAAACCTAGTTTATGCTAAAAATGAACATGATGCAAGCTAAGTTACCATGATTTTATGCTAAAAATGCACTGATCATGCTATTGCTAAGCTAATATAAGCTAATTCTTGTGGACAAAGATTTTGGCACCCTAATGCTTTCTAGCACATCGAGGTTTTTCACCTAAAAGGAGAAATATGGGCCAAAATGGGAAATGTCTACACTCAAAACTAATGCAAGGATGAATGAAATATGCCTAAATGTAATGTCCCAATGCAATAAATTGATAATGAAAGATGACTATTAATGTAAAACCTAAGAAATACAAGTTTTTTGAAAACACAATGATGTATGCAAAATGACCTAAGAATGCAAGTAAACAATAAAAAAAAAACAAGACTCGAGAGGTGCACCTAGAAATTGAAGCATGATGTAGAGAGGCTCTATAATCCTATAGAATTTGTTGTTGAAGCCAACTAGGACACTTATGCCAAGTTGGGCAACTAAGTCTTGTTTCAGGGAGATTATGTAAGAACAAGAATCTACCAAAAGGGTATCCAGAAATGCAGAAATTACTTTTCAGGCCTAGCAGTGGGACTAATTCACCACTGATGGCAACTTAGTCCACCTTTAGCTTTTAGGAATTTCAGGATAAGAACTTGTACCTCTGAGTCTGCACTTCTCTTCCTAATAGGTTTCTAGTTCTAAAATTGTTGAAATTGAGCTAAAAAGGGTCTCCAAGCTTCAATTAGGGATTTCTTGAGTTGAATGAATTTGATGGATAGTTAACCAATTTTTATCACCTTTCTCTTTCTAAAATCTACAAACAAGACCTACAAAACATGCATGCAAAGAGGGAAAAAATGGTTAAGGGTTAGAGAATAGGGCTTTCCCTTGGTCAAACCATGGTTTGGTAATAAAACCCTTGAAAATGAAATGAAATAAAGAGAGAATGATGAATGAACATGCAATTTCACAACTCACCAAACCCTTGATGTAGAAATTTGAAGATATGAAAATGGATGCTCCAATGAATACTTGATAATGCCTAGAATGCTTGATAATTGCTTGAGTGGATGATTGGAAATTAGAAGATTGTCAGAGATTGATTACTTGATTTTTGGGGGGTTAAAATGAGAGGAAAACCCTTTATTTATACTTTATTTTACAATATTTCTTGAAAATAACACATCATAGGTTGACCTCAAGGCTAAGAGAATAAAATCCCACCAAAAAATTATAATAATTTTGATTTGTGTGCCTAATGGGACTAAGTTTGCCTAGGTGGTGACTTGGTCCCACCAGGGAAATTTTAGTGGGTGTTAGGAATTAAAGTTCATTTAATGATGTTTAACGGGATTATTCTTTGAAACACGCTTAAGTAGGGCTAGAAAGTGCATTAAGGGGTCATTTAAACATAAGAAAGGGTCAAATTGGTGATGAAAAGCCTAAAAAAGCATGAGAGTTTGTTACAAATCTTTACAACACTTTGAAATAAGACGTGGTAAGTGATAAAAATAGGTTATTTAAGTGAATTATAATGAAAAGGTCCTAGAAAAGTTTGAAAGTGGGTTACAACACTTCACAACACTTTTACAAGACATCATAAGATTCTTAATGATTCACAAGGGTCCAAGACCTAATGTGAATGTGTTGACCACATTACAACATTAAATCTAGGAAAAATCAAACCAAAATCACCAAGAGTGCCAAACATGTGAAAAAGTAAAGGGTTACTTTTTCTGTGTCCATAGTCCCCACTTTAGTGAGAGGATGAAGCTGCTTCAAGCTCACACAAAAGTGGTTGATCATGCAATCAAGAGGGGTTTCAATGAACTAATGCTAGCAAGATGAGACAACAACAATCAAGAGGGATGATCAAGCCAACAAGATAAAGATCCCATGACAAACTAAAAGAGCACAAAGAAACACACATGAGAGTGATGTAAATGGAGAAGGAAAGAAAGAGAGTTAGATCAAGCTTTGATTGTTTGTCCATCACATTGTGGATCAGATCTAAGCAATTTTTCTAAAAATAAAATGAATAGTCACTTTGAGGTGATAGAACTCATGGCTATCCACTGGGTGAGAAGGCCCAAAAGGTGAGAAAAATACACTCATGGCTGGTATGCACTCACACACACAAGTGGCTATGGGGAAAATTCATGCCTTAAAATGGGCTTCCCACTCAACCATACGAAAGTTATACCTCCTGATAACTTTAATAAGAAACCACAAAATAAAATGACATTTCGAGCTTCACGAGACAAGTAAAACTTCGTATGCTTGGAGATCATGAACAAACATGATGGAACCAAAGGGATGCAAGTTGTATTATGCAAGGTTTCCATATAAAAAATGAAAAATGCAACATGTAAAATATGTTCAAAGGAGTCTTGCTTAGTTCATGTGAGGTCTTTAACTTAGGAACATTTTGTTTAATGTCTCCAAGAGAGGACCGATCAAAGAATAGAAAATTCACAACTTAGGGGATGCAGTGCATTGCATCAAACCACCAAGAGGAATGTAATATGCTAAGATAGATCATGCTCATGAAGGACACTACACCCAATTTAATCCACAAAGTGACAAACGCATCTTATGAGGTAGCAAGGTTGCACTAAGAATCAAGAAAAAGAAAAATGTAAAATGAATAATGCCAATATATGCCCCCACTTTAAAGAAATCTCTACACACCGTACTGTGAGCAATTACTTTAAAGTAGCAAATGGAAAAGGACAACAAGAAAGAAAGACATGAGAGCCAACTTGGAAAGCCCTTATGCCAAGTCATATGTTTCCAAGTAAGTTGCATCATGCAAAAGAAAGGAAAAATAAAAGAAAGGATTGGGTTTCTCCCAAAATGAAAACACCAAGCACATGAGGGACCTATGGATTTGGGGTTAGTATGTTCATTGCTGCAATGTTTTGTAAAGAGCTGGGAAGTGTCATCATTCCCCAAATACATAGAACTAGAAGAATGTAACAAAGAGAGTGAAAACAAAGAAAAAGAAAGAGTTGTTTGGGTCAAAATGGAAGAGACATAGGGTTTCTCGATGCTTTGCATTGTTCCTAAAAGGAAAACACAAGCCAAAATGAAAAATTAAAAGGAAAAGGAAAAAGGAAAAGATTTTGGGTCAACATGAGAGATACATGGAATGCCTCAATGCCTCGTGTCATCCCCAAAAGGACAAGAAAAAAACAAAATTCAAAAGAAAAGGGACCTTTTAGGTCAACATGAAAGATGCATATTGGTCTCAATTCCTTGTATCATCCCCAAAAGGACAAGAAAAACAAAAAGGAAAAAGTAATGAATGACATATAGAAGAATGAAGGTACAATTAAAAGAATGTTGCAAAGAGAGAGAACATCAAATAGAGCATTACAAGGGAACATGATACGCACATGCAACCATATAAAATAAAAAGAAAAAGAAAATGTAAAAGACTAGTAAGGAAAATGTGAGTCAACCATCGAGCAAATTATCTACCTCCCAATCATGTTCATTATATGTTGAAGGCAGGCTATTAGAAAAAGGGACAAGAGCAAGTTCTAAACTAGGAGAACCACCAGGTTCAACATTCTACATAGGAGATTTTTCATGTAAGCTCATGAAAGAGGAAAATAATCTATTCAAATCATTATGCACCTCATTTTCAATTTTGGCGATCTCATCATCATCATCCAAATTAATCACAATAGGAGGACGAATGATAATGTCCATGGAAGAGTATACCTCATGTTATGATTGTTGTATTGGATTTTTTTTTTTGTGGTTGGAGAGGAGGGTCATCATGCATTGCTTATTTCAAGTGTGGATTGTGATTTTCTTTATTTTCTTCTTCATGTAACTTGCAAGCAAGGGAATGATGTCTACACCTACACTCTTGAGCTCCTCTATTCCTTTGGAATCTATTGTCAAGTTGTGTTTGTGAAGGAGTGGGTTGACCAATCATTGGTTTCTTTTCTTCCCTAAGGGAAGGAACAAAAGGAACCATGAAATGTTGTTCATCCACTTTCTACTTTGATTTGTAAACTTGTTTTATGTGAGGAGGCACCACATGGTTGCTAGAATTTTCTCTTGGTCATTTGGAAAATATAGGTGAAGTTTAAGGTGTTGGTTGGTCTTGGTTATTTGGATCTTGTTCAGGTTGAAGCATGGTTTTATCTAGGATAGGAGTGTCGGAAGTGGACTGGGACATGTTGTGGAGAGACAATTCAGCAATTTTATTTGCTTTGAATTTTTGGTAAACAATGAAAAAGGAGTCTTTGCAAGGTGTTATAGGTTCCATGGGCTCTAGCCAAAAGGTTTCTAAGGAAAAGTTTCCTTTAGAAGAAAAAGGGTTAAAGTTGCTGTGGTGAATAGTGAATATGTTAGTATCAAGGGAAACTTTAAACATTTGTGTATAACTAAAGGAACAACTTTCATTGAGTGAAGCCATGGATGGCCTAGCCTCAAACAAAACTAATCCGACTGGGGGATGATGGATCCTATTGTAGGGAAAAAAAACCATTGTTTTTTTTTATCCATGCTTTTGGTTTATCATAATCATCTTGATAAAGATCATGTAATACCATAAATTCCTCGGTGATCATGTTCTCTCCACAAGCAGGATTTATGAGTATCCCATTAGTGGACTTATCATAAATATGACCAGCTATGTAAAGAGGACCTCAGGGAGATTTGTATGTCCTTAGAGGAAAAAGTAATATCAATAGATTTCTTAGGTTGGCCCTTATGAGGGATAACCTCTATCACAGCTAACATGGGTCACATGCGAGACATAATTAGAATGCTCATCATGTATATCAACATTCATCACATCATTATTTGGAGTTTCACTAACTTTGACAAATGAAACATTATGTTTTGGCATGGGATCAGTGAAAATTTGCAAATTTTTATTGGGAGGGGCAACAAAATTATTGCCTTTAACATTAACATTTGCAATGGATAGATGACTCGAATCAATGAGGCCTTGCACAAGATATTTAAGACACTTCCAAATTTTTGTGTCATTTCCATTTTGTCTATGAAAATGGCAATAAGCATTGGATTTGAAGTTGGGAGGGAAAGGATTAGTAGGATTGGGTGCTTTGACAACAGGTAAGGTAATCATTTGTTTTTGTAAAAGTTGAGACATTGTGTTATGAAGGGTATCAGGTAAAGGTGTGAATTGTCATTTTGGATCTCCATAACTATAGGGCACCGTATCCTTAACAACTACTACTTGGTTATTGACAAGTTGAGTTGGTTGTTGAGGGGAGTTGAACTTGTTAGAACAAAATGATCTACTGAGAGGGGGGGTGAATCAATAGATATCATAAATTTAGCTCTTGAAACCTTTTGTGCAGACTAATTTCTTTAACCCTTAATGTGAAAATATTCATCATGTGATACCAAAATATGCATGCACACAAAAACATCACATAACACCAAATAAACATGGAAAACCTGATATGGGAAAAACCATGGTGACAAAGCTTACTTGAGTCTACTGCTCAAACCTAGGGTCACAATCCAAATCATTGTTACAATGCTTTTAGGGCTACAACCTAGGGATGCATCAACTACCTAATTTAGAAGCAACCACTTCAAGGATACAACAACACCCTAATTTAGAAGCCATAACTTCAAGGAAACTACAATCCCCTATTATGAGCCACAACTTAGTATAATAAGAACAATCTCAAATATGTAGAATTGGTTCTACAAAACCTAAGATGCATCAATACATACAATACATTGTTGCACTTACTACAACTTACTTTATGCTACTGAAGCTACACACTCAACAACACACCTCTTCTCTACACTCTCCTCTACACATAGAACAATTATTGTTCTATCATGTTGCTCTTCTCTTCTTTCCCCTTCCATAGTAACTCATACATCTGCACTATACACTCTCTTCTCTCTCTGCCTCTACTGCATGCACAGTGAACATACTTTTGTTCAACACCCTGTGCACTTAGTGACCTCACACACATAGTAGATACCACTGATTCAAAAATTCAAAAATTGCCTTCATTTTGTTTAACTCCATCGATCTACAATCTTTGCCTTGATATTCTCACCACCGTTCAAATCTTCTCAAATCTTGTGTTAGGGTCTCCTTAGCTTGTAAGCTTTAGTAGAAAGCTACCTTTTTCTTAAGCCACACACCGTTGTCTAGCTCATCATTAATTCATTTGATAGGTTCTATCAGATATCTTCATTGTCACTTTACCTCTGCATTAAGATGATTCCACATTTAATCCAATTACAAATAATTTTCCTCATTCTCTCTGTCAAACCCTAAAATATGATTATGAATTCAATGCATTCTTCTATTCATCCAATATAATTTTATCTCAATCACCTATTAGGGTTTACCACATACATTTCTCTACACCATACTTGTGCATCGATCCTCACAACATTAAATTATATCTCATAATTTTTTCTAATAATAGCAACTCATGAAACCCTAGAATCATATATGTATTAAATGCGTTCTCATGTTCAATCAGTCTGATTCGATCTAAATCACCTCTGTAATCTATTCCACTACCTGAAAGATCAAATCTTCATTTAATTGGTCGCTTGGTTCAGCTAGATCAATTAACTCCTTCCTCTATGTCAGTTACTAGATGAAACCCTCTTTGCACTGAGTTAGCCGTTTGTGATTACTGCTGTAGACATCCAAATTTGGACACGAAATTTATCCAAATTTACCACTTTTCATCCAAACATCCTCTTATCCAAGTTAATTAAGTAATATTACTATTATTTAATTAATATCATTAATTCTTCCAAATCCCTAAGGTATTTAATTAATAATTAAATACCTTACCCTCCTTAATCCCCTTTTCATCAAATAAATTGAATAAATAATACATTTGTTTAATTCCTCACATGTCATTTTCATCTAATCCTAATCCATCTCCTAATTTCTTCATTAGGGATGTGCACATGCCTAATCCTTGATTAGGATGTGTCACATCCTCCAACTTTTGCAAGTTGGCTTCTAATCCTCATTTATCTTCTAATTACTAATTAATTAATCTTAATCAGTACCTTGGTCAACTCTCCCCATCCCCCAAGGAATTTTTAATTCCTTTTTATTCATCCTAGGCTCCTCTCTTCCCCATGTGAATTTTTAATTCACTTTTATTCCTCCTAGAATCCCCTTTTCCCATGCATCTTCTAGAAACTTTGACTCGTCACATCAAATCACATGTGACAATCTCCCACCTTTTGGGAACCTTATGCACTCTTCCACATTGTGACACTCACCCAAGATTCTTCCTCTCCCAATGTAGCTTGTCACTTGTACCTTTTGGCCACCATTACCTCACATGTCAAAATGTGAGGGCTTGTGAGTTCTCAACCCACCATAGCCCTTCATCTTGACCTTGTTGGATGAATCTCAATCGTTGAATTCTCTAGAGAATTCAAATTCTTCTATAAATCCCCCCTCCTCAAGGGCATTTTCAACACTTTCATTTTGAGCAACCTTATGCTGCCAAATTTGCATTTTCAAGCATTTGCTACCATTTAGCCATCCATTTAGTCATTTTGCATTATCAATCTTGCATATAGTAACATCAAAAGCCATCTAAAGAGCATACAAATTCATCTAAATCAAGGCCCAACCAAGGAGTGTTCAACAACAAGGAAGGTATAATCGATTTGCATTTTATTTCATCTATTTTCCTTGTTTAATCACTCTTTAGGCTAATCATTGAAGTGTTCTTAGTGTTTTCCCACTTGCATTTTTTAGTTATTTTTTATATTAGAATAGGGACAAATTCCAAGGTACACAACTACATTCAAATATGGGCCATCGATCTTCTTTGTGCCACGATCCATTGGCTCTCGTTATACATCCTCTGGCCTTGCACAATACCATTCTAGAAAGCTCTCAAAAAACCCATCACGAATCTACCACTCAATTTTACATCAGGACCACTACTCTCTCATCCATCTTATGTCATCATGCCAACAAGCTCCTTTTGTTGAAAATTTTGAAATTTTTTTTTGGCTAACACCTTTTCTACGGTGGGGCGACTACCCCCCCTGGGCTGAAAATTTGAAATATTTTTTTGGCTAACACCTTTTCTGCAGTGGGGTGACTACGCCCCTCTAGACTGAAATTTTGAATTTTTTTTGGCTAACACCTTTTCTGCAGTGGGGCAACTACGCCCCCCCTGGGCTAAAAATTTAAATTTTTTTGGCTAACACCTTTTCTGCAGTGAGGTGACTACGCCCCCTGGGCTGAAAATATTTTTGGCTAACACCTTTTTCTGCAATGAGGTGACTATGCCCCTTGGGCTGAAAATATTGTGCTAACACTTTTTCTGTAGAAGGGTGACTGCACCCGTGATTTTCCTCATTGAGGTGATTACGCCCCTAATTTTCCGTAGTGGGGCGACTATGCCCCTGATTTTCACCAGTGAGGCGACTACGCCCCTGATTTACTGTAGAAGGGTGACAGCGCCCCCTGGTCACCGCAAAGCAATGCATTTTGGAAGGTAAAACTATCATTTTGGCTTCGGTTTTTTTTGCTATTTTCTCCCTAACACTGTTCTTGTAAGGATATTGGTGTTTTTGCTAACTTTTTGTAGCATATTCTTGTGAAGTTGATGAAGAAAGTGGGATAAAACATATAACATTTGCTTGCAGGGCTATCTGTTTGCTCAAACTTTTTAAACTATCCTTGCTAATTGTGTTAATCTAAGAACATAGTTTAATTAGGGGGAGTAATATTCATTGCTTGCTATGCTTATCTTTTGTGTTACCCAAAGGGAGCATTAACTTGTTTTCGCTTTCCCCTTGCACTTCGTGTGAGCCTGGGGAGTAGTTGGAAACAATTAGTGTTTTCTTTCTAGTGGGACCTGCATGGGGATTTCATCACCCCAAGGGATGATTCCAACCACGCATACCGGCAGGGTATATTAAGGGGGGAGAGCGAAAGCTGTACCTAAATCTAGTCACGTTGTAATTGGCAGAGCGTCGAAGCTAGGGTGATACCTAGATAGACGTGAAGAGTTGGTCCGAGCCCTTCAGTATCTCACTGGGGTTCCTGACTCACACTTGTGACGGGCTGGTGTTCACGGTTGTGCCTCACGTACCGAGAGTATATCAAGGACTCCCTAGACACCTTGTGCATCCTAGATTAAGACCTCTTTGGCCATACCCTTAACACTAATCATAGGATTGTGTTTGCTTGAGAGTGTTTTCTTATGAAAAACTAGTGAAATTTTTGACAAATTGGCCTTATCATTGTCATTTTAAAGTCCTTGCCATAGTCATTATCATCAAACCAAGTCCCAGATTTTCTGCAGTGAGGTGATTACGCCCCTGATTTGCTGTAGTGAGGCGATTACGCCCCTGATTTGCTGCAGTGAGGTGATTACGCCCCTAATTTTTTGCAGTGAGGTGATTATGCCCCTAATTTTCCGCAGTGAGGCAATTATGCCGCTAATTTGCTGCAGTGAGGCGATTACGCCCCTGATTTATTGCAGAGGGGCGAATTTTCCCTCTTGAACACCCGAAATCACCCCATTTGGATCCATTTAGCCTCTAAACCATCATTTAATCATTCCCAACCATTATCTCATCATCCTAAGCCTCCGTTTCATCACTCTAAACCTCCAAAAACCTCCATTTGATCATATTAAACCCCCATTTTTACCATTCCAAACCGTCACTTAGCCATTCCAACATTTGTTTAACTAAGTAGTCATTCATCCCTTTCAAATCCTTCTCTCACTCATTTCAAGTAATATTTCATCCATTCCAAGCATTCATCTCCTCATTCTAAGAGTTGTTTATCCTTTCCAATCAATCGTTTACTCATTTTGAGTATTCATTCATCCATTTTTATCATCCAAATGTCCTCCAATCAAATCATCATTTCCCCCATCCAAATCCCTTGAACTTCATCTTGGTTTATTATCCAAATTGACCTAAGTGTCTG
The DNA here is from genome assembly GCA_007258455.2 of Sequoia sempervirens. NCBI lineage: Eukaryota > Viridiplantae > Streptophyta > Pinopsida > Cupressales > Cupressaceae > Sequoia > Sequoia sempervirens. Next base: position 435,751,808 of record VDFB02193867.1, read on the forward strand.
ATCTGATCATCATCATCAACATCTGCTTAGGATTGTCATCCGTCCTAAGTCAATCATCATCGTCGGTCAAATCAATCCATTTTCAATCTCAAAGTGGATTCGGTGCTGCAATCATTCACTCATCCTTTAATCTGATCAATCAGTATCGTACGTCACCTAGGGTAATCTCTGAACAAGGTTTATAGTCCCTTTCGTCATCCTATCTGATCCCTCAATCTATCTTATCAATCATTGATCGATCTTATCCAATCCAATCCAATTGCATTCCTATCCAATCACCTTCGACCCAATCAATCTACTTCCATCTCAAAGTAGATTCGGTGTCATAATCATCCTTTGATAATCCAATCCACTCATCAAAATCAATCCCATCACATCATCCAATCATCCTAATCTAAGCTTTAGTCTAGTCTTGATCTGAGCCTGACCTAAATTTTGATACCCGTACTACAATCCACCACCCGCATCCTCGTGTCCTAATTCACCATTCCAATATCCCTATCTTAACCCTTCATCTAATCTTAATCCCCCATCTATTCCTAGTACTATTCCCTCATCTAATCCTAGTCCACCAATCCCTAGTCCTAATCCCCCACCAATCCATAATCCTTCATCCACTCCTACCTCGCCATCCAAACCTAGAGTATGCAAGTTCCTCACTCAAGAAGTTCTCCAAGGACTTATAGCAAAGAAGACATATCCTACCATCACACCCTCTGAATCCACTGAGCCCCCATCTCCTACCATCACATCCTTTGAATCCACCGAGCCCCCATTTACTACCATCACATCTACCAAATCCATTAAACACCCAACTCTTACCCCAAGAATCATCGAACCCATTGAATCCCATGAATGTTTTGAATCCTCCATCCTTCCATCTCCCCAACTTGAAGAGAATCTCCACCACTCTGTCATCTTTCCATCCACACAAGATGAGTCATGCCAAGAGTCTAATCGAAAGCATGCCAACATATCCCCTTCTCTAGATCAAGATCCTACCATCCCATCTAGTCCACCTCAAGATCACAGTCCCCCATCCATTCCACCCCTTGTCTCCACCGCTCCATCTCCATCTCCATCACATGATCCCACTATCACAAATCCAAATCCTATCATATCCTCTGATCCCTCTCCTGATACCACCCATCCAAATGCTGCTATCCCATCATCTCCCTCTCATGATCCCCCATCATCACCTAAAACTACTATCCACACACCGCTTGCATATCCCCTTGGTTCTCTCACATTCTTCCATGGTGGCCTCCTTGCGGAAGAAAAACATAGTGTATGTACCACCTATGATCCTCTACCTAATAATGGACTCACATCATGTTTTTAGAATAACACAAATCCTATCATGGATCGCATGCTCAAGAAAATGAACTATTAAGGAAAAGGTCTAGGCCTTCATGAGCAAGGTATCTTAGAGCCCATCCAAGTCAAAGAACAAATCTGCATGCAAGGTCTTGGACCTATTTCCCAAGACTCACACTCTAAAGATGTTGGTACAACCTCTAGATGTCCTCAACGAGCCTTTTCCAAAAGAAATGTTGACTCTTCTTATTGCTTCACTAGATCCTATGCTGTTATCCCTCCTCTATCGTATCACCTCAAAACAACCGTCCATATTCCTCCTTCATCTACTCCATCCATTTTGGGTCCTTACATCCCTCCATCTACCATCTCCAATCCTCCATCTACCATGCCCATGTTTCCTTCAGGTCCTACGTCTATTCTGGGCCCCTATATCCTAAAATCACCTCCTCCATCTCGTCCTATCCTTCCTTTCATCCATTCATCACCTATCCATCTGATCCATCATAAACATCCCTCTCATGTATCCCATAATTAGGATCAACAAAGGCCCATACCTAAACATCCTCCATCTACACATAATCCCCATACTCCTACCTCCATCACTCAACATCATCCATCTCCTCACACCCATCCTATTGCTACTAAAAGCACTTTGGCTATTAAAGAAAAAATGCATAGATCCAAACATCCACATGAATCTATGGCTCCCTATGTCCCCTCCAAAAAACATGGTGAAGAGAAGAAAAATATAAATCTAAATCAAATCCGTAGGCCACAAAGGCCCACTAAAGCAAAGATCAAAACCATGTGGATCCCAAAGAAAAAAGATGCAATACCATCACATGAAAAATCTGTAAGAACATCCAAAGTCGCTAATCCAAAAGCTAATCATACACCCCTTTCATCTCCTAAGTCTGTTTTGGGTCCCTATGTCCCGAAATTCACCATTCCATCTCCTCCATTATCCCCACATTCTCCATCCCTTAATCCTATTATCTTTTCACATCCACCACCACATGTGCCAATGTTGGTCCTGAACACATCTCCCCCTCACATATCCACCCCATGATTCCATCCATACCCTTTACAGCATCCCATCCATTATCCCATGTATCTCCCCTCTCAAATCCCTCTAATTCATCCTCTTGCATAATCCATTTATCCTAATAAGGTTGTACTAACATCCAATAGTCGCTTCAAACATGGGCTCTCAATACCTCGTATGGAACTTGATTCTTGAGTCCTTCATCCATATCCTTATCGTATGTCTTCTAAATCCCCTTATCAACAGTCCTATCCTTATCCATTTTCATCCCCTTGCTATTTGCAAATCTAAAAATCCAAAAAAAAAAATTTAAAAAAAAAATCAACAAAATCCAAAAAAACAAGAGAAATAATTCATCCAATGGTGAAAACTTGGCAAACAAGCACCTTGGATAAGTACCCTAATGAAAACCTGACAAACAGGCATCATGCATAATTCCCCATCTACACTTGGGGGCAACTTCCTGATATGCATTCCCTCCATCCACTATGCTTCCTGCTAGGTTTCCAGCTATGCACCCGTAACCCCCTCCATCCCACCTATCTTCCACATCCTACCATCATATGCCATTTATCTCCCATCCCTCCATCCTTCTTGTGATCTTGATAAAAAAATGGGCACCTATCTATACATGCTTTGGCCACCTCTAGGTATACATTCCCTTCATCCATGCTCTATTGTATTCCTTGGTCACCCATCCTATCCTCCTCTAGTTATCTCCTTTTCCCATCCACTCGTCTTCCATCCCTCATGCCTCATCATATATGACATATCTAGAGTGGGGGCATTTGCTTCCTTTGTGACATAGTCCTTGGAGATATCATAACATCCCTTCATCTCCCTATCCATCTATCACAACATCCCTTCCATCTCCCCATCCTTATCTGCGTATCCATTTATACTAGCATCCCTTTCACCTCCCTTTTACTCGAGGCGTGTCTGCCCCAGCTCGGGGCGGCTCCGCCCCTACCCAGGGCGTGTCCACCCTAGCTCGGGATGGCTTCGCCCCCTCTCAGGGTGTGTCCGCCCTAGCTCCCGGGGCGGCTCCGCCCCCTTCTAGGGCATGTTCGCCCCAGCTCCCGGGGCGGCTTCGCCCCCTCCCGGGGCATGTCCGTCCCAGCTCTCGGGGTGGCTTCGCCCCCTTCCGGGGCATGTCTACCCTAGCTCTCGGGGCGACTCCGCCCCTACCTGGGGCAGCTTTGCCCTGGCCTAGGGCGTGTCTACCCTAGCTCTTGAGGCAACTCCGCCCCTACCTGGGGCATGCCCGCCCCAGCTCGGTGTAGCTCTGCCCCCTTCCGGGGTGTGTCTGCCCTGGCCTGAGGCAGCTCTGCCCCGACCCGAGGCGTGTCTGCCCCAACTCGAGGTAGCTCTACCCCCTCCTAGGTTGTGTCCATCCCAGCTCGGGGTGGCTCCGCCCCCTCCCGGGCATGTCTGCCCCAGCTCGGGGCAGCTCCACCCCCATTCCGAGGCGTGTCTACCCCAGCCAAGGGCATATCTGCCCCTCTGTGTGGTGGCGCACCCTATTTTCCCCACCCCCCTAAAATCTCTCTCCCATCCCCAGTCCCTATATCTCTATCCATTCTTTCATCCCATCACATCATCCAATCATTCTAGGCTTCAATTCAATCCTAATTCTGAGCACTCGTTCACTCGTTCTTAATACTCGTTCATATATTTTGAATCTTCCTCTGCTCATTCTGAGAGTCATTCATTTATGCCGAGCACCCATTTGCCCATCATCAAAACTTTTTTGAAAATCATCGTTCCATCACCAAAATCACATAAGTGCCACTTAGAACATCATTAAAGCCCATATCTAGCATCAAATCATCCATCCCAATCACCTAGACTTCATTTTGAAAATTTTGATTTTTGTGCCGAAACTTCCAGAGGCCATAACTTTTGACTCGAGTGTCTATTTGAGTTGAAATTTTATGGGTGGTTGCGTTACGAGATGGCATGTGGATCCCTAACTAATTGGAAGTCCCCCGAACCCCGTTTTTCCACTTTTTTGGGGCCTCAAACTTTCATCTTGACCCTCAAAATCACAATTTAGTGTTTTTTCCAACATTTTGAAAAATCATTTTTGTCCATAACTCGAAATGCATGTCTCAAATTTGGGATATTAGTTGGCAATTCATCCTATCTTTTTTTTGGGTATTTTTTGGAAAAAAATTGGACTCTCAAAAGTACGCCCGTAAGGTTTCCTAAAATGGCAAAATTTGACAATTTTTGAAAATTGCCAAATCTGGAAAAATTTGATTGTTAGCACCTTACGTTCTTTAAACCCCAAAACTTGGTGTAGAATCAATCCCATCATATCATCCTCCCAATTCATCTTTTTGGATAACTATCCCATCCCTGAGCTTTGTGTAGTCACCATCCTCCGATCATATCCAACAGGTCTATCTTGTCCCATGATGTCGATCCAATCATTTTGTCCCCTTATCTAGGCTTATCTCATCCTATCATCTTATCATCCTTTATCCATCATTTTTTATTGGTCATTGGTTGAACTATGTTGCCCCTGCTCTTTCACGTAGGCAAGGTTGATCACTTGATCAGCCCCTGGGGCTCCTCTATCATCTATCATCTCTCATCAATCGCCATTGTCCACTTTACTCCTTTTGTCCATCCTATCTTTACCATCCATTAAGGTCTCCATATTGGTCAGTCGTCATCCTTTTATCGAACTACGAGGGCTCTACGTTTTCATGTAGGCAAGGCTAATCTTTGATCGGCCCCCGAGCCCCTAGGTCTTTAGGGTGTGTCAGTATCATGTCTTGTCTTCCTCGTGTCATGTCATCAAGCTATGCCCTTATCTAGCCAGTTCTTGACAATTGAGACCTACTTGTATCATGAGATCTAATCAATTTTGAACATCCCGCGTCATAACAATCTTTTAGTGTAGTATCCATCATATTTGGTCTTAGAAGGATGCATCCTTCCTAACATACCTGATCAATCCCATCCATCCCCTTGATCCTATGGAAAAGGATGTTTGAAATTGATTGTGATATTTTGATACTTTTGGATTTTGTTTATCATTTGAGCTCCCTATCATCACTTGTCAAGGCCGCCATGATCCATCATATTATGGCATGTTTTGATTGCTCCACATAGGGGCATATCTTGATCTTTTTTTTGATTGTGTCTTCTTGGTTGTCCCATGTAGTACCCACCAAGATCCCTGAGGTCTTGTGTTATGCTGGGGCATCCTTTTGTGCTTGTGGTTATCTCAATACCTGGCCCGACCAAGGTCTTTGTGACTTTGGGGTGTTGGGGTAGCCTTCTTGTCTGTTGTGTTCATTTCATGCATTAGACACTATTCTGCCTTGGTTCCACATACCCTGACACTTGGTGTCTGATGCTATAGCAAAAATCAGTGCTCTGAAGATGGAAAATTACATTAGGATTGTATTTCATTTTCCATTTTATCGTCTTGCATGTATCCCCATCCTCTCATCTATCAAAATCCCCCCATCCATTCCTCCTTCATCCTCATCTCACATCTCTATCCAATCCCCATCCATTCCATTTAGCCCAAATCATCTCATCATATCCTTGGTCTTGTTCCTAGTCTTGTTACAAGCCTTGATCCAATCATCCTCCTCCTCCTCATCATCATCCAGTTGTATTCTTCCATATCGTTTAGTGGTGTTTTGGGATGTATCCTTCCCTCCTCAACAACACTTTCATCATCATCATCGGGAGATATTGTTCCCTATTGTTTAGTGGTGTTTTGGGATGTATCCTTCCCTCATCAATACCACTCATGGGGATTTATCCTTCCCTATCCTCATGTTGCTTCGAGATCTCTCATTCCCTCATTGACAACACTCCATCCATCATCAACCCCTTTTGGCTTGTACCTTGACTGGGGCAACATCATCTTCGTCTTTGCATCCGTTTGTGCTTCCCAACCTCCTATTGCCTTTTCATCCTTTCATATCCATCCCTTTACATCCTCTTCCTCATCTCCCATTTCTTCATCTCATCCATTTCGAGAGCACATTCGTGTTCTCTTGAACCCACATGTCCTCTCGAGGGGGCATCCTCAATCCCTACTCTTCATCTTCACCCCCATCATCTTTCTTCCTAGTCATCCCTTTGATGACTGGGGCATCTTTTGCAACCTAACCATCTCCTTCTAGGTTCTATATTTTAATATTCTTTGAAATGATGCTACTTCGTAACACCATCTCAAAGAGGGGCAAAATGTAGACATCCAAATTTGGACACGTAATTTATCCAAATTTACCACTTTTCATCCAAACATCCTCTTATCCAAGTTAATTAAGTAATATTACTATTATTTAATTAATATAATTAATTCTACCAAATCCCTAAGGTATTTAATTAATAATTAAATACTTTACCCTCCTTAATCCCCTTTTCATCAAATAAATTGAATAAATAATACATTTGTTTAATTCCTCACATGTCATTTTCATCTAATCCTAATCCATCTCCTAATTTCTTCATTAGGGATGTGCACATGCCTAATCCTTGATTAGGATGTGTCACATCCTCCAACTTTTGCAAGTTGGCTTCTAATCCTCATTTATCTTCTAATTACTAATTAATTAATCTTAATCAGTACCTTGGTCAACTCTCCCCATCCCCCAAGGAATTTTTAATTCCTTTTTATTCATCCTAGGCTTCTCTCTTCCCCATGTGAATTTTTAATTCACTTTTATTCCTCCTAGAATCCCCTTTTGACATCAATGACAACATATTCCAACAATCTCCCCCTTTTTCATTGATGGCAAAACTTAAATGCTCAATGATACCAATTAATCAATTCAACATTTGTACTTGTATCATCTTTACTTTCTCCTTCTATTGTTGCTTTCTCCAATGCTCCTCTTTGAGTATTTGCATTACTTTCTCTCTCTTGCTCAGATACTTGAGTATTTTTATACTTTCACCCTCTTCGACATCAATGGAAAATGGATCACCCCTCTTGAAAGTACTCTTCTCTGTTGACAGGCAGTGCAAAGGGTCTAGCTATATTCTAATATCCTCCTTGGACATTCCTCCTTTGCTCATCCTTATGAGAAACTTCATAGTTGTATCTCTTGTGCTCTACTTTGAGCATTTATCATTTCTTTTCCCTCATGCTCAATTATTTTGAGCACTTGCTCATCCTTTCTCCTCTTCACTATCTCAGGTCACCATACTACAACAACCTTCACTTCTTCTTAGCATGGAAAAGGGACTTAGCTCCCCCTTTGTTGATAGCAATTGAAAAAAAAAAATTCTATACTAATTGTTGCATTTGATATTTTTACTACAATGGCAATACCATATTCTTCAACTGCTCTATACCAATAAAAAATATTTGATTCCAGTTGAAGTTCCATTACATACTCAGTTCCAATCGGGTCTAATATCAATTATAAATATTCTAATTCATGCTATGTGCCAATTGAATCATATACTTGACATTAATTTATGCTATCGTGTCCTGATACCGATTATCATTTTGATACCAATTGTGAATGTGTTCACTTTATGCTATATACGAATTGATATCTTGGACTACATTGTATCAAATATAGCATTCATTTGATACCTATAGCAGCTCCCCCTTAGAGCTTGCTCCATACTCTTTTTTTGTTCTACTCACACATTTTCTTTATTCCATGTTCTGCATTTCATATGTACTAGCTAAATTAATCATACAATTGATTTGCTAGCTAAAGAAACTCCCCCTAAGATCATGCAACATTTTCTTCTCAACAAACTCATCCATTTGCTTCCTTTTGGGCTCTGTACCAGCTAGAGTATTCTCAAAAAATTTATAATGGTCTGATACCAATTTGAAAACAATATACACAAAATAGTTTCCTCTTAGCCATAACTCTTCCTCTTGCAAGAAAGAAGCATTTCTCTTGACAGAGCATCTACACCACCTTTTCTTCAATAATTGATACCATTGGTTGATATCATTTTCTGCAGCAAACTCTCCACCATCTGCTAATTTTCTTACACCTTGACATGCATTTCAAGGAGCAAGAATGTGAACATAAATTTTCAACCATCAAGTCGTTATAAATTTGTAAAATATATTTTACCTAACTTGATCTCTCCTTCTTCACTTTCAGGGATGAATTAAACAATGATTTATCTCCTCTTGGACTGATGCCCCATCACTACAAATTAGTGATGTGAGGAAGAAGCAGCCTCATGGATTGTTTCCTGCCAATATTTCTCTCTCCAAACCATCTTGTGCTTCTTCTCTGATATATTATTCTTCTTCTCAACAACATGCGAACACATGTTCACTTTAGATGGCATATCATTCTTTATATTATTCATCTTTCTCTGTACTGTAGGTCTTATAAGATCTAGTCTACAGTATTTAGCTATGTGACCCAAGTTGTCACACTTGTAGCATAACACATGCATATTCCTTACCGGAGTAGATGAATTTATGTTTTCATATTCTGTACTCCTTCTAGGTCTAGCTCTACATTCTCTAGTCCTATGACCAAACTGATTACAGGTATAATAATAACCATTAAAACATGGGGAGTACCTAGTCATAGCATTCCTCTAAACAGGATGAGTAGGTCTTCTTTGATTTGGTTTCTTCGTGTATCTCATCCTTGTAAATCCTCTTGAATCAGCTCCCATAATATTTTATCTTTTTCTTTGATGCCTTTGGACTGATTTCTCAGTCTTCTCTACTATGGGCTCCTTCAATTTGATAGAAGTATTGATATCTAGTTTCTTCATCTTACCAGTGGTGCCTTTTTCTGATTTTCCATTTCCAAAGGTATTTTATTTGGAACAACTCATGCATGCTTTTTCATTCTTTGTGCAACATCTTTCTTCTACTCTAAATCTATTATATAAGTTTGTAGAAGTACCGGTGGAGGAACTCATTCCTTTCTCAAATCCAAGGCCAACCTTCTCTTTATGTTTTGATGAATTTTGTGATCTAATCACTTCATCAAGTATCTAAGAGCCACCCTTCAACTTTAGGCCTCTATCAATCTACTCCTTGGCTTTCTCCAAATCTCTTCTCAAAGTAACCATCTTTGCTTCTAGCTTCATGTACTCATCTAACTTAGACTTTAGTTTAGATTTAACTAAATATTTTTCTCCTCTTTCTTCTTCCACTTCAGTCTTCAAGTTGATCACCATTTGATTAGATTCTTCAAGACTTTTCATCAGCTTATCAATCTATTCTTGTGCATAAAACATTTAGTATTCATTCTTCTTCTTCAAACTTTAATCTCATTTAGAGCATAAATTAGTTTACCTTCAAGGTCCACTTCTTCTTCTTCTTTACCAGAGGTTTTAGCTTATTCATCTTTATTAGACCTCTCAATCTCTTCATCAAAGGTCGTTGGAAATGGATCAACCCCATAGAAACTTCTATTTTCATCATCTGATCTTCTATTTACATCAGATGACCCACGTTCTCTTCTTGTGCCCAGATTATTTTTACTGTCCTTTTCCTTATCAAAATCATTTACTTCATCATAATAAAAATTTAGAAACTAAATGATATGGATTACCTCTATGTTTCCTGAAGCCATTTCTTGATCTTCTAAAGGATTCAACTTGCTCTTAATTGGGCTCCTTTGATTTAGATGTAGATGTTTCTTTTTATCATATCTTGTTGTAGATTCACTTTCATATTTTTGAGTCAATTCCTTCATTTCCTTTTTACCTTCCTCTTCATACATTCTCTTCAACTTGTTCTAGACTTCATGTGCTATTTTACAATGCATGACTTTGAGCAACACATAATTTGACAGTCCATGAAGAATTATATATCTTGTTGTGGCATTATCCTCATATGCCTTCCTTTCAACTTTTGTTATTGGAGGTGCAATAGGAATTGTATATCCATTTACAACTGACATCCAAACATCAAATCCTATGGATCCCACATATCCTTCCATTAATGAGCTCCAAAAAATATATGTTGATCCATCAAAGATAGGTCGATCATATGCAAGTAAAATTTCTTGACTAACAATTGTGTTCACTCTACCAAGATCTACCCGAACTGATTAAGCTTCTCCTAGGGAACCTTGCTCTAATACCAATTTTTACAACACAATGATCTACTAAGAGGGGGTGAATCAGTAGATATTAAAAATTTAGCTCTTAAAACCTTTTATGCAAACCACTTTCTTTAACCCTTAATGTGCAAATATTAATCATGTGATACAAAAATATGCATGCACACAAAAAGATCACATAACTCCAGATATATGTGGAAAACCTGATATGGAAAAAACCACAGTAAAAAATCTTGCTTGAGTCTACTGCTCAAATCTAGGGTCACAATCCAAATCTCTGTTACAATTCTTTTAGGCCGACAACCCAAGGATGCATCAACTACCTAATTGAGAAGCCACCACTTCAAAGAGACTACAATCCCCTATTCCGAGCCACAACTTAGTATAATAAGAATAATCTCAAATATGCATAGAACTGGTTCTACAAAACCTGAGATGCATCAATACATACAATACATTGTTGCACTTATTGCAACTTACTTTATCCTACTGAAGCTACACACTCAATAACATACCTTTGCTTTGCACTCTCCTCTGTGCATAGAATTATTATTGTTCTATCTTGATTCTCTTCTCTTCTTTCCCCTTTTGTAGTAACTCATACATCCACACTATACACTCTCTTCTCTCTCTACCTCTATTGCACATAGTGAACATACTTTTGTTCAACACCCTATGCACTTGTTGACCTCACATACATAATAGATACTACTCATTCAATAATTCTCAAATTTTCTTCATTTTGTTTAACTCCACCAATATGAAATATTAGCCTCAAGATTCTCACCACTGTTTTGATCTTCTTAAATATTTTGTTAGGGTTTCCTTAGCTTACAAACTTCACTAGCAAGGTACCTTTTTCTTGAACCACACACCACTATCCATCTCATTATTAATTCATCTAATATGTTCTATCAGATATCTTCATTGTCACTCTACCTCTGCATCGAGATGGTTCCATATTTAATATGATTATAGATAATTTGCTTCATTCTCTTTGTCAAACCCTAAAATATGATTATGCATTCAATGCATTCTTCTATTCATCCAATCTGATTTTATCTCAATCACCTATTAGGGTTTACCATATATATTTCTCTACACCATACCTATGCATCAAGCCTCACAACATTAAATTCTATCTAAGAAATTTTTCTAACAATAGCAACCCGTGAAACCCTAGAATTAGATTTGTATTAAATGTGTTCTATTCAATCAATCTAATTCAATCTCAATCACCTTTGTAATTTTTTCTACCTTCTTGAAGATCAAATCTTCATTTAATTGGTCACTTGGTGCAACTAGACTAGTTAACTCCTTCCTCTATGTTGGTTACCAGATGAAACCCTCTTCACACTGAGTTATCCATTTGTGATTACTACATTCAAATATGTGTCATCAATCTTCTTCATGCCATGATACATTGGCTCTCTTTCATCATCATCACCTTTTCCTCTTTCTCTGTTGGGTCCCACAATCTTCATCAATGGTTAATATCCATCCACTGTGGATCAATCTCCACCATTTTCCACTGACGCCACAAGACTTATCCAGTATCTTCCAAAATCTTAGTGGAACTAATGGGCACCATCAAATCTTCTTCATCACAACCATTGATCATGCACCATTATTGATGACCTTGATGCAATCATACATTGCCATCTATTAACCATCATCACACTTGGTCCCATAGTTGGTATCATACTCCTATCATCCAATCACTAAAAACTTGAATCTCGGATCCTCATGTTAGAGGTTATGAAGTTCTAAAAACCCCTGACTTACTGACAGTAGAGAGAACCTATGAAACTCCCTTCAAAATGAGTAAGTCACTTCAATGAAAACATCACCCATACATCATGCCAATGCGGGGTCCACATGCTATCATCACATATCCACGCCATCACCATGTCATAGCTCTATAATCCACAACAAGGATGTGGATTACCATTTACTCAATACCATCATGCCACATGTTAGCATTGTCATTATGGTTGGGTCCCACATGGAGTGCTTCCTTACTTCTTATCACTCCATTGCTTAGTTGCCATAAATCTAAAATGAAGAATCTCTTTGTTGGATGTTGTGAACTTTTGAAAACCCATGACATATCGATAACAAAGAGAGCCATCTTCCTTCCTTCACACCATTCGCTAAGTCACTAAGTTGGGAGGTTATGAAACTTGAGAACCCCACAACATAGGTTAGGAAAACTTGGAACTCCACAACTCCATTCACTTTCACCAAACTGATGGTAATTTATATCTTTAAAGCTCTAAGTAGAGGGGCCAGTCACCCTCACGACTATAAAGATATAAGTTGCAACTAATGCAACATAAAACCATTGATACTAGGTCAACATAAAAATAGGAAATTTTGAGGATGCCATGATTGAAACTCTAGGGTTTAATCAATGAACCCTATTTTTGTTTGTGAGAAAATAAAATTCATTTTTGGTCATGTTATAAATCCTCTAGCCCTCCAAAATACCTTTATGGAAAGCTCTCAAAAAACCTATCATCAATCTACCACTCAATTTTCCATCAATACCACTACTCTCTCATCCATCTTTTTTCATCAGTCCAACAAACTCCTTTGCCTAATTTTCCCTTTTCACATCAATGACAACTATATGCACTTCAACACAAGATCAACACACTTCTCCTCTAATCCCCTTTTGACATGAATGACAACATATTCCAACAGAACTGTAAGAACCCCTTGTTTTTCTTTCTGAATGGTTTAGAATTATTTTGGTTTCCCTGTTCAAATTTCTCAATTAAGCTAGAAGTGGACTTTGCATCATGACTACTAACCGAATTGTGATAATCATAAAGGGTGGTACACAAGTGCATAAAGGAGGGGAATTTCATCATGGTGAGTTTGTCTTGAAGTTTGGTTTGCAAGTTTTCTATAAATATCTTTTTAAGATGCTAATCAAGAATCTTGACATCAATTTGAGAGTAAAGCGATTGATAATGTGAAATAAAATAAAAAATAAAATAAATTATCTTTTCTTCTTTGTGTTTCTTACATCTCATCAAATCAACCAAGGTGTACTTTGGAGTCACATGCACTTGGAAATGATTTATAAATGCATCAACTAGTTCATTGAATGAACGAATTGAATTTTTCGGTAAAGATGAAAACCATTCCAAGGAAGTGTCTTTTAAAGTCCTAGGAAACAATTTTGCTAACAACTTATCATTGAGGAAAAATTCACTACATAAGGTGGTGTAAGCATTAACATGGTTAGAAGGATCTCCCTTCCCTCCATATTTCTCAAATCTAGGCATCTCTATTCCTTGTGGTATTGGTGTTCACAATATTTCCAAATATAGTGGGCTACTTAGAACATAATAGGGGGTGGTCCATTCTAATCTTGGTTGATGGTGGAGATTTGTTTTTGCATGGAGGAGACGGTTTGGAAAATTTGTGTTATAAGAGGGTGAAGTGTAGGTAGTATGAGTGGAAGGCAAAGTGGTGATGGAGTGTATGTAGTGGTAGGGAAAGTGAAGGGAATGCTTATAGATGGTATGGTGGAAGAGGGTAGAACATGTGATGCCACATAGGAATTACGAGTGCTAGCATGAATAGTCGAGGAAGGAATCACATTACTAACCTATTGCATGGTTGTTGTGACTTGAGGAATGGTGTAGGTAGGTATGGATGCTATTATGTAAGGAAGAGGAGTGTGAGGGAATCCTTGGGCTAACCATAATGTTTGCTGGTTGAGATGTACTAGAGGTGGAAGAAACATGTTTGTGGTATACCTCAACTATTTTTCTCATAACATCTAGGCCTTCATCACATTCAAGCATGCGATGGATGTTTTCTATGGTAGGAATGGTAGTGGTTGAAATGTTTTCAAGACACACTTGATGTTGGAGATGTGTTAAGTCCTTATATATGTTAATGACTTTGTCTTGCAAGATGTGATCATTTTCTTTGTCAAATTGCATGTTATTGGAAGGCAAAGAGTTGCTAAAGGTAGTATCCATGCCTAGTGTACTAGATACAATACTAGGAATGGAAGCTTTAGATAACGCAAGATCCACAACAAGTGTATTATTGTGGGATATCATGAGCCTTGAACTTCTTCTCACTAAAGTATTAGCAATAGGACACCAAACACTATGCAAAGGGTTCTAAATGTGGGTGAATGCAAATGTAATGTAAACTAATAGCAATAACATACTAATAACTAAAATTATAGAAAGCAATACATAAATGCAATAATAAAATAGAAATGTAGACAAGGATCTAAAAATGATAGATATTATAGTGCAAAATGTGTAGGAGGACTAAGTCGCCCAGTGTGGCAAATTAGTCCCAATGGTGATTTTTTTAAGATTTTCAAAAAAATTAAATGAAATTTTATGATTTTTAGGTTTTCAGATGCAGGTACAGTATCAAAATTCTTTTTTTTTTTAATTTTTGATGAAACGAAATGCAAAAATGTAAGCTATATGAGCTTTTCACTAATACAATTTTTAAAACCCTAGGACACAAATTGAACAATGCAAAACCTAATACAATGTTGATGCAATTTATACCTAGGATGCACTTGAAATCAGAAGTAAAATGTTCTAAAGGCAGGTTCACCAAAATGTGGAAAAATATTTTGGCACCCTAATGCTATCTAGCACTTCTAGAATGTTTCACCTAAAAGGAGAAAGATGGACCAAAATGTGTAATGTCTACATAGAAAAATAATGCAAGGATGAATGAAATATGCCTAAATGTAATGTCCTAATTCAATAAAATGATAAAGAAAGATGACTATTAATGCAAAACCTAAGAAATACATGTTGTTTGAAAACACAATGATGTATGCAAAATGACCTAAGAATGAAAGTAAACAATAACATAAATAAACAAGACTAGAGAGGTGCACCTAAAAACTAAAGTGTGATGCAAAGAAGATCTGGAATCCTAAAAAAAAAATTATTGAAGCCAACTAGGACACTAACGCCAAGCTGAGTGACTTAGTCTTATTTTAGGGAGGTTTTTCCGAAACATGAATATGCCAAAAGGGTATCCAGAAATGCAGAAAGTACTTTTTAGGCCTGGCAATGGGACTAATTTGCCACTGATGGTGACATAGTCCACCTTTAGCTTTCAAGAATTTTAGGATAGGAAATTGTAGCTATCGGTCTACACTTCTCTTCCTGACAGGTCTCCAATTCTGAAACTACAGAAATTGGGCTAAAAAGGGTCTACAAGATTCACTTAGGGATTTGTTGAAATGAATGAATTTTATGGATTGTTGACCACTTTTTATCACCTTCCCCTTTGACAAATCTACATACAACACTTGCAAAACACACATGCAAAGAGGGGGAAAAGGGGTAAGGGTTAGAGAATAGGTGTTTGCCTTGGTAAAATCCTAGTTTGGTAATCAAAACCTTGAAAAGGAAATGAAATAAAGAGAGAATGATGAATGAACAACATGAAATGTCACAACTCACCAAACCCTTGAAGTAGAAATCTGAAGATATGCAAATGGATGCTCCAATGAAGACTTGATAATGCCTAGAATGCTTGATAATTGCTTGAGTGAATGATTGGAAATTAGAAGATTGTAGGAGATTGATTACTTGATTGTTGGGGGTTAAAATGAGATAAAACACTTTATTTATACTTTATTTTACAATATTTCCTGAAAATAACAAAACACAAGCCAACCTGAAGGCTAAGAGAATAAAATGCCACTAGAAAATTAAAATAATTTTGATTTTTGTGCCTAGTGGGACTAAGTCACCCCAGGAATTGACTTGCTCCCACTAGGGAAATTTTACTGGTTGTCAAGAATTAAAGTGCATTTAATGATGTTTAATGGGAATATTCTCCAAAACACACTTAAGTAGGGCCGGAAAGTGCATTAAGGGGTCATTTAAACATAAGAAAGGGTGAAATTAGTGATAACAAGCCTAGAAAAGCATGAGAGTTTGTTACAAATATTTAAAACACTTTGAAATAAGACTTGGTAAGTGATAAAAAGAGGTTACTTAAGTGAATTATAATGAAAAGGTCCTAGAAAAATGTGAAAGTGGGTTGCAACACTTCACAACACTTTTACAAAACATCATAAGATTCCTAATGATTCACAAGGGTCCAAGACCTATTGTGAATGTCTTGACCACATTACAATATTAAATCTAGGAAAAATCAAGCCAAAATCACCAGGAGGGCCCAAACATGAGAAAAAGTAGAAGGGTTACTTTTTCGTGTCCACAATTCTAAGCTAAAAAGATGAAAACCCTAGTTTATAAACAAGCTAAGATAGATGCATAGAAGCCATTAATGCATGCTCTAATATATTATGCAATTAAACCTAGCTAAAATAAGCTTAAAAGTGAGTAAATATGAGAGTATGGATGCAAGTGAATTCAACAACATGAATTTACAATTGAAAGATGGATCCATTTGTATCCAAATAGTGACCTAATTACATGAGAGTGAACGAGGAATGAAGGGTTGAGATCAAAAATATTAATCAATGGTCCAAGATGAAGGAGATGAGGCATGGATCATGGATTCTCATCAATGGATAAGAATGCATGATGGGATATAATCAAGGGTTACACTTGCCTCAAACAAACACACTTTTGACCTACTCACAAAGGTCAAAAGTGACTTGTTTAGAAAGTTGAAGGTTAAAACTTGCTCAAGAAGCCAAGTGAAAATATCCCTTTTTCAATTGACGAAGGAATAAAAATATTCTCATGGTTGAGGAAAAAAGGCAATTTACAAATTAAAACTTTGTTTTAATTGTGTGAAAAGGGGATAAGGAATATTCTATGGGAATATTCCCTTTGCTTAGAGGAAAGTTAGTTTAATTGCTAATTAAAGAAGATTTAATCATGTAATTAGGGGATTAGAAGAATTAAAGTGTTATTTATTAAATTAAATGATTTAATAAATGAGAGAAAGGTGAAATGATATTTAATTAAATAACTTAGTGTTATTTAATTAAATAAGATGACTTAGGGATTTAAATTAAATGTTTTGATTTATTTAACTTAATAGGATGAAATTTTAGCATGAGAAGGAATGAACTAAACAGATTAAATTAATTAGGTTAATGGATGAAAATAATGCAACTAATTAAACTAGGTAGGTTAATTTAAACAATTAAGTGAAAATAAGATGGGTTAAAAGAAGAAATGATGTTAGTAAATTTGTTTTAAGTATATGATATCGATTAGGAAATTTTTGAGTGTCTACATTTTTCCCCTCTTTGAAGTGAGGCACCTACTGCTTCAGTTCAAAGAATAATGCTTTTCAGATCAAAACTGTTGCTTAAATAAAAAATATATATTTTTTCAAATTTTTAGATGCCCCAATGGAAGGATAAAGCTAACTCCATGCCCCCTCAAGTAATTGGGTGAAAATTTTGAATTTTGGGTTCATTTTTTGACAAAGTTTAAAAGCTTCCCCAAGGGTCCAAAAGGCTTCGGGATGCAAGAATAATGCCAAAAATGCAAAAAATGATGCAAAATTAGGTCCAGATTGGTAAAATTAGTGAAAATAATAATTAACCCTATCTTCAAGGTTAAATTAGGGGGGAAAACCCTATTTTCCTAGCTTAAATAGGCCAAGAAGGGTCATTTTCAATTCATTTGTGCATTCACACCTTAAGGAATTCTTGTGATTTGAGCTTTGACCCTTTGATGAAATGGCACGCCAAGAGCTTCCTAGGCACATGTCTGACCGAGTTCAAGAGTTCTAGTGGCTTCCAAGCATAAGACCACCGGTATGTAACTCCAAATTGGATTTGAAATCTTAATTTTTGATGCATTTATTATGTTTTGAAGTTTAAATTTTGGTTGTGTTGTTATATAGAGAAGCCTAAACTAAAATCAGTGACACATATTTATATGGCGATGCTATTTGCGATTTAAAATTAGGGTTTGTAATTTTAAATAACAACACATATTTATTTGGTGATGCACTTGCCAATTTAAAAATTAGGGTTAGGGCATGCCAAAAGTTAAATCGCGATGCTAGCTTATTTGGAAATGCATGTTTTGATTTGCAATTTTAAATGCATCGGGTGTCACAATTTGAAATTTGAATATAGAAATGTTATAGAAAACAATGATGCTTTTGTGATTTCTGAGCTATAAATTTTAAATTTAGTCAAATTTCCTTGATTTCCTAACATTGTGCGCTTTGTGGATGTAGGATGTCTTTCCACCATTGATGTTGCATGAGCAGAAACCAACTATTTTGGAGAGATTAGGTGATCTGTCAAAGTTGCACTAGGAGTACCTAGGAGAGATTGGCCTCTGGTATGTCACATATGTGCCTATGATTTAGACACATCTAGTGATGATGACGACTCTATGTGAGAGATGGCACAACAAGACTTCATCCTTCCACCTTTTGACAAGTGAGGCGATGGTTACTTTGGAGGATGTTTGGCATATACTACATTTTCTAATTCACGAAGATCATGTGATTTATGACACTGATGCTAGATTGGATGCTTGACCTTGAGGTCATGGAGATGGATCAAATTACATTGGTGACATCATAGATCAACCTTGAGTCATATAGAGGTCATGTTCTGAGCTTTGGATTGATCATCACAACCATCATTTTAGGTTTGGTTGCTCAAGATAGACCAATCAGAGGATTCATCCTAGGATGAGGCTTGGTGTGGCATCAAATACTACATAGGAGGACACTTTTTGGTTGGGATCTTGTGATGCTAGCCTCCTTATATCATGATTTACATGATTTTTTCTATTGCGATGAAAGAGCCATTGGTGCAGGGGTGACTCTACTACATATTTGGGCATGGGAGCACATTTTCATGCTTTGGCCTATTGTTTAGATGGAAAATGTAGAGCCAGATGATCCTGCCATTTGGAGATATAGAGGTGTCATTACACTCAAGAACACTAGACAAATTGGGCTCCCGTATTGGAGAGAGGTGATAGATGATATGAAAGTTTTTGATTGGCACCCATGGTTACAAATGTTGTCATGGTTTGATGACATTCAACAGTTGTATTTCACCCATGGTTACAAATACTACCATGGTTTGATTTACATACAGGTTCAAGAGCACCACATTACTAAGAGATATCTACTAGATAGGGTAGTCAGGTAGTTCAGAGAGGTCTAGGATAGACTTGATGATGCATATAGGGCCATATTTACTAGATTGGCTAGAGAGGTGCCCACATGGGGACCAACGATCCCAGCTTAGAGGTTGTAGAGAGCTTTAGATAGTTGGTGGCCCAACCTTGGGCATATGATCAGAGACAGACGATAGCTCAAACTATGTTGACATATGATGCTTGGTTCATCCCTCCCCAGTGATTGATGGATCTAGTAGTTACTCCTCCTAGATGGATATCGAGAGGAAGAGGAGTAGGGAGAGGTAGGGCAAAGGGAGGCCAGGACAACTAGGATGGAAAGGTTCTAGGGGCTCCGCCCATGATACAATAGTAGCCTCCTCAACGTTGGAAGAAAATAACAATCTCTAATCAAATTTTTAATCACCAAATCACCAATATATGATACCAATTGGTGAGATAAAATGCCCGACTACTAAAATATAGAAATCTGAAAATTGTATGCAAATCTACAAATAATTTCTCTTAATCCTTGAAACACCATGAAGAGATTCAACTTCTTTATGATGCCAAAATAAGCCACTCTAACATGCTTGATAAAACCACCTTAGATGAACTTATAACATCAATAACATCACCATAAGATTGCAGCAATAAAGAGACACAAATCAGCAACATAAGAATGTAAGATTTCACAGCACAAGGTAGCAATGGAACAAAAGAATAAACACATAACACAATGTTTACATGGAGAAACCCTTGCAGGAAAAAACTCCACCAAGAAGAGAGGCCCAAGTTGTATTATCTTCAAAAAAAGATTACAATACATCCACTTCCAATCTCCTCTTTAGTATTCAATCCAACAACACCTGTATACAAAAGAACTCTCTCATCCAAGCTATTACTTGCAAACAAGTTTTCCTCTTCTTGATACTCCCTTGTTACACCCCCAAAATTCACTCTCAAGTCTCATAATTATAAAATATGAGTACCCACCAAATAAATTCGTGGGAGATGGAAAAAATCCAATATTTCTATCTTGGGATACACCAAAATCATCTTCTTACAGATTCCTTTACACTTGTCATAGGCATCTTCCCAATATAGGCACCTAGAACCAAGAATAGGAACTTACAAGACAATAATTGTTGCCATATGTTGTCATAGAATATCTTACACCTTATGACACTTGTAAGTTGTCATAGATGCTCTTACAAACTTATGACATGCATCATAATAGCCCAAAAATATATTTCCCTAAGATAGGTGCCAAGATTCTCCACCTCACCTCATTTAATATTTACCAAGATTCCTTGTGCAGTAAAAGTAACTATGTAACAAACTGTTGGTGAAACTTATACATCCCTTATGGGTAATTAAAAATTGCAAATAATACATGGAATAATACAATATTTGGATTTACAAGGTTAATGGCACCTTATCCCAACACTCATTAGCCTCTAGCAGTTCAACAAAAGCTAGGACCACCACCACCACCAAATGCTCGAGATGCTCATATACTACAGTTGCAACAACAAGTCCAAATTATTTGGTGAGTGGGATCAAGCACACTAGCACGTTTTGGTCATTACTACTGAGTGAGACTAGGCTTAACAATAGGTGGTTGTGGTTATAGCCAAGAGAGATCAGGCACTCCAGAGAGTACAGGTTGTGACATGGGAGAGAGATCAGGAGATGGCTCAAAGATATTAGATTAAGGAAATGATGTTAGCCATACATGGTCAAATTGTGTCAACGTGGTTATATAGAGAGGCTATTATAGAGGTTTCATATTATAGGAAACATTATCATTGTGATGTAGCAACGGCCTTGAGACAACTAGATTTTTCATAGTGCAATGACACAACCATGAGCAGAGGATCAACCTAA
Organism: Sequoia sempervirens; assembly: GCA_007258455.2. Classification (NCBI taxonomy): domain Eukaryota; kingdom Viridiplantae; phylum Streptophyta; class Pinopsida; order Cupressales; family Cupressaceae; genus Sequoia; species Sequoia sempervirens. The sequence goes on from VDFB02193867.1 coordinate 435,773,200, forward strand.
GAGGCTGGCTATAGAGGATAGCAACAATCAGGGCTAGCTGTTATGTATAGAATTTTTTTTGTTTTTCCCCATTCTTTATCATAGATATACATTCATGGGCTCCTTTTTGATAGCCTCATCGATATTGTACTTATCATTGATATACATACACTAATCAAAAGTTTGTACCATGACACTGATTTTTTAATATATATATGTTACAGATACATATGATTTATAATGTGATATGTTCAATTTATTTCATGTATGGATGGATGTGATACGGATGCATTTAATTTATGACTATGTGATATGTGATAATCATGATATGGATGGATGCAATGCTATTTTATTTTTCATTCTCTTTTCACGACATGACATCGATGGATGATTATGCTATCAAGATGTTATGGATGAAAATGATGTATATGCTTTTCCTTTTTATATTTTCTATGAATTTTGTGATGACAATGTATGCATTTGGATGTATGGATGCAAATGCTTATGCAACAATTTAAGATGTTAGAAAAACAAACCTATATTATTCATCATAGTTCAAATGATAATGTAGAATGTATGATGTGATATGAAATTATTATGTTGATGGATGTATGGATGCATGTATGATGATGGTTTTTGGATGCAGGTTGGATGCATTAATGATGTTTTTGTTGATTTTCATGATACCAGGTTAGCACGAAGAGAAGATAGAAGAATAAAGAATGAATGACCACTAATTTGCGATGATTGCTTCAAAAGATCCAACAAGTCCATGATCCATCGAGACTTTATTAGAGATGGCAATGACACAATGCAAAATGTAGGATGAAATTCAGGGTGAGATGCTCACACTTCGGCATGAGGATTTTCCATCATTCTTTATTATTTGATATAACACATAGAAACAATGCATCAAGGTATTGATAACTAGGATGGCATTGTATCTAGTGTAATGGACTTTGACTCGACAATTAGATAGGATAGTTCTTGTTCACATCTTGACATACGGAAACCTTGTTGGAATGTAAGTTATAAGTTTAAACTATATTGGACCAAAGCATATGCAATAGTCACCAACATACTCCAAATGACCTTCCTACACACAACTAAGCAAGTATGTGCCAAGATTATTTTACAAGGGTATCCACAAGCATAACAAATGAAAGATAATGATCAATGCCCCATTCCTTTCTCTCTAAATCATTTTGTTAAACATCATTGAGATGTCATCAAAGTGGGTCATTTAAGATAGATCATAAGAAAAGAGAAAAGACAAACAATCAGTGTTATCTATAGTTGTTTCCTAGTTTACGTTTAGCTCAAAGTGATTTATGATACTAATGTCCATCATAGGAAGGATACATCCTGTGACATTTTGATAAGAGGTTTGATGTTAGGACAATGACGCTAAGATGAGTCATTGCTAGAAAATTCACTAACGCATTTACCTGTGATCTAGACTTTATATTTTGATACTTAGGTTCACACTTTAGAACTTTCTATACTTGATTTCTACTTATTTTTCCAAAGGTTGAAGGTAACGATCAATTATTATGGGTGAAGGTTTATTGTGGGTGAAAGTGAGATGGGATGGATGGGTTTGAATTTTTTAGAATATTTTAATGTTTTTGGTATTTTGAAATGTTTTGAGGTCTTTTTTGGGATTTTTGAATGTTTATATGGATGTTTAGGATTTTTGAAAATATTTGAGGCTTTTTAGGGTTTTCTGAAATATTTGAGTCTTTTTAGGTCTTTTGAATGTTTTCTATTATTTTTGGATTTTCAATTTTTTGAATGTTTTTGTGTTTTCTTATAATATTTTGATGTTTAGGGATTTTAGCAAGATATTTGGATGTTTTTGGTATTTTCAGGGGTTTTACAAATGTTTAGGTTTTTTTTTAGAATTTCTGAGTTTCGACCAAGAACCTAACCTAAAGACTTGTCCTAGGGGCTTCAAGGGCTGATAAAAAAGAAGCCTTGCTATGTTATACATGCAAAGACCATGTAGTTCAACTGACTCGACCAATTTACAAGATGTTCATATATGAATAGATGAAAGATGACAATTCATTATGAAAGACTCCTAAAGGACTAACTTAGGGTGTCTTAGGGGCACATCAATGATGGCCTTTCCTATGTTCAAGCTTAGAGACGACGTAGTTCAACAAGAGGACTCTATTTGTTGGATTTTTGTTGTTTTCTAGATGTTTTGGATTTTTTCCTTTACAATTTTCTTCAAATTTTTTGGATTTTAGTTGTATAGGATTTTGCAAATTTTTTTGGATTTTCTGGATAAGATTTTATGAATTTTTTTGGCATTTTCCGATAAGATGACCTCAAGATATACAAGAACCTTATTATGAGTCATAACGAATTCCCCCAGTGTGACATGTTAGCTTACTTCGATAAAGGCAAGACAAACTAACCGTTGGAATATTCCAAGTAGTGCTAAAGAGTTCATCATACGTTACAGTGTCAAGCCATGATAAGGACGTGGATGAGGGATAAATGGTGATGCAAAGAATGATAGGACAAAAGAGCCAAAGAATAAATGGAAATGCTTCATTTATACAAGGTGATTGTTTTCTTGGTTTTCACCAAGGTACTTTCCCAAAGCACCACCAAAGTGGTTTTCACTAGAGGACATTTTTTTTTCCTTACTTTTTCAATCCTTTTTCTCATTTTTTTGGATTTATATTATTTTATGATTTTTTTGTATTTTCTAATTTATATCCCTCAAGATTAGGCATAAAATATTTTGAGATGCAAGCTATTGGTTGGCTCCTGCAAGGGTTCATATTCAGGGGTTGACAATTGGTATGTTCCTGATCCATAGCTTGCAGTGATGACAAAGGGACCTAACCAGTCAAGTTCAAATGTTCCTTTGTTGTCTTGATCTAGAAGGTTCTTCTGATTTTGCTTTAAGTCTAGATCTCCTACCTAGAATGACCAACATTTCATTCTCTTGTTATAGCTTTGTTTCAGTTAGTTTTGATATACTTGTAAGTGGTTGAGGATGTCAATATGACTTTCATCCATGAATTCTAGCTCATTCATTCAAGACACTCTCTATTCTTCCTCAGTTATCAAGTTCTGCAGTGACACTCACAATGATGGGAGCTCAACCTCAATAGGAAAGATGAATTTTGATCCATTGAAAAGGTAGAAAAGGGTTACTCCTATAGGCGTGTGGATACTAGTTCGATAAGACCAAAGCATGGGATTTAGCTACAAATTCCAGTCACGACTAGGTTCAATAACTATTTTCTTCAATATTTTTAGGATAGTTTTTTTCATAGCTTCTGCTTGACCATTTCCTTGGGGATAGTACCAGGTAGAGAATATATGTTGGATATTAAATCTTTGGCACAACTCTTTCACATATTGATTTTTAAAAGGGGTTCCATTGTATGAGATGAGGGTTTGTGGAACACCATAACAAAAGAATAGGTAATTTAGCATAAAATTGGCTATCTAAAACCCCATTATGTAGGTCATAGGAATGGTTTCAACCAACTTAGTAAAATACTCAGTGGTAGTTATTATAAACTTATGGCCATTGGATGAGGTTGGAGTGATTTTTTCCATGAGGTCAAGTCACCACTACAAAAAGAGCCATGGTGTGATCATCGTCTCCAATTCTTGAGCTAGAGTATGAACCAGATCTCCATGTTGTTGACATTGGGTGCATTTGCGCACATACTGATAAGCTTCTTTTTCCATGGTTGGCCAATAGTACTTTGTCCTCAATAGTTTCCTAGCTAATTTCATACTACTAGAATGGGGCCCACATATGCCATCGTGTACTTCTATTAAATTAGTTAAGGCCTCCTCTTGGTTAAGACATCGTAGAAATGTCCCTTCAATGCTTCGACAGTAAAGGGTATCACCTAGGATCACAAATTGGGATTCCTTTTTGACAAAGGTCTTTTTAAGGTTCAAGATGATATCAGATGGGAGAGTTCCTTTTTAAGGTAAGTAAAGATTTCATGGTACCATGGGAGTCTAGGACCAACAATGACACACACAAATTTAGTTTCAAGGATTTCAAAAGTTGGTATGAGAAGTTGTTCTACCAAGAAATCACATTGGAGGATGTTGTTTGACATGTCTAGTAGTGATCTAATTGTTGCCATGGAATCTGCTACTCTATTGTTCATGTGAGGAATCTGCTCAAAAGTTATGTCTATAAAGGTATTTTTGAGATTCTCCACCATATTCTTGTAAGGAGTGAGCTTTTCATCCTTATTTTGATAGTTGTCATTGACTTGGTTGATAATCAACTGTGAGTCTCCATAGACTTTCATCTCTTAAATCTACCACTGAACTACTATCCTTAGACCTATGATTAAGGCTCATACTCAACAATGTTGTTGGTACAAGGAAATGATAGATTGTATGACTTTGGGATGCAATCACCTTGGGGGGTGATGAAAAGAATGCCTACTCCTGATCCATGTTGGGTGAATGATCCATCAAAGTGCATCTTCCACTGAGCTATGAGATTAATAAAGAACATTGATTCATCAAGAAACTTAGATATTAAAGGGTTCTCAGCATAGATAGGTTCTTTTTCTAGCTGATCTTTAATCAATCATCTTTTAATTTCCTTGTGCTCCACATACTCTATGTAAAAATTTGTTAAGATCATCACCCATTTAGCCATTCATCCCATGAGGGTTGCTTTGGATAACAGATATTTTAATGGGTCAATCTTTGCAATGAGCTTGATTTGATGTGACAACATGTAGTGCTTGAACTTTTTTGAAGCAAAAACTACTACTAGGCATGCTTTCTCAATAGGTGAATAGTTCATTTCATAGCCTACCAAGGTTCTACTGATGTAGTAGATGGCTCTTTCCTTTCCATTTTCATCATGTTGTGCTAAAAGAGGTCCTACTACTAATGGTGTTGTTGAGATGTACAAGATTAGTGGCTTGTTCGGTATTAGCGGCATGAGTATTGGAGGTGTTAGTAGGTAATCTTTGATCAGCTGGAAAGCTTTATCACACTTTTCATCCCACTTGTAGGTTATCCCTTTTTGGAGGAGATGTGAAAGGGTTGAATTTTATTTGATAGTTGTGCTATGAACCTTCTGATGGACTACAACCTTCCTTGTAATCCTCTCGTCTCTTCAATATTTGGTGTGGTTTCATGTCTAGGATGGCTTTCACCTTTGTTAGATCAATTCTATCCCTCTTTATGAAACAATGAATCCAAGAAATTTCCCTGATGTGACCCTGAACACACACTTTTTTGGATTTAGTCGTACCTTATACTCTTCAATCCTATCAAAGATAGGTCCTAAGACTTGTATGTGCTCCCTTCTCTTCTTTGATTTTTCTAAAATATCATCCACATAATCTTCAATTATTTTGTGGATCATGTCATGAAAGATGAGGTTCATTTCTCTTTAATAGGTTTCTCTTGCATTCTTTAACTCAGATGGCATCACAATCCAACAATAGGTGCCCCATGGACAAGTGAATGCCATTTTTTGTTGATCCTCCTTGGCGATTATGATTTGATTCTATCCTAAAAAGCCATCCATGACTGACAACATTTCATGCCCAGTTATTAAATCCATAATAAGATTGATGTTGGGAGGAGGGATATCATCCTTTGGACATGCATTTTTTCAGAACTCTAAAATTAATGCATATTCAAATGCCCCTAGTGGGTTTTGAGACTGGTACCAAGTTTGAAACCCACTCAGGATAATCTATCTATGAAATGAATCCAACATCAAGAAGCTTTTGTAATTATAGTTTAACCAAGAGTGCTATCTAAGGGTACATCTTCCTTAATTTTTTCTTAACTAGTTTAGCTTTAGAATAGACTACTAAGTGATGCACAACCACTTCTAGATCAAGGCCTAGCATATCTGTGTATGACCATGCAAAGTTACCTCTTATTTCTTTGAGGAATGTTGCTAGGTTCTTCTGTTCTTCGTCCAACAAGGATACAACATAAAAAGTGATGTTTGATGCTTCCTCCATTCCCAAATTGACTACAGTGGAATCTTCTTCTAGTACCACTGACTTCTTGGGATGTATTTCACTAAGGGGGAGATTGAATCCCTCATCCTTGGGTTCCTTAGAAAGGTTTTCATTGTCGGATGCATCCTTTGTTTTTACTATTTTTGGATCAAAGAGTTCCACTAGGTTATTTTCACTTAAGTATCTAGATGTTAGTTGCATTTCATTTATTTTGTGATTGAAGGATTCAATCATCTCCCCATAGTATGCTCCTATATCGAGCTCTATGTCAAATCTTGATTTAGGATTTTCCCATGATAAGTTGTCACAGATTCCCATGAATTCTGAGATCACTTCATCATTTTCAAATAAATCTAGAATTAGTGGTCCTTGTTGGTCCATCTCAATGAGTTGTGCATATACTAGATGTATTTCAATTAGTTGGTTGGTTGAGACAAAGGATGCTATGGATATCATAAAGAGGTTTTGTTCTCAAATAGGTCAACAACATTAAGGGGAAATTTATCTAAGGTTGTATCATGTGATGTAGGTGACCAAGAGGAAGCCTCAACTCATTTAACAAAAATTCCTTTTCCAATAAGTGTGACCTTGCTAGTAGTATAGCCTCAACCAAGATTCTTTATTCATTTCTCAGGAATGATGGGTTCTAGTAAACCATTGTCATTTTTTCCTAGCTTCTCATTTTTGTTATATCCCATGCTCTTCATTAGTTGTAGGCCTCTGTTATCATCTTCCATGGGAAGAACACAAACAGGTCATTCATCTTGATAGATAATTTTAGAGATGTCTTCATCATTGATATCTTCTTAATTCAAGTCTCCCCATTTAGTGAAGGTAGTCGCTGCCATGTTGATTGTTTTGGGCTCTTTGGTGCTAGATGTAGGTTTCCCATGTGATTGAGGAGAAATAGGTAACTCTCCTAAGACAAAGGTTCCTTTCAATAGTTTATAGTTTCCACAGCCATCATCCTAGATCATTGTGTTGATGTCAGGTATACTCTAGACAATGGGAAAGTTTGTTGTTGAGGTAGAGACTAGGGACGATGGGTCAACAAATGAGCTTGGTGGTGTAGGTTCTTCATCATTTTTGGTTATTTGTGGGATCTTATAGAACTTGGCCTCAAGAATTTTGTAGTAGTACAAAGGGTCAGGATCTCCATGGATAGTGATTTATTTTCCTTTGAAAGAAAACTTTACATGCTGATGATAAGTAGAGTTTACAACTTTAAGGGCATGAATCTAGGGTCGACCAAGCATAATGTTATAGGGAAAATCAAGATCAAGCACTTGGCATGTAGTTTTTGCAATAAGAGGTCCCACTTGGATTGGTAGTGCAATAATTACTTGTGATACCCATTCTTGGTCATCATATGCTCTGATGGTGGTACTTTTTGTTCTCTAAATAGTATCTTTTGAATAGCCTAGATTTTTTTATCAACTATAGGGTACAAATGTTCAAACCAACACCTTCATCTACCAAGACTCTTTTGACCTTTTTTATGAATCACAACCTAAAGATGTGAAGCATGGTTATGAGATGATTGTGATGGTAGTTCTTTCTTGGAAAATGTGAGAAGATGGTTGATGATATTCCCTACCATAGTTTGAAACTAATTGATATCAATGTTCTCATAATAGATGACTCAGACAAGGATTTTTCTAGTATTTCTCCATGTGTGGGGGATAACCTTAAGAGTTCTAAGATCAATATCTATGTGGGGGTCTACTTAATCTGATCTAGAAGATTGTACATGCTAGGATTAGATTTGGGAAAAGTAGGTTGTGTCCTATATTGAGATGGGACTCCTTGAATGGTTATTTTCCACATTCTGTACTAGCTACTTTGATGGTGACAACAGTGATAACACTATCATAGGAGGAAAATACATTGGAATAGTTATGTTGCACATTGGTGTAATCTTATCCTTTCTGTTGTTGTTTGCTTTGTTATGATCCAACAAAGGGTTCTTGTATATCTTGAGATCCTGATTGCCATCTAGTACCTTAATAGATATGGTATCATTTTCTATGAGATCTTGGATGATGTTCTTGAGTTTCATGCAGTTTGTTGTTTTATGTCCTTTGATTTTATGAAAGTAACATAGATCATGCTTTTTGTACCAGGATGGCTTCTCTTGTGGTTCTTGGTATTTTTTGAAGTTGGGAAGTGTTATCAGATTTGACTCTACCAATTTCTTCATGATAATCTCAATGGGTTCGAATAACTATGTGTACTTGCATTTGGGATAGTTATTCCTGTTACCAGTTTTCCTTTGTTGCAAACACAAATGAAAACATTGTCATTATTAGGTAATTCAATTACAACTTGCTAACAACATCTCGTCTTTCAAAATTCAACTCACAGGCTTGATTACAACATGCTAAAATATCATCTTCTTACATGCTCATCAATGAGTGAAATCCTACATATCTATCTCTCTACTCAACCTACTAACATATCTCCTAGTTGACTGCCTTCAAATGATCAAATTCATCACTTTATATACATTCACAAGGCTAGAGACATCTACGTCGGCCAACAATTAAGTTAATTTCCTAAAAGAAAAAAATACAATGATTGCAAGAATAGGTCACCCTCAAATCTTGAATAACTTTTTGGTGAATGCATAGAATGAAGTGTTGACCTAAACAAAGGTTAGAAGCATGCCAAAGAACATTTAGTAACTCACTGCCATGTTTTGTGAACAATGGAGATGATCCACGACAATCCAACTAGTCATTGGGCCCAAAAACCATCGTAGAACTAGATCAACAAACTACCAAATATACCAAAAGTGATAACTTTCCAAAAAAGAAACCAATCACGCTCAAAATATAGAATAAGGTAAATGAAAATTCCCATGAAGAACACATATATCCATGAGGTTTGACAAGAAAACATGAAGATCTACTGGATCTACCAACTCGAACTAGGAAAACTTAGACAAATTGGAATGAAAATATTTTTGGGTGATGCAAGATTGCTACAACCCAAGGATGCTCCTGCATCAAACACCCCTAGTGAGAAAATATGTTCTATGAGAGGAACTCATGAACATAAAACTAGATTTGGGATGTAGATCACATGCTCATTCTTGATCCAAACATCTTCCTTGTCTGAAATTTTCCTCCTACTGCCTTTCCCCCTTCTTCTGCCAGATCCTTCAAATCCTTCTCCTTTCCACCTTTTTGTTTTGTACTTGCACAATGTAGTGAGGGGCACTCACCAATTCCTACCTTCTTTTGTCCACCTGCCCCTCCCTTTCTACAAGGCTTCTTCTTAATTGTCTGCTCATTCACTATTAGAGTCTTCTACTGCACAATTCTATCTTTACCTTCATCTGGTACCACCTTGCTCTTAGGTTTGTTCATAGGATTCTCTTTCAAATCCTTTTCTTTCTTTAGTATAACCTCTGTATCCTACTTCTAAATATTGGAACTCTTTACCAAACTCAAGTTCCTCATTCCCTCCTCTGTCTTCTTTAGGGGAGCCAAGGTAAAATTCCTTCCATCCTTCTCTATAGTAATCAAATTCCTCCTAGAATCATAAATTGCTCCTCTATCAAACTACCAAGGTCTACCCAACAAAACATGAAAGGCACTCATATATGAAAAATCACACAGAACTACATCTCTGAAAGGGCCAATAATAAATTCCACCCAACACTTCTCTTTTACCTCCATTTCATGATCATTTTATAACCAACTTATGCTATAAGGATTAGAATGAAGAAAATTCCTCAAACCAAGCTTCTCCACCATCTCCTCAGATACCAAATTATCAGTACTTCCACTATCCACAATAACATTATAGCACTTACCTCTTGATTTGCATGTAGTCCAGAAAAGATTCTTCCTCTGTGAAGTGTCAATCTCTTCCCTATTCATCAAAACCTTTCTAATCATTAGAGATTCACCTTGTTTAGGCTCTATCCCTTCTTCAGCTACCCACTCTTCATGTGCCACACAACTCTTCTTACCAGTCCCTCTGCATGATCCCTCTCTGCACTCAAAAGATCTATGTCCAATTTCTCCACACTTGAAATTTTTTCCCAAGAACTCTTTACTACTATTTCCTCTCTTCTGTAATTTTTGATCTGATTTGTTACTCCACTTAGGTCTAGGTTCTTCTTCACTTGTCTATTTTTCGTTGCCACTACTCATCTATCTCTCCTTCCTCCTAGGGGAATGTTGTCTCTTCTTCACTTTATCTTCAGCCTTAAAAGCATATTGAAAAGCATCCTCAACTATAGAAATTCTCAACATACTCATCTCATCTTGAATATTATATTTGAGGCCATTTATATATCTAGCCACCTTCTCTCTAGTCATCTCTTTATGTCCATATCTAATTGTCATCTTGTAGAATTCCTTTGTATACTCTTTCACACTCATGTCCTACTTCAGGCTCTGTAACTTCTTTAACAGTTCTAACTCATAATATTCTGAGACAAACTTAGCCTTCAACCTTGTAACCATCTGTCTCCAGGAGGCGATTCTCATTTCACCATTCTCCACTTTGTCGTTCTGCAACTCTTTCCACCATAAGGCAGCATGTCCTTTCAACTTAGTATGTACTAGTTTAACCCTCATAGGATCCCTAACATCTTCTAACTCAAATTAGTCTTCCAACTCTCCTATCCATTCTATGAAATCTTCTAGATTCAATGTACCAAAGAAATTAGAAACTTCTAACTTATGTATTTTACTTACTTGTGTGACTGCCCTCAACAATCTATCTTATCTCTCATCTATCGGTCCCTCAACATCTTTAGCCTCAATCTCTTTTGTAGCTTCTTCATATTTATCTTTTGGTTTAGGGTTTCTCCTTAAACCACCCAAGAGATTTTGGATCACATTCCTCATCTCATTCTCAAAGTCTTCCATCATTTTCTCCATTCTTCCAGTGTTCATCCTTCTCAACAACATCTCTCCCCTTGCTCGGTGCAACTACCTTAACTCGGCGATCTAACTATAGGGTTTCAATTTCCTCTTCCTCGGTGATCTATTGAACAAACCTACAACCTGCCTCTTGTCGGCACTCTATTCACCTCAAGGAATTCCTCAAGGACCGCAGCCCACTAAAAGTTCACAAGCAACTCTCATCTCCAGATTCACAGGTTCACAGCCTGCTCTGATACCAACTGATGCAGACAATGAAAAGGAGGGTCCTGAAAGAGAATAGTCCAACCATCCAACAATAGTCACACAATAGAAGCAACACAAAAAAATGATGCAAACAAGAATGCAAACATTCTAATTATCAGGTAATTCAATTACAACTAGTTAGAAACATCCACTCTTACAAAATTTAGCTCGCAGGCTTGATACAACATGCTCAAATATCATCTTCCTACATGCTCCTCAATGAGCTAAATCCTATAGAGCTATCTCTTTGCTCAACCTACTAACATCTCTCATATTTGAACTCCTTAAAATGATCAAATTCATCGCTTTCCTCTAGATTGACATCCATACCGATATTGAATTAGTAATTTTTAATGAATGTGTCTAATATCTCTTGGAACTTCTTGATGCCAAGAGGAAAGTGAGAGAACCACTCCATGGCATGGCCAGCCAAACATCTAGGAAATAGTCGCATCAGATATGTATTGTCATATGCGACTTCCATGCAATGAATTTTGAATTCCTTGATGTAATCTGTAGGGTTTCTCGTCCCTCGGTATTTTTCAAATTTGGGGATCTCAAATCCCTTTGGGAATAGTTTCATTACAAGGCTCCTATCAAATGGATAGGGACACAAGTTGCTAGGTCTCTTTATGGTTTTCCCTAATTGAAGATCAAGTACTTGTTGTGAGAGTAACTTGATTTTCATTGCAACATCATTTTGCAGATCAGGGGGTGGGATGAAGGTGTTCTATGGTGGCTCACTTGTTGGAGGAATGGGTGGATTGGTTGGTGTGTTGATGGATGGTGCTTGCAAATTTTGCTACACCAATTATGCTTGTACTTATTGATGTATCAACAATGCTTGTTATTGGTCCTGTTGTTGTTGTGCTAATAATACCTGCTACTAAGCTTGCTATTGTTGTTGCACCAACAATGCTTATTGTCAGGCTGCTAGTTGGTTTGCTTCTTGTTGCTCATGGTATTGCTTTAGTGATTGTTGGTATGATTTTTGTTGGGATTCTTGTTGTTGTCTGAGGTATTGTGCTTGCGCTTGTGCTTGTGCCTGAGCCTAGGCTTGCGCTTGTTGAGTAGCTTGTGCAATGTATGCGGATTGTGTAGTCTAAGCAGCTTGTGCTGCTTGAGTAGTTTGAGTGGCTTGCACTACTTGAGTGGCTTGTGCATCTTGTTGTTGTTGTAATAAAGCTTGGTCTTGAGTAGTCTTATGTGCGACTTGAGCTATTTGAGCATCTTAGGCTGCTTGAGTGGCTTGTTTTGCAACTTCTCCATTTTGGATTTGTTGACATGCCTTTTGATAGGTAGCTTGTTAAGCTACTAGTAATAAAATGTTGTATTGGTTGATGTATTTGTATTTGGTGGTGGAGGTGGTGGCAGATTTGGTATAGTGTTTATTGTTATGGTGAGAGGCATTGTCATATTGATGATTGGGATCTGGGTTGATGGTATGATTGATATGCTTGATCCTTAAGATATCATGTTTTGAGATAGTTGGGGGATGGTTGATGATGTGATGGTGGTGGCTTGCATTATTGGGATGGTATCCATCTATTGTTGCAATGTCGATGACAAGATGGTAGGATTTTGTATGATATTTTGATTAATGATCGAAGGGTTGGTTTGATTTTTTTGATTGACATTTGGTAAAGGGGGAAGTCCTAAACTAAGAGGTGATGTGGATATTGATGGAAAGGGGGGGAGTGGTGGAAAAGTGAGTGGCATACTCCCTTGGGGAATGATGAAGATGTAGGGTTGAAGATACCCCCTGGTCCAAATAAGTCTCCTTCTTGCGAGGATATGGGGAGAGAAGTTTGAGGTGTTGTGTGAAATGATGATGATGGGTCATTAGGATTGTGAAATTTGAGGGGGACATATGGATGTGATGGATTTCCCTAAGATCGTGTTTGCATCCAAATCTTGATTATTCACAAGGGGGTGTGTTTGTACTATATTAAGAAATGTGCTCCCTTTGTTAACAATGGGTTGAGTTGGAGCAATGGATGATGTAATTTTGGGAATGGGTTGAGTGATTCTTTGGAATGGAGTTGTAGATGAGATTGGGGGCATGGATTAAATTGGAGGCATGGCCCCAAAAGGTGGTTCCACAATGATGCTCATATTGAAATTGAAAGGGAGTTTAGCCCCTTGTTTTTCTAATTCAAGCAAGTATAGTGAGGGATTGAGTCTCATCATGATGTTGATGATTCTATGATTCTAAAGATTTTGGACCACTTTGGTGATCACATCTTGTGTCATTCCGAAGGAATTATTAGTGATATCCTCTACTTGACCTTCCTCTTGAGGATTTTTTGATGATGAAGGAAAGTTTGTTAGAGGATTTCTTGATCCAACAATATTCATCTCAGAATTTGTTTGTCTTAGGTAACTTGAAGTGGATTTTTCTTTGTTGGCTTCCATGTTCCTCTTGTGTTGAGATCTAGTTTGCACCATAAAATAGGGATCAATTGTCAAGAATGTGGGAGATGAATCTATAATTCTTTGGATTGATCTAAATTTCGGTACAAAAGAGAAAATCTAGGATGATTTAAGGATCAAAGGTATGATGGTGAAATGTGTGAAAGGGGAATGATATGGATGATTAGAACTCTTGAGAAATCTTGAAGGAGATGTTAAACTTTAGGACTTGGATTTGATGTTTGATGTTTGATTTGGTATTAGATTTGATTTGATTTGGATTTGGATACTAAACTCACAAACTCTAAGAGGTTATATGTTGTCCTAGAGTAAATTTGTCCTCAAGATGCTAATTTGACTAAGTGTGAGAAGAAGGTTTCATCTACACACACCTAAGCAAACAAGATGATTTTTTATTGGATTTTGATTTTGGATAATGAACTCCTAAACCCCAAGATGTTAGATGTTATCAAGGGATATACTTGTCCACAAGGTTTGATAATTTGATTAAATATGTGGAGAAGGATGTATCTACACACATCTAATCAAACAAGATGATTTTGAATTTGTTTCAAATGATTTTCCCAAAGTTTATAATGGAGGAATTTTTCCAAGATTTTCAAGAGCTAATGGTGAGATGATTTTGGTTTGATGTTTGAAAGATGGATGAAGGTTTGATTTTGATCCTATGTGTACCTAAAAAGACACTTGCTTACAAGACCTGAGTTTTAAAGAACATGCTTTACTCTAGACAAGGTGTTCAAATTCCTAAAAAAGCTTTGGATTTTGTTGATAAAAGAACTCAAAAAAATTGGGATTTTTTCTTGAAGCTCTTATGTAAAAGTTAAAAAGCAATCTTCGTCTGAATTCGTATAGTGTTGAGAGATGCTTTTGATGATCTTTTGGACTAAGAGCTTTTGACTTTGGTTTTCAAATTTTTATCTTGCGTGAAATCATTTGAGACACACGTGTAGGGTTCAATTGTTCTTAGCTTTGATTAGTGAGTTTCTTTTACCCTAAATAGTTCTTGATTAGGCTTTGAACTAGATGTCTAATGTCTTAACTTCCTATCATTCCACAAAGTATATCATATGGAACTTTAATGAAAGCAAGGAAAAACTTACCTATTGTTGACTTTAGTAAGAAAATCAAGATGTAAATCCAAATGTTTAGAAACCTCTAAGGATAGAATCCCTAGGGCAAGCAATAAAAATTGAATTTTGTTAAAGATATTTGCTTCGTAAAGGATTTGAAATTTGATGAAAAATGTTGAATATTTTTTTACCAATGTTTACGAACAAGCAAAGTGTTTTTATTTCAAGAACGTGTACAACCTTATGGCTATGAAAGATTTCATTTGTTGAATCCCCACTTGGATAAGTCCAACTATGCCTACTTTTAGCAAATGGTTAGATGTTTGACCCCACTAGCTCCCCTGCACGACACAACACTTCTTTCAAGGAAACCAAGCATCAATACCCATGAATCTCCCATAGAATAATTTACATCTCTATTAAAATCCATTAAAGTGTGGGGTGGCTTCAAAATAACCATTCTTGCACCAACTAATAGATTAGGACTTTGGCCTTTCTAAACAAGGGTTTTAATGCAGGAATTTCATTTGTGAGAGACCATCCATGTGGCAAGAGACCATTTCTGCCCTTCTCATTGGAATAATCCTCGTGATATTGGCCTTTTTTCTAATATCCACACTTATATCCTAGATGGAAGTCACTTGGATTTAGCGTGTTCCCGATTGGGTCATTCCCTTGGGTGATTACTTTTTCCCACAAGGAAGACCCTCTAAGATAGACAAAAACAAGCAAACATATTCGTAACTTGATCAATCTTTGTTGAAAACCAAAGAGAGAGAATGTACGCAATATGCTTCACTCACGCTCACAAGATTTGTTCAATTTTAAAATCCAAATTGAAGTGTGTGGGTAATTACTTACACAACTTAGTGTCACCAAAAGGCCTTTTGATTCTCAAGATTTCCATGAGGTGCAAGAGAAGCACATACATCCTTTTAATGATATTACTTTGAGTAAGTAATTACAAGACAAAGAAGCAATTGTTCATTTTAATTCTACAAAGCAATTATTTGATTCTTTTTAGTGCACCAAAATGAAATATGGAATTTTCCTTGTTCAATTGTTAATCCTCAAACCAAATCTAGTGAGTTTGTCCTAAAGTTCTTTTCAAACCCTTTGTAGCAAAAAATTGAAATTTTTTGTATTATTATTTTTAGAGCCCAAAAGAAATTTAGTAGGTCCTAAGCACATGAGAGATAACAAATTTTTAAGAGAAACTGTGAATTCTCTAAGAGTGTTAAACAAATACTAAAGTGTTCAAAAACACTTGGTATAATGAGAGAATGATACCATTATGCCTCTTTCAATATCATCTTTCTCCTTCACTTTGATAAGACCAACCTACAAAAAACCAGTTAGAACTGCAAAATAGAGGTCAAGAAAGCAATTAATAATCCAGATGATTAGAATTAAAAAAGCACATGTCATAATAAAATTGATATTTCACTTTTTACTTCCTTTCAGCAGTGGAGTCTTCATAGGCAGTGTAGTTTAAGGAATCTAGTAGTGCTATATGGTGATGCTAATTTTGCAAGCATCGCTCTATAGAAAAATAGAGACCATGATTGCACCATATTTTTCACTAACAATGCAGTTTGGAATTTAAAAAAGTCAGTGACCCCGAATTGACCTAGAAATGGAGTTAAAAATTTTAAATCTTGGGTGGGAAATACAAAGCATCATAGTTTGAAGTTTGAAGTGGTGCTATATGACAACGCTAGTGTGGTAGTGGTTCTATATAGTGATGTTGGTCTACTAGTGGTGCACTTCCCTATAGACACACAAAAATAGAATTTTTTTTTTTTTTTTGATAAAAACATGATCTAAACATGAGATTTTCCCTCCTTCTAGCACCAAATGTAGAACCAAGATCCTATTACCTACAAAAGACAATAAACAAACTCATTAGAAGATTCAAATGCAAGCCAAGATCAAATCTCCCCATAAAATCCATTAGCAATGCTCAAAATAGGAATAAAAACAAGAACACAATGAGAAAGCAAGGAAATAGATCAAATCCTATTAAAAACATGCAAACTCTTGATCTTATGGGGGAGTTGGTGCCAATTTGATGTAAAAAATCAGCCCTTTCCCAACACCTATGTAAGTTTTTGATGATTTGGTGATGATTGATCCACTTTGTGATTGCTTCAAATGAACTCCATGGAGAAAACTTGCAATAACCTAGCTATGCTTTGATGCAATTGATGAAAATGCTAATGCTTGAAGATGAAAATGAGTATAGTAAGTTTTCTCAAATTGTGGATGATCAAATGAGGAGAGAAACCTCTTATTTATAGAAACACAAGAGAGAAGAATGTCCAAAATAAAGCAATGTGGGACTAACTTTCAACCAATGGCCAAGTGCCACTTGTCAAGATGTGAATGGGCCAAGGATGTGTACATTTTGATGAATGTTCCCATAAATGCAATTAGGTGGAATTTGAAAATAGTGAAATGGCATTTAAAAGGGAAAAAGGAATGTCTTAAATGCCACATGGCTCAATGAATAAGATGGAATAAATTTCTTGTTGGAAGGACAAAGTCCACTTGGATGGATTTCAAATTTGAAGGAATATTCTCTAAAAGATGCCAAATTGAGAGAAAATAGAGATTTAATAAATGAATTAAATATATTTTCATGTGCAAGTGGAAAAAGCTAGAGGATGGGACATGGATTAGAATTAAATTAATCAAGAGTTAATTAATTTAATGAGGGATTAGATGATGTGACTAATTGATTTAGATTTATGGGTTGATTTAAATCAAAAAGGTGAGAAGAATATGATTTAGAGACTAATTAAATAAAGATTCTTGATTTATTTAATTAAAGGGATGAATGTTAGATTAAATCAAATAATGTTTAGTTTATTTAATTTAATAAGATGACTTTATAGATTTAATCAAATAAAACAAATTATTTAATTAAATAGAGATACAGGGTTAATTAGAATAGATTGATTGATTTAATTAACAAGAGAAAATGACTTAATTAGATAAATGATTTATTTAATTAAGGGAGGAAAATTGATGAATTTAATCCAATAAGGGTATTCAATTAAATGGTTAGACTGAAGGATGATTAAGGATGAAATGATGTTAGTAATCAGAATCAAGCATCTAGCATCTGTAGACATCCAAATTTGGACACTTAATTTATCCAAATTTATCCCCTTTCATCTAAACATCATTTTATTTGTACTATTTAAGTAATATTACTATTATTTAATTAATACCCTTAATTTTTCCAAATACCTAAGGTATTTAGTTAATAACTAAATACCGTATCTCTTTAATCCTCCTTTTTATCAAATGAATTAAATAAATATGTCACATCTCTTTATTAATCCTAATTATTCTCCTAATCTCATCATTAGAGATGTGCACATGCCTAATCCTTGATTAGGATGTGTCACATCCTCCATATTTTGCGAATTGGCCCCTAATCTCTCTTAACCACCTAACCCTCCTCTAATCCTTCATTAACTAGCCTAATCAACCTTTCAAGGAATTTTTAATTCTTTTTATCCTTACAAGGAATATTAAAATCCTTTTTCTCTTCCCCATGTGATATTTGACTTGTCACATTAAGTCACATGTGGAATTTTCCCCATGTGATCTTTGACTTGTCACATCAAGTCACATGTGAACTCTTCCCCATGGAATCTTTGATTTGTCACATCAAGTCACATGTGACAAGTGATTACCTTTTTAGGCACCTTGTCTTATCCACAAGATTCTCCAATCATGTGAATTTTAAATTCACTTTTTATTCCTCCAAGGAATCTTTTCATCTTCCAATGTTCTTTCAAGGTATATGTTCTTCCTCCACATCATTTACCCTCCTTCCATCTCATCATGTCATTTGGACATTTCATCCTCAACATGGAAAGATGTGAGGGCTTGTGAGTTCTCAACTCACCTCAGCCCTACATCTTGCCCATGGTGGCAAAATCTCAACCGTCCATCATTTTTAGGGTTTCTTTTCATAAAATGAAATAATTTTCTTTCATTCTCATTAATTATGCATTCAAAACATTCTCATTCAATAAGCGATCAAGAACTCATCTATCCAACTATCAAGCTCTTGCATCTACCTTCATCCACCATTATTGCATATTCAATATTTTATCCTATCCATTATATTCACCTTCTTAACTACCCACATCTTCCATTTGAATCCTCATCAAACCCTTATCATTTTGAATCCACTTTAGCATTCTTGACATTAAAGGGATCACACAAAATCAACCATCAAGGGCCAACCAAAGGATCGATTCAAGACAAAGTATAATCAACTTCCTCTTGTTGTTTGTATTTTGTTTTGAATCCAACTAGGCTAATCGTGAGGTAGTCTTGTGTTTGTTTCCTTTTGCATTCCTTTAAGTTTTTTTACATTTTCTAGAAGATCAAAAACACTTGCACACATTTTGGCACACCCGGTGGGACCCACAAATGGGTTCTTACTTTCAGTTTTCTATTTCTTTACTGTTTGCAAGTTCAAGTTGCAAAGAGGTAGACCTGCCCATCCAAGGGCAGACTTGACCTAGTAGATAGGCATACCTGACCTCCAAGGGCGAACTCGACCTTGCAGAGAGGCGGACCTGACCTCCATAGAGACCAAAAACAAAAAAATTGTAGTTTTTCTTAGAGGGGTAGACCTGACCTCTAGGGGTGAACTTGACCTCTTCTAGGGGTGGACTTGACCTCCAGGGGTGGACCTGACCAAAAATAACTTTTTTCCAGAAGGTAAAAAGTGAAGTTTAAGCACTTTTTTTAGCTGTTTTGAGTGTTTATGACCCCCTAATGTGTGTTGTTTGTGTCTTTGCAAGCATTTGATCAACATTTGGTGGAAAATGAAAAAGAATCACTAACAATTTTTTTGTAGGAGTATCTATTTTGAAACTTTTATCAGTTGATGTTTATCATTTTTCAATAATTTAGGAACATAGATTAATCAAGGGAAGTTAATTAACATTTTGTGTCATGTTTTCGGTCAGCTATCGACGTATCTAATCCCCTTGCACCATTTGGTGATCCTGGGTGATGAGAAATCGTAGCTTACCAATTTCTTTTTGTGTCACCTATTTTCTTTTTATTAGGGGACCTGCTTGGGGATTGCATCCCCCCAAGGGACGATTCGAACCATGCATACCAATGAAGTATATAAATGGGGGGAGTGAAATCTATACCTCAATCCAATCACATTGTTATGGGAAAAGCATTAGGATGACATAAAGAGTTGGTCCAAGCCTTTAGTATCTTGCTAAGGTTTCTGACTCACATTTGTGATAGATTGTTGTTCACGGTTTGGGTCTCACATACTAGGTGTATATCAAGGACTCCCTAGCCACCATGTTTATCCTAGAATAGAAGACTTTGTCACCCATACCCATTCTACTAAGCTTAGGATCATGCTACTTGAACTATTTTATTTGTCCAAAACTAGTAATTCTCTATTTGGTTGAGTCAACCTTATCCTCTAATTATTATTCACTATGTTTTGGGCTTTTTACCTTAGTCTTTTTTCTAAAAAACAAGTTTAGACTTTTCTAGGGGTGGACCTACCCTCCAAGGGCAGACTTGACCTTTTTCAAGGATGGACCTACCCTCTAGACCAGCCCCTTTTCAACCTATTTCAGTCATTTTTGGCCAACCTTTACTCAAATAGGCATACCTACTGTCCAGAGATGGACTTTCCCTTTGGTTGTTCTGAGTGTCATTCCTTCATTCTGATCACTTGTTTCCCCATTTTGAACATTCGTGCACCCATTATGATCATATGTTCACCCATTTCAAGTATACTTTCATCCATTCTGAACCTACATCTTCTCGTTCCGAGAATCATTCATCTGTTTCAAGCACTCGTTTACTTGTTTTGAGTACTTGTTCATCCATTTTGAGTCATTGTTTACTCATTCCAAGTAGTTTTTCACACATTTTGATCATTTTTTTACTCGTTTTGAGTAATATTTCATCCATTCTAAACCTCCTTATGTCATTTTAAACTCTCATTCACCTATTTTGGCCAATCATCTACTCGTTTCAAGCAATCTATCATTCATTCTGAGCTTTCATCTTCTCGTTCTGAGAGTCATTCATCTTTTTTTAGTAGTTGTTTACTCATTCTGAGTAGTCATTCATCCCTCTTGATTGATTTTTTACTCATTCTTAGTAATCATTCATCCATTTCAAACCTTCATCTTCTTGTTCTAAGAATCATTCATCTATTTCGAGCACTTGTTTACTCATCTTGAGTACTCGTTCATCCATTTTGGGTCATTGTCTACTCATTCCGAGTAGTTGTTCACACATTTTGATCATTCATTTACTCATTCTAAGTAACCTTTCATCCATTCTGAACCTCCTATCATTTTGAACTCTCATTCAGCCATTTTGTTCATTTGTTTACTTGTTCCCAGTAATCTTTCATTCATTCTGCACTTTCATCTCCTCATTCTAAGAGTTATTCATCCATTCCAAGCAATCGTTTACTCATTCTAAGTAGTCGTTCACCCATTTTGATCATTTGTTCACTCATTCTAGGTAAACATTCATCCATTTTGAACCTCTTATCATTTCGAGCTCTTGTGCAACCATTTCGATCAATCATTTACTCGTTCTGGGTAATCGTTCAGTCATTTCAAGCACTCGTTTACTGTTTCTAAGTATCTGTTCATCCATTGCTAGTAGGTTTTTAATTGTTCTGAGTAGTCGTTCATCCCTCTTGATCATCAATTTACTCATTTCGAGTAATCTTTCATCTATTCTAAACCTCCTCTCATTTTGATCAATCGTTTACTCATTCTGAGTAATCATTTATTCATTTTGAACCTTCATCTTCTCATTCCAAGAATCATTTATCCATTGGGAGCAGTTGTTTACTCATTCCAAGTAGCTGTTCACCCATTCCAATCATCTCTTCACTTGTTTCAAGTAAAATTTCATCTATTCTGAACCTCCTATCATTTTGGCCTCTTATACAACTAATCTAATCATTCATTTACTTGTTCTAAGTAATCTTTCATCCATTCTAACTTTTCACCTCCTCATTTTGAGAGTTGGTCATCTCTCTCGATCATCCATTTACTCATTCTAAGTAATCTTTCATCCATTCTAACTTTTCACCTTCTCGTTCCTAGAGTCATTCATCCATTCCAAGCAGTCATTTACTTGTTTTGAGTAGTCCTTCATCCCTCTCAATGATCTATTTACTCATTTTGAGTAATATTTCATCCATTCCAAGCTTCCATCTCCTTGTTTTGAGAATCCATTCCCTGTCCTGAGAATTCATCCTCTTCATCCAAACATCCATTTCCTCATTTCGTGTGCCTGTTTACCTGCTCCAAACAATTGTTTTTGCCTATTTTTCACCCTAGGGGTGTACCTAACCAACCAGGGGTGGACTTGATTAGCTAGGGGCGTACCTAACTAGCCAAGGGCATACCTGACCATCCAAGGATGGACTTGACCAGCCAGGGGTGTACTTGACCAGCTAGGGGTAGACTTGACCAACCAGGGTTGGACCTGACTAGCCTAGGGTGTACCTAACCAGCAAGGGGTGTACCTGACCAACCAGGGGTAGACCTAACTAGCCAAGTGCAGACCTGACCAACCAGAGGTGGACTTGACCAACCGAGGGTGGATCTATATCTCAAACAACTAATTTCACCCTTCATTTGGTCATTTCGGGCACCCTTCTCATCTCAAGTGGGCATTCATCACCTTGTTATGAGTATCCTTTCATCCATTCCAAGAGTCAGTCTCCCAATCCAAGCATTCATTTGTCCATTTTGATCAATCATTTACTCGTTTCAACCTTTCATCCATCCATTCTGAACATTTGTTCCCTCTTTTTTGATCATTCATTTACTCATTCTGAGTAAATGTTCATCTATTCCAAACCTTCATCTCTCATTTTGAACTCTTATTCTTCTATTCTAATCATTCTTTTACTCATTCTGAGTAAACATTCATCCATTTTGAACCTTCTTCTATCATTTTGAACTCTCATTATGTCATTTCAATCATTTGTTTACTTGTTTTGAGTAAACGTTCATCCTTTCTGAACCTCCTTCTATCATTTTGAACTCTCATTCAATAATTATGATCAATCATTTGCTCGTTCTAAGTAACCTTTCATCTATCCCAAACCTTCATCATATCATTCCAAAAATCATTCATCCATTGTGAGAAGTCATTTACTCATTCTGATTAGTTGTTCATCTATTTTGGTCAATCATTTACTCATTTTGAGTATTCATTCATCCATTCCTATCATCTGCTCCCCCAATCGGATCATTGTTTTCCCTTAACTTCATTTCAGGTTATTATCTAAATTGACCTAAGTGTCAAAATTGATCATCATCATCAACATCTACTTAGGATTGTCATCCATCCTAAGTTAATCATTATCATCGACCCAATCAATCTACTTTCAATCTCAAAGTGTATTTGGTGCCACAATCATCCATTTATCCTTTAATCCAATCAATCAATATCCTAAGTCACCTAGGGTAATTTCTGAAGGGGGTTTACAGTCCCTTTTGTCATCCTATCTAATCCATCAGTCAATCTTATCAATCATCGATCGATCTTATCCAATCTAATCCAATCACATCCCTATCCAATCACCTTCAACCCAATCAATCTACTTCCATCTCAAAGTGGATTCGGTCTTGTAGTCATCCTTTAGTAATCAAACCCAATCATCAAAATTAATCCCATCGCATCATCCAATCATCCTAATATGAGCTTTAATCTAGTCCCAATCTAAGCTTGACCTAAATCCCAATTTGAGCTTTAGTCAGTTTCCATCCAAAATCTTTGATCCATCCTATTTATCCTTTCATCATCATGAATCCTTATCCTCCATCAATAGTTGTCAAGGGAAACCCTTATTACATCAATGACAATAACAAAAGTCTTTTCAATCAAGAAGACTATGACATAGATCCCCTTGATGCTATCATCGCTAGTAAACTTTCTCCACCCACTTTCCAAAACCTAATCACCCCTTCAAGCTATCCTGCTATGTCTTCATCCATTCCTAATAATGCTCCTTATGCTACCTTTGACAAGGGATATTCACTATCTTCCTCATCTGCATATCTATCATATCCTTCATCTACACCTTCCTCTTATCTGACACCCACATCTTCTTATCCTAATCTGCCATCCCAATACTCATATTACAATCCCCCATCCATGTCCCCTTATCATAATCCTCCTTACCAATCTACCTATCCTAATCCTACATCCACACCTTTTTATCTTAATTCTACACCCCCATGAACCTATCCTAATCCAACACACCCATCAGCTTACCCTAATCCAATGTCCACTTCTTCCCATCCTAATCCACCATCCCAATACCCTTACTACAATCCCTAATCCAACGCCCACATCTTCCCATCCCAATCCATCATCCCAATACCCTTACTACATCCACTAGTTGTATCCTCTTGTCCTAATCCACCATCCATGTCCTCCTATCTTAATTCATCATTCCAATATCCCTACCTTAATCCTCCATCCAATCCTAATCCTCCATCTATTCCTAGTCCTCCATCCAATCCCATTCCTCCATCTAACCCTAGCCCACCAATTCATAATCCTAGTCTTCCACCAATCCATAATCCTTCATCCACTCCTGCCTCGCCATCTAAGCCTAAAGTATGCAATTTTCTCACTATGGAAGTTCTCCAAGCACTTATGACAAAGAATACATTCCCCAATCCACAACTTGAAGTCATGGATCCATGCCATCTGAATCCATCATCCATGGTCACTAGTGATGAGACCTCTCTCCACCCCACACCTATCATTGATGCTACCACCCCTAGCATGACTCAAACTATCGAAACCATCACATCCTCTAAATCCACTAAGCCCCCATCTCCTACTTTGAGATCTATTGAACCCATCAAAGATAACCAAACCCCATCACTACCTTCTACTCCTAGATCTACCAAATCCATCAAAGACACCCAAATCTAATCCACTTCTCCTAGCCCTAGTATCACTAAAATAAATTATGATGAATGCTTTGAATCCTCCATCCTGCCATCTCCCCAACTTGAATATTCCCTCAAAAACTTTGTCACCCTACCATCCACACAAGAAGAGCCATGCCAAGATCTTGATCCAAAGCATAACAACATACCCCCTTCTCTAGATCAAGATCCTACCATCCCATCTAGTCCACATCAAGATCACAGTCCTCCATCCACTCCATCCCATGACTCCCTTGACATTGAAAATTCCATCACCCCATCTAATGATCCCATATCTCCATCTTCGTCGCATGATCCCTTATCTCCTGCTACCGATCCCATCATATCCCCTAATCCCTCTCCTAATACCACCCATCCAGATGTTGCTATCCCATCATCTCCATCTCATGATCCTCCATCGTCACCTAAACCTACTATCCCCACACTACTTGTATATCCCCCTAGTATCCTCACATTCTTCCATGGTGGTCTCGTTGTAGAAGAAAAACAAAGCATATATACCACCCATCATCCTCCATCTAATAATGGACTCACATCATTCTTCCAAAATAACAAGAATCCTATCATGGATCGAATGCTTAAGAGAATGAATTATCAAGGAAAAGGTTTAGGCTTTCATGAGCAAGGTATTTTAGAGCCCATCCAAGTCAAAGAACAACTATGTATGCAAAGTATTTGACATATTTCTCAAGACTCAAAATCTAAAGATGTTGGTACAATCTCTAGATGTCCTCAATAGGCCTCTTCCAAAAAAAATATAGGCTCTTCCCATTGCTCCACCAGATCATATGTTGCCATCCCTCCTCCTCCATTGTATCACCTCAAAACAATCATCCATATTCCTCCCTCATCTACTCCATCCATTTTGGGTCCTTATGTCCCTCCACCCACTACGTCCATTTTAGGACCTTATATCCCAAAATCACCCCCTCCATCTTGTCCTATTCATCCTTTCATCCATTCATCACCTATCCATGTCATCCATTGTAAACATCCCACTCATATATCCCCTAATTAGGATCCACAAAGGCATATACCTACACATCTTCCATCTACACACAATCCCCATAATCCTACCTCCATCACTCAACATCATCCATCTCCTCACATCCATCCCATTGCTACTAAAATCACTTTGGATGCTAAAACAAATATGCATAAATCCAAACATCCACATGAATATAAATCTCCCCATGTCCCCTCTAAAACACATGGTGAAGAAAATAAAAATCAAAGAATCCAAATCAAATCTAGAGGCCACAAAGGCCCACCAAAGAGAAAATCAAAACCATGTGGATCCGAAAGAAAAAAGATGCAATGCTTTCAAATGAAAAATCTGTAACAACATCCAAAGTTGCTAATCCAAAAGCTAATCATTTTCATCCACCCTCTCCTAAATCTGTTTTGGGTCACTATGTCCCGAAGTTCACTATTTCATATCCTCCATTATCCCCACATCCTCCATCCATGAATCCTCCTATCTTTTCACATCCACCACCACGTGTGCCAATGTTGGTCTTGAACGCATCTCCCCACCACACATCCACCCCATCATTCCATCCATACTCTTTCTAACATCCCATCCATTATCCTTCATATCTCCCCCATCAAATCCCTTTAATCCATTCTCTTGCATAATCCATTTATCCTAATAAGGTCATACCAACAACTAATAGTCACTTCGAACATGGGATCTTAGTACCTCATATGGAATTCAATGCTTGAGTCCTCCATCCATCTCCTTATCACATGTCTACTAACTACACTTATCCACATCCCTATCCTTACCAATCTCCATCTGCATTCTATCATCCCAAAAGTCAAGAAAATCCAAAAAATTCAAACAAATTAGAAAAATCAAAAAATAAAATAGTAAAGAGAAATAATCCATCCAATGGTGAAAACTTGGAGAACAACCACCTTGGATAAGTTCTATGATGAAAACCTAGCAAACAAGCGTCATGTGTAAATCCCCATTTATCTTTTTCCACACTTGGGGGAAGCTTCCTAATATGCATTCCCTCCATCTACTATGCTTCCAGCTATACACACACATCTTCCTACTATGCATCCCCTTCATCCTTTTCCTCCATCCTACCTATCTTCCACATCCTACCCATCATATCCCATTATGATCTTGATCATGATAGGGGCACCTATCTATGCATGCTTTGGACACCCCTTGGTACAAATTACCTTCATCCATACACTATCCTAGTCCTTATTCACATCCATCTACCTTCCTTTTCCACTAATCATGTTACCATTAATCTTCCTTCCTTATCCATGCATCCTATCCATATCCATATCACTCCCTTATTTTCCCATCCTTCTATCTTCCATCCCTCCTGCCTCATCATGCATGACATATTTAGAGTGGGGGCACTTATCTCCCCTTGTGACATAGTCCTTGGAGACATCATCCATCATAACAATCTCTTCCATCTACCTACCATTATCTTCCTATCCACTCAAACAATCCCTTCCATCTCTCAATCCTTATCTTCCTATCCATCTATCATGACATCCCTGTCATCCCCCCATCCTTATCATCCCATCCATCCCTTCCATCTCATCATCCTTATCCCTCTATTCATCCATCATAGCAACCCTATCACCCCCCATCCTTATTTTCCTATCCATCATAAAAAAAAAATCCATCTCCTCATCCTTATCCCTCTATTCATCCATCATAGCATCCCTTTCATCTTCCCATCCTACTCTTCTTATCCACCCATCTATCTCTGCTTATCTATTCATCCCTATCCTCATCCCATCTTGTAATCCCTTGTCATTGGTATCTAGCTATAGGCCACTCCCCATGCAATCCAATGTCATCTATCTCATCATCATCACTGCTACTTCCTTTGCACATCCTTCCAATCTCCTATCGCTTCTCATCATTCATCTATCCACTATATCATTCTCCCAATTTATATTTTGATGATTTGGATAACTATCCCATCCCTAAGCTTCATTTGATCACCATCATCCTATCCAATCCACCAGGTCTATCCTGTCTCATCATATCGGTCCCATCATTTTATCCCCTTCTCAAGGTTATCTTGCAATCATCCTTTATCCATCATTTGTCTTTGGCCTTTTATCAAACTATGTTGCCCCTGCACACTTTCACATAGGCAAGGTCGATCATTTGATCTGCCCTCGAGGCTCTTTTATCATCTATCATCGATCTATGCTTTTTTCTATCCGGTGTTTGTCATCTCTCATTGGTCTTCATCATCCTCTTTCCTCTTTTATCCATGGTCAGCCATCAACCTTTTCTCGAACTACAAGGGCTCTACACTTTCACGTAGGCAAGGCTAATCTTTGATCAGCTCTCAAGCCCCTAGGTCTTTAGGGTGTGTAGTCTCATATTGTGTTGCCAAGTATGCCCTTATTTTGCTAGTTCTTCACAAATTAGATCCACTAGTATCATCAAATTCAATCAGTTTTAAATATCCCACGTCATATTGATCTTTTAGTCTAGTATCCATCATCGGTCTCAACAGGATGCATCCTTCCTAACATACCTCATCAATCCCATCCACCCCCTTGATCCTATGGAAAAGGACGTTTGAAATTGATTGCAGTATTTTGATTCTTTTTGTTTTTTTTTATCATTTGCTCTCCCTATCATCACTTGTCATGGTCACCTTGATCCATCATATCATGGTGTGCTTTGACTAGTCAACATAGGGGCTTATCTTGATCTTTTCTTTGTTGTCTTCTCGGTTGTCCCACGTAGTACCCAGTAAGATCCTTGAGGTCTTATGTTACACCGGGGCATCCTTGTGTGCTTGTGTTTATCCCAATACCTAGCCCGACCAAGGTCATCGCGACTTTGGGGTGTTGGGATAGCCTTGTTTGTTATGTTTTTTTCATGCATTAGACACTAATTTTCCTTGGTTCTTTATACCTTGGTGTATCATGTCTTCTGCTATAGCAAAAATCAGTTATCCTAAAGATGGATAATTGCATTTGGATTGCATTTCATGTCCATCATCTCATTTATCAAAATCCCCCCATCCATTCATCCTTTTTTATCCATCACTTTGCACCATCTTTCTCATATAACTCTTACATCATCTCATCCATTTTGAGAGCACACCCATGTTCTCTTGAACCCACATGTCCTCTCAAGGGGGCATCCTTCATCCCTAATCTTCATCTTCACCCCCATCATCTTCCTTTCTAGTCACTCCTTTGATAACTGGGGCATCTTTTCCTATCTAACTATCTTCTTCTGGGTTTTATGTTTTAATCTTCTTTGAAATGATGCTACTTCATTACACCATCTAAAAAAGGTAAAAAATGTAGACATCCAAATTTGGACACCTAATTTATCCAAAATTATCCCCTTTTGTCTAAACATCCTTTTATTTGCACTATTTAAGTAATATTACTATTATTTAATTAATACCCTTAATTCTGCCAAATCCCTAAGGTATTTAGTTAATAATTAAATTTATCTCTTTAATCCTCTTTTTCATCAAATGAAATAAATAAATATGACATTTATTTAATTCCTCACATGTCACATCTCTTTCTTAATCCTAATTATTCTCCTAATCTCATCATTAGAGATGTGCACATGCCTAATCCTTGATTAGGATGTGTCACATCCTCCAACTTTTGCAAGTTGGCCCCTAATCTCTCTTAACCACCTAACCATCCTCTAATCCTTCATTAACTAGCCTAATCAACCTCAATGAATTTTTAATTCCTTTTATCCTTCCAAGGAATATTAAAATCCTTTTTCTCTTCCCCATGTGATCTGACTTGTCACATCAAGTCACATGTGGACTCTTCCCCATGTGATCTTTGACTTGTCACATCAAGTCACATGTGGACTCTTCCCCATGTGATCTTTGACTTGTCACATCAAGTCACATGTGAACTCTTCACCATGGAATCTTTGACTTGTCACATCAAGTCACATGTGACAAGTGCTTACCTTTTTAGGCACCTTGTCTTATCCAAGGTACTTTCTACCTCTCCCTTTGGAACCTTGTCTTATCCACAAGATTCCCCAATTATGTGAATTTTAAATTCATTTTTTATTCTTCCAAGGAATCTCTCATAACTCAATGTAATTTCAAGGTACAAGTCATTCCTCCACATCATGTACCCTCCTTCCATCTCATCATATCATTTGGATACGTCATCCTCCACATGGAAAGATGTGAGGGCTTGTGAGTTCTTAAATCACCTCAGCCCTACATCTTGCCCATGGTGGAAAAATATCAACCTTCCATCATTTTTAGGGTTTTCTTTCATAAAATGAAAGAGTTTTCTTTCATTCTCATTTATTATGCATTCAATGCATTATCATTTGATAAGCTATCAATAACTCATCTCTCCAACTATCAAGCTCTTTCATCTACCTTCATCCACCATTATTGCATATTCAAGCTTTTATCCTATCCATTATATTCACCTTCTCAACTACCTACATCCTCCATTTGAATCCACTTTATAATTATTTCCATCAAAGGCAGCACACAAAATCAACCATCAATGGCCAACCAAAGGATCGATTCAAGACAAGGTATAATCAACTTCTTTTTGTTACCTTTATTTTGTTTTGAATCCAACTAGGCTAATCATGAGGTAGTCTTATGTTTGTTTTCTTTTGTATTCCTTTAAGTTTTTTTTCATTTTCTGGAAGATCACAAACACCTACACACAATGTTAATTAGTACATTTTATGTGTCTACACTTCCTATTAAATCTTTGATTGTAAAACATTGAATTATGCTCTATAGGTGAATTTTTGTGATCTTGCAAGGTAGATGACAACTTTGGAAACTTGAAAAAAATTCTTTGATCTTTCTCTTCAATGTATTTTTAACCTAAATCTACAAATCACACATCAAAGAGGGGAAATTTTTATTTTTTTAGTGGATAGGGGTTTTCCTTGGTCAAACCTCATTTTCGTAATTGAACCTTGAAATGAAATGAAATATAATGGAGGAATGATGAATGAAAAAATATGCAATGTTGCAACTCACCAAACCCTTGAAAAAAAGGCTACAAACTTGTAATTAATGGCTAGCATGAATGTGGATCTTGACTTAAATTCTTGCTTAAATCATAAGATACCTACATCACAAATTTTAGCTCAAACACAAACATGAAGCATGATGACTTTGACATAATGCTCAAGATACTTGAATAATGGTCCAAAATGCTTGATTATCACTTGAATGCTCTTGAATAATTTGTAATTCTCTCACTCGAATGCTCATAAGATTAGTTAAATTGATAGGAGAAAATATGTGAAATAACCTTGTATTTATACTTGCTTATGCCAAATTTCCTAAAATTACAACACTATAAGCCGACATTAGATCTAGGAGGATAAAATCCCACCAAGAATTTGAATTCAAATTAGTTCTAAGCTAATCAAGACTCATACACTAGTTGGAGTGTATGAGTCCCATTAGGCTAAGCTTGGGACACAAATTTCAAGAAATGCTTAGTTTTATGCCAAATTCATATCTAGGCCCCGAAACCTATGTGGGACCCATATGCCCAAGGTGGCGTACAAATCCTAGATCACTAAATTTGATACATACAATCCAAAATCATTAAATTTTGATTGGTCACTCGATGTATGCTGAGATCATCCTCAAAAAGATGCATTAATTAACAATTGTGAATGCAAAATAGGACCAAAATAAGGCATAAAGAAGCCCAATTTTTAGCAGGGATGGCCCAAACAAGTGTGAAAATGTAAAGGATGACATTTTTCTACACTACAATAGCATTAATAAATATAGATGAAATGGGATGAGTGTTTGATAGAATCATTCAACCAAGTAATACAAACTACTCATAGTTGAGATGTAGCTGTAAATTCCAAACACATTGAATATGTGTTATTATAGTTGTGTGGGAGAGCAACAATGTGTTTAGAAAAAAACTAAGACTTTTTGTACTTTGTTTTACTAAACTATCATTCAATGAAAAACCATATTGGAAAGTGGTCTAAAAAATATAATATCTAACAAAGGCTTGATTGGAAAGTAAAAATAGTTTGAAAAGAGAAGAAATACTAAGTTGACAAAATGGCTCTATCAAGCCTCTTATAGAACCTATCGATAACTAAAGTTCTAAGGTTACTCCATGTGCTAAAGATGAGTCTAATAATACAAACAAAATTGGAGAATCCCAAGTGGATCTTAAGAAGTTGGGCTTGAGATTGAGGTGATTTGTGTCACGCCCATGGGAATGCAAGTAAGGTTTGGTTCTACATTGGGATGTGAATGATTTTTGAGTTGGCACATAGAAATGGGTTTGGTTGTACTATTGGTGTAATTAAATATTTAATTACACTTTATTAATTTTACTTAGGTCCTAATTAGGTTTTCCTTTTAGGTTTTGCATCTTGTTTTATAAAAGCAAGTTATCTCATGTAATTTATTATTTCCAATAATATTATTTGCACATCTTTATGCAAATTGCTCTTGCATGCTTGATTTCTTTCCTTGTAGAAGGCTAATCTAGGTTTTACAGGTGATCTTGGTTTTATGGAGTTTATTGGAAACTCTAGCATGGTATCAAAGCTCTAATTTGTAGGACCCTTCTTAGATCCAAG
This sequence comes from Sequoia sempervirens, assembly GCA_007258455.2. Classification (NCBI taxonomy): domain Eukaryota; kingdom Viridiplantae; phylum Streptophyta; class Pinopsida; order Cupressales; family Cupressaceae; genus Sequoia; species Sequoia sempervirens. Next base: position 435,805,450 of record VDFB02193867.1, read on the forward strand.
AGAAATTCAATCAATGTTGTTTTTTTGGAGATCCTCAAGGGATCTAAACTTGAGAAAAAATTTGGTGCATTTTGGATCAAAACAAACCTCTCCATTGAATCTAAGGCATTAGATAAAGTTAGATTTGGCTTTCATTTTTCCAAATTTCATCATATATTGTTAGATCTACAAGGTTTTAGAGTAGCTACACTTTTGGGGCATTTTGAGCTGAGAAGGACCTCATGGATGAATTTAGGAGGCCAATTGGACAAATTTTGACTATAAATTTGCCCTATTTTTGTGTCAAGAGCTTTTGGGGAAAAATTGTTTTGTCATAGGGGTCGTACGACTCTTGTATGGCTCTACTGGCACGATTTTCAAAAAATATAAAAATAAAAAAATGTTGGGCAGCTGCCCCAACACTACCCATGGAGGGGTGCCCAAGGGTGGCACCCCTTACAGCCTCCATTGGGCCCTAGCAACTTGTTAGTCACTAAGCATCAACTAAGTTGCTAATTGCTAGTGGCTCCATCCCAATGACGAGCTAGCTTGCCAAAAAAAAAATGTTTTTTTAATAATTTTGCCACCCAAGGTCACATGGGCGACCAACACCTAGCCGCAAGGGGGCTAATTATTATTATTTTTTTTGTAAGATAAGTAGAATTGAGAAAATAAGCATAATTTTTTGCTTGGGTGTCAATTTTTGGCAAACACGATATCGAAAAAAATTTGGTTATGAGTACTATCCAATGGTGCTAGTTTTTTTCTCATATTTTGCAATCGATGCATTTTATTAATGTGTGAAGTTAGATCTACTATTTATGGATCCCAAGATCATAAATTGTTTTTCATGATCTCTGATTTTTCATGATTTTTGCTACATTGGAAAGGTATTGAGGAGCTCTACATTACCATCCATGCACTTTTTTTGTATCTATCCCAGGTTGAACATTATTTTAGTTTTTTCCCAATGGGTGTTCTAGAGATTACTTTAAAATTTTGACACTTGGGAGGGTACAATTTTTAACTTTTCAATTCATTTTGAAGTTCTACATCATTTATCCATCTACTATTGCTTCATGGATTCTAGGGTTGTACCAGATTGTGAGTTTTCTAATGTTCCTTGACATTAGGTTTGCTATTGCTTTATTATGATTCCACCTTGAGTCGTTCAGTAACTCTCATATGCTTTCAAGTAAACACAATTATCTTTCCTTGCTTGCTGAATTAAGGATTCCAATTTCACTCCATAATTGTGCTTCCAATTCTTCTTTGCAATAGGTTATCTCATTGGGGGGGAGGTTTATGGTCTCTCTTGTCAATATTATTGTATCTTTTTGGGAGGTTTTTTGTCCCAATGGGTTTTATCTTTTTTCCCATTCATTGCATATGTACATGGGTACCTAACATGGTCTTGTATTCGGGACCCATTCATGATTTCATACATTCATCCTTGCATTCCTTGCATGTTTCATATTCTCCCTAAGTTGCACTTAAGGGGGGTGTTGGTGTAATTAAATATTTAATTACACTTTATTAAGTTTACTTAGGTCCTAATTTGGTTTTCCTTTTAGGTTTTTGGATCTTGCTTTATAAAAGAAAGTTATCTCATGTAATTCATTACTCCCAATAATATTATTTGCACATCTTTATACAATTTTTTCTTGCATGTTTGATTTTTCTCCTTATAGAAGGCTAATTTAGGTTTTGTAGGTGATCTTAGTTTTATGGAGTTTATTGGAAACTCTAGTTGTTCTTAAGAAGAAGCCTAGACCTAAGTTGCACTAGGTTACATCAAACTTCACAAAGTTGGATGGTATGGAGTCTTGTGGATAAAAGGTTGAGTTTTTGGAGAGATTTGAGCATGAGGGATTATTTGAGTCCATAGTTGTGGATGATCTAGATTCCTAACATGTTGCAAGAATGTTATTTTCATGGATAGAGAACTTCTTAATGGTGAGACAAGCTATAAATGGAGTGAGCATTGAACGTAAGAATAATAATTATACATCATTTGAATAGGGTTCATGAGGTTATGAAATGACATGAAGGAATAATTTTAGTCAAGAATTGAGCACTTCTTTATGGAGATTCATTGGGTTCCTTTAGGGGCAATTTTCTCATTTTTGTGAGGAATTTCACATTCACCATCACTTTTCAAAAATCAAGAAGTCTGCCATTTGTGTCAGGAATTTCACATTCACCATCACTTTTCCACTCCCTACTACCCACAAGGCAACGACCAAGCAGAGGCATCTAACAAAACCATCATTTGAATCCTTAAGAAGACTGTCAATGATGCTGGTCATGATTAGCATTTACAGCTTAACCCTGCCTTATGGGCTTATCTCACAAGTATTCGTACTCCCACTAGCACCACTCCCTATTCACTACTATTTGGTTCAAAAGCTATTCTTCCTATTGAGGTCGAGATTCCTTCCCTGCGGGTATCCCTGAAAGGCCACATTGATGATGAAGAATACCGAGTCTCAGGACTCCATGAGCTAGAGTTCCTAGATGAGCGAAGATAGAAGGCACTAGACCATCTCAAAGCATATCAGAATCGCCTTTGTCATAGCTATAATAGGAAGGTCTTGAACATAAACTTTGACATTGGTGACCTAGTTTTAATGGAGAACCTGAAGAATCAAGCAAAAAGAGACAAACTAGGAAAGTTTGAACCAAACTGGTTAGGACCTTATATTGTTATAGGAGCTTTTGGATCAGGAGCGTACCAACTCTCTACTCCTAAAGGGGAACCATTGTCCTCACCAATCAATAGTCTACATCTGAAGAAGTTCTACACATAGCTTTCGAGACCCTTGTCTTAATTAGTGGAAAATACCAAAAAAAAATCAGAAAATACCAAAAATCGTTACCAAGGTGAAAACCTGGAAAATAGGCATTTTGGTAACACCAAAAAAATTAGATAATCCAGAAAATAGTAAAGACAATCATTCATCCAATAGTGAAAACCACTTCGATGGCACTTTGGATAGGTACCATGGTGAAAACCTGGCAAATAGGCGCCATGTGTACTTGACCCTGGTCCTTTGTCTACTATTATTCTAATCTAGTACTTCCTTATACATAGTCTTTATTCTTGTACATAGTCCACTACCCTATACATAGTACCTATCCCCGTACATATTCCTTATCTTTTGTACCCATCACTTGTATATACCATTCATAATAAGTGGTAGTCTTTCCCATAACCTGGAATGATTGACATCGAGTTCATTTCATATCCCCCATTTTACCCTATTCATAATCAATTGGTTTATACTCGACTAGGGGAAAAAAATTGCATTGGATGTGTTGAAGACATAAAACCATAGAAAATCTACAAACATCACAAAATTTTGAGAAAACAAAACATCAAAAAACTTCAAAAGGACGAAAACATGTAAAAAATCAAAAAACAGTCAGAGTTAGTTTTGTCAGTCTTTGTTGTTGTCGAAACATTGCCTCTGTGACTGGACGTAGGCAAGGGCATCTACTGATGTGCCCCTGAGGCATTAGGTCAGTCATTTAGGTTTTTCTTTATAAATTCATGATTCAATCCATATGTCTATATACAAGGTCATTGGTCGTGTCGAACTCGAGGTCTCGTGTATAATGTAGGCAAGATAAATCGATGAGCCTGAGGCTACACTAGGTTAGTCATTAGGGTTCATCACATTCACTTTCATGTCTTCTATTTGTAGTCAGTCTTGTTTTCAAAGTCAAGTTGAACGATGAGGTCTGTATAACGTAGGCAAGGCCATCAATCGATGAGCTCCCAAGGCCGCACTAGGTCAGTCCTTTAGGGTTTGTTATCACACACAGTCAATTTTCCACACGTCATATCAAGTCATGCATCAATCTGGTGAACAAGTCAGCCATGTCTCTAAGTCAAATCAAAAAAAATTCCAAACAAAACAATCAAAATAGATCAACTAATGTCTGCTACAGGATGTGTCCTTCCTAGAAATAGACATCATCAAAACAATCAACCTGTCTTATTCAGGATGATTCCTTCCTGAATATTGATATCAACAAACAATCAAAACAGATCAACAAATGTTTGCTATAGGATGTGTCCTTCCTAGAAACAGACATCGTCACAACAACCATCTGGTATCTTATTCAGGATTAGTCCTTCCTGCATAATTGACATTTTCAAACAGTCAAGCTAGCCTCATATAGGTTATCACATCAACGACATCTGACTCAATGTCTTATACGATACATGTCTTTCTAAAACCAGGCTTTATCATGCCTTATACAGATAGTCATAACATCGAAACTAGACTCACAGTCTTATTTGGTATGTGTATCTCCTGAAATTAGGCTCTATCAATCAATCCTTCTATCAATCAACATGAATCAAACAAACAAGATCAAGTTTTGGAAAATATTTTACTGGCTTTTTGACTTTTTGACTTATTTATCTTATCTTTTCATTTGACTTTATGATGGGAATTATGTTACTAGCTTTCTCAAGGATGTCCCATGAAGGATTTAGAGAAGCGACGATGTATTAGAATTCTATTTTCTTTGACTGTTGTCTGTCGACTGTCTTTTAACTTTGATTTTTGATTCATGTTACTAGTTTCCTCAAGGATGTCCCATGAAGGATTTAGAGGAGTGATGACGTCTCATGACCTATCTTTTACTTTGTTTGCTATTTGTGGTTTGTCTTGACAAAAATACTGGGGCAACTTGTGCCCTTAGTATGCGTTAATGACACTCCTTGTCTGCGACTGTCTGTTGTTAGCAAATGGATGACCTTGTACACCTTGATCTATCTCATATCATGGTGTTTCTCTCCATTTGTATTAGTCCTACCCAATGATGATGTAGTGCAATACCTTTTGTGATACAGTGAAACATCGAAGATTCTTAATATTGACATCTATTGGATCTCTTTCATTATTTCTCAATCTTTCTTTCCGTACTAACGACTCTTCTTTTTTGCATTATGATGGAGTCCTGTGACACACAACAATATACATCATCCTGCATACACATACATGTTAGAAAAATACATACATATAGGAATTTATCATATTTTAGGATATCATGGCATAATAGGCATTCATCATCATATACTACATATAATACGCACTCCATGTACATCACCAATGAAAAAAAAACATGCATTACATTACACTTGTATGGCATCACATGTAGTATGCATTGTATATATAACATCATATTGCATCTCATAATTATAAATTGCAGACATCATATAGAATCAACATTATCTCATTTGCTACATAAACATCATAAAATACATATAATCATCCATCACATAGGCATATCATATAACCATCACATGTATAAATAAATAATTGCATAATCAATAAATAGAAATGCATATCATGAGAATCACCGCCAAAATCATATATATATATCGCTCAATCGTGTCACATCACAATGTCATAATGTATCAATAATACATGGAAGCCCATAGGCTATACAATCATAATACAATGTCATGAGGCATATCAAGAAGTGCCCCTATCCTGAACTACCACCACTATCATGGTTGGAGTGTGCAAATGAATGATGTTAGGAACCCGATGACCTATGAGCTGAGTGGGGCCTATCATATGGACCTACTCTATGTGGCTACTCCACACCCTCTGTACTATCCTGGTATGGGTCTTGGTCTGTGACCTGCTGCTATGTGCCTATGAGAAACTAGGAGCCTGTCTCTCTGGAGGAACCTCTGCCTCGTATAGATCACAGTAATAAGTCTCTCTCTCCCCAGCTTTGACTAACTCTCTGGAAAAAGCAACTGATGGTCTGGTACACAAAGCCCTGAGCTTTGTAAATATTTGCTCAGTCTCCTATCTCTGAGCTATGGCCTGATCCCTGTCCATCACCACTCTGTCCCTCTCCATTTGATATGCATCCCTCTCAGACATCAGGACTCTCATCTGCTCCTTCAAGGAGGAAACCTGGGCTCGTAATGTAGCAATATTAGGATCTACTGACCCTGTCTCATCCTGTCTAACCCTCACTACCCCATCCTCCTCCTCATCCAGCTCCTCTAGAATTTGATCACGGATCTCTCTCTCATGATCATCATCCTCCTTGTCATCCCCCTGGTAGGTACCCAACAAGCCCAAGGCATCAATCTCTTCCTCCTCTCTGCCTGCATCCTCTCGATCTGCCACCTCCTCTACTGGGATATCTAGAATGGCCTCTATTGTGGGTTGCTCCTCCTCTCTGCTTGTCGCAACATCCAACTCCTCCGCTCCTCTCCCAATGTCTGGCATGGCCACATCCTCATCCCCTCATCCCTCCTCATGAATTGGTGATAGTGGTGGCCCTCCTCCTCTCTGTCCACATCTCCCTCTCCTGCCCCCTTGTCATCCACCTTGGCCATCATCTCCTCTACCTCCCCAACCTCTACCTCTGCCCTGCCTACCTCGTGGACCTATCCCTTACCTCTCTACCGACACTAGCTACTCTGGATCTATCAGTGGAATCGGTCTGTGTACTGCCCACCACTGATCGTACTCCACTGTGGTCCCTGGGTCTACTGGACCATCCCTCCATCCCCATGGGACTACCTGTAGTGCATCAATGTTTGCCTCAGCTATGGCCACTGGAATCTCCAAACCCCATAGGGGGATCTCTTGCGTTGACCTCGCAAACTTGGCCTGTCCTCTCGGCACATCCTATACCTCTCCAAACTGCCGCAACACATGATCTGGCAAATGACGCTCTATAATGTGCACATGTGACACTGTCCGCCCAATCAAGAACCATACCTATTAGAAAAATGAAAAATGCTCATCCTCGTCTAACCAATCAACGCAACCTAAGTATGGTCTCCATGTAAACTACACCATCGTGTCTATGGCATGCCTAAAATAACTTGTATCTCATATGTGCGGCTGAGTGTTCTCCCCCACATAACGGAAGGCATATGGAGCTCCATGTGGTACATCTACTATCACTGGTGGCCAGAAAATAGCGATGTGTTCCCATGCCCATACCATCAGGAGCGTGGTACCACAACTCATAAACTATGCATCTCTATAGGAAATGTCATGTAAATGAAAGTACAACATCCCTAGGAGACAGGGACCCCATGCATATACCTCTAGTCTCTCTAACGTCCCTACTAACATCTCCCCCCATCCCATAGGAAAACCATGACCTCGACGGTCCAAAAGCACTATACCACCTATCAAGGTACATACTAAATAGTCTAGCTACCTATACCTTTGAGCTAACACATGCCACCTGATCTCATAGTCGCCGAATCCTAACTATCTGATGTCTGTGTATGGATAGTATCTGCACATCTCAGACACACCCCTCTAGGTATCATATCTCACCTATGTGCCTCTAATGGGAAATCTAAGTATCTTGTATACATCCTCCAATGTAACAGTGGCCTCTCCAGTCGGCAGGTGAAACGAGTATGTCTTTGAGTGCCACCACTCGCATAGTGTTGTCAATAAACCTCAATTTGCTCGAATCTGGGGCATGTCTATAATGTAAAGGAGACCAAGGTGCCATATGAAACGTCACTCTACACTCCACAAACTATCCCTGAATTGAAAAGTCGTCAGTCTCGACTCTCGTGTATATACTGTATCCAACACGACCTGCAATGGCATTATACATACCTCATGTTAGCCTCAAACATCTATTCTACTGCAAATTGACTATCACTCACTCATATACAAATGTGTCATTGTTTTACAAATGCATCATTGTTTTGCAAATGCGTCATTATTTCACATATGCGGTACATAAAATACAAATGCATCATTTAATTAAACATATACATCGTCCTTTCCACATGCGGTTAACTATATCACATATGCGGTGCATTAAAACATATGCATTGAAATTAAAATTGACTGCGTCAAAGGAAATACAAGTGTGTTTCATAGAAAACAAATGCGGCTACTTTACATGCAAATGCGGTTCCTAAATCTACACATGTGTCGAAATGCAACAAACCTACGCTAATGGTAAATGTGAATTTGCAAATTTGTTATTTCACATACAAATGCGTCTTTCACGTATGCTGATGCGACTTTTTTTTAAAATGACACATACACATATTGTGGATTAAATGCATCAAATTACGTGCAAAATGAAAATTTCAAAGGCCAAGTTTTAGGTACATACCGGGAGGTCCGCGTCGGCTGGCCTTTGGAAGGTCCGGATCCTATATGCGTGATGGTGAGTATTTGGAATGGGCGACATCCTCGTTGTGAGTGCAAAGAAAAATCTCAAATTCTAAGGCTGGGTGGGTGAAAATGAATTGGTTTTTCCCCCAATTTCTATATATACCTAGGGTTTTGGTGGCATCCTATCCTACTGGCTACGCTCACTTCCCATTTTGATCAACCCGTACATGTCCCTAACATTTCCAAAATCAATTCTGGCAACTCCACTACATTTCTGGCTATCCAATGGACTAATCGGGATCATTTTTCAAAAATTTTAGAAATATTTCAAAAATTTGTCAATTCTCCCGAGGGGGCATACCTTCACCTTTTTTACACTGGGGCATTACTGGGGCATATTTGTTATCGATTTTCTTTGACACAATGCCGAAATGACATTGTATCAAAGAAGGGCAAATGTAGACACCGAAATTTGGTCTAAGCCTGCGACTTCAATATTCTTCATAATTCCTATTCTTCGTGGTCATGATTAAATAATGTCAATTATTTAATTATAATCTATAGTCTTCAATTCTTCTATTGATTAAATAATCTTAATTATTTAATTAATTCACCCTAACATTAATTCTTCTATTGATTAAATAGTCTTAATTATTTAATTAATTCACCCTAACATTAAGTCTTCTATTGATTAAATAATCCTAATTATTTAATTAATTCATCTTCTGTTAATTCTTCTATTAATCAAATAATCTTAATTATTTGATTAATTCACACTTTTCTTTATTCTATCTGATTAATTAAATAAACACTTTTTATTTAATTATGTTACTAATTAACCTTATCCTTCTTCTCAAATTAAATAAATTCTTATTTAATTTACTCTTTATCATACTTCAATTATAATTAAATAAATTATTTATTTATTTAATTATTCATTTAAATCCCTTCATCATTTAATTAAATAAATTTTATTTATTTAATTATTCTTCAAATATCAAATCTTGAATTAAATGAATTATTTAATTCATGAATTCTATTTTAACGCATTCCTCTATATTTAGATAATTGTGTGAGTTATCTAAGTATTCACTTTGACTCGACTCGACATCTATTTTAATCACTCAGTTAACTTTTGATTTAATGTCCGAGTGGTGTTCTCGAGTAATCTCTTCGTCAAATCATTCAATCATTCAGTGCTAACTCAATTGCGTGTACATGCATATTAATTAAACATTCTTATTTAATTAATTAAATCTTGTGCGTGCATTCGAACAAGAGTTGATTTAATCCATATTTATCTTTGTCATGCAAAGATAATTCTTCTATTTTTGAATACCAAACTAGAAGATTAAATTATTTATTTAATCTTTATTTCTATTTCTAATTTATATCACTCATGTCATTACTGACAGTTATTAGAATGCATGTCTAAACAGTCAATCTCAACCGTTCATTGATCTTTCAATCCTGGCCTATCATTCGAACAATAAATTTTCTATAAATTGATTTGTCATGCTTCATTTCAATCTCTCTCGAACCTTGTGAAATCTTATGACTTTTGAGAGCACTTATCTTGAGTCTTCGATGTTTTGCTAAATCACTATCATAGGCTATACTTGCACGAATTACTAAAAATCTGAGGGCAATTATACTACTACAAGCAAAATGGAGAAGGGCAATTGAGATGAATCATGGAAATACGTAGCAATTTGGTGAGATTGTTTTAGTTTTTTCACGTTATTACTTTCCTTTGTTCTTTGTTGCTTAACATTAGATTGCATTTAGATTTAGATTTGCATTGTTTGCTCCTAATCTTGTTTCTTGGATTCTTGTGCATTTTCTAGATGTTACATCTATCTCAAAGGAAAAGCACCACATTTATCATAGGCTATATAAATCATATTAAAATTATTACACAGCCATTTGAGGCATAAACATTACTAACTGTAATGTCACAAAATTACACCCATACACAATTTCACATTACATAATCCCCCTTTAGCTTAATAAAAATAATAATAGAAATCCCCTTTTCCTGGCCTTCAAATTAATCCTTAACCACATTTTTCTTTATCGTTAAGGGAATTTTGGTTGGGGAGGCTTCTATGTTATGCAAACATCTATGCATTGTGTGAATGTCTTGACAAGATTCTTGATTTTGTGGCCATTGAGATGTTACACTTTTTCCTACCCATGAAGTGTAACACCCCCAGGTTGGTAGGTGTGCCAGAAAACTTCCCTTTGCATGCATATTCCTCATTTAAAACTAATTCTTTCAATCTCATTCATTATCATTCATTCAAATTTATTCTTGCAACTTCACTCTCTCATTCTACATTGTTCACTCTTGCATTATTTCTCTTCTACATCACTTATATGCCATTTCTCTCAATCTCTATTATATAATATTGGCTCCTACTTCGTTGTCAGATTGCCTCTTTCAAGTGTTGCACTCTCTTTCAGCTTTGTGGGCTTGTCAAAGGGAGGGTAAATGCTCATTTTACTTGCATTATCATACTTGTTTAGTAGCATATTTTCATCCTAAATGCATTGTCTCCTTTATCTCATTAATATTTCTCATCCATCATCTTTTTATTTATCTACTTGTCTTATTGGCTACTCATGGAGGTCAAAACAACAAAATGGGGGTTTGACTAAGGAAAACCTTGATACAGCCCCAAAAATTTTAATCATCTTCATATGTGTAGGTTTTTTGTAAGGAACATTGTAGGAGGTTGCATAGCATTGTCTGTGAGTCTATTTCTCTCTTTCATCTTTTGTCATTTCGATTAGTTTAATTAGTATACTTGCATATATTGTATTCTTCTTCTTGTAATTTCCTTCATTTTAGCATTCTATTAGTATTAGAAAAAATTTGGATTTTGAATTTTGAATAGATAGTAGACAATGCGTGTTTATGTCTACAAGCTCTATTTTTGGTCCGTACAAGACCACAGTGTGTTGTGGGGATGTCCACGTGTTGTGTTGTTGTCCTCTAGTCAAGAGCTAGTTAGCTTGTCCTAGAGACCTTTGTAGTATACTCTTTCAATCCTTGAAGTCCCTTTTCCCAAAATCTATCATACAACATAAAACATTGCAAAAAAAGCTCCATTTTTCCCATTTTCTCTTCTTTGTCACTTGAGCATAGCCTTTGAGGTAATTGAGGACCATTCAATCCAGTTAGACTATTTGTTTTGACACTTGGGAGAAGCAAATCTTCTCTAAATTTTGGTGAACCCAACATGAACTGTTCCTCCCTATTTTTTTTGTTGAAAATTTGTATTCTCTAGTGTGGAGTAATGTATTGGGTAGTGTGTTGTGACACTCTTTTATGAGTTTTACAACCCAATCCACCACCTCTAGGCACATAGTCAGAAGTAGTTACCAAAATTTGGATATAGGATCCAAAAGTAAGTTCAATCCTCCCTGTCAAGGTTTGATGTTTGAAGAGTTCTCTATGGTGCTTTCAATCGATTATTCCCCTCATCATGTTAAAGTTCAAATGCATACCCTGCTAGCCTCTCCTTTCAAATTTTCTTCCCCCATCATTAAGGAATCTTCTCTCTTCATCCCTACTAATCAGATTCACTCTTTAGAGGAAAGACTCGAAGAGTTTGAAGAATTTTTAATAAAATAAAATACCTACTCTAAATTCACTCTTGTCCTTAATGGTTTTAGGAATTTACTAATTTTTTCTTATAGAGGTTTGGAGCTTCTCCATGGAATAATGAACATTGTAGAGACCCATGTCACTTCACACATCTATATCTTGGTTAATTCACAATATGTGCAGTCGGAGATCATTGGTCATCAATTGAATGTTTTGATACCTAGGGTGCGTGTATACATGGGTTACATAGGTCTTTGTATTACCATTGTTCCCACTATTGATAATGTCAATAATGAATCCTAAGAAATTCCTAGAATCAAAGTGAAATGAGTTTCCTTGCACTTTGATATTCCTATATATAAGACTCAAATCTCTTTCATTTCTAGCCCTTCCACTTCTACCTCTGGTATTGCAACTAGTCAACCCCCATTGACTGACCTTGTCCTCAATGCACTCTAGTACAAAACATGGGGTTGATACATTCTCAGTTAGAAAACTTGGCCAATTCTAGTTCTCAACCTATGTTCCAAACCTACTATCATCATAGCCCTTTATCTTTTGCTATTTTAAACACTCCCATCCTTAGGGAGTCAAGATTTTGAAGTTTGAAAAGTATAGTGGTAGAGGAGACCTGTAAACATATGTCTCATATTTTAATGCCATGTGTATTGATTTCTTCCACCATGATGCTCTATTAGCAAAACTATTCTCGCATTCCCTCAAGGATGTTGTCTTGGAATTGTATTGCTTGCTCTTTGACAACTCCATCTTCTCTTTTCACTAGCTAGTGAATTATTTTCTCCAACAATTCCAGGAAAATATCAGACCAAAGGTCGCCTTTACTAACCTTGTTCGATGTAAGTAGGGTACACATGAGAAAGTCACTAATTTTATCGCTTGTTACCAATCCTTATTTTCCTAGATGTCCTATTCCATTCTAGATTTCAACATGTAACATCTTTTCATTGGGAACCTATTGTCGATATTATGAGAAAATTTTCTTCTAATGAAGTACCCCTCCTTTTCCCATTAGTGTGTTGCCTTGCATGAGTATTAGTAGATGATTGCATAGTACTAGTGTTTCGAATTGTCCTCCTATCTATATGGCCATTTAGTCATGTCCATCTCTAGAGAATCAAAGAAAAACAAAGCAGTAGTGAACATGGTCACTATTCATACTGATAAAAATTTTGCAGGAAGAAATTGAATTTTTATAAAAAAATTATAATCCTATACAAATATCTTACAAAAGTTATTAAAATATGGTATAATTTATATCCTAGAGGTATGACCTCTTTATGATCCTTATCCCCAATAGTACAATGCATAATTTTTTTCCTTGATATCATCAAGTAGTAGGTCATGATACTAAGCAATGTGTACGTCTTTAACATGTAATCCAAGATCACATTAATGATGGTACCATCTAACTCGATGGTAAAAATCTGAATTCCAACAATTCTATAATAAAAGCTAATAGTTAGCTATATATCTACACAAACCCCTTTCTATCCCATTCTAAAAATCTTGTAACTCATGCTTCTTCTTCTTTTGAGCCCAGTCCATCCGAGTATGTGAACATGGTCTTGTTCACTTATGTTCCTCCTCCTTTGAGTCACATGAATACAACACCTGATATTACATTCAAATCATGTGGCCTACCTTTAAATAAGGATCCCTCTCCATTATATACCAACCTGTATTAATGATAATGTCATAACTAGTGTTATGGTTGACCTTACAAGATGGTTCAACATTATCATGTGGAAGAGACTATTTTTATAAATAACTTGCATAAGGAGAAATACAAGGAGTTGCAGACCACACTTTACACACACGGTGGTATTTTAGTTCCACCCATTGGTTCCATCTCCTTGTCGGTCATGGTTGGACCCAAAACTCTGGAAGTTCCATTTGTTGTGATACCAGAGTTTGACCTATTTGGAGTGAGACTAGGCATTCCATGGCTAGTCTCCATGAATGTGGCCCCATTCATTATCCAAAAATTTATGAAATTTCCTCATGAGGGCATAATGTACACTATCCATGATAGTGGGTATAATCCACTTGTGTCACATGTGGACTTCTTCCTCAACCATTTTTGGCCCACCCTAGTTGGACCCATACCACCTAGAGGAGACTTATCATACAAATCTTACTTTAGGTATAAGACTTGGGGCTCAGTCACTAATGGTACCTTTTAGCCTTCCCCTCACATGATCTCTCTGAAGCCTTCCATGTGTGGGAAACATTCTTCTTCCTTTTCCCCTTCAAAGGCTAAGGACAAGCAAGATCTCATCCATGGACCTTCCCCTTCTTATACAACATCCCAACATCTGGTGGTGTCTTTTGTTCCTTCTACTATGCCTGGAAAGGAAAGGGAAAGGCACACAAGTTGTGGAGGTCCAAACCTTAAGTTTTTTAACTCCTGGTATTTCCCACCCTCTCCCAAACTACTCTTTATGGAAAGCGGAAACAACCTTATGGATCTTTTCCTATGTCTTGGCCTCTTAGGCCTCCTCCTACCCCTCCACCTACCCCTAAGGTGGATAAGGAGAAAAGACCCATCATTGAGACCCCCACTCTGATCTTTGTTCCTCCTCTTGTCCCTCCTCAAGAGATGTATCTTTTGTCAATCATGGCTAGAAAGAGCACTCCTCCAATGGAAAAAGAACCCCAAAGTCTTCCCAGCCTACCCTCCTAGTACCCATAGCGACTACAATTTCCTTGCACAAGAGCACAAGTTTCATCACTATGCCTTAGCTCGAGAGTGCAAGGCTTTGCAAAAGACTAAGGGGGACCCTCATATCTCTACCACTTTTCTTACTACTATCTTTGCTTCTGCTCCTATCTCTTCTTTTGTTCCCATCACCTTCATTCTAATCTTGATTGCCTTAGAAAACCCTATTGAACCTAGACCTAAAAGGGTGCAAGTGTTCATCACTCCTTCTGTGAATCCACCTTTAATCACCTCTCTTCTTGATCTTCATCAATTTCCAAAGTTTGTTAACATGCCTCACATAAAGGTTATGTCCTCTTTGGCCCCTTATCCTTCTCACTCTTCTATTTCCACTATGAGTACCTCCCATCCTCTGCTAAAACATAATTTGGAGAACAACCTCGCTTCCAAAAAAGTTTGCAAAAAGTTTTTTATGCCTCCTCTATCTTCTTCTGTGTTGGCTTGCACCATCCTTGTGATGGAGAATGTACCCCCTTCACCTTAGTTTTTAATTGATCCTTTTTCAAAGGTTGGCACTAACTCTTCAATTTCTCATCATCCTCCCACTCATTCAACACACTTCACTTTGAAGAAGTGTATTTTTGACTCGTTGGATCATATTTCAACTTTTTCCTCAATCTTTGGAAGATCAATGACTTTAGTCTCACATGAGCTTAGTTACAAATACCTCAAGGGGGATTCTTCCTTGGCTCTTATCATAGGTGAGTCATTTGGCACCACTCTTGCTATCCCCCCCATTGGTTTTTCTTCCCTCCCCTTCCAACGATCTAGATTGGGAGAAAGATGACCTATTGGAGGTGTTGAATTAGAGGGGTACCTCTTCTACATCTTTAGATCATACTTGTTTGTTTGTGTTCTCCTATACATTTTTTTTTATGTTTTATGCTCTGACATAGAGGACCCTTGCTACCCTTGTAGGTGTTTGGATACAAGAGAGAAACTTTTTCGTGCAATTCTTCTATCTATCTCATCATTCTTCTATCTGTCGTACTCTTTTCGTTTCATGTCAAGAACGATGCAAAGTGTGGGGGCACTTAGGCCTCTTCCATGTTGAATTGACTTTTTATATTTTCTTTATGTGCTATTCTTCCTATTCTGATCTATTTGGGGGGTGATAATAATTCATACATATTATACTATACTTATCTATCTATATCTATGATTATTTTTGACCCAAAATAATGAGATCCCCTATGATCTTGATTTCTTCATTTCTGCTATTTTTGTGATGTTGTGGATTCTATGTGTTGTCCCTCATGTGACATCCTAGGAATACATCTTGCTATGTGTTCATGTCAAAATATCTCTTTTCTTTCTCTTCTCCTTAGAATGACTTTAGTTCCTCTATGTAGCACTCATCATTCTAAGGGGGTGCTATCATATCCTCTTATTTCTAAAAAAATCAAAAAATTGTCTCAAAAATATGTCTTGATATCTTATGTATCACCATCTAGCTAAAAGGAAATATGCATCCACCCAAGATAATTTCCACATAACAAAAATAGAGAAATTTGTGTAAACAAGTATTCAAAATCCATATGCAAAAGAATAGACAACATACCATCAAAGATGACATAAGATATACCCTTGGAAAACCCTTAAGAGGGAAAAATTAAGCCTCCAAAAGCATCCATTACTCGTATTATTTATAAATAAATATTACAATACATCTTCAATTTCCTCCATGAACACCATTGAAACAACAAGCCCTCTACAAGAAATCCATGTGAACAAACATGTAACTAATAAGTATTTTTCCTCTCATGTCCTTTTTGACACTTTCCAAAGAACTTCGAGACACATGATAACAACTTAAGATAGCAATTATAATGTCACCCATCCTAAAAGGCCATTTTTTTAAAATTTTGCCTCAAGGGAATTTTGTTGTTGGTCAAAGTCAAATTTTCCTTTATGGACCTCTGAGCTCATAACTTTTTACTACAATATTTGATCTTCATGATTATTGTGTCATTGGAAAGGTATTTCAGAGCTCTAATTTTTATTTGTGTACTTTTTCTAGATTCAACCTTAGGCATCTTTTATTTATATTTGTGCATTTTTTAATTGTGGTTGATTATTTGGACATACTACAATCTGAAGAAGTTTTTCCACTTGTCAAGGCTTCATTTTTAGTGTAAATCATATTGGGAAAGGTCAATTTCAATTTGAGGATATCATTCTAAGATATTTTTTTAATTTTTCAATCTTTGATCCATCTTCCATCATTCTAAATCTAGAACACAATTCTGGCATTGTAAACACACTACATATAAAGTTCCACATAAAATTATTGGGGAAATTATTGATTGATGATTTTTTTTTTTTGGGGGGGGGTTCTCTTGGTGCATTATTTTGATCTGTTTACTTGTACTCTTATTTTTTCCATGGATCATTTGAAGATTCCTTTTCTAACAAAATACAACTATTCAACATGGTAGATACAACATGCATGGAGTATAGTAATGAACAAAGGTCACTTTCTATATGTTGAAAATAAGGTAATTGAACCTACAAATGTATATAAAAAAGATAAAATGGATGATTGAGCATACCAAATCTCTTGGATTCCTTTGTAAGCTAGTGTCTCAAGACTTTTATTTCAAAGTGAACCATGTAAGAATTCTCATAAGGCTTGAGAAAATTGAAAACTTTGTATGGTACTAAGAGGCTATTAATTTGATAATGAACTAATGAGCCTCAATCCTAAGAACTTTGATAGCATCCAAGACTACATCACTAAGGATAATGATATAAGAGAGCAATGTAAAGCATGTGGAATTGATAAGGACATTTAGTTGGTCTGAACAAACTTGGTCTTGATTATGTTACTTTGTTTCTAGATTAATTACTCATAGGTTGACGATGGGGTTTATATATACTATACCTTCATTTGCATCATTTTCTAAGGTGTTAATACATGGGAAACAAAAGCTTATCTTAATAGGTCTCATCAAGCCTTCTAAATCGTAGGCATTGTTGGCTAGTTACATGAAAGAATTAGAACATGCTAATAAGAAATAGAAGAAATCAAATAAAGTCCACTTTTAGATAAACCAAATAATAAATCCTCTTCCAAAGGTGAATCATATAAGAAGGATAATTCTACTTGTTCATATTACAAGAAGCTTGGGCATGATGAATATTCTTATTATAAGAAGGATCTTGATGAGTTGAAACATCTAAAAAAGAATCAAATTGATTTTCCTTCTAGAATGTTTGAGTCACCTTCTTCTTCTTCCTCAAAATAGTTTAAAAAGGAGATTACTTCTAGATTCGGGAGCATCTCATCATATGGAATATTCACATTCTATATTCTCTTCTTTTGAGCCTTCTATTATGTCTCTTATTTTGATACGAAATAATACATACATGAGTATAATTGGGAAGGGAACTATTGCCATTGGGAAGGGCACTATCAACGATGTTTTTTGTGTACCTCATTTGATAAACAATCTTCTTTCCATATATCATATTACACATGGTAGAAAAGGGAGGACCGTGGAGTTCAATCATGATTCATTCAAAATTAGAGACTTGGAGAGTAGAGAGATTCTCACTATTGGGATGGCTAAAATTTTATCTTGGTTGTATAACTTTGTAGATTTGTCTTTTGATGATGATATTATTCATTCAATTGTTGATCATCTTCTAGTATGAATCTAGATTTAGAGGATACATTTGGCTACTTGAATTTGGAAGTTCTCACATAAAATCCCATTCTTGAGTCGTTTATTTCATCTCCTCCATATTCTATTGTATTTGATGATGCTGATGTTGGCATAGGTTTGGCCTCTTGTGATTTAGTGTAGCAGGATCAACATCAACTTATAGATACATCTACTTTGGATGCATACTTGAAATATATTGGTGGGTTGTTTGTTGAGTCCCATATTTTAGATTTTGGATACACCATTGATTGCATGCATATTCTCTTTGATGGAGATGATTCTTCTTTAGTAATTGTGAGGGAATACTTTAACCCTCTTTTTGATTCTCTACATGATCACCCCTTTTAGTTTGAAATGAGTTTGGATACTTTTGGATAGAATTTTGAGGAGGCTTATTTGTCTTTAGAGGGGGAAATCTTTATCTTTGGACTGTGTTCTACATCTGTCTCTAAGAGATTTTGGATTGACATATTTAGTTGTGTGGGATAGAATGCTTGTTTGGATTATGTCATCTTTTAGCATTGACATGAAGACACTTGAGGGTAGTTCAAAGATATCACATATCATTCTTCTTCCCACATCTTCCTTTCAGGAATGGGAAGACATCTTGCATATCATCATGGTGTTGTTTGTTCCTAAGGGGAGGAATGTTATTCAACAAGATTGGATCATCTTCAACATTTAATGTCAAGCTTCTACCATTGTAGGAGACTTTCCATTGAAGGGGGTTGCATGGTCTCTCTTATTCTCTCTTATAGGGGGTCTTTCTCCTCACATCCATGATTTTTTCCCTTTCTTGCATCATAAGATATTTTGTATTTCATCTCTTTTGGGGAGGAGTTTTGTTCCACTGGGTTTTCTCCTTTTCTTCATTTATGAGAAATTACATTGCATATATACATGGATACCTAACATGGCCTTGCATTTGGGACCCATCTTTACATCATTGCATAATAATAGACTTGCTAATTTGTACTTGAAACATAAAAAAAGTGATTCTAAGTCCAAATTATTAGAACAATGGGATTCAAGGCCTTTTTTAGGGTTTCATTAAGATGGAGATCAACAAGGTGTTTATATTCACTTTCAAACATAGAGGTGAGCCAATCAAACCTATATTTGCATCTTATTGAGTCTTGGAATGGATTGGAATCAATTTTATTTGATTAACCTGATTAGACTATATCCCCTAATGTGAAAATTGTAAGAATCTAAGAATTGATTAATTGAAACAATGAATTGTAGGAAGATCTAGGAAGGGAAGAGGACTATGTACCTATCCTAAAAATTTTACATTAGTTTGAATAGTAGGATAAAGTCATGCAAGGGAATATGAGTCCTTATATGCCTCTCTTGCTCTATTTTTGTAGTCCTTTGATGCCAATTTTGAGATATTCAACTAACCCATTCCATAGTTCAACCATAAAAAATGCTAACAAGAGATAACCTATCAAACAACCAACTATCCAACCTTAAACAATTACCCATGTGGTTGATTTTATAGAAACAAGCTCCCACAAAACCACCAAATGATATCACATTTAAAACCATGTGTCTAATACCATGAGCTTACAAAAAATTAACCCCTCATTTAACATAGGATACTTTATTTAAATTACTTTCCCCAATATTAAATAGATATATTTTTACAACTTATGTCCCATTGTTACAAAAAACACATAAAATGGCCCCAAGAATGCTAGAGCCATGTGATGCATGTGCCCCTAGATTCCCCTAGGTGTACCACATAATAAACAAATAAACATTACATTATAGCATTATGCAAGGTGGAAAACACACCTTTTCCTAACATTCTCCCACTTGTTATATAAATTGCATAAGAGGTAAACAAGTAAATTCAAACATGAACAAGGGAACAATCCCTCTAGCCACATATACCATCAAGGAATCAAAGTGCTCCTTTTGCTCCATCAAGATAACTGTAACAAGAATCAACGTGACCACCATCTCAAGCACAAATGCTCTCATCATCCATCATGCCACTGCACAAAGGTAAGAAACCATCAAAAGAGATGTCACACTATCTATCAAAAGGAAGCATAAATCTTGCCTCCAGCTGATATCACAATACACAAAAACTCAATCCAAAGTTAACAAGTATGTATGAATAGTTGTCAAGATATAATCACCATAGCTAAAAATAGAATCCAAAAAAAGTGCTAACACATCCAACTATCCATACTGTTGATGGGTGTTTTAGCACTTTCTCAACACAGGCAGTGCATAGGTGCACTACCTCTCTTGAAAGGAAATCTCCAACAACGAGTTGCTAAAAATCACCCCAAGGTCTCTCGAGTGTCAAATCATAGAATGCATGGAATCTCTCAATTGTTTGAAATTGATTTTTTTGGTAATCATAGGGAAAACTTACGGGGTTAAGTTGGAGGGAAGTTGGATCTTAAAATGGAGTTCTTAAGATTGGGAAGTTGATGTGCAATTGCTGCAGGTTTAGACAATAGTTTTAAACTCCTATTTTAGTTCAAGATTGGATTTTAAAATGTGCAATGAGCCTTAGCATAGGTTATTTATTAAAAAAAAGGAAAAAGGGTAGGGAAGAGAAGAGGTTCTTGGATCTTAAACTACCAATGAATAGTGATCATGGAGGACCCTATTGCGGACAACCTTCCTAAAATTGAATTTCACTTAACCAAATTACTTCACAGTATCATGAAATTGGTGCAAGCTTCTAAGGACTATAGATATTTGAACGTTCATTCACCATAAGCATGAATAAAAGATAGAAGTTTGGAGCAACTTGTATTTTATGCCCAAACTAACTTTGTGCAGTTGTTTATCATCAATAAACAACAAAAAGTATGGACAAGAAAGGCATCAACACCACATAATTCTTCAAAACCAATGAACAACATCAATTAATATACTAACAATAAGCTAAAACATGTAGAACAACAATGTGAATCTACTCAAATCAGCTAACTATGGATAAAAATCATGTAACATGCAATTGAAACTCAAGAATCCACCAAAATCCAATGAACTTCTATTAAAATTTCAGCAACATGCCTTTACAACAACTCAACTCTCTCTTGAAAATGAGAGGAGACCCCCTATTTATAGTGTTCAAAAAGAAAAATGAATGGCCAGGATTGATTTTTTTTTTGTAGCCAAGATTCACTACAAATTAGGGTTTCACCTACCCCCAAATATATTACAATTTAAAATTATATCCTTGTCCTCTAGCCTATTTTGTCTTCTTTTGGCAGCATGTTGTAGCTCTTTTTTCTTTTGTTGATTTCCTTTTGTTATAGCCACTTTGTGAGGAACTCATCATCAATGACTGGGTTGCCTTCGCTTTTCTTCACTATGGCATATTCTATGAACTTCAAGATCAATGCCTAGAGCTTATTTCATTCTAATATATTGGATTGAATCACTTCAAAATTCAACCTCCTCAATTTTCTTGTGACGCCATCCTAGTCTTTGTCACATTTTTGTGTATTCCTTACTACCTGCTCAAACTAAGCAAAGGCTCAAGTAACAAAACCCATGAAATCAAGCGCCAGTGCATCTGTAGTCCTGCTCTCCATTTTCTTGTGGAAATATGGCTTTGATTTCTCTACATCCAATTCACTAGCGAGCACATCAAGATATGCCATCATCTTCAGGTATTATGTGCAGTCCACCCTAATTTCCTTGACCCAGTCAATATCTAGCTTCACTTCATGGAGCACTCACTCCAACACCTCCCTGCAGTGATCTAAGCGTAGCTTCCACATTTCTACAAGCCAATGGTCATCTTTTACCAAGCAAACTCCTTCTCCCATGATCTATTAGGTATCTTGAGAATGGCCTCAAGTTTGGGGTATGTGATCTTGCATAACTTAGGGAAGTTAGTGTAGAACTTCCTTATTCCCTTGAGTATCTTTTTCACTTCTAGGAACTAGGAACTTGTTTGTTGTCCTAATAGCATGACTGATGCCCATGTTGTCATTGTAGAGGACTTTTTTGAAACAATCCTCTTTGGATTTTGTCCAATTCTTTCTTTTCTCTAGCTGATCAATGTGATCCTTGGAAAACAATTGTTGTGGCACCGAGGATGTGGTGGGGATTTCATCCACTAATGACCATTGTTGAATATAAGTTGTTAGGTCAGCCACTTGCACTTTTAGTTCCTCCTTGGAAACCTTATCCTTATGCATTTGGTGAACAATGGTGGCAACAGACCCTTGGAGATGGTCAATATTTTTCTCTCATGTGGTTGTCCCCAGATCAAGGGTGGAAATATTGTAACTCACCCCTACTTCTCCCACAACTAGAGTGGCTATTTACACAGTCCTAGATCTGAATGCATCCATTGTCAGATGAGATCTGACCTCAATCTTATTCTCTTTCTTTGTGCTTATTTGGGCTCAAGCAAGGATGGCCTCTAGCCTTGCCCTCAGGTCCCTTGGGGTTGGAGTTTTCTTTTCCAGTTGTTTCTCAAGCCACTCAGGCATCTGAGGTTCTCCCCTTGGTGATTCATGACTACTTTCTTCCTCGCGACTGTTTTGGATTTCCATTACCTTATCACCGAGAGCTTCTTGTTGTATCCTTCCTCCTCATCAAAATCCTGAATAAACATTGTTTCCTTCTGTGGGGAATCGAAGGTTGTGTGCTCTCTAGGGCTATCTTCTCCTTCAACAATTTTTTTTTCTTCTTCTTCATCATGTCCATACTCCTCAAGTTGTTTCATCTATGGGCTCTTGTGGGCTTCAATATCTTTTTCGAGTTTATCTTCTTCTTTCTTTTCCTCTCCTTCCTACTCTTGTGAAAGGCACACCTCTTCATCATGTTTGGAGATTTTTTCATGCTCCCCAATTGGAGGTTCAATATCCTCCTCCATCTTCTCACTTGATTCCTTTTCTTCCTCAGAAGGTTTCCTTTCTTCTTCTTCCCCAACATTCTTAATTTTTCGGGCCAACTCCTCTTCAAGGTCAATATCAAATGTTTCCACAATGTACTTGGCACCCAAATCTTCAGTGTCTTCCTCTGATGATTGTGTTTCTTCTCTTCTCCTTTGCGCACCACTTTTTCAATTGTCAGATGCTAGTATTTGGGGTGCTCATGGTAATCATATTATTCCTCTTCTATCTCTTTTGTAGCTTCCCTTTCTTGTCTCTCTAATTATTTTGATATTTCCATGGTATCCTTCATCTCTAGTGGTTTGGTTGGAGGGGTATGTATAGGAAGACTGGTAGCAATTTATGCCAAGGAAAATTGTATGGTCAAGTTCATCAGCACCCCAGATAGCTTCATAGGAATCTTTTGCATGTGGCGAGAGAATGCCTCTAGGAGTGAGAGAGTAGGCATAGGCATTGTTGTTGTTGCTAGCAGAAGAGACGTTGTCAGAGACATGG
Source organism: Sequoia sempervirens (assembly GCA_007258455.2). Taxonomy (NCBI): domain Eukaryota; kingdom Viridiplantae; phylum Streptophyta; class Pinopsida; order Cupressales; family Cupressaceae; genus Sequoia; species Sequoia sempervirens. The sequence goes on from VDFB02193867.1 coordinate 435,828,975, forward strand.
AGGCAAAGGAAAGTGGAGAGGTGGTGGTGGAAGAAGAGTTAATTACTATTACTTGTGTCATGGGCAGAGTGGAAGCAATGTGGATGGGCATATCCACCATAGGTGAAGAAGTAGCAACCATCGCTTGAGAGGTAGGCAAGGAGGAAACAACAATAGCAATATCAATAGCAGCAGTGGTTGCAAGAGTGGAGGCAACAGGTGGATACTTTGGCTACTCAACCTTTATTTCTTCTCCCTCATGGAGCGAGTCTTCCTGGATGGTGTCAAAACCTCCTGATGTCTTTGGTCTTTTGGAGGATTCACCCTCCGAATATTTTCTTGAGTATACTTTTGGCTTGGACTAACTTTTAGCCACTTCTTTTCTCTTCCTCAACCTGGTAATTGGAGGGGATCTTGAGGTTTCTCTAGTCAAGGCAATGGTTGTCCCACTGTTATTTTTGCTTGTCGATTCATCTTTGAGCTCCCCATAAGTCAAGGTCACTCCTTGTTGCTTCAATTGGGAAATTTTCTCGTTAATCCATTCCTTTTTTCTAGCCTCGATGGGCTTTGTTAGGATATCAAGGTCATCAACCTCTTGCTCATTCCAATCAATTAGGGGCAATGAAAGATTAGCAATTGCATGGTATCGAGGATCAATCACTGTATCTTTTAGCCTCCACTACCTGGTTCGACACAAGGAATAGGTTAACCTTCTTCACAAAATACGACGTCATGCACATGTAGTGCCTCATTTATACTTCATTATCATCCTTGTAGTTAGCCCAAAATTCTTCAACATGATACAAATGGGCGTATTCAGCTGTGACCATCTTCTTAAGTTTACCAAGGGGTCTATTCACAGATGAGCAATGTGAAACTTCAAGTGATACTCCACGAGCTCTTTATCTGAGTTGTCTATACATTAAGATGTGTGGATTTCATATAGCCCTTGCCCGAAGGAGAGGGGATAAGGAATCCCTACCTTATGTTTGTTTCCTAGAAGGGAATGTACATGCCACAACTGCTGAGAGAGTTCTAATAGTATTACTTGGTCATTGGGATATCAGGGCAGCTTGTATGGTTTCTCTAAGAAACCTTCAGCCCAAATGTAGGTAAACTTTGGAAATTGTATAAATAGGAAGGAAAATTGTTAGAGGAAGGCATTAGCACTATGAGAGACCCTTCTCTCAAAGTCACCCCCAAGTAATTTGATGATGTGGCCTATGAAGGCATCATTCACTTTGCAATAGCCCCTCTTGAAATTCTAATACTGGAGTTGGGGGTATCTATCATAGACCTTCAATTCTCTCCAATGAGCCTCATTAGGAGCTCTGAACAAGCCTCTGTTTTGCATCTTTTTAGCCAGTAAATAAACCAAGTATGAAGTCATGTAAAACCTTGAGGTCTTCTTGATGGCCACAAATTGCTCATGTAAGCAATTGTTAATTATCCTGACTGAATAAAACTTGGTTTTTCCATGGATGATCTCCTTTGTGAAATACAACATCCACTCATGGAAGTAGGCCACATTTGGAAGGACCATTACTCTTCTTAGTAGGGTTACCAAGTCATGGTAATCCTCATAGAAATCACTACGAAAGAGCTCCTAGGGTACTTTTGTAGCACTGCCCCTCTTTTATTTTAGAAAATACTAATTGATGACCTTTTTGCATTTGAGGAGGTCCTCATCCCACATTTTCTTCCCATATTTCATAGATTCTTCTTCCATCTCTCCAAATGTAAGAATATGAAAATCTCTCCCTATTGACTTGGTAGATAGGTAAGCTAATATGTTCCTATCTCTATCCACAATGGTTCTAGTTTCCTCTTGGTACTCTTCCCTACAGGCCATTACAAGTTCAAGAGTAACAAGAGTGGGCAAGAAGCCGACAACACCCACTACTTTTGACTTTCCTTTCATTTTTTTTTATGGGGTTAATTTGGACCCTTTGTTTAAATTCATTAATGTCTATGTACCCGATGTTTGCACCTGAGATTTCCTTCCAATGTGTGGTGACCTTAGAGTTGAGAGGTCCCCCTTGGAACTTATACTTCATTGGGTCTTTGTCTTCTTTTCCACGAGGTTCTTTGGTTGTTATCTTTCCCTTGTCCTACTCCATGGTGGCCTCTGAGGGTCCTACACTTGGTTCCATATATCCTACAGGAAAAAGAGAGGTAAACACATTCAAGCATGAAAATATGAGAAAAGTTATCCAAAATCCTACAAAATGATATTAGATTGGATAATTCATCATTTAAGAATCCTAACATATCTTCCATATTGTCATTAACCCTTTCCCAAGGGCGTTTCATCAGTTCAAGCCCAGGAGATCAGACTTCCCTAGGTTGATGGCTATTATGGAGTAGCTATAGGAGGGACAACAATCAGGGCATGGTGGCCCACCTATCCTGACCCACCTTCAGATTTGGTCAATATGTGGGGTCCACCAAGGACCTATTGCTCTATTTTGGCATGTGGGTCAAAGTCATTTTGACGATTGGAGGGCATTAGGATCATCATTTGAGCATTCAGAATCACAGGGAAGCTTGGTTGTTTAGGGTTTGTCATTGAAACGACACTAGCGAGACGACAGCCCACGAGCAGAGTTTTTCCAGGTGAGACTCGATGCTCTAGAAGGCAACAGTGTGGCTCAATTATCATTCAAGTCATTATGGGTTGGAAGGAGTGGATGGATGCTAGGTGATCACCATTAAAAATGGAAAAAATCAATCAACGGTCTAACAGAAGCAGTCTACCACACCAAGTCTGACAAGAGGTGAAGACTTTGTGTTTACTTTATTTATCACTTAGAGAATCCATGGGCAATGGGGAAGTCGGGTTTCGGCTTGCAGGAAGATGGTGGCAATTTTCCATTTGAGAATGACGAAGCATAGACGTAGTTCCGATGGTGGAGGTCCATGGGGAATAGCCTGCATAAGATTCATTAATTAGTGATCTTCATTTTGCATACTAGGAACCTTGATGGGGTTGGGGCCCAACAGGTGGAAAGGCAGTCCTCAAAAGTCATTAGAGGCAACAGTTTCACCATAGCAACCTGTAGACGAAAGTCTACTACGTGGGGCCCGAAATGATGTTAACACTTGGTCATTTGGGGGGTAAATGGAGTTGGCTGATGGAGGAAAACTCAAGATTTGAAGGTCGGGAGGTTGGGCTGAAAAAGCAGTTCGAGACTACGTAACACCGACAGAATTCCTTAGGTCGATGTCTGTGAGGCAGGACCTAAATAGGTCGTCAAACTTTCATTTTAGTTTGTGAATTTTATGCTAAGTTTAGATGACTAATGAGGGGGGTCCTTTAGCTAGGGCAGACCTGATGAAAGGGTTCAGCATCTCAATATTTAACTCAGTTTTCAAGGTTAGTGACAGCGATGGGATTTCATGGGCCTGTGAGAGGTGAAAGCCCTTGCTGATGGACAGTAGCAGAGAGTGTGAGTTCTATTAATGACATATGGATCAATTTTTGAGGTTTTTCAAGATTTCAACATATGGGTATTATGAGTGATGCAAAAGTAGCAGTGGCACTGGAAGGAACTTTGACTTTCTCTGATCAAGCTAACAAATGAAAATGACAACTAGAAGTTTCCTATTTATAGAAAATAGTGCATTAAATTCCCTGCATTAATGATTGTACGACGAGGCTGAGAGTTAGTGAGCCATCATTTGAAAATGGTCGTAGGAAGCCTAGAGTCCAACTGTTGGTGCTCGACCGTTTGATCGTTCAAAAATGAGGATATAATGTCAAAGGCTTTAGGTTCCGCATAGCAGAAAGGCATTGAATGATGACTGTTGAAAAGTCAATAGTAAGAAAGCAGCGAGCAAGCATGCGGGTTTTGGCAGGAAGAAAGTTGTTAGAACTTGGTCAATTGGAATGGCAATGAGGCAATGAAAACCTAAAGTGGGCAGCCCAATAGGGTAGACCCAATGGGCTCCAGAGACATCAATATGCAAAGCAAAGGAAAACAACTAAGGGAACTCTGTGAAGGCCCAAAGCCTTGAAAATTTGAAGGGGGCAAAACATGGTGAACTCAATATGACCCTTTTGGAATTTGTAGACCAGTTAGAACACTAAAATAGGGGGGCACGCAAAACATAGTGGAAAAAGAAGTGACTGGATAAGGCAAAACAAAAGAGAGGGTCCTCATTTCAAATGGGGCGTGTGTGCTAAAGGCACAACACATACCTCAAAGGTATACAGATCATAACAAGTGAACCTCATGCCATCAACATATACAACCCATAACATGCAATCATAAGCTCCAAGTTCCAAATCTATCATATAATGAACATATACATCCAAGAAATTCCACTACATAGGTAATGTCAAATCTAAAAATTATCAAGGCATCCAAAGATCCATCAATAGTATTACATAGAAGTATAACCAACATCATGTAGTACCAAGGAATATCCACAAAGATATGTAAATCTTGCAAACCAATATGCTAGAATGCATCTCTCACCACAAGTCTTTGTAGGTCTCCCAAGTTTTCCACACCCAAAAAAGGAAAGAAATAAAGGAACCTCCATTTCATCACCCAAAAACCAAGTGACAACTCATGACCACAAACATAGTGATTACCATAGCTCCAACCAAACCTCAAAACCAATGTAATGTGAAACCAAACATCTAGGAAGTAGAACAAGACCAAAGAGAGAACATGCAAATCAAAACCTGTAGCATGTCCTTCTACATGCACCTCCAAATTCCAATAGTGTCAAGTATGATCTCCTCCACAAAACACCAAAGAGAATAGCACAATCCACATATATCCATAACCAATATGTATGGCTCTCAAACCAAATGAAGATCAAACCAAATCCATTCCCAAACCTAGGAATAAGCCCAATAACATCTCCTAAAATTAACATCAATTAATAATTGCACAATGTATAAGGAGATAAACATGCCAACATCCCTGAAATGAAACCTCTAGAACTAAAAAACCATAGCTCAAGAACCATATGCATGAGAAGATAAAGCAAAAAATATAATGCATCTGAAAGTAGCAATGGGCAATACCTCTAAAATGATAAACCATTGAGTAGACCAAGAGTGGTGAATGAAAATGCTCCACCAAGATATCCAAGTCATCATGACTCATCTAAGAACAATCTCCTCATAGGTCCATGTTGAACTCACATCCAACCAAGGTGTAGGATCCTCAGACTTCTAGCTAAAACCTCATCAATGGGTAACCATCTCAATACATGTCTCTAATCTCAATAGATCTCCTAGCCTCACCTAGATGTCTCCAAGTATCCATGAGTACTTGTAACTAATCAATCTATGTCACACTCCAAATGCAACAAGGCATCATCATGAAACTCCCAAGCAAATGATCAATGTACCCAATACCAAGAGAACCAACCAAGATCAATGTCAAATCCCAATTGTGGAATCAAGAACAGACCATGACTTCATGATCCACACCTCCTCAAGAATAAGATCATATGCTCTAATGAACATATCATACACTTGTATCATGCCAAAAATATAATGTGTGTAAAAACATTTATACCATGACATAATAACATAACAATCCTATCATAACAAGGATCACACATGTAAAATAACAAAACATGACACCTCATCCAAATACTAAAAAGTCCTCCATGGCTAACCATGACGTCAACATCTATAAACTTCATGAAGATAACCATCTCTTGTCAATGAAACACAAGATTTCAAAGAACCCTTACTGCATAGAAACATAATCCAAGAGTCCATCCATGACACCAACAAACACTGTAGAAGATCATCTACCATGAAATGGTGAATCCACATCATTTCCATAAGCTCCCACTAAATCGTGATACCAAGCTCTCCATGGAAACATGATAACCATCCTCTAAATGAAGATCCTCTATGGCCCCAACACAATCAAAGAAATCAACACAAAGCTCCTAAAGGGAAGAGTACAAACCAAGAAGATACAACACCACCAAACCATCATTATCATAAGCTCCCATTGAATCATGTAACCAATCTATCCATGACATCATGATAACAACCTCCTCAATGAAGATCAACCAAATCCATGATCCTTAAACTGAGAAGATACGCTGCCACAAACCAAATCAAGAACCAATCCAACACCACCAACAATGCACCCACATAAACAATCATGTCATGTTAAAGTCCCTAAAGCACAAGGAACATCTATGACACCATGATCACCACCAAATGTATTAGCAACACAATCCAATCGTGTCTCACATGTCTGCATCACATAGTCAAATTTAGAGGTCCTGCATCATAACTGCACTTGATAATACCATCTCTCCTCCTCAACATGACAAAAAAACTAGAAAACCAAGTGACTAAATCAAGCCACCAAATTGAATATGTATCAACACTAAAATATCTATTGGCATAGAAAATCCATATCCAAGCCATAAATGCAACTTATATATAGACCATCTACAACACTGCACAACTTGTAGATACAAAAATCTAATAAATAAATCCAATAAAATATTGATAACTATGTCAAATGAGAGTAATTAGAGATGTAGATGTGAGTATACAATTACTACAACATCAAATCACCAAGATCTAATAATCCATAAGCTCACAAAATCACCATAGTCAAAGTAATCCATAAACAACTCAGATGGAAATAATAAGAAATAAATGATGCCAAAACATCTCCAAACTTGGCCCACTATGTAGTGCTCTGAACAAGATTTCCGTAGACTATAAGCAGTCCAAAATATGAATCTCTATGCACAAGATATGATCTCTCCAAGCTTGCAAGGGACATCCATTTTCCAACGAGAAAATCACTATCAAAACAACAAAATCTAGAAAACCCACTAATAATACAACATAGAGCATGAAACCACCTTTCCAATGAGTCCAAGAAGTCAAAAAATGAACACTTTGCGGAAAATTTATGCCCTCTATAAAAAGGTTGTCCAATTTGGCCATAAAAGAAAAAATAGGGTGGCCCCCTAGTGGCTGGGTGACAACCCCACTCTAGTGGCATTGCCCATAGAGTGGCGGACCCAACCAAATTATTAATTTTGGTTTAATTTTGCATATTTAAAAATTTTGGGTGACAAAATAAATATTAAATGGGGTAACAATGTTTTTTAATAGGCATTTTTTTTTCGACCTACAAATTTGATGGTCATACAACTGAGTAGGCAAGGGAGCAAAACAAATTTTTCATTTTTTTGTAACCAAAATAGGTCAAATTTTGTATCAATCTTCATCTCTCGAGCCTCCAGGATCCAATGGTGAGGTCTATTTTGTCCCAAGGGTTCATCTACAACATTTCCCCTAAAAAACCCTCATAATGAACATCCATGAAAAACCCTTTTCCAAATAAATATTCATAACCCTAGATTTGCAAAAAAAAAGCACAAATCTACAACCCCAAAACCCCAAATCTGCAAAAAAACTGCATAAAACCCTCATATCTTGCAATGTCTTTATTCTTTCCATGCAAACCATAGATTCAACAGTACATTGGATCTACTCCGACAAGTGTTATACAAACCACAACTATGGCGTTGATACCAAATGAAAGGAAATATGCATCCACCCAAGATATTTTTTACATAACCCAAATAGAGAAATCTATGCAAACAAGTATTTAAAATCCATATGCAAAATAATAGACAACATACCATCAAAGATGACACAAGATATGCCTTGGGAAAAACATCAAGAGGAAAAAATATAGCCTACAAAAGCATCCATCACTCATGTATTATTCAAAAATAAAGATTACACTACATCTCCATAGTCCTCGATGAACACCTTTTAAACGTCAAGCCCTCTACAAGAAATTCATGTGAACAAGCATGTAACCACGCATCTCATGCCAAGCTTCAACCCTCACAAATGATAACAAGAGCTAACCTATCAAACAACCAACTATCCAACCTTAAACAACTACCCATGTGGTTGCTTTTATAGAAACAAGCTCCCACAAAACCACCAAGTAGTATTACATAAAACCATGTTTCTAATACCATGAGCTTACAAAACCATTAACCCCTCATTAATATTGGGTAATTTATTGAAATTACTTTCCCCAATATTAAATAAATACATTTTTACAACTTATGTCCCAATATTACATACAACACATAGAGTGGCCCCAAGAATGCTAGACCCATGTGATGCACACAACCCTAGATTCCCCTAGGTGCATAGCATAATAAATAAATATTTATATTAAATTATAAGTTTATTCAAGCTAGACAGCACACCTTTTCCTAACACTATCTTGGGGGTAGCATGACTAAACCTGTCTTTATGTGACTATCCTACAACAAAATTTGTAGTAGCCATAGGCTTTCACTTGTCATATGGTCTCTAGCCTTGCTTGTCATACCTATCAATGTTTTCTTATCTAATTAGATTATGTCATGTCATGTCTATGAAATTTATCATATCTATTTTTTTCCTTTTCACCTAATGTGTTTGTCTCTAGCTAATATGTTTGTGGTGAGCTTACAGTTAGTTGTGCAAGATAGAAGACTTGTGTCCTCTTTGTGTCTTGGCTCATTTATACATTTGCATTTACTAGATTGAAGATCTATATACTCTTCATCCTAGTTATATTCTCTTCAACCTCTTTCTATCTACTTTAGCTCACACATGTTTAGAATGCATATGTTTGCTAAAGTGTCAACAAAATGTAATATCATGAAATTTGATCCACCACACAATTTCACATTACATAATTCCCCCTTTATCTTAATAAAGATGATAATACAAATCCCCTTTTTCCTTGACTTCAAGTTTTTCCTTGACCCCCTTGCTTTCAGTTGTTAAAGGAATTTTTGTCAAGGATGCTTCCACATCGTGTAGACGTATGCCAACCATGCGAACATCTTAACAAGATTCTTGATTCTATAGTCATTGGTACATTGCACTTCCGCCTATCCATGAAGTGTAATGCCCCTAGGGTGGTAGATGCACCTAAAAATAACCCTTTGCATGCATATTCCTCATTTCAAACTCATTCTTTCAATCTCATTCATTCTCACTCATTCAACTTCATTCTTGCAACTTCACTCTCTCATTCTACACTCTCCACTCTTGCATTCTTTCTCTTCTACATCACTTCTACACCATTACTCTCAAGCTTTCAAGCTCTATTGCATGATCTTTGCTCCTACGTCATTGTCTTGGTTGTCTCAAGTGTATCACTCTATTTCAACTTTGTGGGCTTGTCAAAGGTAGAGTAAATACTCTTTTTACTTGCATTATCATACTTGTTTAGTAGCATATTTTCATTCTAAACATATTGTCTCCTTTATCTTGTTAATATTTCTCATCCATCATCTATTTCTTTTTCTACTTTTCTTCTAGGTTTTTTGTGGAGGTGGAAGCACCAAAATGATGTTTGATTGAGGAAAACCCTGATATAACCCCAACTATTTTCATCAGCTTTGTGTGTGTAGGTTGTTTGTGAGGAACATTGTGAGAGGTTGCATAGTGTTGGACTTCTCATGAGTCTATTTTTGTCTTTCATCTCTCATCATTTCAATTAGTTTAATTTAAATACTTGCACATATAGTATTCTTGTTGTTGTCATTTCCTTCATTTTAGCATTTTGTTAGTATTAACAAACATTTAGATTTTGGATACTAAATAGATAGTATATTTTGTGTGTTTTTGTTTGTAAGCTCTATTTTCAGTCCATACGAGACCACACATGTTGTGGGGATGTCTTCCCATCATGTTATCATCCTTTAGCCGAGAGCTAGCTAGCTTATCCAAGAGACCTTTGCAGTTTACTCTTTCAGTCCCCAAAGTCCCTTTTCTCAAACTTTTCCATAAAACATAAAACATTGCAAAAGCTCTCTTTCTCCCTTTTTCCCATCTTTGTCACTTGAGCATAGCCTTTGAGATAGTTGAGGACCATTCACTCCCTTTAGACTCTATTTGCATCTTGAGACTTGGGAGTAGTCAATCTCCTCCTCTACACTAACTACAAAAGAATTATTATTAATGTTGAAAAGACCCAACACTTGATGGGGGAGTCACATCCTTAGTTAACTAAGTGTTAAATCTATGTAGGAGAGAGAAATGGCAACTCTATTATGACATGCCTCATTATTATTACATAATAAATGACTAGAAAACTAGATAACACATCATGCAATAGAAAGAAAAGGCCTAAAAATATTAACTTCTTGCAAATAGAGAATGTGTAGACCTTGAAATCTTTGTGGAGTGTTATGCTAGGAATATTTCCTTGGGATTTCTATCGAACCTCAAATATTCCATGATATAAAATGCACAAGTCAATTTTTGAGGGTCAAATCTTCAATATTTAGATCATTGAGAGTTGAATGGCTATTTGAAAAAAAAAATCCTTTGAATTGAAATATTATATATGAATTTAAGCCTAGGTAGGATGTCATTCTTTGGAACACAGTCACCTTCTCATTTTTTATGTGGGCTACTTGACCTCTATTGGACCACTTGGGGTGGTGAAGGGGTGTAGACAATGGCCTCCATTTAAGAAGACAAAAATTGACATTTCTAGTGGTGTTCTAGTGAATTTTATTTTATTTTCCTCTACAAGAATCTCCCTATGGGAATAAATTATAGATTTTCCTAGATATTGAGTTTTTGATATTATACATCCCTACATTTTTCATTCACTAGCTACCATGCTAGTTGAAGACTTAGGTTGGATCTACATGGATATTACTAGTGTTTTTCAAGAGGTGAGTTTGGTATGGGGATAAACTAGAGGTTTCTCTTAGATCTTGTGCTTCAAAGACTAACAATAATATCAAGTATTAGATAGGTTCATACAAAGAACATGTTAGGTGTACATGTTAGACATGTCTCATTTTATCAAATTGTGCAGCTAGTATCTACTTTATAGCCTCAAAGAGGTTGATTTCAATATTGACCCTCTTCTAAGGTTGAGGTGAAAAGAACTTGTTTAATTCAACATAAATGGCATTCCCTAGGGAGGAGGCTACTTTAGCTAGGAATTTTCAATATGGTAAAAGGCAACCCAAGAAACTTCATCTAGATAGGGATATGGAGAGTCTTCTCATTGGAAATGACAAATTCTCTAGTGCACGATGTAGAAACAAGTAGTAAGGGGAGAGAATATACTAGGAACCATTCTTGAGAATATAGCTTTTGGATGGCTAGCTTCAATAAAAAAAGAACCCTTGGTGAATTTTTATAGAAGATTAAGACAAATTCCATGTAAAACTCAATCCTTGGTCACCCTTTATTTGAGCATGCTTTCAAGGGGTATGCTCCCCACCAAATCTCTATTAAAGTATAATTTTTAAACTAACAACATGCATTCTCAAACTTTAGAGTGAGAAGAACCACATCTATAGGTGTTTCAATAGATGAATCTCTTGAAACACCTTGGGAACAAAATTTTAGGTGCACTTGAGCAAAGGAACCATTGTCATGTGCCATCAAATCTTCAACTTTATGGTGATTGTGGAGTTCCAAAAGGTTGTATCCATCTAAAATGGGTACAATATACCAATAGATGTGGCAGCCTAGAAAACAAGCTACAATAAATGAAAAAAGTAATGTCAAACTTTACTTTAGAAGGAAACAATATAACATAAAGGAGATACAAATGCAAGTTTTTTTTTTCATTTCTAAGGAATAATTCATTAATATGTAAAAAACTCAATAATAAAATATAATTATCAATAATGAATTCATATTATTTTGAGTTAGTATAAAATTTTCCATCAATATAAATGAATTTATGACATTGATTTTTATACCTATGTAAAATAAATTACAAAAAAAGATAAGATATTTTTATGAATAAATATAATACATATATAAAAAATCAAAATTGGAATGAGCTTAGTATATATTTAAGAAAAGTCATAAAACAAGACAGGATATCTTCTATAAGATTGAGTTATACATGTGTGAAAAAAGGTGCAAGAAGAACCATGACATTTGTCCATTACATCATGTAGGTAGGAGTAAGACTTAGGTTGCTAGGAGTAAAACCACTCCCATTTTTTTATTGGAATGAGTTCAATATATATCTAAGAAAAGTCATAAAAGAAGACATGGTATCTTCTATAAGATTTTTTTTTATTGGATAAAGAAGAAAAAATAAATAACATCAGCGAGAATACATGGCCAAAAAGGCCACCATTAGGTCAAACACAAGCAAGACAAGCTGCTACAACAGCAACAACAATTCTAGACCATCATGACATAAGGTACAGCATGCAGCTATAGCTGTAATAAATAACTTAACAGTAGCCAAAAAGTGTTGTTACAACAGCAAAACCAATACAAATCTCTCTTCGAAGAAGAATTAGAACACCACTGATAAACGAAACTTGAACCATTGGTCAACAGCCATTTAAAAGAAGGTCTAAGCAGCTCAATGTCCAAAGGGTAGAATACTCTCCATAGCCTCCAAGAAGCAGCCTCCTTAGCAAGATGTCTATCCGTCAACCAACTATAACTGCGCTTGAACATTGTAGATAGATGTTTTAAGTTCATTGTTAGTTTCTAAATAATCCTGGAGCATAGCAAGACAATTTGTAATTTGTAAAGAGATATTCCAACAAATTATTTGAACTTCAACTTTAAGAGGCTGAGAGATGTTGGAAAATACAGCAGTGCAACGAAACTTCCAAATGAATTTAAGGATGACCTGCCTACACAGTTGAGTGAGGATATTATGGTGAGAGGAGACACCAAGGAGCGTTGTTTTCCATGACCAAGTGTGAGTGAAGAGGGCAGGAAGCAAAGAGAAAAGAGAATGCCACAAGTTCTAAGCATGAGAGAAAAACCAGAAAGCATGCTTTATAGACTCATATTTAGCATAGAAGGGACATGATAAAGGAGGATGGAGAAATTTGAGGCGGTTACCAATAGGTAGCTTAACATGAAGTAGCTTCCAAGCCAAGAGCTGAGATTGTGCATCGGCTTTAGACTTCCAAATTTGATGGCTGACCATATTCCACTTTGCTTGACTAAACTTGCAGTTCCACTTGACATTGAGCCGAGGTGAAAGAAAAATTGAGGGGAGCAGCTGTCTATAGATGATTTTGAGAGGAAAGAAGCGAATATTACGTTTATTAGGCCATTTCCAGTCTTTCAAAAAGCTAGAATGACAAGGAGAAGATAGAAGACAAAAAAGATTAGGGGGAACAAGGTGTTGTATTTGAAGAAGAGGCTGTTTAGTGAGAGATTTCAAGTGGAACTCAGTTTGTAATTGTTTCCAAGACTTCCAATTGAAGCTGATGGGATCCCATAAATCACGAAAAACTTGAATTCCTTTTTTGAAAAGATTCTTGCCTTTAAAACTTTTAATAGCTCCAAGGGGTTTTCCATCTTGCTGAATTAGACGATTCCACCATATGGAAGAGTTTGCAAAGCTGAGGCCATGACTAAAGGATTGATCATACCAAACCAACTTCTTCGAGGTGATTTTCCATGCTTTCCAAATAGAGTTAAAAGGAGCAGACCCATTAGTCTTGAAATAGGGGGCCAAAAGGAGCTTATCATTCCACTTGACATCATCCCAGGCATGTTTAGCAGTTGCAGATTTAATGCGGAATCGAACTAAATGTTTCCAAGGAGCCTCTCCTTCCAAAGCTCGCACAATCCATTTGCTGGTGAGACAAATGCCCTGAGTGTACAGGTCAATAATCCCCAAACCACCTCTATCTTTTGGCTGAATGCAATGTAACTAAGATGTGGTAGGAGAGCCCTTCTTGTTTCCCCATTTGGCCCAAACAAAACTTCTGATCAGTTGAGTGAGTTGGTTATAGCAATTTTTAGATGGCAGCCAACACGATGAGATGTACACATGACTCGCCAAGAGGATTTTATTGGCAATTTGGATGTGACCAGCCATGGAAAGGAACCGATTAGTCCAACTCAAAAGTTTGCCTTTAAATTTGGTCATAAACCAATTCCACATATCCTTGAGGGAGACACCAATCCCAAAGCGAATACCAAGGTATCTAGTGATTGTACCATGTTTAATCTCACGCCATTCACTAGGGATCCAAGGGGGATGTGGGGAAGGACGAGTCATAATGAATTTAGTTTTATTCATGGCAAGCTTGGATCCTGAGATAGTGCAAAATAAATCCAAAACATCAAGAGTATTAGTTACTTCATCTACTGAATTTTGAATAAACAACATGCTATCATCAGCAAAATGGGAGTTAAGCACTTTGACATTACCAGGTAACGAAATCCCATGAATAAGCTTAGAAGTGTAGGCATGTTGAAAGAGGTAACCAAGGGAATCAGCAGCTAGAACATAAAGGAATGGTGCTATAGGGCAGCCTTGGCGTATAGATTTTTGTAAAGGGAATTGGGGGGAAAGGGCTCCATTGACAGCAACTCTTGCATTGGCATCAATGAACAACATTTTAATATGCTCTCGAATTTTGGTTCCAAAACCTAGCCATTTTAGCATGTTGAGAATGAAAGGCCAACGGATGTGATCATAAGCTTTATCAAAATTGAGTTTTATAATTAGAGCATCTTGAGCAGATTGTTGAGCCCATTCAGCAGTCTCCCAAGCCAACACCAAATTGTCAAGAATAAATCTGCCACCCAAAAAACCAGTTTGTTCTAGCCTAACAATCTCCTGGGTTATATACTTTATTCGGCGAGCCAAGGCTTTGGCAATAATTTTATATGAGGTGTTAAGAAGGGTAATAGGCCGCCATCCATTCACCGTGTCTTCATTTTTGCCTTTGGGGAGGAGTTTTATCAAGCCTTGGTTTATGATTGCCCCCAAGGAGCCAATCTCAATGCCCTATAGGTAAACATAATAAAAGTCTTCGCGTATGTGAGGCCAAAGAGCTCTATAAAACTCAACCTGGAGCCCATCAATTCCTGGACTTTTCTCCAAAGCCATGCTATAGAGAGCCTCATCAAGATCTTCAATGGAAAGGAGACGATCAAGGTAATTGCTATATTCAGAGTCTATTTTACAAGGAATACAACCTGCAACACTTTCTTCAATAATGGGAAGGAGAGGATCACCAGCAGAATCATCAATAAAAAGGTTTTTAAAGTGCTCATAAAATATTTGCAAAATAGCAGATTGGCTGGTATGAACAGAGCCATCTGTAGTTCTTATACTGGAAATATGCTCCTTTTTGTGTTTGTGCTGCAAGAACTGAAAGAAAATTTTTGATCCCCTATCCCCATCCTTGATCCATTGGAGACGAGCACGAACTTGGGCTCCTTTTCCTCTGTAAACAACCAATTTTTGGAGAGAATTTTCAGTTTTAGCCACAGATTGTTGGAGGGCAGCATTAAGGGGGTTGGCAAACAAGAGAGAACGATTATGCTCCAGTTGGCCCTTAAGGGATTTTTCCAATCTACGACGCTGGGCAGCAGCTCTTCTCCCATAGTCACGAAGGAATAAAGTGCAGCGGGCAATAGTTCTCTCCCACCAACTGATCCACCTATCATGTTGAGGCTTTGGTTCAGCTTTCCAAATAGCTAAAAGGCCATCAATGCAATCTTGTTGTTTTAAATGGGAAACATTTAACTTGTATGGAAGATCATTAGGAAGGACAGGGGAATTAGTAAGGGAAAGGGTGGTAAAGATGGGGAGGTGATCGGAAAGAGTGGCTGAGAGGTCAAGACGAACTAAAAGACCAGCCTGGGAGGGGAGAATATGACAATTTGGGGAGATGTAAAACCGATCCAAATGACTCATTCTCCTCAAACAGCCCTCACGACAATTATTCCAAGTAAACTAGTGTGGCATATGAGTGCTAACTTTGCCCAAAAGAGGATCATAGACTCCCAAGGAGTTTCGAGCTAAAGTCCAAGCTTCAAATTCAGTGTGAGAGAGTAAGGAAGAACTGTCCCAGCTGCGATCAGATGGATGCTCAACCATGTTGAAATCACCCCCCAAAATCCACTCGACAGTAGGGAGATGAAGACGAAGCCATTCCCAAAGCCGAGTTCGCTCGGAAGAGGAGTTAGGAGCGTAAATAGAACAAAAGCCATACAAGGTGTCTTGGAAAAGAATAGTAGTCCAAATGCAACAATTGTATGGGTCAGATCCAGAAGCCACAACATGTTTAGCAAGCCAAGGGGCAAGACCTAAGACTGTCCCACCGCTGCTCTCACTGTGATTTGTGTGAAGAAAAAAAGCTTCTTTCCAAATAGATGCAAGAATGGAATCCAGACGGACTGCATTGACTTTCACCTCTTGAAGCATTATCACATCAGTTTGGTTGTTCTGAATAGAGTTCTTGACATGATACTTCTGAGTGGGGATAGTTAAACCCTGAACATTCCAAGATTGGACATGACAAATCATTGTGAAGAGTCAAGAAGAGTTTCCTCATCCGTCATCAACGCAGTGAACTTGTTCTTTGAGGTGCAGGCATGGGCATCCATTACATTAACCATAAGATGTTGTTCCCTGGAGGGGGATCTAGATTGAGATTGCAAGGGACTAGGTGGCTGAGTTGGGCATAATGACTCAGCAGAACTAATTTTTGACAAGGATAGAGATTCCTTCTGTCTTTTAGCAACTTTGTTAACATCCATTGTGTCTGTTGTTAAAACTTCTTTGAAGGACTTAGGACTGGTTGGGGGTTTGAGGGGAGGTGGTGATGATGGCGTGGGATGAGCAAGGGGTGAGTAGGTTGTGGGTGTGGTGTGGTTAGCAGGTGAGTGGGTTGTGGGTGTGGTGCGGGGGGCAAGGGTAATAGGGGTAGATTTCTGATTTTCTTCGGCGAGAGTGGCAGTATCGAGGCTAGAATTACTTGGAGGTGCTTGCAGCAGACGTGGTTTATGAACTGGGCAGTCTCAAATGAGATGGCCTTCACGACGGCAATAGAAGCAGGCATTAGGTTTGTTTAAATATGTAATTCGTTGGTCAAATTCAAACCCGGGCCCAACCAGTTTAATTATTTTAGGAAGAGGTTGAGTTAAATCCATTTCAACACACATTCTTGGTTGCACACGCAAGCTGGCCCATTTGTCAGTATGTTGTTTGCACCATAGGACGCTACCCAATCGAGAGGCGATGTCTTGCAGAAAAGGATGGAAGGCCAGATTAAGGAAAGGGAATTCTACCCACATAGGGTATTTGGACTTAGATATTCCTTCTAGATGGAAGTCAAGATCCCAAGCCTGGACATAGCATATCTGACCACAGATGATCCAAGTACCATAATGTAAGGCAGCTCGAGCATGGTCTGGATCAGTGAAAGTACATGATATGTATCCTCTGCCCAAACCCCTAATGTTTTCAATAAGCTAGCCCTTTGACTCCCAATTATTACGAGTCCATTTAAAGAAGTCTTGTTCAGAAGGTATGCCTTTGAGGAAGAAAAGAATGATGGTTTTTGCTTTGCAATCCGAAATAACTTCAATAATATCATCAGGGAGCTCGAATGAGACCACTTTACTTCAGAACTTTATGGGGCAGGGGCTTTGACGGTCTTTGTGCTTTGTGGGTTCTCAGCAACGTTGTCCTAGTTGCAAGAGATTCCAGGCAAAGTGTGGGCATCCTGGCAGAGTTGAGAGGCATTGAAAAGTCCAAAGTCTGCTGACTATGTCTCCATGGTGGCAGAAACTGGCAACTTGGATTCCATTTGGGCAGCACGTGAATCCAACTGAGCTTTTGCTTTTTCGTTTTCGGAAGACCCGCGCTCCCTGGCTTTCTTTTTCATGCTTGGCGGCTTGATTTTCAAGCCCCTGTAGGCTCCAGCGGCTGAAAACTGCTTATCCTCGCAATTTCTATCCTTATTTTCAGCGGTGGCAGGCATAACAGGGCGTGCAGTTGCAGGTTAGGGTTTCACTGTTTCTCCTCGCGCGCAGCTCACTATTTCTTGGAAGAGCTAGTTTTAGTAAATGCTTTTGGATATCTGTAGAAATCCATCTTCTATAAGATTGAGTTATACACTGTGAGAAAAGGTGCAATAAGAACCATGACATTTGTACACTTAATTAGGTACGTATTAGTAAGACTGCTTCTCCCTTTTTATATTGGAATGTGTTTAATATATATTTAAGAAAAGTTATAAAACAAGACATGATATCTTCTATAAGATTTAGTCATACACATGTGAGAAAAGATACAATGAGAACCGTGACATTTATACAGATTATTAGATAGGTAAAAGTAAGACTGCTTCAAACTATCAATACTCTTTGGCCTTGTTAGGCCACCTACCTATTCTGAATTTCCACGCAATTTCCAATTTGGAGTGCTACCTACCTACAATAAGCAGAATAGAATTCAATGTGAAAATTCATCATGGCTCGTAACATTTCAACTTGATGCAAACAAGTCACATGCATTTTGAGCTCCAAGCAAACTGCGATGTGAATGCTCGTGACAGATGACTGAAACACAGTCGTAATAAGTTGCAGACTTGGTATGTACGCATCATCTTTTGGCATGTTACAGGGGAGACACATATAAATTTTCTTTCCTTTCACAGGGATTCAACCGACAAAAGCAGTGGATTCTTTACTATTTAATAAATGGGTGTCATTTTCGTGGGAAATAGCATGGAAGAAACGTAGGAGCCTCGCAAATGAAAACACTAGAAGATCTGTATAAAGACACCAAATTTTCTGTCGTGATATGTCGGCCCTAATGTTTAGGGAGACTCCTTTCCTTACTATTTAATAATTAGGTGTCATTTTTGTGTGAAATAGCATGGAAGACATGCAAAAGCCTTGTAAATGAAAGTACTGGAAGAACTGTGTAAAGACAAGTCACATGCATTTTGCACTCCAAGTAAACGCTCATGACTGACGACTGCGTTATTAGTTGGCGTGTTACAGGGGAGACCCCTTTAACTACAGGGATTCATCCGACGAAACTAGGGGATGCTTCATTTTCGTGTGAAATGGCATGGAAGAAACGAGGAAGCCTCGTAAATGAAGCACTAGAAGCCATGTGTAAACACACCCAGTTTTCTACCTTGATGTGTCAGCACTAACGTTTAGTTTTTGCAGCCCTGGTGCATTTTAATTTTCCTACGTTTTGGCCTCTTTTTTGGCTTTTTATTCCACACCATGTTTATCATATGAACAGGCAACAATAAGTTTGAATTTTGGTGGTAAGAATCACAACGTCACACTTAGTCACATTGTCATTATTGACTAGAAATAGATCTCTACTTAACTTTCTTTTAAGAATTGAAATAATTTATATTGTGGATTGATTTTGTGGATCTAAATCATTTTTTTGGGTGTGGATTTTATAACTTGCAAATCTAATTTAGAATACTACACACTTCTATCTTCTAATTTGTCAAATTCCCCTTCTTTCTTTGACTCAAATGTATGTTCCTTAAATGCAAATTATTATTCTTAATATTTGATTATTTAAGGATGCCAATTAATGTCCAAACATGAACACCTTTAAAGACCACTACATAACAATAATCATGTGAAATGTGCATAGCAAGTTGGCTCATGGTAGGAATGAAAAGTGTGATTGTCGAAAAAATTTGAATTTACATTTTAAAATCCAAGGGTTACATCCATGGGTGTAATATCAATATTGTAGTTGTAAGATTGACCTAATATAAGGGAAAGGTAATGTTAATGCAATGAATGAATGTCTAGACATTGGGGATACAATAAATGGAAAGAATGTGAGAAATTTGTGTAGAAATGGATAAGCTATAGTTGCAATTAGGAACATGCATGTAAATGGGGATGGGTAAAGGATCAAAGAATTATCCCAACTTTAACACAAGATTCTTGTGTCATTTGTCAATATGTACTTGCATTAAGACAGTCCACAAAATGGGTCCAAAATAAATATGAATTAGTATTTATTTTAAATAAAAGGAGTAAAAATTTATTCACTTAGAAGAAGCAAAAGCACAAAGAATAGGACTGCAATCATACAAGGCCCAAAGGGCACACCTGACCATCAAAACCAAAGAACACATGCCCCATAAATAGGAATACATGTCTACCACGGTAGTGGTAGCTACAACATCTGACAAAACTACATTCCTTTTTAAGGCATGCAATTTTTATCATATCTAAGCTTCAAGGAACCTTTTAGTTGTTCTCTTATGATTTATATTCCACTATAGATGCATTGGGAGATATATTCCACTTTCCTCTATTTGAATTTTTTTGTAATCAATTGACATGGGAATAAGACAGAATTTGGAATCACTTTCCAATTCTGAGACTTATTCATTGGTCACCTAATCATCCAAGGGAAAATTTAAGAAGAAGAAGACCAAGACAAAATCTACATTAGGTAGTGAGATTTCCTCCAAGTCTATGTAGAATTCACATTAAAAATACTAATCAATATGTAAAATTGACAAATCTTCCAAGTATGATGAGTTTTCCTCTAAGAAAAAGAAGAAATCAAATATTTACCCTTAATGTTTTGTGGAAAGGAGCAACATGCAAATACGATATGTTGAAAGAGGCTAGAGGTATTAGAAGAGGCCATGCAATATCACACATTTCACCCTCTAATTCTTCTTTGGTCGGAATAGGTAAGGGTCATGTACTTTTATCATAGGCTTCATCTTCAGCACATAGTTAGATTATATACTCTAGAGCCTCACATCATATGACACATTCATCTAATCTACTTGAGTCTCTTTCTAAAAGTATTAATTTTTAGATTAAAGTGTGTAACTCTTCATAGATTTTAGTTTTGGGTTCAGGGAATGTAGCACCCCTCCATTTTGTATCTTTTGTTCGACAATGTTCCTCTTTGCATGTTGTTTCTATTTATGTTGTGACTTTGGAACTTGGTTATTATTTGACCGCTAACTGTTAAGCGATGCAAACATTATATTTTAATGTGATGGAATTTTACTTTGATGTTATCTTTATGGTATGTTTTGGATTAATTTAGCAAATATTTGAATTAATGATGTTTTATGCTTTTGATCATATTATTGATGTTAGAATCATTAGTTAGTATTTTGTATTGGTGAAGGGGACGGAATTGTATCACTCGCTTGCGAGCGCCCTACGATTCTGATATTTCCTCTTCACAGTGTGTTTGATCATATTATGTATATATGCATGTTCAATATACTCTTTGTTCGCAAGTTGATAGGTACATGACATCGACTCCACCTGGTTCACAGGTTTGAGTATGTCTAGTGGCCAACGGTATTCGATTGGAAGATAGTAGCTAGGTTTTTCGTGCCAAGTCATCACCCTAGTCATAGTGTGTCGTCGAGTTGTCATCAGGTTTATTTGTTTTAATATGGTTCATTCCTCCCTAGTTATTTATTTAATTTCATATTTTAAAGGTTATTAAATGGCTTGTGTAGTTAAAATGATGACTAAATATATTTGGTTGCCATGTTGAAAGGTAGTTATTTATTGATTAATTTCATTTATTTAATAAAATAGTCTAATCTTGGATTAGATTTATTTTATTGACTAATTAAATTAATGGGGACAATTTGAATTAAGTTAGTTGTTTTGGCATTATGAGATATTTTGATTTAAATTAGAAAAATGAAAATATGCTTTAAATTGCACTTTTTGAAAATAAAAAGGTAAAATAAATTCTTTACAAAATTTTAAATTCTTTTTGTAAAAATAAATTTTTAAATGCATGAAATTCTATTTGGAAATTGAAATTTGATTTTAATTTATAAAAATGGAAATCATGTTTGGATATTTAGAGAACATTAAAATAAAAATGAAAATTTGTTTTAAATAGCATTTTTTTGGAAAATTATAGATAAAGTAAATTATTTGCAAAATTTGAATTCTTTTGTTTCAAAGAAATTTAGAAATGCATGAAATTTCAATTGGAAAGTGAATTGGTTTTAAATTTTAAAAGAAATGAAAATATCCCCAAAATTGCAATAAATTTAGTGGGTGGGATACTTTTAGGGGTTTGACCAAATTTGGGGAAACCCTATGTGAGCAAATGAAATTTCATTTTAAATTTTAATTTGGAAATTGTGGAGACAAAAAAAAAGGAAGAGGAGAAAGGATTTGGCTATTGTTCTTGGATTTTTGAAGAAGCAAAGTGGATTTCTTGGTTGAGCTAGAATCAAAAACAAGATTTGAAAGCACCATTTTGAGTTCTTCAAACTTTGGAGAAAAACCAGGTTCCCTCTTTGTTTTTTTGTTTGTTTTGTTTTAATTTTGAAATGTTTTGCAAATTTTCATTATGTTGTTGGAAAGGAATAAACTTTGTTTGATTTGTGAGGAAAACCATGTCAAATCTTGTGTATAAACTTGCAAAAACTCTGTTGAAATCATGGGAAAGGAAACAAGAAAATAAATTCAAACCATAGAAAATGAGAAGTTGCACAAAAGAAATTCCCGGTTTGAGTTTGAAATTAAGAATTTATGTTTGCAAATTATGCCGCTAGGTATTTTGGTTGTGTGGAAAAGTTTGGTCCAATTTAACTGTATAAGGTAAAATTTTATATATAATATAAATATACTAGTAATACACACACACACACACACACACACATATTTATTTATTTATTTATTTGTATTCACAGTGAAATGTTTTCTTTTAAAAAATGAAAATTTCATTCTGGTTTTTCATAGAATAGAGGAGGGTTTTTTTTTTTGAAATTTATTATAAAAAGAATAAATAAATAAAAATGTTTATTGTTTTAAAGGGGTGGCACAGCTGTGGCTGCTCACAGCCGCACCCTATGGAGGGTGCTGCTGTGTGCAGCGCCCCCCACTTATTGTGGGGGAAGCACTACCCACAGCAGTGCCGCCTCCACAGGGGGAGGCTGGGCACAGCCATGGGCTACGTCCTCCTCCATTTTGGGGGGGGTCAGCCCCAACAAAATTTTTAATTTTTTTTCTTTTTAAATTACTTTATTTTATTTAATAATTTTATATTATATATTTATAATATAATATATATTTATAATACAATATATATATAATAATTTTATATTATATATATTATATATTATGTGTATATATATATTATATTATTATTTAAATAATTTTTTTTATAATTTTATATTTTAATATATATATATAATTTATATTGTAATTGGTTGGGAATTGGAATTGTTTTTAGATAAATAATTATTTAAATAATATTTATATAATTAAACATATATGTATATAATGGTATATATACAGTAGGTATATATTTGTATATATGTATGTTTAACATATATTTATATTTAAATATATTGAGTCTGTGATGATTATGTTTATTATAATTGATTGGAAAGAAATTAGTTTTATAACAAATGTTTTATTTAGAAAGTTGATTTTATAAGCAATTGATTTATTTAAAAAGATTGTTTTAATCATTATGTAGTATTGAACAAATGAAATTAAATTGTTAGCTTTTTAAATTCCTAAATGTTGCCAAGGTGATTTGATTTACCTTGAGTATGTGCAAATAATGTTAATTATTTAATTGATTTCATGCACTATGTCATTGTTTGGCTTGGATTTAAGAAATCCTAACATTAGATAATCAAATTGTCTGAGATGCTTTCTAAATGATGTTTTCGTTCTTTCTCGATGTTGGGAAAATGGGGTTATTTGTCTAGTAAGTCTTCCAGAGGAGTTATTCTATGTTGGGATATTTTATGTGGTGGTTCGATTTGTGAATTGCCTTGGGAAATGCATATAGTTGCATCATGTTGTTTCACCCGATTTTTACGAATGGGGATAGTTTGTATCTTCTTGGGATTATGAGAGGGTTATGTGGTTTGTGCCTCCATTGGAAGGAGTGGGTTTTGTATTTTTTTTTCCTCCAGTGTTTGGAGTGAGTTTCATTTGTTCATTGCCTCCTTGGATTGGAGAGGTCGTTTTATCTAGTTTACCAACTGGATTGTGGTTTTGTACCGTGTGTGTTGTCAATAGGATAGTGGCTCTTTGTGGGGGTCTGGCACACAAAGGGGTGCCTGGGTAACTCACCTAGGGTTTAATCAAGTGATAATTTAAAAGAATTAATGAAGAACTTTCACACTAATAAGGATATCGAATTCATCTCTCATGAAGCATGTGTTTGTTAAGGCTCGAGATGAGACGAGATGCATAGTTTTGCATTAGGGTCTGGTAGCCGATAGAGGCAAGCCAGGGTAACCCAAGATGGGGATCTAGTAGCCTAGGAAGGTTGAGCTAGGGTAACTCATAGCAATTTATGTATCACACTCTTCCTACGTCAGCAGTCAGTTAGTTATTGTGTGGATGTACAGATGATGTACATGATCTTTGTTCTCTGGAAGCATTGTAACTTTGTGTTAAGTGATATTGTGGTTGTAGTTGTTTTAGTTTAGTTATGTTTTAGCTTGTGTCTAGAGGTAGATGGTCTTGTATAGGAATTCCTGGTTACTATCTCCTAGCATGGGGGGTCAGCCTTCGGGTATCACATGGTTGGGTGGAATGTAACGTGCACCCTAATCCATTGAGTCTTCTTCTTATTTGTGTGGATGAGACTTCCAGTTGGAGAGCTCGTGGGATCATGTTTCTTCTCATGCTTTATTCTATCAGTGATTATTGTAATTTATTACCCCTCATTTGTTATCGAGGTGGATGTTGTAATTTGTAATCATGTTTATTGGATTTACCTCATTCGAGGAATGAGTGTTATAATTGTATTGTAAATTGTTGTTATCTGAAATCAAGTGGTATCTCTTATCCTTTTATGTATTTTATCTTGTATGGATTGTATGCGTTCTTAGTTTGTTAAGTATTTTAAATGTTATGTTTTATTCATGAACATTCTTGTTTGGGTTTAAGTAACTCAGTCTCGAAACCTTAGGGGATTGGTTGGCAATGCTTAGTGAACTTTCATGTTAATTGTACTTAACCAAAAAAAAAAAAAAGTTATTGTGTTTGAGTAGTTAATTGCAACTTCCTCTAGGGTTGCATGGTGAGACGCTATAGGGAATATACAAATGATTGATGCTCACATGAAGGATGTTCTCCTTGTTCTTGATATTTCTACTAATCTACTCTTTGTCTATCAAAGTTATCACAATAGGTGGTAATATAGTTGAGCTCTCACCCAATGATGTTTTCATCCATGATCTCCATGATCTAGAAAAAATTATTACTTCAAGGAGAATTGATCATGAGTCCATGTTATACAATTTCATTTTTTTTTTTTCATTTTGTTGTCCATTACACATTGTACATGTAGATTGCTTAAGTAGACTTTGGTATGAACATTTTGGTTATGTCAACTATAGGTATCTATAATATTTGAGTATATAGGAAATGGTACTTGATCTTACTAAGGTTTCTTGCATAGAGGGTGATGCAGGAGCATCTAGGGGTGCTAGTAATCATCAACCAAAAAGAAAGTATTTTAATTTTTATTGTTTCCTAAGGCTTGGTAATTATGTATTTGGAGAATAAATTGCAATATTAGGTAAAAATATTATATTAAATAATTGGCCTATATTTTAATGTTGTAAATTTTGGAGTGGGAGATAGCCTAGATGGTAATTTTGAAACTTGAAATTCAAAAATCTAATCTTGGCATGGACTCTTAGGAGTTACAACTTGTGAAAACTCATTAAGACTCCTAAGTTGTAGCAATGGAGAATCTAGGCACCCATATTGAGTTGATTGTCCTTTTTCTAATTTGGGTCCCTATTTGTGAGGAGTGGGAATCCAAGTGTCATATTATTTTGGAAATTTCTTGGAAGTGGATAGGAATCTATGCTTTTTGAGCATTTAATATGCTCTTTTAATGAATTTATGATGATTTTCCCATATTGGGCATATCAAAAAGGAGTTACAAAGGAGGGTGTGGCTTCTTTTGTGGAAGGTTGAGACTTAATAATTTTTAGATTGTCATTTTCTAGAATTTGGAGGAGAGGTTCTAAGCATAGTTATTGGTGGATAAATCTAAGACTCCATGATTTTGCAGGTTTGAAGATGTTTATGTAGTAAAAATTGGATTTGTGAGTCTAATGTTTATTGCAGTAGTGTTTTCCATTAAAGATTGCAAGTTGTAAGAGTTGAAATCTTGAGAAAGGAGTGGATTGAAGGAGATAATTTGGTATTTGATCTTTGTTGTTGTATATCTGATTTATATTAGTTTTGTAATGGTTTTCATCAGCCCACATGGCTAAAAATCAATGTAATTTCAAATTTGATTAGTTTGGATGAGAAGCTAAAGTCACTTCTTGTAGATTTTTGTGACATTTCCAATCATTTTATAAGTTTCATAGTTTTTTATTATGAGTTTGTGTTTGAGGGTTTTATTCTCCATTATATCAGTGGTATCAAATCGAGAGTTTTCAATTGTCTAGGTAGAATCATTGATGTGAGGTAGTTATCACCAAGACCCTGGGGGTGGACTGTGTGTGGTTTGTAAACAAATTATTGAGTGAGGCAATTTACATGTGTAGAACCTAAGGGTTTTGGAAAAAAGTGTTAAAGATTTGTGAGGCCTTAAGGATGGAAATGAGGAAGAAGAAAATGACTTATGTCATTGGATGGATTTTGACGATTCTTGGACTTGAGAAAATTAGAGAGAGACTTTGGAAAACTAGAGAGAGAGAGAGAGAGAGAAGAAATAAGACTTGGAATTATAAAGTTGCAGCAAAATGTGGATGAAATAAGAGAGGAGATTGAAAGGAGAAAATAGTAAAAGAGAAGAGTTGAAGGTAATTTTGATTATATTTATAATGATGCTTTGATTGTAGGAAAGAAAGAAGATGCAACAAATTTTCATGCATGTACAAAAAAAGAAGAAGAAGAGGATAATCTCTTATTGAAAGAAGAGATGAAAATGATATTTTTTGAAAGGAAAATGTTGGATGAATGTGATAATAATATGAAGGAAAATAAAAAAGTGAGCAATGAAGAGAAGATAGCAGTAGAGGATGGAAAGAATGAAGATGTAGTTGTGGCTACAATGATAGATATTGAAGATGTTGTAGTAGATGAGGAGGAGGGAAAATTTGCAACAATGAAAGAAGAGGTAAACTTTAATCTTTTTGAATTTAGTGATGAGGAAGTTAATATGAAATTTTGCATATTTTTGAAGTGGATAAGGAGCTAGTGCAAGCAGATAGAAAGAGATCATATAGTGTCATATTGATTTACAGATGTTGCATATTTGTATGTAGAAGTTGTCGAGTATTACACAACGGAAACTTAGTGGAGGTGGTTGGTTAGTGGTGGGATGGATCCCATGAATGAGGAGCAAAGATGAAAGAGTATTTGGAGGAGGAGGAGGATACGTGGTGGATGTAAATCCACAAGAGGAGAGAAGAATGGTGAGCATATTTTTTGGAGGAGAATGAAGCTAGTTCTAATAAGATGTTAGAAGAAGAGGAAGAAGAAATCATTTCAACTTACAATTTTTTTGCAATCTAAAAGGATGGTTCTACCATTCAACTCCACTTTTGTGAGTCTATACTCACAAACTTCCTCCCCAACGTGTTTGATGAGGGAGCATCCAGGGGTATTAGCAATCAACATCAACCAAAAATAAAGTATTTTAATTTTTCTTGTTTCCTAAGGTTTGATAATTATGTAGTTGGAGAATAAATCGCACTATTAGGGGGTAAATGCACGAAGTTGAGTCCATGAAACGTGGAAGTTTTTTGCCTTAGCCAAAAAAATGAAATCGGCATCAGAGAAACGGGATCCCGATTTTTCCCGACGGGATCCGTTACGGTTCGGGATCCAAGCCTAAGACCAATGGGATCCCGCTTTTTAAAAATCGGGATCCCGTTCCCGTCGGACTCCGAACCAACGAGGGCGGATCCCAATTTTTCGGATCAATAGATTTATTTGTAAGGATCCCGTATCTGGGATCCCGATTTTTACATCGGGATATACTATTATTTATTTTTTTTAAAAACAGTAGTTTTCATTTCTGCGGACGGGACCCCGAGTTGCCTGGCGACAGCGACATCAACACCAGCTACAGGTACGCCACTTCTTCACTTTTTTTAATTTGAATTGAAATTTTAAAAGAAATACGTTAATTTACATGCTTTTTTTTCAATTTATGTCATATTTTAATCATTTTTTTAATTGTTATATTATAATTCAATAGTTGTCAAATTAGATGAAAATTTGCAATAAAATTTAAACGTTTTTTTATAAAATTGAGAAAAAAAAACATTGAATTGTGTGTTAGAAACAAATTTTAACTTTTAAATCTTAAATTGATCGATTAAACCCAAAAAAAATTGATTTTAAAAACCCTAATTCAAACAAAACAAAAAAATTTGCATTTCAAAACCCTAGAGATTGAAATGATATAAAACATCGCATTTACAAATCCAAATCGAACTTTTTGAAACCATAAATTCAAATCAAACGAAAAAAATTGAATTTGAAAACCCTAGTTCGAATTGAAACGAAAAAAATTCATTAAAAACCCTAATTGTTTAAAACTGAAACCCTAAATTGAATTGGAACAAAAAAAATTGTTAAAACCCTAAGTTTGTTATAACTTGATAAGTCTCGCAACCTTGAATAAATTTTCTTATTTTATTTATATTTTTGACCAAAAATGGTTGTCACTCACTAATAATAGACTTATCTACTCTCAAATGACATGCTAATATATAATTACGCTTCTCCTTGATCAATTCTCCCTCATTGAGCTTCTAAGAATTCATAAATAACTACCCGTAAAAATAACATCTAATTTTGAATAAAATAATCAAGTCACTTCTATCTATATTTACTAGTTCATTAAATTATTTCCATGCCTCCATATATTTAGGCCTAGCTTCATACAAATGTTTCAACTCTTCAAATCCAACTACCTCTATTATCATCTCTATTAACAAATTTTGTCTCCTACTTATTACATCAACTACCTTATTTGAATTTCCACTTCTATGCTATAGTGCAAAAGTATAACAACACTTATCATGCATTTGCTATGTACTATTGTTATGGTGATGTTCTATTTTTAACAATATGTTGATTGTGTTTTATTGAGTTTTGTCCATGGTAATTTTCTAGGTAGTATAAAAATTAAAAAAGTGCACTCATTTCATTTCGTATGTAACCCTCTAGATGGGTTGAGTGGATGAATAAGGGGAAGAGTAATCAAATTCTCATTCAATAGGGTTTGAAGCACATAAGCTAGAGTTCCACTCAATTTTGTAAATATCCTAGTTGTTTGATGCTTAAAAGAAACAACATTAGAAGTAGTATGAATATGATTAGTGTTATTTTAGATTCTTTCTTATGATTACCCTTTTTAACTTGGAAGGGTAAGAAGGTATAGAATTTATATGTGAGGACACACATTTCAAACCATTAGAAATAAGTAATTTGTTTTTTTCATCTTTGACATGAGCACAAAAATTCATGAAAGAAGCATAATTGTAAAAAAAATCACTATCACATATATAGTGGATAGTAAACCCTTATAAAAAAATCCCTTGCAATTTGTAATTAGGAAGTTGATGTTTCATTTTAGCACAAAGTAATTTAAATCAAACATAGATAATCATCAATATGCTCATTAGATCCTTGGGAACACTCTAATAAATTTGAAACAATAGGTTTGAAGTCCATAATCTTGTGAAAATGGCCAAGCAATGTTGTAGCTCTAATTGATCAAAATAATGAATGGAGCCAAGAGGCAATGAGTAGAACCACTGAATAACATAGACACAGAGTGAGAAAATAAATTAGCCAAGGATAACTTCTACACTAGTGCATCTAGAGTAGAGGTGGGGATGGTGATAGTAGTAGTAGCATGGGTGACAATGGAATGACCATAAAGGCAATGAGAAATAAGAGGCAATGATACAACATAGACAAATTATAAACAACACTTTAAGGTGAGGAAGGTCAAACATTAACACAATTAGAGGAGGGGATAACACTAGGAGTAGAGCACTAGTAGGCACACAAGAAGGAATGGAACTAGTGGGATTAGAGATAAGTGGTTCACTTGTAGACGAAGAGGTGGAAATGGTACTAGAGGAACATAAGAGATGGGGGTCACACTAGAAGTGACAACAAGAGATGTAGGCATTATGAGAGGATCTACCTCAAGATGAGAGGATGAAGGGAAAATGAAAGAGCAAGATTGAGTGGGTTGCAATGAGAAGATGCACCTTGCAAAAAAGAAGAGGTGATCATAGTACCAATGTCATGAAGAATCTATGTATGTAAAGAGCTTTGAGCAACCAATTATAAACAAATGTAGATAATTATGTTGAAGAAGTGACATTAACAAGCTCTCCAACAAGTAATTTTTTACTAAAAAAAAGATTTTACTTATCCACATGTATATCATGATTATAATTAGATAACTCATTATAGTTAACCTTAATGAACCTTAATAAAAATCTCTTTATTGACAAAAATAATAAACGATTTAAAAATTTCATTACCTTATGCCATGTAATTGTTTCCTAGGATCTTGCAGCATGTAGATCCCCTTAAGCTATCCTATTACCTTAAACCCTAAACTCTAAAGTCTAAACCCTAAACCCTAAAGCCATCATTTTTTCTTTAAAGGCTCTTAATGAAATTTGGTTGCCTTCGGCAACTTCACCAAATTTTATTCATTTGAGCCATGCCATTTTCTCCTAGGACCTCACTAGACGTAAATCCCCTTAAGCCATCCTGTCACCCTAAATCGTAATTCAATTTTCTTAAGGGGTTGACAATATGACATTTCTTAAGGGGATTAAAGAAGTTCTTAAAATTTGGTGATCAAAGTTGCCCAAGGCCCAACCAAATTTAACAATAATAAGATCCTGCAAGATTATACAATATCAATTTAGTTAATTGTATTTTCATTCAAATAACATGTGCCTTAGACATATAAATGAGGCTTACATATAATTTTATCATTTGTATTCAATTATTTAAGGCCATTTATATTGAATGGTTTAACTTGGTATTTCCTAAACATGTATCTTACATCTTGAAATTACAAATCTAATGCAGGTTCACTCATATCTTGAAGATCTCATGGATCCATTCAATAATATTCGCAATCCACCTCCACGCCATCCATCTCCAACACCTTCACCTCCACCTCCGCCCACTCCACCTTGTAACCCCCCACCTCCACCACCGAAATCAATGAGCATGCTCATTTGCAAGCACAAATCAATGCTTCTAGAACCATCCAAGATCAAATCAACATTATTCAAAAGAATGAAGAATATGCGCACCTCTGTGAGGATGTTTTGCATCTAGGATGCAAACCCTTAATTGATGTTGTGAGGGGCTATGGTTGGGATCGTAGATGAGCACGACAATGGCTAGAGGAGAGGAGAACTCCTAATTTTGAAAAGGAAAACACAAAGAAATGAATATCTATGCAGTAGAGAGCCATAATAGTTTATAAATTAAAACAATGATCTTAAATAGTTATGAATTTATAAATTTGGTGAGCGATGGATATTTTGTGTGATGAATTTATAAATTTGGTTCCAAATGGATATTTTTAGTGACATGAATTTATGATTTTGGTTCTATATGGATATTTTTAGTGACATGGATTTGTGAAGTTGGTGGAATTTATGAACTTATAATGAATAGTATATAATAGTATATATTTAATGACTATCTATTAGATCATGATTTCTCCTGCTGAAAAATTGTGTGTGTGTTAAAGACATAAAATGAGATTTTGTGAATGTTTCAAGTTTATTGTTTAGTATGTATGTGCATGTATTAAAAATTTGCATAATAGTTCTTAAATTTTGAAATTTGTATATGTATGTATGTATAGTTTAGTTTAATGATTTGTACGCATGCAAATTATGTATCATATTTTTTATTTTAAATGTACATGTACATACATTTAATTTTTAATTTTGTATGGACATGCTCTTGAGTTGAACAATCAATGTATATATATGTGCATTTCAATTAAATATATGAGCTTAATATATATACATTGCTCATCCTATTTCAATTAAATATATGATCTTAATTTTTGTATGCGCATGGGTCCTATTTTGTATGATTTTAAATGCAGGTGCACATTATATCAAGCATATATCATGGATGATTTTAACATTGATGATATCATCAATCCACCACTTGAGCCACAGCCAGATCCGCCTCCCTCCCCCCCTCGACCTCCCTCCCCACCTCCACCTCCACCTCCACCTCCACCTCCACCTCCACCTCCACCTTATATGCCACCTCCAGCACCTATGGCATCTGATGAGGCTCGCTTGAGAGCACGTATAAATGATCAAGTTGCATCCTTACAGACATAAATCAATGCTATGCAGAGTCAAGCATTGATTGCACCACATGTGAGACGTTTTGCATCTGTAATGCAAAACGTTGTTGATTCCATTAGGATGATCGATTCTGATCTTGATAGGCATCGACGAGAGAGAGAACAAATGAGACAATTTTATTACGATGGTATCTCTTATAAACAAATAATAGACCTTAAAATAACAAAATCCCATCAGCCTACTTTCTGTGATCAGTTGCAGACAACCCACATTCCACTTAACAAATCTAGAATATACATGAGATTATGCGTACATCCTGAGATGATTGCACATTTTGGGATTAAGTGGTATATAGTTTTGATAGTCCCCACATGCTAATTAGAGATTAGCCCATTGCATTTTAAGAAAAGCGTATGTAGAGTTTGTTTTGGGGCAAAAGTCCAATTATTTTGATTTTAGATCATTTCAAGGTGTTGGTGGCGGCATGCCACAACAGAGATTAGGGGCAAGGGTTGATCCCCGATGCCCCGTGCATGCACAAACCCTTGTTGTTGCTCCTGGTCCTCCCATTCTTGCACCTATACATCATCAAGCTCTGGTCTCAACATTAGGTTCCCTTAGTACACTCGCAAGAGACCTTGATCAACTAACCTGCGATAAGTGGGAGCATAGAGCGATGATGATGATGGAGAGTTTTTTATGGAGCCAGTCCGATTACTACTCGAGTGTGAGACCCATCCCCATATATGTACTAGTTGTCATCAAGTGGTATGGACGTCGGGCTACACCTAGTTGGTGAATGAGGGGAGAGAGATACGGCGGTGGTTCATCACAGTGCATCAGTTCATTTGTAGAGTTCCTCAAATAGCCGAACATCACCACGAGGACACTACGATACCAGTATAAATATGCATCTAGATGTCTGAGAACTCATTTTATAATATTTTTATGGTTGTATATATCAAAGAAAAGTTTGCAATACATCTTAACAATCAATTTTTGGTTATGCGGTGTACTTTACGATGCAAGGCAATCATCGTACCACTTGATTACATATGTCATTACCGGTCATGTGGCAACCCTTATGGGGTATTTTGATTTCATTTTTAAAATTATATATGAAATCGCAGAATTATTTAACGAGTTTTTAAATTTATAAATTGGATCCACATATATGTTTCAAAAATATTTATGTTGGTTTAAGTGAGTCAATTGGCTTCCACGTCGATTTTTCCTGAGGGATTGTCGAGCACTCCTCCACTATCGGTCGTCATAGATCCGGGGAAGGTACATTCATATTGTAAATTGTCTAAAGTTTACATTAGTATAGTTACAATTTAGGTTTGAATTCACTAGATATATGAAGCATGCATGTACACTTGTAAATATTATAAGCATTAAATGTCTATGTACATGTATGTCTAGGTTGATACAATAAGAATGGGCATTGGGCAAACATTTGATGTTCTGGGATTTTCGTGGGGAGCCCTTGTTTCGAGGTTGCCACAAAACTTTCTAAAAAAATGTACAAACTTGAATATATATGTATATATTAACCTAATTGAATTGTACATGCTTTAATTTTGATCTTGTAGGACTTTGTTGGTGCAACTTTCAGCCCTAACCCAGACATAGTTACACCACCAGGAGCACATGTAGAGCAGGCCTCAGATGAAATGGTAATTTTATTTTTTTATTATATTTAAAGTGAATTATAAATTTTAAATTGAATATATACATATTAATATGATATTTTCACATATTCTTTTTCTTTTATAGCATGAGACACATCATGTAGTTGAGCATGTACAGACAGGTCCTGGAGAAGAGCCTAGTGCACAACCTCAGAATACGGTATGTAATTAAAATATGATAAATTCTGAATTAAATTGAATAAAAAAAAAATAATTGTAGAGTTGTACATCTAATTTTGAATTTCTTTGTCTTGTTTATGTAGACTGGTTTAGAGAATTTAGAGGTTTCTTCAGGCTCACCAGAGCATCCAGATTTAGATATGGTGGTAATTTAATTTTATGATCGATTATAAATAAAATTGTCATTAAATTATTTTTTATTGTCTTACATCTAATTTCATCTTTCTCTTATGTACAGAGTGTTTCAGGTCATCCACATAGTCCGCATGGTGTGAAGAGGTCTCTTGATTATATAGACAGTACATGACCTACAAACATGTGATTTTATGTGTTTTATATTTCTTGTAACTTATCATGTACTCTGTTGGACTTTATTTCATGTGTGCTTAATATATTGGTTTCATACACTTAATATGTTACATAAATTATGGACTTTATTATTGTTTGAAATTTTAATTTACGCATGTACATTTATGCATTTTATGTTCATAGTGAAGACATTAATATAGGACATTAATGTGAAATTTACTGACTTGACTTCATAATTGTAGAATAATTTTAGGTATAATCTTCTTTTCAATGAACAAGAAGATATTTTCCTTCTAATGTATTAATTTTAATTTTATGAGAGAAAATTTATGTGGATTTACCTACTTATTTAGTTCTATAAATTGAATTTTACCTCATTGTTGGTGCACTTGGAATTGCTCTAAACTCTTAAGCAAATAAAATTCTTTATAGTGAAAAAATCTAACAAGATATTGATATAATTAGCTAATGTACATATTTATAAAATGACACCATTAGTTTCTCACTAGTAATGGAAAAAAGTGTTCCTACTAAAAATTAAGGAAAGAGGTAATCATTAGAAAAAATATAAATTATGATAACATAAGAATGTGTATATGTAAAACAATTGTAACCATTAGGTGATGAATACGTAGTGTACACACATGATAAATTTAAAAAATGATGAATATGGAGCTCAATCCAACGGAAAATTAATTTCATCATTGTTTCCCCCATTTAGAATATCATGATTGTGTGTCGTGTATGAAAAATGAATAAAAGTCTTGTCTCCATGTGTCAATAACAAGAAAAATAAGTAGAATATCACATAAATTATGATAACATAAGAATGTGTATATGTAAAACAATTGTAACCATTAAGTGATGAATACGTAGTGTACACACATGATAAATTTTAAAAATGATGAATATGAAGCTCAATCCAAAGGAAAATTAATTTCATCATTGTTTCCCCATTTAGAATATCATGATTGTGTGTTGTGTATGAAAAATGAATAAAAGTCTTGTCTCCATGTGTCAATAACAAGAAAAAAAAAAGAATATCACATAAACTATGTACATAAGAAATAGAAATATGACCCACCAAATTTTCTCTGTGAATTAAGGTTAGGGTTATAGGATAAAACTTTGGGTAAAGGTTAGGATTAGGAGACAACTAGAGTTAGGGTTAGGTTTCAATTAGGGTAAGATACAACAAGGCTTAGGGATAGGATTAATTTTAGGACAGGGTAAGGGTTCATCTAACACTAATTTATAAGTTGTCAAAACAAATAATGACGTCTTAAGGGGGTGTCTAAAGGGGTCATAATAGAGCGTCTTAAGGGGATGTCTTAAGGGTTAGAATATGTCTTAAGGGGATGTCTAAAGGGGTCATAATAGAATGTGTTAATTAAGGGGATGTCTTACGAGGTCTTAAGGGGATGTCTAAGGGGGTCATAATATAACATGTTAATTAAGGGGATGTCTAAAAGGGTCATAATAGAATGTCTTAAGGGGATGTCTTAAGGGGTTATAATATGTCTTAAGGGGATGTCTAAAGGGGTCATAATAGAATGTGTTATTAAGAGGATGTCTTAAGAGGATGTCTAAAGAGTCTCTTCGAATGTGTTAATTAAGGGGATGTCTTAAAGGGGTCTTAGGGGATGTCTAAAGGGGTCATAATATAACATGTTAATTAAGGGGATGTCTAAAGGTCATAATAGAATGTCATAAGGGATGTCTTAAAGAGTTTATAATGTCTTAAAGGGGATATCTTAAGGGGGATGTCTAAAGGGGTCATAATAGAATGTGTTAATTAAGGGGATGTCTTGAGGGGATGTCTAAAGGGTCATAATAGAACATGTTATTTAAGGGGACGTCTAAATGGGTCATAATAGAACGTCTTAAGGGGATGTCTTAAGGAGTTAGAATATGTCTTAAGGGGATGTCTAAAGGGGTCATAATAGAATGTGTTAATTAAGGGGATGTCTTAAGGGGTCTTAAGGGGATGTCTAAAGGGGTCATAATACATGTTAATTAAGGGGATGTATAAAAGGGTCATAATATAACAATAATGTATGCATGATATTTAGTGCATTATAGAATTAGACATAAAGTTTCAAAGTAGGAAAACATGCACATTTAACAAAAAAAATATATAGAATATATATTTGATACATAGAAGTACACAGAGTATGTTTAGTTCTGTAAGTATGTATGTACATATATGTCATCTCAAAACAATGTTTACAAAATTTAGATATGCAATCTCAAGAAAATCTCAAACTCGTGCCTAGAATGTAGTAGTTCTTCACACCACCTGATATATAAAAGGTACAAGCAATATCAATGAAATCATCAAAACATACATATTTTAATTTATATAAAACTATCTATATGTACATAACTCAAGTACCTGCATTTAAAAGTATTCGAGGTTGAATGCAGGCATCCTCTCCTTTTGTTTTAAAGTATGAGATCAATGCAATGATGGCTTTAGGATACAAAAAATGACAACAAATCAATTTTAACTATTTATGTCCAAGCAATATCAATATGTAATAAAAACATGTATTTAAATATAGTTTAACTAATAATTACCTGTTTTTACCAAGTATTCCATGTTGTCTAGGTTGAATTTGCATAGACTAGATCCTTTTGTGATTATGCCTTAAGGATATATAAAAGAACAATTTAAATCAATTTCAACTAATAACACACTTGACCAATGTCAAAACATGTATTTAATGTATTTAAAAGGACAAAATAAAACCAAAACTATATTTACCTGTATTTACTTAGTCCATTGTACCATCTGCATCCTCTCTTTTTTGCAATGCATCTATTATTGCCTCATGCTCTTCCATAGAAATTGACCATAGTAATTTTTTTGAAGGTCTTCCACGATAGCTCTACTTTTATATTTATTTCCGCACAAATGTGAATATTAATCTTTTTATGTGTTTCATGAGTCTTGAATGCGGGTAGACCATTCTTTCTTCTCAGAGTATTTTCATAGCCAAGTGCCAACAACCACCACGATCCTATTGGAAAACATGTTCAAAACCACCATCAAATAACTTCTCAAAATTTACTTAAGGGGATCAAAGACTTGTTCTAAAAAATTGCTTAAGGAGATCTAAAACTTGTTATCAAAATTTGCTTAAGGAGGTGTCTTAAGGGGATCACCGTACCCGTTGGATAATGAAAGCCATCATCATCTTCTCGAGGTGTTAACAACTTATGTTTAGTTTCCACACAACGAGCCAACCAATATTCTGTTTGCTCTTCATTCCCCTCAGGTGCAATAACTGCATACACATGTCCTACCAACAAAATTCGATTTAATAAATTGTGCATATCCATATAACTAATTTAGTGATAAAAATAACTTAATAAAACAAA
The DNA here is from genome assembly GCA_007258455.2 of Sequoia sempervirens. NCBI lineage: Eukaryota > Viridiplantae > Streptophyta > Pinopsida > Cupressales > Cupressaceae > Sequoia > Sequoia sempervirens. The sequence continues at coordinate 435,866,648 of VDFB02193867.1, forward strand.
ATAAAATGAAATAAATTAAATTAAAATTACCTTCTTGTACAAGGTCTGAAACGATCATAATCTTCAGATGCAAACAATTGATCACATTTTTCTTCAATAGTTATTTCATATTGATTGTAATGCTTCTGGTGTCAGCGATCTTTCTTTGCCCTTTGTTCAGCCATTACGTATTTCTGGCTTCCCAATTTCACGAGATACAAAACTGGAAAAAACATGCAAGCTCCCTTGTCCAAATAGTCCATGTGCTTGTTGTCGCACTCCTAAATGAATGCCATTTAGTAGATCACTAATTGTCTCACAATCAACTCTAGATACAATGTTCTCTTCTTCCACCAACCAAAAGAATCGATGAACTGTAGAGTAATCACTCGAACCAAGTGCAGATAATCTTCTATTACACAAATCCACAATCTCATGTGCATTTTTAAATTTTACTGAATCCTCAAATTTTAATTGTTCTCTAGCAAGAATTCTTTTGACACACGCACCAGCTCCATCATGTTCTCCTTTACCATGCCCAGCTTCAAAAAAACTCCATATATATTTGGACATTAGAACATATGAATCCTAAGCAACCAATAGAACATTCTAGCATTTTTGAACTGCCCATTACATTATCGACTATATAAATTAATTTTCTTTCCTTATGGATTCCTCTTTCTTTTAAGAAACATAAAATATACTAAAACAATATTGAACAAACTTTGATGAATGTAACCGATTGTCACTCAAATAAAAATGATACTCCCTCAAAACTTTTCTATCATCCTCGGTGCTATCATCTACATGTCTATAAACAATATGGACAAACATAGCTACTTGCACAGAATTATAATACTGTGATTGAATTTCCTCTTACAGAGCTAGAGTACAATTTTCTGCAAAATCAACCACTGAAAGTATAGCACCAATTGGAAATGTGTTTCTACATGCGAAAATTGGCCATCAAACCATCGAGCATGTTAGAAGTGCATAACATATTTTGGTACAATTTTATTATTAAATTCACTCATAAATGCATGCACACTAACTTTTTATGTAACTAAATCACAAGCAGCTTTCCTATTTTCCATCTTTTAAAGAATCTTTGAACATTCCTAAATCTTTGACATCTACTAATTGTTGTCCAAAATCATGATCAACACTTTCATGCAAACAATTTCTTAAAAATAAAATATTTCGAGTTAATGCATTGTCGAGGAAATACAAGAACTTAAATAAAATAATCTATCATTAGATTTTCACAAAACAAACCTGAAATAAACCCTCTTATTGATTCAGGTGGCATATCAATACCACATTTCTGTATAATCATGTTAGAATGCAAGGTACAATGTATATATCGAAAAACATCATACAAATAACAAAATTGAACATGTATTTTACAACAACAAGATATTCGTTGTTTATTAATTTTTACATACCAGGGTTTACATTTTTCAAAAGACCTTTGACTTATTTTAATATTACTAGGTAACACTAAATCGCTACAAAATTTTCTATAAAATTTAGTTTGTGTTGTATCTAATAGGTGTTTTGGGTGAGGATCGCGGACTTTGGACCCCACCCTTAATTTTAAAACATCTCTAGCATTAGATGAAACCCTAGTATTATCATGCCAAAATTTTTCGATCAAAGATTTAATTTCAACACTCAATTTTATATCAGACCTTGGTAGTCGTCCACTGAAACTCCAACATTGATTGATAGGATCATTTTCTATACTTTCTCTTCTTTTTGCTGCTCTTAGTAATGTTTTAGGATGCATTTTTAAAACTTCACTAATATTGCTTACCATTCTTTTATTCAAAGTTGTTTTATTGACTATAGCAGTAGTTATAGCTCTTCTTGCTGCATTTTTATCTTTAGATCGACTATTTTTTCCAATAGATTGAATGGCACTAGCAACAATAGACATAGCATGTTTTAATGATTGATCTTTTCTTTTTGGTTTAACATAAAAGCCTAACCTTTTCATTACTTTCCTCATTTTTTGCATTCTCATCAATTGCATCATTAGTTGACATTGAAATGCAATATTTCTATGATAAAAGAATTCGGTGTATATTCTATTCGCATGCGTTCTTATTTGCCTCCAAGAAATTTGATCAGGATGATTATCTAAAACACCACTTCCAATTTTAAATAAAGTATTTTCATTAAATTCAACATCACATTCTAAATTTTCATCTTCATTTTCATCAACAAAACAGTTTTCATTTTCATTTTCATTTTCATCAACAAAACGGTTTTCATTTTCATTTTCATCTTCATTTTCATTAACAAAGCGGTTCTCATTTTCATTTTCATCAACAAAACGGTTTTCATTTTCATTTTCATTTTCATCAAAAATATAGGTTTTGTTTTCATTTTCAAGAAAATGATCATTTTGATTTTCATTTGCAACAAAAGATTTTTCTTTTTTGTTTTCAACAAATTCTATAAAAGTTTCATTTCTTTGAATATAGTCAATGTCAACATCATTATATCTAGCTTCTTGTAAATCTTCTACAAACAAATTTACCATGTCACTAACATGTGGATTTGAAGACGTACCTGGATTTGTGTATATTGAAACATTCTCCATAGCATTCAAAGAGGGATTTGAAGACATAGTAGGACTTGTTTGTATAATCATATTCTTCTCCAAATTGACTCCTTGCAAATTAGCTTCATGTACAACTATGGTATCTTCAATGTTTTCATCTTCAATAGTTGTTGAATTGGTTGTTCCACCATCGTTCATTGATTTTATTCTCATTCTTCTTTCTCTTTGTCTTTGTCTCTCTTTTTCTTTATTTGCTTCAACTTCTTGAGGAGTCAATGTCTTTTTTCTCTTATTACGAAATTTATCTCCCATAATTATAAAATTCTCAAGGACAGATGAATGTTAATAGTGAAATACTTCAAAATATTGAATCCAAATTGGAAGTTGAGTACCTATTACGCCAAAATTCTTCTTCTTGTGTTCCTCAAAACAAATAGAAAACTACCACAATTCCACTTTAAAAATTGTTCTCTTTATGCTTCATTTGAAAAATTCAATCCATATTGCAAATTTCACTTCAAAAATGGTGTAGATGATGCTCCCTTTGATAAAATCAACAAAAAATCAAATTGACCACCTGTAAATACAATAACATATGAAAAATAATTGATTTTCAGTGCTCTCGGCCGTACATGTCAAGTTGCAAAGTTGCAGAGTTGACAGTAATTGTCAACAGTGTTTTTAAATAATATAAAACGGGATCCCGTCTATAAAACGTGATCCCGTTTATAATAAAACGGGATCCCGATTACTAAACGGGATCCCGTCTACTAATAAATGGGATCCCGCTCCATAATCGGGATCCCGTTTATTAAAACCGACTCCGCGAGCCGTTGTGAAGGTAACGGGATCCCGTTACGTTTTCAACGGTCGAAAACGAAACGGGATCCCGATTATAACACGGGATCTCGTTTATTACTGAACGGGATCCCGTGTTATAATCGGGATCCCGTTTTTTGAAATTTGAATTTGGTTTTGCATTGTGGGCGGGTTTTTGCCAAGGTTTTAGGTTTGGGAATAGCTTTGGAAGTCTGAACCTAAGCCTTCAACCTGGTTTGACCTGCAAATTGTAAGCCTTAACAATGTTAAAGCAAAATATCGACTTTGGACATATGGTGACGACCTTTTTTTGAAAATTTTCTGACAAAATGAAAACCCATTTTAGATCAAACAATGCAGATTCTAAATATATAATTTGTTTTGCAATTGAATTATTTTTTGTATTTTTCAATTAATTTCTAATAAAATTGGTCCATAAACTTTAAATATCGAGTTTTTTACTATTTGAATAACTTTTGATCAACATAACATTTTGACAAGCGGATTGCAGAGAAAACTTCAGACAATTCTTTTCAATTTGAAAAAAAAAGTCAAAAAATGATAAGTTTAGGTCATCTTATGCATGTAGTACATGACGATTTTTCAAAACAACAAATCTGCCTAATAAAAAATTAACAAAAAAAAAATATTCAATAAAAAATTACAAAAATATCAAGAGCAAGGTTCAGTGAGTCATAAAACTTTTCCCAAAAGGATTTAGAAAAATACGATAATTTAAGTCAAAATATGGATGTCGTACACGTGCATGGTATGGTACAAAAAAATGACTTTTAAACAGTGGTTTTTTGAAATGCCTATTGAAACTCAATTTGTACAATCTGGGTATTGAAATAAATTACATATTTCGAAACTAGACTCCGAGCACTACATTTTATGATCAGTGACTTTTTTAAAGATTTCATCTCTAAGTGCTTTAAATTTTAAGGTCAAATGTGTCAAATACTGAAAATCAGGGAAAACACTTCCACTTTTTGGCCAAAAAGTGGACTCAACTTCTTGCACACACCCTAGGCCAAAATATTATATTAAATAATTGGTCTCTATTTTAATGTTGCAAATTTTGGAGTGGGAGATAACTTCTAGATGGTAACTCTGAAACTTGCAATTCGAAAAGATAATCTTGGTGTGGGTTTTTGGGATGTATAACTTGTGACAACTCATGAATGCTCCTAAATTGTAGCAATGGAGAATCTAGGTGCCCATATTGAGTTGGTTGTCTTTTCCCAATTTGGGTCCCTATTTGTGAGGAGTGGGAATCCAAGTTGTCACATTATTTTGGCAATTTATTGGAAGTGGTTAAGAAGATGATTTTTTATCAATTAATATGTTATTTTAATACATTTATGATGATTTAGAACAAAGGAGGGTGTGGTTGCTTTTGTGGAAGGTTGAGACTTGATAATTTTTAAATTGTCATTTTCCAAAATTTGGAGGATAGGTTTTGGGCATAGTTCTTGGTAGAGAAACCAAGACTCCATGATTCTGTAGGTTTGAAGATGTTTATGCAACAAAAATTTGATTTGTGAGTGTGATGTTTATTGCAATAGTGTTTTCCATTGAAGATTGTAGGTTGCAGGAGCTTGAATCTTGAGAAAGGAGTGAATTGAACGAGATCATTTTGTATTTGATCTTTGTTGTTGTATATATGATTTATATCAGTTTTGTAATGGTTTTCATCAACCCACATAGTTGCAAATCAATGTAAATTCAGATTTGATTAGTTTGAATGAGAAGCTAAACTCACTTCTTGCAGATTTTTGTCATATTTTCAAGCATTTTCTAAGTTGCATAATTTTGTATTGTGAGTTTGTGTTTGAGGGTTTGATTCTCCCTTGCATCAGAGAGAATTTTTTGAGGCTATGTTCTTGTAAAATATTATCAAGGTCCCTTTTCCCAAGGGTAAGGCCAACTATGCTTCTACCTTACTAGAGTTGGTACTTAGTGATCTTATGTCCTTTCCCACTTCTTCATTTTCAAGAGTCAAGTTTTTCTTACCTTCATTGATTATTAATCTCATCACAAATGGGTGTACTTTATTTTAAGTATAATAGGGATGTATTCACCAATTTTAGGAAATTAAGGATGTTCATGGAGAAGAAATTGAGTTCTTCTATTTGGAAACTTCACATAAATAATGAGGTGAATATGTGAACTAGGAATTTTAGTACTATCAAGCATAGATAATGACATTCATCTATTGATTGTCTAGAATACTAAGAGAGGGGGTGGTGAATTAGTATTCCATAAAACCATTTAGATGTAAGCCACAAAATTATTAAAGCACATATGACTACAAACCAGAATAAAGACATTGAAATGAACATCACACCACAAGACACATCAACAACAAATTTTTACATGGAAAACCCAAAATGGGAAAAACCATGGTGAGGATTAGCACACAATATAATATATCTGGATATAGAATATTATAGGGCTCACTACCAGGACTCACTATCCTTAGAAGGCTCACAGCTTGAGTACATAATGAAATGGCTAACTACCAAGATACAAAGGAATATGACTCACTGCCAATAGTATGAACTTATGGAATGCACCTTCCATGTGTTGTGTTCAGTTCCAATGAGGCTATGAATGTGAAGTACTGCTCTACATAGCTGACGCTTATCAATCCTTTTCTGATCCTTGTCTTCTTCCACCATATACTACTCGTAAAGTTGATATATCATTTAGTCTCTCACAACTTTCCATCCATTCCCTCCACACACTCTCTTCTTCAACTCCAAAAAGATCTTATATATATACAAGTACATTCCATACATCAATTAGGTCAGCCTAATTGGATGTAAACAAAATAATGAACATAGCTCATGTCAACACCATATAAGATTTAGCCCCAAGTGCCTATTTTTTGCACCTCATTAGCCTGTAGGCCCTAATTGGGTTGATTTCTTCAATGGAGCATATCTTTTTTCCAGGATATCACATTTTTGCAAACAAGATATCAACAAAAATCTGGTTTCATGTACTTTGCAATGGTGTAGACTTTTTTGCCAAATTTTTCTGTAGGTATGAGTTATATCCAATTGAAATTAGTTCTTCCATTTGGACTCCTAAACTCATATATTTTCACTAGTTTGTCAAATTTTGGCGATTCCAATAGCATTGAGAAGGTGATTCAAATCTCTTTCATTTTTTCCATTCACTTTTTTCAGATTAAGCTCTAGGTATATTCTATTAAGTTTTTGCAATTTGAGGCATTTTCTTGGTATCTTGGATATACTACAATTTGGAGAAGGTTATTTGCATTGAGAGGCTTCATTTTTAGTTGCATATCATATTTGGGGTTTCACAATCAATTACTATTAGATATATTGCTTCTTACTTGATTTGTGTGTCTGGCTCACATGGTAGAATTAGGATGTGAGCCTCTTACTCCTCGCAATTATCACACATGGAAGGTGCAGATGTAGAGGCTACTTTGGTCTAGGGGATTACGGTCTACCTTGAGTGAGGAACAACCAAAATTCACTAGATCTATATGATAAGTTTGCACATCAGAAAAAATGTGATGAGGCAATGGGCTTGATTGCACTAAATGTTTTTGACTCTTTATTCTTCCAAATTAAGGAGTGCACTACACCAAAATAGGTATGGGATAAGTATAAGGATCTCTTTGGTTTTGTTAGTGATGTAAGAGCCTTGCAATTAGAAGGTGTGTTGGCATCTCTTTCCACTAATTCCTTCCCTACAATTGAGGATTATTTAGTGAAGTTTAAGTCTTTACGTACTCAATTAGAAGGATGTGGGAAAGATAAAATTGACAAGGAATGTATATTTTTGATTTTGTCTAATTTGAAAGGTGCATTTGCATATTTTTTAACTTCCTTTTATTCCACTATGGATGGGTTAGGTAATAATTTTGTCATGCCAAATCATTTGAGACCTTTTGTGAAAGATTGACTAGGGAACAATCCAAACTTAGTCAACATGATGTATCTACTAAGTATCATAAATTGATTGCCAATCCACCTAAGGGAAAAGGGAAGAAAAAGAGCAAACCTAAGGCACGATCTAGTGAAACTTCCACCACCTCTTCTAAAGAGGATAAACCCAAGAAGAAGAAACCCAAATGCACTTTTTGTAAGGGGCTTGGGTGTAGTGAAAAGGTTTGCTACAAGAAGGAAATCCATGAGTTAAAAAAACTCCTTAAATCATATATCCATTCCTTCATCCACTAGTTCACATTCTTCTTCCACACATGAGGACACCTCTCACATTGGGATCATAGGGATTGCTATTGTAGAGTTGAAGGGTAAGGGTCATGCTTTAATTACCACTCATGTTGATAGACCTGATGGATGGATTCTTGATTCGAGTGATTCTACACATATAGCTTCCTCTTTTGATCACATTATTCCAGGGTCACTTGGAGCACCATCCTTTAATGGGGTCATGATTGCCAACAATAATATTGTTCAGTTGTTGGTTTGTGTGATGTTGATTTGGGTATAGGGTATGTAATTAATGCACTTTATATTCCTCATATGTCCCATAATATTCTCTCAATTTATTAGATTTCATAGGATGGAAATAGATTTGAGTTTACATTTGAATTAATTTTCATTCATAAGGAGATAGGAGAGCTCATTGTTGTAGGAATGGTTGATCATCAGCCAAAGGTGTATACCTTCTCCCACTTCTATCATGATGATGATCCTTATGTTCCTGACTCTCCTGATTCTAGAGTGGGTAGTAATTCACATGATGGAGCTATGGTGGGTGGTTGAATTTGGCTCTTCTTTGTGTGGTTCTATCATCTCCTACTTCATCTAAGTTGATAGTTACCATGAGGAATTCAACAAAGCAGGATATATTTCATTTTCCATACTTTTGGTTTTAGGATGGCTTTGTTTCAGGTACTGCAAACCTGGCTTCTTCTATAGGTTTGGAGGACATATTTGAGGGGGCCACTCTCCTCTTTGCACATTCTACTTTGGAGGATATTCTTGAGTCTCCTCATTCCATTGTTTCCACCTTGATTGGGGATCCTGATTTTGGTGAGACTTTTTCTTGAAGGCACTTGATTCTTTTTCGAAGATTTCATTTATGAGATTTCTCCCCTCTCATTTCATCATGGAGCTGGATTTTCTTACAAATCTACCATTGGATTTGTTTCTTCCTAGGGGGAGACATGTGGTTTGTCATCATTGGATACTCTTTTGGCTTCAAACTCTCTTCAGTGGTTTTGATGATGTTTCATTCAAGGGGGAAATCTAGTCTCCATCTTTCCCTTCATTTGAGGTATCATTGTATTGCATTCTTGTGATGGATGTAGTTCTAGGGGATATTGATGTTGAACCCTCTACACATCACTTCCATTAACTACTTGTACATGATTTGCATTTTATCTCTTTTTGGAGAGGAGTTTTGTTCCATGAGGTTTTCACCTTTTCTCCATTTGTGAGATATTTCATTTGCATTTGTACATGGATACCTAACATGGCCTAGTAGATGAGACCCATCCTTTCATTTTTGCATCATTTGCATAATAATCTTCTCCCTAAGTTGCACTTAAGGGGGTGTTGGTGTGAATTAAATTACTGTACCTAGTAATTTATTTCCCTAGGTAATTAAGGGACTTATTCACATGTAAGTTTACTTAGGGTATAAGATTCTTCTAGAAGTCTTTTATAGAACTTATCTTATCTAGCTTTTGCTTCATTTCCTAGGTGGTTAGTTAGTTATTCATCTCATGTGATAATATTAAGACACATGTCACAATCTAGTTTTATCCTACTTCTCACCATGCCTATTTATACAAGGTGCTTGTACATTTTATTGTATCTCATGAATAGTAGATCTTCATTCATGCTCATGTTGCAACACTTTCTTGTTCATGTGGATGGTGTCTCTCTTTGTTTGATCCTTTGAAGTGTGTGTAGCTTCAAGTGTGTTATTGTTCTTTCATATTTCCAATATATTTAAGAAGATAAAATTGACATTTCTAGTGGTAATGTAGTGAATTTTAGTTTATTTTCCTCTAGAAACATCTCCGTATGGGAATGGACAATATATTTTCCTAGATATTGATTTTTTGATAATGTACATCCCCATTTTTTTTTGGCTAGCTACCCTGCTAGCTGAAGACTTAGTTGGATCTACATGGATATTACTAGTCTTTTTCAAGAGGAAAGTTTGGTATGGGGATAAACTAGAGGTTTCTCCTAGATCTTGTGCTTCAAAGACTAACACTAATAGCAAGTATTAGATAGGTTCATATAGAGAACATGTTAGGTGTGTCTCATTTTTTCAAATTGTGTGGCTACTATATACTTTAGATCCTCAAAGAAGTTGCTTTCAATATTAACCCTCTTCTAAGGTTGAGGTGAAAAGAACTTGTTTAAGTCAACATAAATGACATTTCTTAGGGAGGAGGCTATCTTGGCTAGGAATTTTCAGTATAGTAAAGGCATCCCAAGAAACTTCATCTAGATAGGGATATGGAGAGTCTTCTAATTGGAAATGACAAATTCTCTAGACTATAGTGTAGAAACAATCAGTAAAGGGGAGAAAACATACTAGGCACCATTCTTGAGAATATAGCTTTTGGATGACTAGCTTCAACAAAAAAGAAAAAAACCCTGGTGAATTTTTATAGAATATTAAAACAAATTCCATGTAAAACTCAATCCTTGGTCACCCATTATTTGAGTATGATTTCAAAGGGTATGCTCCCCACAAAATCTTTTTTAAAGTATAATTTTTAAACTAACAACATGCATTCTCAAACTTTAGAATGAGAAGAACCACATCTATAGGAGTTTCAATGGATGAATCTCTTGAAACACCATGTGGACAAAATTTTAGGTGCACTTGAGCAAAGGAACCATTGTCATGTGCCATCAAATCTTTAATTTTACGATGATTGTGGAGTTCCAAAAGGTTGTATCCATCTAAAATGGGTACAATATACCAATAGATGTGGCAGCCTAGAAAACAAGCTACAATAAATGAAAAAAAGTAATGTCAAACTCTACTTTAGAAGGAAACAATTTAACATAAAGGAGATACAAATGCAAGATTTTCTTTTTCATTTCTAAGGAACAATTCATTAATATGTAAAAAACTCATTAATAAAAGATAATTATCAATAATAAATTGATATTATTTTGAGTTAGTATAAAAAATTTCATCAATATAAATGAATTTTATGACATTGATTTTTATACCTATGTAAAATAAATTACAAGAAAAGATAAAATATTTTTATGAATAAATATTATGTATATATAAAAAATCAAAATTGAAATGAGCTTAATATATATTTAAGAAAAGTCATAAAACAAGACGGGATATCTTCTATAAGATTGAGTTATACATGTGTGAAAAAAGGTGCAAGAAGAACCACGACATTTGTCCATTACATCAGGTAGGAATGAGTAAGACTTAGGTTGGTAGGAGTAAAACTACTACTTTTTTTTATTGGAATGAGTTTAATATAAGGGAGAGAGCCCTATCGTGGGATAGGGTCCAATTGCTGGTATAGATATGGACAACCTGGGGGCCAACTTTGGACAGTTTGGGGACCACTGTTGGGCAATAAAAGTGTCAATAAATTTACACCTAGTATCCAACTACCAATCCCTTCAATTCAAAAAATACACAGATTGACCAATCATGTAACGCCACATCAGCATACCAATATTACATGACTTAGTTACCCACTATCGGTGCATCACTTTTTTCAGCGCTTTTTTGTGGTTTTTGAAAAGCACCCCCAAAACCTCTGTGCTTGAATTTTCCCCAAAAGTTTTTTACATACTGCCAACTCGACGGTCAAGGGACGTGGCAAAAAAAAAAAATCCGATTCAGATGCTAATGATGTGGAGCAGGGGGTCAAAGTTACCCTACCCACGATAGGGCCCTCTCCCTTATATCTAAGAAAAGTCATAAAAGAAGACATGGTATCTTCTATAAGATTGAGTTATACATGTGTGAGAAAAGGTGCAAGAAGAACCATGACATTTGTACACTTAATTAGATATGTATTAATAAGACTGCTTCTCCCTTTTTTTATTGGAAAGTGTTTAATATATATTTAAGAAAAGTCATAAAACAAGACATGGTATCTTCTATAAGATTTAGTCATACACGTGAGAAAAGATGAGAAAAGATTAAAAATAACCATGACATACAGATTATTAGATAGGTAAGAGTGAGACTGCTTCAAACTATCAATGCTCTTTGGCCTTGTTAGGTCACCTACCTATGCCGAATTTCCACGCAATTTCCAATTTGGAGTGCTACCTACCTACAATAAGCAGAATAGAATTCAATGTGAACATTCATCATGGCTCGTAACATTTCAACTTGATGCAGACAAGTCACATGCATTTTGCGCTCCAAGCAAACTGCGATGTGAACGCTCCTGACTGATGACTGTAAAACAGTCGTAATAAGTTGCAGACTTGGTATGTACGCATCATCTGTTGGCGTGTTACAGGGGAGACACATATAAATTTTCTTTCCTTTCGGAGGGATACAACCGACAAAAGCAGTGGATTCTTTACTATTTAATAAATGGGTGTCATTTTCGTGGGAAATAGCGTGGAAGAAACGCAGGAGCCTCGTAAATGAAAACACTAGAAGACCTGTATAAAGACACCCAATTTTCTGCCGTGATATGTCGGCCCTAACGTTTAGGGAGACTCCTTTCCTTACTATTTAATAATTGGGTGTCATTTTCGTGTGAAATAGCGTGGAAGACACGCAAAAGCCTTGTAAATGAAAGTACTGGAAGACCTGTGTAAAGACAAGTCACATGCATTTTGCGCTCCAAGTAAACGCTCATGACTGCCGACTGCGTTATCAGTTGGCGTGTTACAGGGGAGACCCCTTTAACTACAGGGATTCATCCGACGAAACTAGTGGATGCTTCATTTTTGTGTGAAATGGCGTGGAAGAAACGAGGAAGCCTCGTAAATGAAGCACTAGAAGTCGCGTGTAAACACACTCAGTTTTTTTCCGTGATGTGTCAGCACTAACGTTTAGTTTTTGCAGTCCTGGTGCATTTTAATTTTCCTACGTTTTGGCCTCTTTTTTGGCTTTTTATTCCACACCATGTTCATCATATGAACAGGTAAGAATCACGACGTCACACTTAGTCACACTGTCATTATTGACTAGAAATAGATCTCTACTTAACTTTCTTTTGATAATTAAAATAATTTGTCACTTTTATTGTGGATTGATTTTGTGGATCTAAACCATTTTTATAGGTGTGGATTTTATAGCTTTCAAATCTAATCTAGAATACTACATACTTCTATCTTCTAATTTGTCAAATTCCCCTTTTTTCTTTGACTCACATGTTCCATAAATGCAAATTATTATTCTTAATATTTGATTATTTAAGGATGTCAATTAATGTCCAAACATGAACACCTTTAAAGACCACTACATAACAATAATCATGTGAAATGTGCATAGCAAGTTGGCTCATGGTAGGAATGAAATGTGTGATTGTCAACAAAATTTGAATTTACATTTTAAAATCCAAGGGTTACATCCATGGGTGTAATATCAATATTGTAGTTGTAAAATTGACCTAATATAAGGGAAACGTAATGTTAATGCAATGAATGAATGTTTAGACATTGGGGATACAATAAATGGAAAGAACATGAGAAAATGTGCAGAAATGGGTAATCTATAGTTGCAATTTGGAACATGCATGTAAATGGGGATGGTTAAAGGATCAAATATTATCCCAACTTAACAAAAGATTATTGTGTCATTTGTCAATATGTAATTGCATTAAGACATTCCTCAAAATGGGTCCAAAATTAAATACGAATTAGTATGGGCATTTACAATTTTTTTCATTACATTTTCCCCCCACTTTGAGGTGCATGCGAATTCTAGCATGATCACGTGCCTTAAAATAAATGAGAACTCACAAACATGTATTTGAAGTAAATATTTAGACATAAAAAAGATATATAATGTCCATTAAAAGTAATTAACTCTGATCATATCATCATGTGTGTTCATCACTTAGTAGGCATGCTACATGGGAATTTACAAAATATAGATTAAAGTTATGGAATGGACTCCTTACATCATGTAGCAAAAATTGTAATTATAAACAAAAAGTTACAATAAATGGTCATGAAAAGAATGGAAGAATAGGGTTAGAAAATCTCCACCTATACACAAAATAGTATGATGTTCTACCCTATGTGTTGACCATAGGATGAAGTTGTTAGATATAGTCACTTACACATTGGTTTGTTTATCATTCCTATTGTATCACCTATCATTATGTATCTTAATTTGAATTATTTATCACATATTAAGGTGGTCAAAGAAATGAAAAGATAAACTTTGTAATGTTTACTTTCTATGTGTGGTTATATGCACAATAAGTGTAAACTAAGTACAAATCAAGGTTATGTCAAGGTAAAAAAAGATGAAAGCTTAGGTACCTACTAACATATATCTAACCAACCAAACCTCAATTAACAACTACTAATGAGATTGATGTGATCAGATTGCAAATGAAACTATAGCAACTATATTAATAAAATAATTGAAAGCTCAAAATTATATTGCTAAGATGCAATAAATTAAAAATAAAGGGATTAAATTCACTATGATTGAAAAGTGGCCAAGTTATGGAAGTTATTGAGAATACATATTTATAATTTCTTGTAAAAATTTAAAGAAATATAGTGAAAGCGCAAGACCACTAGATGTTGAAATGGCTTGCGAGAAGGCAATGTTCTATCCTAACAACCACTAGGAAGGCAATGTGTAAGGGGAACCATATGCAAGGAGCTAGTAGGGAATTAAAATCCTAAAAGAAGCCTTGTAATAGCTTGTCTTAGGTATACAAATATTCACACATACTATTGACTAATTAAAGATGTTTAATTAATAGAAAAACCTAAAATGTGTGAATGCGTGCTTGATGGAAATGAAGGAAATAAGATGGAAAGATATAGTAAGTTCATCTAGGAGATGAAATGATGAAGACTTAGGTTTGAAATGGATGGTTGTAGATATAAAAAAATATGTAACATAAGATTTTTAAACTTCAGAGATATAGATTATATATAAAATCCTTCAACATTTAAAATTATAGTAGTAATTTTAATAGAAAGTGAGATTGAAACACACAATCAAAGTGAATTGACCTAATAAATTATTGATTTATTAACATGGATGAATCTAGATAACTATTTTGGACCTCTTATACTAATTTTGCTCGTCAAAATGAGTTTTTTAAGGGCTTGAAATAGATAAATAGCTACCAACTAGGTAGTGTAGCTTACTTCAGGATGCCAATAGAGTGCCCTTTCTTGCTTAGGACGAAATTATCATTATTAGATAGAGACCTAAAAATTAGGTGCACCTCAAACAAAAAATAAATTGAAAGGTACTCTCCTTCTCCAAATTTCTCCAAATGTTTACTTAGTCTTTAGAAATTAACCTACAAATACAAATATCCTTGTGCGACTCTATTGAAGAAGGGTTAGAGGGGGTTATACCTTAGTTTATCCATTTTTTATGTTCAAAAATAGATTGACATCAAACATCTAATGTAAACCAATTATAAAGTAATGGATTGTGAGATGAAATTTAATCGTCACTCTATAGCCATTAAAATTTAATGTTGAAGCTCAAGGGACTATGGTAACATATAAGGAAAGTAAGGGTGAGGAAAAGTTGAGGAAAAATAAATAAATTTGGCAATTAATATTACTTTGAATATTGTGGCAGGTGGAAACCTTAGTCTTAAGTATATTAAATAGAGGAATGATATGGTTATGTTTAATATATTTAAAGGGTGATAAAAGAGACCCCTTACACTCACATAGGGTGGACACGAAACATGTATAAAGAACAAAATGGGACTTGGATGAAAAAATATGGATGAAATAAGAGGATTTTGAGATTTAATATAATAAAAAACTAAGAGTTGTGATGAAGGGTTTAAGTTGCAACAATTAAAATTGGCTCAAGACTATTGCAATAACATGCAATATGATGGGTTTGAGGTCTTGTATTCTAAATAATTAAGAGTGGTGATGAAGGGTTGTAGTTAAACACATGAATTTGGCTTGAGACTTTTGAAATGGCTAGGGGAAAATTTGGGATAGAAAAAAGACATGAAATTGTGAGAAAAAAGAGGGAAATGGATTAGAAGAGTGATGGGATGAGGTGGGAAGGGGTATATATAATTAATTTTTTAAAAATTATATTTTAATAAAAAAACTATAAAAAGGTAAAAGATAATCTAGCTCCAATCTAAGGAAAATCAACTACCTAGGTTTCGAAAATTATTTACAGTATCAATGTCCATGACCATAATAAAAAAAATCTCATAATAGAATCTTGAAGATAACTCTCCTATGGGGGTGACCCTTTGGTGAAATGGTGGGGCTTCTTTCCTGTAGAGCCAACAACCAAGATTCAAACCTCACGGGGTCACTCTCTACCACTTCAACAATGGAGTTTTTTTGTAACTTGGTATTAAGGGGAGGCTCCTTGGTGAAGTGGTGGGGCTTCTCTCATGTAGCACCAACAACCAAGGCCCAAACCTTAATATCCTAACATTTTTTCCTGCATGGGTAGTGGATTTGGCTTGGGTCATGGGTTTCTCCCCATTGGTTTTGGGTTCGACTCTGCTCCCAGGTTAAATACCTAGTAGGGATTGGCTTACATGTTGTTGGGTCCCCCTGCAGGGGACTAGTCTCACCTCAGCTTGCTCCATTGGGTGCTAGGCTAGGTTGCAGGGATACCCCTGTCGTTAATATAAGAAAAGATAACTCTCCTATGAATTTTTGAAACATTTTATTATTAGAATAGATTTCTCAACCTTGCAACTCCATCAACTCTTTGAGATCACTTTTACAAGGTTGTGGAAATGACAAAGATGATAAGGCATGCAATTTTTATCATATCTAAGCTTCAAGGAACCTTTTAGCTATTATCTTTTGATTTATATTCCACTATTGATGCATTGGGAGATATATTCACCTTTATTTTATTTGAAATATTTTGTAATCAATTGACACGTGAATAAGCTAAGTTGATAGAATTTGGAATCTCTTTCCAATTCTAAGACTTATTCATTGGTCACCTAATCATCCAAGGGAAAAGTTAAGAAGAAGAAGACCAAGACAAAATCTACATTAGGTAGTGAGATTTCCTCCAAGCCTATGTAGAATTCAAATTAAAAATACTAATTCATATGCAAAATTGATAAATCTTCTAAGTTTGGTGAGTCTTCATCTAAGGAAAAGAAGAAATCAAAATACCCCTAATTTTTTGTGGAAAGGAGGGACATGCAATTACGAGATGTTGAAAGAGACTAGATGTATTAGAAGAGGTTATGCAATATCACACATTTGAACCTCTAATTCTTATTTGGTCATAATAGGTAAGGGTCATGCACTTTTATCATAGGCTTCATCTTAACACATAGTTAGATTATATACTCTACAACCTTGCATCATGTGACACATTCATCTAATCTATTTGAGCCTCTTTCTAAAAGTATTAATTTTTTGATTAAAGTGGGTAACTCTTCATGTAGATTTTAGTTTTGGGCTTAGGGAATATACAAATGATTGATGCTCACATTAAGGATGTTCTCCTTATTCTTGATACTTCTACTAATATACTCTTTGTCTACCTAAGTTATCACACTAGGGGTTAGATAGTTGAGATCTCACCCAATGATGTTTTCATTCATGATATCCATCATCTAGAGATAGTTGTTGATTCAAGGAGAACTAATCATAAGTCCATATTATATAGTTTCAATTTTTTGATTCATTTTTATGTCCATTACACATTGTACATGTAGATTCCTAAAGTAGACTTTGGCATGTATATTTTGGTCATGTCAACTATAGGCATCTACAATATTTTAGTATATAGGAAATGGTACTTGATCCTACTAAGGTTTCTTACATAAAGGGTGATGCAGGAGCATCCAGGGGTACTAGCAATCATCATCAACCAAAAAGAAAGTATTTTTATTTTTATTGTTTCCTAAGGTTTGGTAATTATGTAGTTAGAGAATTGCAATATTAGGCCAAAATATTATATTAAATAATTGGTTTGTATTTAAATGTTGCAAATTTTCAACTAGGAGATAGCCTAGATGGTAATTTTGAAACTTGAAATTCAAAAATCTAATCTTGGTATGGATTTTTGTGAGTTACAAATTGCAATGGAGAATCTTGACACCCATATTGAGTTGAATGTATTTTTTCTAATTTGGGTCCATATTTGTGAGGAGTGGGAATCCAAATTGTCAAATTATTTTGGAAATTTCTTGGAAGTAGATATGAGGATGATTTTTGAGAATTTAATATGTTCTTTTAATGTATTTATGATGATTTTTCCATGTTGGGTGTAACAAAGAAGAGTTATAGAGAAGAAGGGTGTAACATCCCCAGTGTTCTACTTAGTAAAATTTCCAACATTTCATGCTAATTGAATATTTTGTCATGTCATAACATAGCAATAAAAAAAATTCTTCCCATAATGTAGATTTCATGCATAGTAAAATAACACTAAATCCAAATTGTCATTGCATTTCAATCTAATCTTAAAGATCTTCCAAATACATGGATATCATATTGAATGAACACAAGTATAACATTCATGATTACATCCTTCCATATAACTAGGAACCTGTTGTGTTCATAGCTCCTTTGAGCTTCATCTAACAATAGCTATACAAACTGGTCCTGATGTCATTGCATCAGTGCATACATTATGAATGTCCTTCCTGCTGGTGTAAAAACTCCAGTTGTCCCCAATACTAGCACAAACATCCACAAACCTTGGCCGCCAATTGATGAGGAGAATCATCACTCAAGTGATTTTCCACCAACCACAGACTCATATGCAGTCCCTCACACATCTACCATTTGATAGATGGCCAGGTATGTGAAGGATCATGATGGCCCAAAAATTTGCGATATGATGGGTATGTGTAGGGTGTGGTTGATGACTTTATTTTTACCCAAAATTGATGAAACAAAAAAGGGTTTTTAAAGGAGATTCATAGCTTTCCACCAGTAAAAATTATGCTTTACTTTGAATTTAATAAATAATTATTATTCATTTTCTATTTGAATTATGACTAAAGTCCTGATTGATAAGCTGGTTGAAAAACATCTATAACTTTGAAACTATATCACATTTTTTGAATCTGAAACATGCGTCACATTCTATGCTTCGCATACTATAGGATTAAAAGAGAAAATAAATTTCATGAATTTTTGAACAAGTGAAGGTGGTTAGCCATACGAGTTTTTATATTTTTTAAAAGTTGTAATAAAAAAATCATAATTAATTATTTACTTAATTAGATTTAAAAATAAAAGAAAATAAACCTAGTAGTTTAGAAACTCCATTCAATTTACTATAGATTCTATTCTTACATATTTTTAAAATAATATAGATAACTTATTCAAATTTTTATGTCAAGTTTTCTAACTCTGATTTTTCTAAATTTTTTACCACTTAAGGGCCTATTTTTTCCATGATGATCCTGCACATACCTTGCCCTAACCTTCGATGAAGATATTAGTTGGTAAACATCGTATCAATAGCCTATTTGAGCTTAGTGTTGTGTCCCAAAAACTAGAACCTATTCATATCGTAGCTACTCCTACAAGTATACAAATCTTGAACTAGAATACAAACAAGGAACACAGTGAATCGATAGTGTAAACAGTGGCTCCTTACACTACTTTGGCCAAAGTATTCTCACTCAGTACTTTGAATGGTCATCTTATTCACATAAACCTCTACATATCGATTTTGATCTTGATCGTTCATATACTATGCTTAAGTAATTTCCTTCCCTAAGTTACCTCTAACCTCAGAAATAACCTATTTCCATTTCCAAAAACTCTATGATATCTTATGGATATTCCCATCCTTGGTATAATATAAGATTTTTCCTAGTCCATGAGTTAACTTTATTGTTGATCCCACAAAGTTGGTTTACAATTTCTAGGAGGAACTGATTTTTGCTGAAATCACATACTTTTAGAAAATTTAATGATGTAAGCCTTAAAAGGTTCCATTTAAATAATTCCAATTGAAGAGGGTTTGATCAAACTACCTTAAATAAAACCCCCTTGGATAGAACCCCGCTAGTTTTAAACCATACCTATAACAGAGTCTCCTTTACACCTATCAAAATGCTGATAAAAAACCACTTTTCATTTACCTTTTGGGGGATCAAATGTCTTCGTTTAAATTTTTTTTGGTAAGTATGTAGTCCTTATTATAAGCATCCCAAAAAGTATAACTTTAAATAAATTAATTTAATTATTATATTTATTTTTTATTTCTCGTGAATGTAGGTTTTTCACCGAAAATCAAGCTCTCTGTTCTACACATGTGGAAAAATAGAAAAGTATTTAAAAAATATATATATTAGTGCACCAGATATTGAAGTCCTTGATCTAACAAAGAAAAAAAATTGAATTTCGATACATACAAAAAATGTTACGCGTTATACAGTCGTGCTATGTTTGAATTATAATTGGATTGAATTTGAAGCTTAATTAGAGAAAAAATATTCAATAAAAAACTATCTAACCAAGTGGAAGCACTAGATATCGAGTTACAAATCTAAATTTGAAAAATTAGAATTTTATCCTTCATGGAAAAAAGTTATCGTTATATAGTGAGTGTCACTTTTTTGAAAATGTTGTTTTCTAACAAAAACTAGTTTTCGAGGGAGATGGAAAAAGAAGTGCAATGATTGCAAAACTTTTGAAAAAAATATTTAGAATCTATAGACAAAATTTCACGAAACTCTAGTTTGCATCATCTTCAAATTCCTCACGGTTTAGCCTCTATAGGTGCCCGATAGTGAATATTTAGTTAAAAAAAATATTTCAGTGTCTAGTTTGGCCAAAAATTGTAAACCACTATTGTGGGGTCACTAGATAACTATTCACTACAAAAGATAATCTAGTTCCAAGTATCTTTATAATCTAGAGAGTAGCTATATATAAGTTTCTTCTATACATAGATTAAATATTCATAAATGATAGACTCTAATCAGTATTAAAGGATACAAATAAGTGGTTCTCATTGAGAGAATAGCCACATTAGTGATTGACCTCAATTGAGGCATAATCATAGCAATTGATGCTTCCCTTCGAGAGTGTAATCCTTTCAATAAAAGAGCTATTCAAAGTAGAGTCTTGTCAAAATGCAACTTCATTTCAAGAGTGTAAAGTAATTATCCAAGTAGCCACTTTAACTCATTAGGTATCAATGACTATTTAGGTACTTATCCTCAGAGTAACCTACTAGCCATATATTATATTCAAATAACTTAGCTATGAGTGACTCTTAAGCAACCCTTGTATAATGATATCTAGTATAATAATAATACTTATGACAAACAAATCCTCCTATCATGGAGTATCTACAAGCACATCACAAAATAGTATAAAAGCTTCTAATTCCTTTTCAAAGCAATACTATTTCCCCTAAATGCAAGTATAAATAATAGACAATTTAAGACAATCATGAAGAAATCATTCAAAAGCTAAAAAATAAAAGAAGATTATCATCATGCCTATTTTTTCTTATCTAATCGATTGATTGCAAGTCATCTTTTCCCACAGTAGCAACTAGATCAAACTTGATTCCTTCAACTATGCCACAATAATTCCCTTGTCTCAAGTTGATGATGTACTTCACTCAATATACTAATGACCTCACAAATACTCTCAACTCTCTCTCTCTCAAATAAAATAGAATATTGCAACTATGAATTGTAGAGAAGAATGTATAAAATACTCCACATAATGCACATGGGATGTGTCCCAAACTAGTGAGTTTTCTCTACTATTTATACAACAAAAAGACACTTCCCTTCCTAAAAAAAAGGAATGAATGTTGACAAAAATCACCATGCAACACCACTCACTCCATTCAACTAAAAGGTGGCACACTAAGAAGAACATACGTAGGCAAAAAATACTATAGATCGACCTCCTTTGGTGATAACAATGAAAGACTATTTCAAAACAACACATGATGATAAAATGTTATTCAAATTGCTCACACAATGAACATCTATAGTGAATAGGATTCATAAGGTGGTGCCAAGATAAATAGCTCTTTCAATAGTTGGTAGGTTAACTATATATTTAAATTAATCAATATCAAATATGCAACACATAGAATAAATCCACTTAGTCTTATTTGAGTCAACTCTCTTCATTTATCAGATTGACCAAGTCCACGACTTGTTGTACATGCTCTTAATTTGTTGTTTGATATTTACCATGTGACATGGTATTTTAAGAGTTTTCTAAGTCAAGGTTGTTTCCAAATAAGGTGTTGACTAAGTCTCCTTCACATATCAACTTAATGTTGTGAGTTACTTATTCTCATTCCTTATGCTACAACTATGCACAACTGTGCGTTAATACACAATAGGCTATGCCTTTCCTCATGCATTATGCCTCTTCTTCAAGCAAAATTCAACTCCACTCCACATTTTGGTACAAATGTAATGAATTTTGGTTTGAATGTGTTTCTTATAAGTATCTAACCATAGCATTTTACTCGCTTTGAATTTTAAAGCCACACACTATCCTATGTGCATTACCCTGAGAACATTATACTTTTGATTATCTCATAGCATGTTCTAAAGTATATAAGGAATGGATTTCATAAGCCTCTACATTATTGCACTTATATCTGCACTATATTATAGAATAGAAATCACTATATATAAATGAATATATAAATAATTATGTAATGCCATACATAAATAGATATATATATATATATATATATATAAATCACCATATAGCATCAATGCTATATTTATATATATATTTTTATATGTATATATATACTAACATATATATGTATATTTATCCTATGTCAACAAGTTTGTATACATTCAATATACAGAAGAACATGATCACATTGGCATTCACATATATGCTTATACATGTAGTCTAGAAAAATGGATCTTCGAAAATATTCACACTTGGTATGGGAATAATTAATGATAAGTTGGACTTAATGATGCCTTGATTTAGTGTTGTAAAGTGTTTTACATATCCATATTAGGTCTTGGGCTTTTGCAGACTAAATAAAATGCATTTATCAATGTGTTGTAAAGGTATTGTAAAGTATTGTAAATAACTTTCACACTTTTCTAGACTTTTATTAAGCATTAAAGTCTAATAGACCTATTATTCCCTTAATTCAATATTGTAAAATGTATTCAATTGCATTCTCACATTAATCTAGAAGGCTTTTGAATTAAACTTGGTTTTAATCTAGTATTGTAATGTGTTTTACACATTTACATTGGATCTTGTGCCTTTCTAGGCTATGAGGACCACATTTTAATGTTGTAAACTGTATTTAATCACAATTTCACATTGAAATTTGTGTCCCTAGCCCTAAACACCCTTTATACTATCATTAATAAGCCCCTATGACCCCATATTATGCATCCCAAGGAAAATTTTGATCAAAAACTTTACTAAATCAACAGACGAACTTAATTGATGCATTCCTCAAAATTACTGCTAGCAAAATAGCCCCTGTGGGACTCATTTTCCCAAGATGGAAAATGAGTCCCATTTGGGCCATTTTTGAGGGTTGAGAGGGAAAAATTAGGTTTTAAGTTTAATTTTCCTCAATGTCATCCTTGGGGATCAAATTAATGGCCATTTGAGTGCCTTGCCTATATAAATAAACCTCCAAACCCTTATTTCATCTAGGTATCATAAGGTATTCATGTTTTAAAGTCAAGGAAGAAAGGGTTAGGCATTTCAAGTCCTCACAAGGTCTTCAAGATATCAATCAAGATCATTCTTCAAGCATTCATGGGCAAATTCTTCATCCATTATTGCAACACTTCAAGATCCATCGTCATGGAAAGGTTCTAATTCCATTATTTCATGCTCATGCTTCATCTTATTTCTTCATTTGGTTTAATTACCTAAATGGGGTTTGACCAAGGCAAACCCCTATTCCCTAACATTCAACATTTCTCTCTCTTTCTTTGTGTGGTTGCAGATCTAGGTACTTTGAAGGCTTGGAGATGATTGAATAATAGGTTGTGAACTTCTTGAAGTCATCTCCCTATTGGCAAGGTCAAAATCTTCACAAAAGGTCACTTACAGTGCTAAAAATTAGGGTTTCAGATCTAGACACCTGGAGGAACATAAAATGCAAACTGAGAGCTACCAATTCCACTTTTGAGTTTCTAGAAAATTCAAAGTAGACTCATTCACCAGTAGTGCTGAATGAGTCCCACTATACCTATTTTTTAGAGATTTTTGTAGATTCAGATACCCATTTTCTTGAAACAAGCTTCAATACAACTTTACAGATCTAGAACTAATTCGCCCAAAATGGAAAATGAGTCCCAATAGGTCAATATTTTAGGATCAATAGCATTTCCAATCTCCATTCTAGCCTCTACAAGTTTCCAGGTGCACATTTTCTCTTTTACTTTCATATTTTGTTTTACTTGCATTTCTTTTCATCTTTCTAGGTCTTTTCACATTTCACAGTGTGTTTTCAAACATTTTGTGTTTTGCAAGTCTATACTTTGTGGTGAACCCCTGTTATCTATTTTCAGCCTTTAGGACAATCCCCTTTAACATATTTAAATCTTTTTTGCATTGTAATTTCAAGGGGTTATTCTTGAGTGAGCCATTAAGGTTTTTGGGTATCTCTCTCCTTTTAGGTCCAAAACCCTAGAAGTGCAAGAGAGTGCCACATACAAGAATCTTTGGTTCATTTTGGTAAGTCTAAATTAGATCATCATTTTTTCTAATTTAGAGTGCATTTACATCCTAGGAATAGCTTACATTAACATTGCATTACATTTTTCATTATTTAATTTGCATTCTAGGGTTTTAAAATTTTCATTAGTGAAAAGTTTATTTAGCTTGCATTATTGCTCTTAATCTCATTGAAAAATAGTAAAGTTCTGAATTTTCATTCTAGAATTGCGTCAACAAACATAAAAAGCATAAAATTCATTTTAAATTTTTTGAAAATTTTCAAAAAAATCAATACCAGGACTCACTCACCACTTAGGGAAATTCAGTCCCTTTACACATTTTGCACTGCATTTTCTATCATCCACAATTCAATTTCTATGTTTTTGTTTGTTGTTTCTGCATTTTAGTTTTACTTTCCAAAATTTCAATTTTTAGCAATTCATTCTTGTTAGCTTACATTGCATTTGCATTCACCCCACATTTAGTAGCCTTTGCATGAGTGTTTGGTGTCCTATTGCTAATACCTCAGTGAGAAGTGGCATCCTGCAATCACACACTCGTTGTGGATCTTGGGTTATCTAGAGCTTCTACTCCTAGTATTGGTACTAGTACACTGGGCATAAATAATACCTTAGCAACTCTTTTACTTTTGGTAGTATGCATGTTGCACCAAGGATTGACGATATCCCACAAGAAAAGATAATTCAAATCCATGAGGACTTAGTACACCTGTAACATCAAGTTAGTCTTGAAAACATTTCAGCCACTTCAATTCCTACCATAGAAAACATTCACCACATGCTTGAAACTGACGAAGGCCTTGACCTTGTGAAAAAATAAGTACAAATATTTGGAAAACATCTTCCTTCAATGTATCTAGTGCTCCTAACCCAACAAACAACGTTGCAAACCAAGGAGGAACTCAAATTCCTCCTCCATCAATGATAGCCTCAATACCTACCTATACCACTCCTCAAATCACAACAACAATTCAACAAGTTAGTAATGCGATTCCTTCCTTGATTATTCTTGCTAGCATCCCTAGTTCCTATGTGGCATCACATGTTTTATCTTCTACCATGCTACCACCTATAAGTGTTCCATTCACTTGTCCTACTACTACATACACTTCATCACCACTTTCACTTCCACCTCATATCATCTATACTGATCCTCTAATAACGAAACATTTCCAAACTGTTTCATCCATGCAAAAACAAATCTCCACCTTAAACCAAAATTAGAATGGTCCACTTACATATTATGTCAAAAGTGGCCTATCGTCCTTGGAAATATTACAAACACTGATCCCACAAGGTGTAGAGGTACCCAAATTTAAGAAATATGGAGGTAAGGGAGATCCTTCTAACCATGCCAATGCCTATACCACTTTATGCAGTGAATTTGTCCTTGATGATAAACTATTGGCCAAACTCTTTCCTATGTCTTTAAGAGATACAACCTTGGAATGGTTCTAATCTTTACCAAACAATTCAATTCATTCATTTAATGAGCTTGTTGATGCATTTGTAAACCATTTCCAAGTGCATATGGCTCCTAAGAGAACCTTGGCTGATTTGATGATATGCAAGCAAAAAGAAGAAGAAAAGATAATTGACTTTATCTCACACTATCAATCGCTTTATTCTCAAATAGATGTCAAGGTCCCTGACCCATATCTTCAAAAGATGTTCATAGAGAACTTGCAAAGTAAGATTTAGGACAAACTCACTATGATGAAATTCCCATCCTTCATGCACTTGTGCACTTCCCTTTGTGATTATCAAAATTCACTTAGTAGTCGAGACACACAGTACACTTCTAGTCGAATTGAGAAATCCAACCCCATAAACCAAAAACAATTCCCAAAATTTTAGAAAGATAAACAAAGGGTTCTTGCAATTCAACACTTCTCAACAAATAACTCAAAACATTAATAACCAAATAGCAGCTATTAAAACCATGGTGCCCTTTAGTTACGAAGATCTAAAAAGACAATTCACACCCTTACCCAACACCCTTCATAACACAATGTACAATAGATGATTACCTTGCCTCCTATCAAAACACCCGATCCTACTAAGCCTTTACCCCCAAGCTTTAAATCCAATGCTTATTGCCACTATCATAGAAAAATGGACATGATATGGAACATTGTAAATGTCTTAAACATCTTGTGCAAGACCTCATTGATTCCATCCATTTATCCATTGGCGGTGTTAGTGATCAAGGTAATAATTTTGTTACCCCTTCGAATCAAAACTTGGAAATTTTCACTAATCCAATGCCCAAGAAAAAATTATATTTCATTGGTCAAACCCAACCAAACTACACAAAATGATGTGATGAATGTTGATACAAATGATGAACATAATGATCCTATCAAAAATGATATCAATGTTAATCCTATGGATGAAATGGTAGGAGTGACAGATGTTATCCCTTGTAAGGGCTGACCTAAGAGTCCTCTTGATATAGCTTTCTCCTCTAAAGATATAATTAAAAATGCACCTGATGGCCCTCTCTACATAGCCAATTGTATCTATGACAAGCCTACTAATGGGATACTAATAGATCCCACCTATGGAGAGAATGTGATCACTGAGGAATTCTTAATATTGCATGAATTTTATTGAGATGACTATGATAAACTAAAAGCATGGATCAAGATACACAATCGTTTTGCTTCCCCTACGATTGGATCTATCACCCTTCCATTGCAAAGAGGGCCAAAAACATTAGATGTCACATTCTCCATCATCCCACAATTAGACTAATTTTGTTTGAGGCTAGGCTATCCATGGCTTTGCTCAATGAAATTTGTCCCCTAGATTGTACACAAATGCTTAAATTTTCCATTTGAAAATGAAATATTCACCATTCACCATAGTGTCTTTAACCCCTTGTCTTCCAAAGGAAAATTTTCCTTAGAAGCCTTTTGGCCTGAGCCCGTGGAATCTATAACGCCATGACAAGACTTCTTTTTCATAGCTTACCAAAAATTCAAAGCAAAGAAAATAGTAGAATTGTCTCTCGGAAACATGTCCCTGTCTACCTCTGAAACTCTCATCATAGATGAAACCATGCTTCAACCTAAACAAGAACCAAACAACCAAGACCAACCAACAATAGAAACTTCACCTACATCATCCAAAATTGACCAAGAGACAATGACAACAACCACATCATGCCTCCTCAAATAAAACAAGTTTACAAAGAAAAAGAGAAAGTGGATGACCACCTTCTTATCATTCCTTGTATTCCTCCCCTTAGGGATGAAAATAAACCTATGATTGATCAAATTTCTCTTACACAAACACAACTTCGAAATAGAACAAAAAAAAAAAGAGGTTCTTGAGAGCATATACGAAGATTTCATGCACTTGCTCGCAAGTTACATGAGCCTAACAATGAAAATCAAAATCCAAGCTTGACCAAAGCGATGCATGATAATCCGCCTCCCCACCTACCACAAAGTGATCCAATACAAAAATTACAACAAGAGTTGCACTCTTCATTAGATATTATCATTCTTCTTCCTGTTGTAACTAACTTGGATGACGATGAGGAAACAACTAAAATTGATGAAGAGGTGCATAATGAATTGAATACATTACTTTCCTCTTCCATGAGCTTAATTGAGACATCCCCTATACAGGGTGATGAACCTAGTACTTCCCCTAGTTCAGCACTAGCTCTTGTCCCTTTAGCTAGTTGTTCACCTTTGGAATCCAATGAACATGATTGGGAGGCAGATGACTTGCTTTATGGTTGACTTGCATTTTCCTTACTATTATTTTGCATTTTCTTTTTCTTTTTCCTTTTCTTTTGTGTGATTACATGTGCATCATGTGATCCCTCGTGATGTTCTCTCTTTGTGACATTCCTCTATTTGTACCTTCATTCTTCTCTATTTCATGCATGACTTTCACCTTTTTTTTCTTTATCTTTTTCTTGTGTTTTGCTTTGGGGATGATGCAAGGCATTGAGACATTCATGTCTCTCTCATCTTGACCCAAAATTACTTTTTCTTTTCTTTTACCTTTTTCTCTCTTATCTTTTACTTTTTGGCTTGTGTTTTCATTTTGGAGATGATGCAAGGCATTGAGACAACCATGTTTCTTTCATGTTGACCCAAAAGGCTTTCTTTTCATTTCCTTTGTCACTTTTGTCTTGTTTTTTTCCTTTTGGGGATGACGCAAGGCTTTGAGACATGCTATGTCTCTTCCATGTCAACCCAAAAGGTTTTCATTTTTTTTCACTCTATTTGTATCATTCTTCTAGTTCTATGTGTATTTGGGGGATGATGACAGTTTTGAGCTCCTTATAAAACATTGCAAAAATGAACATACTAACCCCAAATCCATAGATCCCTTATGTGTTTGGTGTTTTCATTTTGGGGGAAACCCCTTCATTTTATTTTTTCTTTCCTTCACATGACGTAGCCTTACTAAAAAAAAAATGACTTGGCATAGGGATTTTCAAGTTGACTCTCATGTCTTCTTTCTTTTTTGCATTTTCATTTTCTACTTTAAAGTAATTGCTCACAATATAGTGTGTAGAAATTCTTTTAAAGTGGGGGCATACATTGGCATTATTCTTTTGCATTTTTCCTCTTTCCATGGTTCTTAGTGCAACCTTCTTATTTCATACGATGTGTTTGCCACTTTGTGGATGACATTGGGTATGATGTCTTTCATGAGAATGATCTATCTTAGCATATTACATTCCTCTTAGTGGCTTGATACGACACAATGCATCCCCTAAGTTGTGACTTCTTTATTCTTTGATTGGTCCTCTCTTGGAGACATTAGGCACAATGTTCCCTAAGTTAAAGACCTCACATGAACTAAGCAATACTCCTTTGAACATTATTTGCATGTTGAATTTGTTATATTCCCACCTTGCATAGCACAAATTGCATGCTTGTGGTGCCATCATGTTTGTTCATGAGCTCCAAGCATATGAAGTTTTGCTTGTCTCATGAAGCTAAAAAAGTTGTTTTCTTTTGTGGAACCCTTTTAAAGTAATCAAGAGGTATAAATTTGGCATGGTTGAGTGGGAACCCATTCTGAGGCATAAATTTCCCCATAACCACCTACGTGTGTGTGAGTGCATACCAACCACAAGTGTATGTTTCTCACCTTTTAGGACTTCTCACCTAGTAGATAGCCATGAGTTCCATCGCCTTAGAGTGAGTATGTGCTTTCCATAAAAAACAACCTAGATCTGATCCACATCAGGATGGACAAATGTTTGAAGCTCAACCCAATTTTCTCTTTTCTTTCTTTCCTTTCCTAAGTTTCTCCTTTTCATCTTTGGTAGTGTATGATTAGCTTTGTCACTGCTCTTTATATTACTTTCATGTGTGTTCCTTTTTTCTTATGTTTGGTTTGTTGTAAGACCTTGATCCTAGGGGCTTGATCACCCCTCTTGATTATTATTGTCTCATCTTTCTAGCATAGGTGCATTTGGATCCCTTTTGATGTGCATGTTTGGCTACTTTAGTGTGAGACTGAAGTAAGTTCATCCTCTCACTAAAGTGGGGGCTAAATGTAGCATAGAAAAATGGATCTTCAAACATTTTTGCAGTTGATATGGGACTAATTAATGATAAATTGGACTAAATGATGCCTTGATTTAGTGTTGTGAAGTGCTTTACACATCCACATTAGGTTTTGGGCCCTTGCAAACTAAATAAAATGCATTTATCAATGTCTTGTAAAGGTGTTGTAAGGTAATCTAAATAAATTTCACACTTTTCTATACTTTTATTAAGCATTTAAGTCTAATAGACCTATTTTTCCCTTAATTCAATATTGTAAAATGTATTTAATTGCATTATCATATTAATCTAGAAGGCTTGTAAATTAAACTTGGTTTTAATCTAGTTTTGCAATATGTTTTACACATTTACATTGGATCTTGTTCCTTTCTAAGCCATGAGGACTTAATTTTAATGTTGTAGAGTGTATTGAATCACAGTTTCACATTGAAATTTTTGTCCCTATCCCTAAACACCCTTTATACCATCATTAATAGGCCCCTATGACCCTATATTGTGCATCCCAAGGCAAATTTTGATCAAAAACCTGACTAAATCAACAAATGAACTTAATTGATGCATTCCCCAACATTCTAGTTGGAAAAATAGCCCTTTTGGGACCCATTCACCCAAGATGGTGAATGGGTCCCATTTGGACCATTTTCAAAGTTTGAGTAGGAAAAATTGGGTTTTAAGTTTATTTTTCTTCAATGTTAGCCTTGGGGATCAAATTAACAACCATTTGAGTGCCTTGCATATATAAATAATCCTCCAAAACCTCATTTCATCCAAGTATCATAAGGAATTCATGTTGTGAAGTCAAGCAAGCTAGGGTTAGACATTTCAAGTCCTCACAAGGTCATCAAGATAACAATCAAGATAAATTTTCAAGCATTCAAGGGAAAATTCTTCATCCAGTATTATGAAACTTCAAGATCCATCATCATGGCAAGGTTCTAATTCCATTATTTCATGTTCATGCTTCATCTTATTTCTTCATTTGGTTTAATTAACTAAATAGGTTTTGACCAAGGAAAACCCCTATTCCCTAACATTCAACATTTCTCTCTCTTTCTTTGTGTGGTTGTAGATCTAGGTACTTTGAAGGCTTGGAGATGATTGAAGAATAGGTTGAAAACTTGTTTAAGTCATATCCCTATTGGCAAGGTCAAAATCTTCACAAAAAGTCACTTATAGTGTTGAAAATCAAGGTTTCAGATCTAGACACCTGCAGGAACAAAAAGTGCAGACTGATAGCTATCGATTCCTTGTTTGAGTTTCTCAAAAATTCAAAGTGATGGTGAATGAGTCCCACTATACCTATTTTTTAGAGATTTCTATAGATTCAAATACCCATTTGCCCAAAACAGGTACCTATATAGTTTTCCAAATTTGGGACTAATTCACCCAAAATGGAAAATATGTCCTACAGTAGGTCAAATTTTTTGGATTAGTAGAATTTCCAATCTCCATTCCAACTTCTGTAAGATCCCAGGTGCACATTTTTTGTTTTACTTTCCTATTTTATTTTACTTGCATTTTTATTCATCTTTCTAGTTCTTTTTGCATTTCATAGTGTGTTTTCAAACATTTTGTATTTTCCAAGTCTATACATGGTTGTGAACCCCTCTTATCTGTTTTCACCCTTTAGGAAAATCGCCTTTGACAAATTCAATATCCTTTACATTAGAATTTCAAGGGGTTATTCTTGAGTTAATCATTAAGGTTTTTGTGTATCTCTCTTCTTTTATGTCCAAAACTATAGAAGTGCAAGAGAACCCGACATACAAAAATATTTGGTTTAATACATATATATATTCTAGGGTAGAATGTATATCAACACCTATATGTATTCTAATAATACATTCAAGATATATCATATATGATCAATACATATATATATATTTATACTTTTATTACTAAATACTTCCATATACACCTATATATACCAATAATCTGATGTATATATATATATTCCTAGTGACATAGGTATGTACATACACTTACAAGGAAGAATTCACTCAATAATAATAATATATTGTATACATTCATATATTTATAAATATATATATAGACACGTTCCTCTATATAAGCATTAATGCTCATGCATGTATATGTATATATATACACATATATCCAATCACATATTTATATCGTATAAATCAATAAAGCCATAATCCATTCGATAATCAAACGATTACGACTAACTGATCTATTCACAATATTAACACATGTGAATACACACACATGTATATAAAGAAGAACTCATTTAAGCTTAAATAGATAAACATCACCCAATAATGCGCTCGATAGTAACCAAGATCTTTACTAATGTAGACACATCAAACTAAGGATGAATTACCAACTTTCCACTTCTATTTCTAGACTCGACCATTCTACTGTGAGTGTTTGTTAAGCTTAGATAGGTTGCATTACTGGTGTAGACATAAAAAATATACAAATTGATATCACACTCTGATCCTAACTACTAACATTGTTTCATCTTGAATCATCCCTTGGTCTAACCATTTAATCAAATCCCCCTATCTGATTAAATTCATCAATATTCATCCCTTAATTAAATAAATCATTTTATCTAATCAAGTCAATGTCTTTTGTTAATTAAATCAATACATCTGATCTAATTATCCCTATTTAATTAAATAGTCAATTTATTTGATTAAATATCTAAAGTCTATCCATTAAATTAAATAAATTAAAACCTTATTTGATTTAATCTAACACCATCTCTTTTAATTAAATAAATCAAAATCCTTATTTAATTAATCTCTTGTCATATTCCTCTCTTATTTGATTTAAATAAATCCATAAATCTAAGTCAAATAAGTCACATCATCAAATCTCCTATTAAATTAATTAACCCTTGATTAATTTAACCTCATATCATGTCCCATCCTCTAGATAATGCAATCTGCACATGAAAATAGATTTAATTCATTTATTAAATCCCTATTTTCCTCACATGGTATCTTTTGGAATATTCTTTCAATTTGAATTCAAAAATTCCAAGTCAACATGTACATCCAACAAGGCATTTAAAATCTCTTACATGTCCTTTGCCTTGAGCCAAGTGGCATTTATTGCATTTTCTCTTCCCTCTTACATGTCATTTCAATAAATTTGAAATTCTAATTTATGCATTTATTGGCACAAACCCCAAATCTTGCACATCCATCATTCATTCATAGCTTGACAAGTGGCACTATATCATTGGATGAATGTTAGTCCCACATTGCTCAAATTTGGACATTCATCCATCTTGAAGTTCTATAAATAAAATGCTCATATCCTCATTTGATCATCCACAACTTGAGTAAACTTACTATACTCAAATTCATAGCAATTTTCATTCATCTCATTAAATCATAGCTAGGTTTTTGCAGATTTTAGCTTGGAGCACTCTTTAACATCAACAAAGTGGATCAAATCTCTTCAACACATCAATTTTGCATCATTGGAGTTGGGAAAGGGCCAATTTTGACATCAAATTGGCACCAATTCCCCCATGGGATCAAGAGTTTGCATTGCTTTCAATAGGATTTGATTTACTTTCTTGTTCTTTCATTATTTTCATCTTTTCATTCCTATTTTGAGTTTTGTCAATGGATTTCACGGGGAATCCTTGTTCTTACTTGCATTGATCTCCTAATGTATTCATTTGTTGTGTTTTGCAAGTATTTGGATTAGGGATTCACATTTTGGCACTAGAAGGAGGGCTTGAATTACAAATCTAACATGTTTTTTAAAATTTTCATCGTTTTAGCACTTTTGTGCACTGTTTTAGCACTCTTGTAGGTTCTTTTAGCGCTTATGTTCACTGTTTTAGCGCTCTTGTAGGTTCTTTTAGCACTTATGTGCACTATTTTAGTGCTCTTGCGGGTTCTTTTAGTACTTCTATAGACTGTTTCAGCACCCTTGCAGATTGTGAATCAAAATCAAAAGAAAGAGAAGCATGAGAAGGATATTTTGTTCAATCAAAATGTTTTTAAACACTTTAGTGTTTATTTAACACTTCTTTAAGAATTTGTTGCCTTCTCCTTCTTAGGACACTAGTTTTCGTTTGGGCTTAAAAAAGAACCTTTTTCATTTCTTGCAAAGGCTAAAATGAACTTTAGGATCACAACATACTAGATTTGGTTTATTGGAATAACAATTGAACAAGGCAATTTCTCACACTTCATTTGGTGCTCTAAAACAAACTCACATTTTTCTTTGAGGATCTAAAAATAATAAGTGTAGCTTTGTTTTTTGTGAGGGCTTACTTAGACTAAAGCCATTGAAAAGGGACGTATGCGCTTCTCTCGTGCTTTATAGCGATCTTGATAATCAAAAGGCCTTTTTCATGACTTTGGGTTAAGATAAAGCAATCACCTCCACACTTTGATTTGGGCTTAAAATTGAACATCTTGTGTGAGTGTGAGTGGGGGCATTGTTGCATATATTCTCTCCTTGTTGCCAACAAGGATTGATCGAGTTATGAATATTGTTCTTCATTCACTTTTGTTTATCCTAGAGGGCTTGCCTTGGGGAAAAAGTACTCACCCAAGGGAATGACTCAACTAGTAACACTCTAAACCTGAGAGTATTTCTAGCTGGGATATAAATGTGGATATTGGATGAAATGCCAATATCACGTGGTTGACTCCAACAAGATGGATCCGAAAGGGGACACTTGCCACATTGGGTCAACTCCTATGAATGAAAAGTCCTTATTAAGACCCATGTGCTAGAATTTTCCAAAATCCTTAATCTATTTGTTGGTGCAAGAACAGTCGTTCTGAAGCCACCCCACACTTTTACAGTCTTCTAGTAGAAATGGAAAACATGCCATGGGAGTTTCATGGGTGTTGATGCTTGGCTGCCCCATATAAGTGAGTGTCATGGACGGGAGCCAATGGGGTCAAGCATCTAACCATTCACTAAAGATAAGTGTAGTTGGACTTGTCCAAGTGGGAATCCAACAAATATTGTCTTACACATCCATAGGATTGTACTTATTCTTGGGTTACAAATGCATTGCTTGATCGAAAACACTTGGAAAAAAACACTTAACATCATCATCAAAATTTCAAACCCTTTAGGAGGTAAATAAAATTGACCAAATTCATGTGTTATTGCTTGCCCTTGGGATTAGTATCCTTAGAGGCTTCTAAACACTTGAACTTACATCTCAATTTACCTACTAAAGATAAAAAATAGGTAACCATTGCCTTGATTTCCTTGAATTCCACATAGCACTTTGTGGGATGAAAAGAAGTTAGGACATTGGACATTTAGTTTGAAAATCTAATCAAGAAAGTGTTTGTGGTAAAAGAAATTCACTAATCAAGATAAAATCAATTAAACCCAACACATGTGCTTGTGTATCTTTTGTCTTATGGTCTTTTGAGCAAACATTGATCTTTTGGTTTGAAGGGAAAAGCATGTTCTTCAAAACCTTGGCCTTGTAAACAAGTCCTTCTTAGGTTAATTTAGGATCAAAATCAAACACTTCATCCAAATTCCAAACATCTATCAAAATCCATCCCACCAAGCAACTTTTGAACTTTGGAAACATCATTCTAGACTTCGGTAAATCATCAAATCAAAATCACCTTGTTTAGTTAGGAGTATGGGAATGCATCCTTTCTCATACCTCTAGTTAAATTAGCACCCCTTTGAAAAAATTCATCCTAAGATCACAACTAACATCTTAAGGTTTACAAGTTCATTATACAAATCAATCAATCAAAATCAATCCTTAAGTCTAGCATTGATCCTAGGTCCTTAAACGTTCAACACTCATATCATTTCCTCTTTTCATCCTCCATCTCATCATTGGTCCTAAACACCTTAGAGGTCACTTTTACAAGAAGGTCAAAACACAAGAGGAACATGGAATATAAACTTGATCCATACATCATGAGTAATCCAAATCAACTAAGCTACCAAAGCCCTACAATGCCGATTGATTATCAACACTCACATCTATACAATCCATACATGGGATCATTACCTTCTACAAATTTCAATGGCACAACAAGTGTGAGTATGCCCAAATAAAAAATTGGAACATGTTTCCTGATGTTAAATCCAAGTCCAAACCTACAAATCGACCAACCAAACAATCAATGCATGAGCCTTCAAATGAACAGTATCATCCCACCAAATCCTTACAAGCCAAATCAAAATGTACCAAGCACAAGTTTTCAAAACATGAATCTGGAAAACTTTGGGATGGATACATTTGCAAGTCATATGAATATTCCAAACATGAACAATGGTCAATTTCAACCTATCATGCCAAATCTGAGTGTCATCCCAAATCGAAAATTGTCCAAAATCAAACACAAGTACACACTCCAAGTCCGCGTGAACAAAAACCAAATCAACTATATCAAGGAATTCAAGATCAAAATCAAGAACAAATTTGGCGAGATCAAATTACTACACTTACCAAAATAGTTGAGTCATTGCACCAAGGGAACCTGGAAGATGTTTCCACCCCATCTGATGATCAACTCACCATACATCAAGAGCCACTTTTTAGTGATCTCTTTCAAGGAGTGTTAGGATTATTTGATCCTATTGACATAATGCACGATTCGTTGACCTATGATCATGTTGAAAATGTCTCCACATCTCCTTTTGAGTTAGAGGACATATCTCAAGAATTTATTCCAAAGCATGATCAAAATCTTTCTCCAAGGTCTAGCAATGGTCCTTTCCAAGACATGTTGACATCCTTCGACCTCATGGATGCAAATACTAAAGGAACCTTGAACTTAACACTTAAAAATCAAGAGGATATTGAGCCACTCCCCATGCCTAATGACGACATCCAAGAACCCTTTGTAAGCAGTCCATCCTTTGAAACTGATCCATGTCAAGAACTTGATCCAAAGCATGTTGAAAGCAACACTGAAATCATTCAAGATCAAGAATTTGTATCTTCAAGATACTACAATAATCTAATGAACACTCTCCTATCTATGCAAGATGATCATATCCATGTAGCACATACTCCTCCATTTACCGATGAGATGTTTTCTATGGATGGACGTGTAGATGATCTTCATTCAAAACAGGATTCCTTTAATCCTGACATTATTACACAAAAAGAGCATATTATTAAAAAGGTTGTCCTATTTTCCTATAAGAGCAAAAATAGGGTGGCCCCCTAGTGGCTGGGTGACAACCCCATTCGGGCGGCATCGCCCATAGAGTGGCGGACCCAACCAAATTATTAATTTTGGTTTAATTTCAAATGAATATTTAAAAATTTTGGGTGACAAAATAAATATTAAATGGGGTAACAATGTTTTTTAATAGGCATTTTTTTTTCGACCTACAAATTTGATGGTCATACAACCGAGTAGGCAAGGGAGCAAAACAATTTTTTCATTTTTTTGTAACCAAAATAGGTCAAATTTTGTATCAATCTTCATCTCTTGAGCCTCCTGGATCCAATGGTGAGGTCTATTTTGTCCCAAGGGTTCATCTACAACATTTCCCCTAAAAAACCCTCATAATGAACATCCATGAAAAACCCTTTTCCAAATAAATATTCATAACCCTAGATTTGCAAAAAAATAAGCACAAATCTACAACCCCAAAACCCCAAATCTGCAAAAAAACATGCATAAAACCCTCATATCTTGCAATGTCTTTATTCTTTCCATGCAAGCCATAGATTCAATAGTACATTGGATCTACTCCAACAAGGGTTATACAAACCACAATTATGGCATTGATACCAAATGAAAGGAAATATGCATTCACCCAAGATATTTTTTACATAACCCAAATAGAGAAATCTATGCAAACAAGTATTTAAAATCCATATGCAAAATAATAGACAACATACCATCAAAGATGACACAAGATATGCCTTGGGAAAAACCTCAAGAGGAAAAAATATAGCCTACAAAATCATCCATCACTCATGTATTATTCAAAAATAAAGATTACAATACATCTCCATAGTCGTCCATGAACACCTTTTAAACATCAAGCCCTCTACAATAAATTCATGTGAACAAGCATGTAACCACACATCCCATGCCAAGCTTCAACCCTCACAAATGATAACAAGAGCTAACCTATCAAACAACCAACTATCCAACCTTAAACAACTACCCATGTGGTTGCTTTTATAGAAACAAGCTCCCACAAAACCACCAAGTAGTATTACATAAAACCATGTTTCTAATACCATGAGCTTACAAAACCATTAACCCCTCATTAATATTGGGTAATTTATTGAAATTACTTTCCCCAATATTAAATAAATACATTTTTACAACTTATGTCCCAATATTACATACACCACATAGAGTGGCCCCAAGAATGCTAGACCCATGTGATGCACACAACCCTAGATTCCCCTAGGTGCATAGCATAATAAATAAATATTTATATTAAATTATAAATTTATTCAAGCTAGACAGCACACCTTTTCCTAACACTATCTTGGGGGTAGCATGACTAAACCTGTCTTTATGTGACTGTCCTACAACAAAATTTGCAGTAGCCATAGGCTTTCACTTGTCGTATGGTCTCTAGCCTTGCTTGTCATACCTATCAATGTTTTCTTATCTAATTAGATTATGTCATGTCATGTCTATGAAATTTATCATATCTATTTTTTTCCTTTTCACCTAATGTGTTTGTCTCTAGCTAATATGTTTGTGGTGAGCTTACAGTTAGTTGTGCAAGATAGAAGACTTGTGTCCTCTTTGTGTCTTGGCTCAGTTATACATTTGCATTTACTAGATTTAAGATCTACATACTCTTCATCCTAGTTATATTCTCTTCAACCTCTTTCTATCTACTTTAGCTCACACATGTTTAGAATGCATATGTTTGCTAAAGTGTCAACAAAATGTAATATCATGAAATTTGATCCCCCACACAATTTCACATTACATAATTCCCCCTTTATCTTAATAAAGATGATAATAAAAATCCCCTTTTTCTTTGACTTCAAGTTTGTCCTTGACCTCCTTGCTTTCAGTTGTTAAAGGAATTTTTGTCAAGGA
Organism: Sequoia sempervirens; assembly: GCA_007258455.2. NCBI lineage: Eukaryota > Viridiplantae > Streptophyta > Pinopsida > Cupressales > Cupressaceae > Sequoia > Sequoia sempervirens. The sequence continues at coordinate 435,905,408 of VDFB02193867.1, forward strand.
TCCTTCCGCATCGTGTAGACGTATGCCAACCATGTGAACATCTTAACAAGAATCTTGATTCTATAGTCATTGGTACATTGCACTTCTGCCTATCCATGAAGTGTAATGCCCCTAGGGTGGTAGATGTACCTAAAAATAACCCTTTTCATGCATATTCCTCATTTCAAACTCATTCTTTCAATCTCATTCATTCTCACTCATTCAAATTCATTCTTGCAACTTCACTCTCTCAGTCTACACTCTCCACTCTTGCATTCTTTCTCTTCTACATCACTTCTACACCATTACTCTCAAGCTCTCAAGCTCTATTGCATGATCTTTGCTCCTACATCATTGTCTTGGTTGTCTCAAGTATTTCACTCTCTTTCAAGTTTGTGGGCTTGTCAAAGGGAGAGTAAACACTCTTTTTACTTGCATTATCATACTTGTTTAGTAGCATATTTTCATTCTAAACATATTGTCTCCTTTATCTTGTTAATATTTCTCATCCATCATCTATTTCTTTTTCTACTTTTCTTCTAGGTTTTTTGTGGAGGTGGAAGCACCAAAATGATGTTTGATTGAGGAAAACCCTGATACAACCCCAACTATTTTCATCAGCTTTGTGTGTGCAGGTTGTTCATGAGGAACATTGTGAGAGGTTGCATAGTGTTGGACTTCTCGTGAGTCTATTTTTGTCTTTCATCTCTCATCATTTCAATTAGCTTAATTTAAATACTTGCACATATAGTATTCTTGTTGTTGTCATTTCCTTCATTTTAGCATTTTGTTAGTATTAGCAAACATTTAGATTTTGGATACTAAACAAATAGTAGACTTTATGTGTTTTTGTTTGTAAGCTCTATTTTCAGTCCATACGAGACCACACATGTTGTGGGGATGTCTTCCCGTCGTTTTATCATCCTTTAGCCGAGAGCTAGCTAGCTTATCCAAGAGACCTTTGCAGTCTACTCTTTCAGTCCCCAAAGTCCCTTTCCTCAAAATTTTCCATAAAACATAAAACATTGCAAAAACTCTCTTTCTCCCCTTTTCCCATCTTTGTCACTTGAGCATAGCCTTTGAGATAGTTGAGGACCATTCACTCCCTTTAGACTCTATTTGCATCTTGAGACTTGGGAGTAGTCAAACTCCTCCTCTACACTAACTACAAAAGAATTATTATTAATGTTGAAAAGACTCAACACTTGATGGGGGAGTCACATCCTTAGTTAACTAAGTGTTAAATCCATGTAGGAGAGAGAAATGGCAACTCTATTATGACATGCCTCATGATTATTACATAAGAAATGACTAGAAAACTATATAACACATCATGCAATAGAAAGAAAAGGCCTAAAAATATTAACTTCTTGCAAATAGAGAATGTGTAGACCTTGAAATCTTTGTGGAGTGTTATGCTAGGAATATTTCCTTGAGATTTCTATCGAACCTCAAATATTCCATGATATAAAATGCACAAGTCAATTTTTGAGGGTCAAATCTTCAATATTTGGATCATTGAGAGTTGAATGGCTATTTGAAAAAAAAAAATCCTTTGAATTGAAATATTATATATGAATTTAAGCCTAGGTAGGATGTCATTCTTTGGAACATAGTCACCTTCTCATTTTTTATGTGGGCTACTTGACCTCTATTGGAACACTTGGGGTGGTGAAGGGGTGTAGACAATGGCCTCCATTTAAGAAGATAAAATTGACATTTCCAGTGGTGTTCTAGTGAATTTTATTTTATTTTCCTCTACAAGCATCTCCCTATGGGAATAAATAATAGATTTTCCTAGATATTGAGTTTTTGATATTATACATCCCTACATTTTTCGTTCACTAGCTACCATGCTAGTTGAAGACTTAGGTTGGATCTACATGGATATTACTAGTGTTTTTCAAGAGGTGAGTTTGGTATGGGGATAAACTAGAGGTTTCTCTTAGATCTTGTGCTTCAAAGACTAACAATAATATTAAGTATTAGATAGGTTCATACAAAGAACATGTTAGGTGTACATGTTAGACATGTCTCATTTTTTCAAATTGTGCAGCTAGTATCTACTTTAGAGCCTCAGAGAGGTTGATTTCAATATTGACCCTCTTCTAAGGTTGAGGTGAAAAGAACTTGTTTAATTCAACATAAATGGCATTGCCTGGGGAGGAGGCTACCTTAGCTAGGAATTTTCAATATGGTAAAAGGCAACCCAAGAAACTTCATCTAGATAGGGACATGGAGAGTCTTCTCATTGGAAATGACAAATTCTCTAGTGCATGATGTAGAAACAAGTAGTAAGGGGAGAGAATATACTAGGAACCATTCTTGAGAATATAGCTTTTGGATGGCTAGCTTCAATAAAAAAAAACCCTTGGTGAATTTTTATATAAGATTAAGACAAATTCCATGTAAAACTTAATCCTTGGTCACCCTTTATTTGAGCATGCTTTCAAGGGGTATGCTCCCCACCAAATCTCTATTAAAGTATAATTTTTAAACTAACAACATGCATTCTTAAACTTTAGAGTGAGAAGAACCACATCTATAGGTGTTTCAATAGATGAATATCTTGAAATGCCTTGGGAACAAAATTTTAGGTGCACTTGAGCAAAGGAACCATCGTCATGTGCCATCAAATCTTCAACTTTATGGTGATTGTGGAGTTCCAAAAGGTTGTATCCATCTAAAATGGGTACAATATACCAATAGATGTGGCAGCCTAGAAAACAAGCTACAATAAATGAAAAAAAGTAATGTCAAACCTTACTTTAGAAGGAAACAATATAACATAAAGGAGATACAAATGCAAGTTTTTCTTTTTCATTTCTAAGGAATAATTCATTAATATGTAAAAAACTCATTAATAAAATATAATTATCAATAATGAATTAATATTATTTTGAGTTAGTATAAAATTTTCCATCAATATAAATGAATTTATGACATTGATTTTTATATCTATGTAAAATAAATTACAAAAAAAGATAAGATATTTTTATGAATAAATATAATACATATATAAAAAATCAAAATTGGAATGAACTTAATATATATTTAAGAAAAGTCATAAAACAAGACATGATATCTTCTATAAGATTTAGTCATACACACATGTGAGAAAAGACACAATGAGAACCGTGACATTTATACAGATTATTAGATAGGTAAGAGTAAGACTGCTTCAAACTATCAATGCTCTTATAGAATTCAATGTGAACATTCATCATGGCTCGTAACATTTCAACTTGATGCGGACAAGTCACATGCATTTTGCGCTCCAAGTTGCAGACTTGGTATGTACGCATCATCTTTTGGCGTGTTACAGGGGAGACACATGTAAATTTTCTTTCCTTTCGCAGGGATTCAACCGACAAAAGCAGTGGATTCTTTACTATTTAATAAATGGGTGTCATTTTCGTGGGAAATAGCGTGGAAGAAACGCAGGAGCCTCGTAAATGAAAACACTAGAAGACCTGTATAAAGACACCCAATTTTCTGCCGTGATATGTCGGCCCTAACGTTTAGGGAGACTCCTTTCCTTACTATTTAATAATTGGGTGTCATTTTCGTGTGAAATAGCGTGGAAGACACCTTGTAAATGAAAGTACTGGAAGACCTGTGTAAAGACAAGTCACATGCATTTTGCGCTCCAAGTAAACGCTCATGACTGACGACTTACAGGGGAGAACCCTTTAACTACAGGGATTCATCCGACGAAACTAGTGGATTTTCGTGTGAAATGGCGTGGAAGAAACGAGGAAGCCTTGTAAATGAAGCACTAGAAGCCGTGTGTAAACACACCCAGTTTTCTGCCGTGATGTGTCAGCACTAACGTTTAGTTTTTGCAGCCCTGGTGCATTTTACTTTTCCTACGTTTTGGCCTCTTTTTTGGCTTTTTATTCCACGTCATGTTCATCATATGAACAGGCAACAATAAGTCTGAATTTTGGTGGTAAGAATCACAACGTCACACTCACACTGTTATTATTTATAGGTGTGGATTTTATAGCTTGCAAATCTAATCTAGAATACTACACACTTTTATCTTATAATTTGTCAAATCCCCTTTCTTTGACTCACATGTATTTTCCTTAAATGTAAATTATTATCCTTAATATTTGATTATTTAAGGATGCCAATTAATGTCCAAACATGAACACCTTTAAAGACCACTACATAACAATAATCATGTGAAATGTGCATAGCAAGTTGGCTCATGGTAGAAATGAAATGTGTGATTATCGACAAAATTTGAATTTATATTTTGAAAATCCAAGGGTTACATCCATGGATGTAATATCAATATTGTAGTTGTATGATTGACCTATTATAAGGGAAATGTAACATTAATGCAAAGAATGAATGTCTAGACATTGGGGATACAATAAATGGAAAGAATGTGAGAAAATGTGTAGAAATGGATAAGCTATAGTTGCAATTAGGAACATGCATGTAAATGGGGATGGGTAAAGGATCAAAGAATTATCCCAACTTTAACACAAGATTATTGTGTCATTTGTCAATATGTAATTGCATTAAGACAGTCCTCAAAATGGGTCCAAAATAAATATGAATTAGTATTTATTTTAAATAAAAGGAGTAAAAATTTATTCACTTAGAAGAAGCAAAAGCACAAAGAATAGGACTGCAATCATACAAGGCCCAAAGGGCACACCTGACCATCAAAACCAAAGAACACATGCCCCATAAATAGGAATACATGTCTACCACGGTAGTGGTAGCTACAACATCTGACAAAACTACATTCCTTTTTAAGGAAAGCAATCTTTATCATATTTAAGCTTCAAGGAACCTTTTAGTTGTTCTCTTATGATTTATATTCCACTATAGATGCATTGGGAGATATATTCCACTTTCCTCTATTTGAAATTTTTTGTAATCAATTGACATGGGAATAAGACAGAATTTGGAATCATTTTCCAATTCTAAGACTTATTCATTGGTCACCTAATCATCCAAGGGAAAATTTAAGAAGAAGAAGACCAAGACAAAATCTACATTAGGTGGTGAGATTTCCTCCAAGTCTATGTAGAATTCACATTAAAAATACTAATCAATATGTAAAATTGGCAAATCTTCCAAGTCTGATGAGTTTTCCTCTAAGAAAAAGAAGAAATCAAATATTTACCCTTAATGTTTTGTGGAAAGGAGGGACATGCAAATACAATATGTTGAAAGAGGCTAGAGGTATTAGAAGAGGCCATGCAATATCACACATTTCACCCTCTAATTCTTCTTTGGTCAGAATAGGTAACCTTGGTCATGTACTTTTATCATAGGCTTCATCTTCAGCACATAGTTAGATTATATACTCTAGAGCCTCACATCACACATTCATCTAATCTACTTGAGTCTCTTTCTAAAAGTACTAATTTTTAGATTAAAGTGGGCAACTCTTCATAGATTTTAGTTTTGGGTTCAAGGAATATACAAATGATTGATGCTCACATTAAGGATGTTCTCCTTATTCTTGATATTTCTACTAATCTACTCTTTGTCTATCAAAGTTATCACAATAGGCAGTAATATAGTTGAGCTCTCACCCAATGATGTTTTCATCCATGATCTCCATCATCTAGAAAAATTTATTGCTTCAAGGAGAATTGATCATGAGTCCATGTTATACAATTTATTTTTTCTTTTAATTCATTTTGTTGTCCATTACATATTGTACATGTAGATTGCTTAAGTAGACTTTGGTATGAACATTTTGGTTATGTCAACTATAGGTATCTATAATATTTGAGTATATAGGAAATGGTACTTGATCTTACTAAGGTTTCTTTCATAGAGGGTGATGCAGGAGCATCTGGGGGTACTAGTAATCATCAACCAAAAAGAAAGTATTTTAATTTTTATTATTTCCTAAGGTTTGGTAATTATGTAGTTGGAGAATAAATTGCAATATTAGTCAAAAATATTATATTAAATAATTGGCCTCTATTTTAATGTTACAAATTTTGGAGTGGGAGATAGCCTAGATGGTAATTTTGAAACTTGAAATTCAAAAATCTAATCTTGGCATGGACTCTTAGGAGTTACAACTTGTGAAAACTCATTAAGACTCCTAAGTTGTAGCAATGGAGAATCTAGGCACCCATATTGAGTTGATTGTCCTTTTTCTAATTTGGGTCCCTATTTGTGAGGAGTGGGAATCCAAGTTGTCATATTATTTTGGAAATTTCTTGGAAGTGGATAGGAAGATGCTTTTTGAGCATTTAATATGCTATTTTAATGAGTTTATGATGATTTTCCCATGTTGGGCATAGCAAAAAGGAGTTACAGAGGAGGGTGTGGCTTCTTTTGTGGAAGGTTGAGACTTGATAATTTTTAGATTGTCATTTCCCAGAATTTGGAGGAGAGGTTCTAAGCATAGTTATTGGTGGATAAATCTAAGAGTCCATGATTTTGCAGGTTTGAAGATGTTTATGTAGTAAAACTTGGATTTGTGAGTCTAATGTTTATTGCAGTAGTGTTTTCCATTAAAGATTGCAAGTTGCAAGAGCTGGAATCTTGAGAAAGGAGTGGATTGAAGGAGATAATTTGGTATTTGATCTTTGTTGTTGTATATCTGATTTATATTAGTTTTGTAATGGTTTTCATCAACCCACATGGCTGAAAATCAATGTAATTTCAAATTTGATTAGTTTGAATAAGAACCTAAAGTCACTTCTTGTAGATTTTTGTGACATTTTCCATCATTTTATAAGTTTCATAGTTTTTTATTATGAGTTTGTGTTTGAGGGTTTTATTCTCCATTGTATCAGTGGTATCAAATTGAGAGTTTTCAAGTGTCTAGGTAGAATCGTCAATGTGAGGTAGTTATCACTAAGACCCTGGGGGTGGACTGTGTGTGGTTT